>JALAZF010000034.1:11449166-12658333 GCA_022829125.1 Lathyrus tuberosus
TGTTTGAATAGATAAGTGAAAAGTTTGGCTGAAAATCTGCTGGGAGATAAGTCAGGCAAAAAGAAAGGGAGTATGCTTGATGCATATGCTATGTATGCGTTTCTACATGATGCTTGATACCATGCAATGCAAAGGCGCAAGGTAAGGCATTGTGTGAAGCAGTTAGGCGGAAATCGTAGCAAAACGACTTCGACATTCTTGGCCGGGGAGAGTAACCGCAGATAAAGACAGTCTATGTGGGAGAAGAGAGTTCACAAAGGGTGATGATTCTGCCGGGGAAAGAAACCGAGAACATCTCAGGTTTCTAAATCACCATGGCTGCCACTGTTGGGGATGAAAGAATCAAATCGATCCTCTATACCAAGACTGGCTCTGCGTGGGGAAATACATTCTTCCAAATCATGTCGACTTTGCTGAGGAACACCCACTGCTACTGGGGGCAGATAGTTTCAAATTATTGGGGCTGATGTACAACCCTTGTTGGGAAAAGAGAGCAAAGTGCCTTTGCTGGGAATACTTCGGCAACCTGCCCAGAGACATTACAAATCTGTCGACAAAAAGATGTGTAAATAAGCTTTTTCGACAAATCATAATGGCACTCGCTGGGGGGATGATGACGCTGCTGAGGAACTGCTGAGGAAACAACAACTTCTTCATAGAACCATCATATTGCCGGCCAGGCGTTAGACTTACCAACAGATATTACTGATTATCCTGCAGGAGCTACCAGTAACACATGCAATGCATATTGCTTTCTCGATTGATTTAGCTTTTTATTGTTCTCAGTGTTTTTTAGTATTATGTGATCACAAATAATTGTTTATTTTGCAAACAAAATACTGGAATGAAAACAAATTGAGATAACAAAGAATGCATTTTATTGAATGTAAAATTTTTGTACATAAAGTGTGTACAAGGATGCAAAATCCTTGATGAGGAAATTTGCAATAAAATTGAAAAACAAATGTAAATGGCAAAGGGAAATTATGTTTTTCATTAATTACAACATTGGCTACCATCCACTGTAAGTTTAGGTTCCAACGCCTTGCACCTGTTAATGATGATTGGAATGTTCTGTTACCGTCTGAGGTCTAGCTGTGATGAAGAGAGGCTCAATTGTTCACAGTCAATGCCTTTATTCCTAATTTTTGCCTGGACATGTTTTTTTCTATTTTTTTCGTCAACCGGGATACCCATTTTTGCTTAAGTCGCCCTTTCGGGTTTTCAACTTAGCGGGCTGCTCTTATTTTTTTATTGTCCCTAACTTTTGCAAGGACATCTCTTTTTTTTGATCCATCGGGACGTCCATTTTTTCCTATATTGTCCTTACGGATGTCAATCTAGCGGACTTTTATACATTTTTTTAGGCATAATATTTTTTGACTGTATCGGAGTTCACGGGCAATGGCAACTCCTCCCCATCCATTGTGGTGAGGATCAGGGCTCCACCTGAGAAAGCTTTCTTGACAACAAAGGGTCCTTCGTAGTTGAGAGTCCATTTGCCTCGTGGATCCGAGTGAACAGGTGAATATCTCTTGAGCACGAGTTCGCCTTCACAGAATGTTCGAGGAAGAACTTTCTTGTCAAAAGCTCGCTTAAGGCGTCTCTGATACAATTGACCATGACAAACGGTTGTAAGGCGCTTCTCTTCGATGAGATTCAGCTGGTCGTATCTGGATTGAACCCACTCAGCTTCATCAAGACCTGCTTCCATGATGACTCTAAGCGAAGGAATTTCGACTTCAATGGGTAGAATTGCCTCCATACCATACATTAGCGAATACGAAGTTGCCCCAGTAGAGGTGCGAACTGAAGTTCGGTAGCCATGTAGTGCAAAGGGAAGCATTTCATGCCAATCCTTGTAAGTCTTGACCATTTTCTGGATAATCCTCTTGATGTTTTTGTTTGTTGCTTCAACGGTGCCATTCATCTTGGGCCGATATGGTGAAAAGTTGTGGTGCTCGATCTTAAATTCTTGACACAACTCCTTCATCATATTGTTGTTTAAATTGCTTGCATTGTCTGTGATAATGTTGCTAGGAATGCCATAACGACAGATTATCTCTTTCTTGATAAATCTGGCAACCACTTGTCGTGTAACGTTTGCATAGGAAGCAGCTTCAACCCACTTGGTGAAGTAGTCGATAGCAACCAGAATGAACCGATGACCGTTGGAAGCCTTCGGCTCGTTCATTCCAATCATATCTATACCCCACATGGAGAATGGCCAAGGTGCAGTCAAAACATTCAATGGAGTTGGAGGCACATGGATCTTGTCTCCGTAGATTTGGCATTTGTTACATCTTTTGGGAAAGTTGTAACAATCTACCTCCATTATTGTCCAATAATACCCATCCTGAAGGATCTTCTTGGCCATAGCAGGACCTTTAGCATGTACACCCTCGCAGCCCTCATGTATGGACCTTATGATCGTGTTTCCTTCGTGTCTATCCACACATCTGAGTAACACGGAATCATAATTCCTCTTGTACAATATACCACCACTTAATAAGAATTTGGCGCAAAGCTGCCTAAGAGCTTTCTTATCAATGATAGTGATACCCTCGGGATATTCCTGCTTTTCCAGATATCTCTTAATGTCGTAGAACCAAGGCTTGTCATCAGACTCGTCCTATATTGCTAAACATTGCGCTGGCTGGTTCGTTCAAGTGATCAATGCGGATATGAGGAGCTTCATTCTTCCACTTGACCTCGAACATGGATGCTAATATGGCAAGAGCATCAGCTAGTTGATTTTCCTCCCTGTGGATATGATGAAAAGAAATCTCATCAAAGTAAGGAATCAACTTCTCAAGGTGTTGTTGGTACGGAACCATCTTGGAATCCCAAGTCACAAAATTCCCCCTGACTTGACCGATGACCAAGGCAGAATCTCCGTAGACCTCAAGAATCTTGATTCTCATGGCAATAGCCGCTTCAATACCATAGATGCATGCTTCGTATTCATCCATATTATTGGTGCATGCAAAGCATAATCTAGTAGTGAAGGGAAGGCGAAAACCTGTTGGAGAGATGAGGATAGCACCGATTCCACGACCTTTAGAGTTGGAGGCACCATCGAACACGAGCGTCCATTGCGCCCCTAGTTCGGGTCCTATGTCAGGGTCTGGAGTCTCATAATCTCTGATAAACAAAACATCCTCATCGGGAAAGTCAAACTTCATCTATTGATAACCCTCTATAGGTTGATGAGCAAGGTAGTTAGACAAGACACTCCCTTTTATTATTTTCTGGGTAACATGTTGGATATCATACTCAGTTAACAGCATCTGCCACCGAGCAATCCTTCCAGAGCAGGCTTTTCAAATATGTACTTTATCGGATCCATTTTGGATATCAACAAAGTAGTATGGTAAATCATGTATTGTCGTAGGCGTCGAGCAGCTCAGACTAGAGCACAACAAGTTTTCTCCAAGAGTGAGTATCTGATCTCACAATCAGTGAACTTCTTGCTCAGATAGTATATTGCATGTTCTTTCCTGCCAGTGTCGTCATGTTAACCCAATACACATCCCATTGATTCATCGAGAACGGTGAGATACATGATTAAAGGCCTACCAGGAACCGACGGTACTAAGATCGGTGGTTCTTGCATGTATTGTTTTATTTTGTCAAATGCTTCCTGACAATCATTATTCCATTCAACCGATTAATGTTTTCTTAGTAATTTGAACATTGGTTCACAGGTAGCTGTCAAATGGGAAATAAATCTTGAAATGTAATTGAGTCTGCCCAGAAAGCCACAGACTTCTTTATCTGTTTTGGGAGGCGGCATGTTCTGAATTGCCCGAACCTTATCAGGATCAACTTCAATGCCCTTCTGACTAACAATAAAGCCCAACAGTTTGCCAGATCGAACTCTGAAGGTGCACTTCGCAGGATTCAACTGCAATCTAAACATTCAGAGTCTATCAAACAATTTTTGCAGATGAACCAGGTGATCATCTTCAGTTTTGGACTTGGTAATCATATAGTCCACGTAAACCTCAATCTCTTTATGAATCATATCGTGAAAGAGGGTTGTCATGACACGTTGGTATGTTGCCCCTGCATTCTTTAGACCGAATGGCATGAGTTTGTAGCAATATGTACCCCATGGCGTGATGAAAGTAGTCTTCTCCATATCAGTTGGGGACATCTTGATCTGATTATATCCTGAAAAACCGTCCACGAAGGAAAAGACAGAGAACTGCGATGTGTTGTCTACCAAGACATCAATAGGAGGCAAAGGAAAATCATCCTTCGGGCTTGCCTTATTGAGATCTCGATATTCCACACACATTCTGACTTTACCGTCCTTCTTAGGAACTGGGACGATGTTGGCAATCCATTCAGGATATTCGGAAGTGGCTAGGAACCCAGCATCAAACTGCTTCTTACCTCTTCTCTGATTTTGAGTGCCATGTCGTGTCTAGTCCTTCTGAGTTTCTGCTTGACAGGAGGACATTCGGGCTTGAGTGGCAAGTGATGCTCAACGATGTTGGTATCCAACCCAGGCATATCTTGATAGGACCAGGCGAAGATATCAACATACTCTTTCAATAACTTGACCAACTCGGAGTGTACATGCTCTGCGAGGGATGTGCCAATCTTGACTTCTCTTCTGACCTCATAAGTACCAAGGTTAACAACTTCCATTAGCTATTTGTATAGATGAATCTCTCTATGCTCGTGCTCAAGGAGCCTTACTAGTTCATCCGGTAATTCACAATCTTCCTCACCATCTTCTTCGGTTTGGTTATTTGGAATTCCAGAATTACAATGGATGTGTGCCATGTTGTTATCAATGCTTTTATTAGTTCTGCATGTTTATGAATAGAATGAGCTATTTTGAAAAAGTGAAAAAGAAAAGAAACTTTTGCCATTTATTTGTGAAAAGTGAAATAAAGAAAGAAAATAGAGCATGATTTTGAATGTAAAACTTTTATTTATCGATCATATAATATTGCAAAAGCGCGAGGCCCTTTACAAGCTATCTACTCGTCTCGGGCGAGGACGGGGGAATGAGAAAGCAAAATGCATTACATGTTATATGGGAAAACCACAGGAATCACGGTAGATGTCCAATTATTGAGCTTGAAACCCGACGGACATTTGCGAACAAGGCTTGAAGCATGATTACTGGGACCAGCATCATCAGCAGCTGCCACGATGTCACCTTGCTGGAAACCCGCGCTATGGAACTTGATTAAGTTGCGCTGCTTCTGACCATAGGAACCAGATTTACGACCAGGATGGTAACCCAATCCAAAATGATTATACTTTTCAACCACATCAATCACAAGCCCCCAGCCTGACAAAGCACCTTTCTGGATAGTCTTTTTAGCACCCTTAGCAGATGCTAAGGTAACTTGTGGTGATCTACTGTGACTAGTGGAAGCAGAGCTGACATCTTCGAACTTGAGACACTGCAACGGCACCTCAGCTATGCCTTCCTCGGTCTCGACGTATCGAAAAAATGATAACTCGCTTACAATCAAATCCTCTTCACCACAGACGATGACAAGCTGATCATCAAACATGAACTACAATTTCTGATGCAAAGTGGAGGTAACTGCCCCTGCAGCGTGTATCCATGGACGACCCAGTAGGCAACTGTACGCCGGATTGATATCCATCACCTGGAAGGTAATGGTTAACAAATGTGGCCCAATATTGATGGGTAAGTCCATTTCTCCAATAACTTGCCTTCGAGACCCGTCGAAGGCTCTGACAACTAAGGCACTTTGTCTCATCTCGTTTCCTTCCACCAGTAATTGTCTCAATGTGCCCCTAGGCATCACATTGAGGGAAGAACCGGTATCCACTAGAACATGAGATAGCAGGATGTCTCTGCAGGTTACAGATATGTGCAACGCTTTATTGTGGCCAGTTTCTTCAGGAGGCAATTCTGAATCATTAAAGCCCAAATACCGACTTGCAGTTATGTTGGCCACTACATCATCAAACTCGACGACGGATATATCATACATAACGTGAGAACTATTCAATACTTTCAACAAAGCTGATCTGTGCGCAGGCGAACTCATATGTAGGGACAAAATCGAGATCCTCGAGGGAGTTTGCCCTAGCTGATACATGATCTTAAAGTCACTTTTCTTGATCAACTTAAGGAACTCTTGATCATCAAGGGTCTCTTTGCTCTTTGAAACATCCTCAGACGGGATAGTCGGTACTGGAATGGTAGTAGATGCCGCAGGGGTTACAGATGCAGGCGTTTCCTTGGGAGGAACAATGGTTGGAACTTGAACAGGCTTTGTAGTGACCTTCGGAGGGAACACTCGTCCGCTACAAGTCATACCTCCAGCGGCTGTAACATTCATGATCTCAGATTTGGCGAACCTTATCTCTTGGCCTCTAGAAAACACAGTTGACCCATATCTCCACGGTACCTCCTTAGAATTCTGATACGAAAATGGCTTCGGCGGGCAAACAACAATGGGTTGCACCTTCTTCTGTTTAGGGGATTCCACCAGAACTTTTTTATAGACGATGGTGAATGGCTCAATGGCAGTAACTTCCTCAACAGGTTTAGATATGGCAAATTACACTTCGCCACGGATCATCAGAATCTGAACACAACCCTTCAGCCTTCGACACTGATTGGGATTATCGTCACAAATCTGACACTTACCATGCAACCCTTTCAACAACCCATGTCCATACAATTTCTTGAAAACCACGGCCATCGAGGTCTTTACTTCGTCGACATCCATGATCAATTCAACCCTTGAATTATCCGTAATCATGTTCACCGCAGGTCCATTGTGATTCGGTAAAGGATTATTCTGAATGTTAGGTCCTTCCTCAGCAAAAGTCAGAACCTTCTTATCAATGAGTTCCTGCACTTTGATTTTGAAAATAAAGCAATCCTCTGTTGCATGTCCTATGTATCCAACATGATAAGCACAAGATGCATTTGGGTTATGCTTCGGGCCAAAGGGAGGAATCACAGGTGCAATCTGCTTGGGGACAATTGTCCCTTGGTGAACCAAGTAAGGAAACAATTCAGTGTATGACACTGGAATTCTGTCAAAACTTGGACGCTTACGGTTTCCTTGACTGTTGTTGTTCTGACGGTTTTGATTCTGCTGAATTTTGTTGTTCTGTTGATTCTGTTGCTGATTCTGAGCATTTTGAATTGGTTTTTGCAGATGATACTAGTATGGAGATTGTTGATACTGTGTAGCAGCAATGTACGCATATGGATAAAATGGCATTAGAGCCATGGGAGCTTGATACTGAGGAGAAACTTGAGTTGTCACAGCGTTGGCTTCACCTTCCTTTTTCTTGGACTAACTGTTCTGAGACTTTCTAGTGGTCGGATGCTGGGAAGCAGCTCCAGGAATCTTTCCATTTTTCAAACCATTTTCAATCCGTTCACCAAACGTTACAACATCAGCGAAGTTCGATGAAGAACTACCAACCATTTTCTCGTAGTAGGATCCTTGCAATGTACCCATAAAGATGTCAACCAACTCATTGTCAGAGAGAGACGGTCGCACACGGGATGCCATCTCACGCCATCTTTGTGCATACTCCTTGAATATTTCAGCTGAGCGCTGAGACTGATTCTGTAGTTGTAATCTAGTGGCGCCAAATCAAGATTATACTTGTATTGCTTCACGAATGCTTCAGACAAATCCCTCCAAGTACGGATTTTGCTGCGCTCCAAGCCCATGTACCAATCTAATTAAGCACCAGACAAACTATCTTGAAAACAATGAACGAGCAATTCATCATTATCAATATGGGATGCCATCTTCCTGCAGTACATAGTGATGTGACTACGTGGGCAACTCAAACTTTTATACTTTGGCAAATCAGGTATCTTGAATTTCTGAGGTAGCACCACATTTGGAACCAAACACAGATCTTTGGCCTCCATGCCAAAAGCAAAAAACCCTTCAATAGCCCTGATACGGTCTTCCAACAACTTGTAGTCAACAGATCTGCTCTGATTAGTGGGTCTAACAAGAATATGGGGATTTGGAAGCTGAGAAGCGGCGGGAGCATTCACTTGCGGAGTAGCAAACTTAGAAGGATACACCAACCCCGGATTAATCATCTGATCAGGATTCTGACCCATCGGAACACCATACGAATAATTTGGAGGAGGTACCACAGCAGCTGAGGAAGATGCCCCAGGATACAACATCCCAGGATGAACAGCAGTTTGAGCAACTTGAGATGAAATCGGAACATGAATATGAGGACCTCTATACACATGCTCTTCTTCATCAGGAGTTTCAGTATCAATCAATCTGGCGGTTTGATGAGTTTGAACCTAAAGATTCTCAGGATCATCATTCACCACTGGAGGCGGGACTGGAGTAGGCATGACCCATGGATATGCGGCAGCATTCCCATTAGGCATGGGAGCAACAAAAGGCTGATATGGCATGAAGTCACTACCATTATTTGCAATCTGAGGAGTGTAATTCGGAGGCATGCCCCAAGGAAAACCACCGAGCATCTGGTTCAAACCGGGTTGAACAACAGGCTGATTCACAGGCTCAACTGGTACTTCAACTCTAGCAAGAGAAGGAACAACGACAGCAGGAGTAGCCGTAACAACGGGAGGAACAGTCACAACAGGAGTAACAACGGTTGCATCAGTAGGGGTTGCAACAAAAGTGGCAGCAACAGCAGCGTCCCTCTGGGCACGAAGGAGTTCCATAATGACGTCCATGTTTGTCTGGAACTACTCCATCTGACCTTGGAATTGAGCCAGAGTTTCCTTATAAGCCGCACTCGCAGCTTCGAAGTCAGCCATGATTCTGGATTTGTTTGAGCGAGTGAAATACCGATGTCGAGTCGTCATCTTGCTACAAGGAAGGCGGACAAGGATGAGCAACGGTTTCGGATGAAGGGACGTGCATATGTGTGTAAATGAATGTATGATATGCATGCAAAAATAAAGTTTTAAATTCCAGGAATTCTTAAACTTATCTTTGTTGACAATAATCATAAAGCATACAAGTAAAGGCACAAAAGATAGAGTGAGCAAGAATCTTCATTCATTCAGCAATAAAGGAAAGAAGCAGCAAGTTGAATACAAGTCAAATATCTGCCTTTTGGGCTACAACAAAATCCGCACGGATCCTATCAAATACCACCCTACATACAAACAAGAAATGGAAAACAGCCCAAGGAAGCTGGTGTGGCAATGCATCAGCATATGCATCTCTAACAACCCGGGTAGGTCCTCCAATGCATGCTCAGCAAATCTGGCTAGACGACCATGCCTCTCACTCCAATACTTCACATCCTTCATGAGGTTACGCAGCAACAAATGATTAGGTCCCTGAAGCATGTCCTGAAGAAAGGCCTCTTTCTGGTCCAGGAGGTTCTGTAGATGACGACCTTGATGCTCCCAATGAGTGCTCTCTGTGTTGAGCTGACTAATCTACTCTTGGCTCTGATGTGCTTGCTCTTGCAGCTTTTGAATCTCACCGAAGACTTTGTCTAGCTGGGTTTGACATTGAGAAAAGTCCTTGGCTAACTGATTAGCACGGTCTTGTTCACTTTGCCACTTTGTCTTGAACTCGGATAACTTCCCTCGAAGCTCTTCAAGTTGCTTGTTGTAGCTCAACTCCTCTTTGTAGGCTTGATAATGAGCATCGGTGAGTTGTCTCTTCTTTGAATCAAGTCCCTCATAGGTGCTCTTTAAAGCATCACCCACCTTCCTACGCTTGTTCTATTCAACCTCCACCTCTTTGAGCATGCGCTCGCGCTTCTGTTGGAGCTCAATCTGCAGGCTATCCTTCTCGGAAGTGACTCTATCAAGGTTGAGACGAAGATCAGCATTCTCCTTCTTCAACTTCTCAATAATCAGCTTGAGTTAATCGACATCAGATGGAGGGACAGTGGCAAGTTCAGGAAGCTTGGCATTCATGGAAGGCTCAGGAGAGTATGGCAACAAGATCTCTTTGACGCGCTCTTTGACCCAAAGTGTGTAAGCTTCCTTGGCTACGCAATTCTTCTTACCCAAATCGGCTCTTCATTCGAGATGAATCTGAGTCCAAGCGGCACTGAACCTCTTCAACAAACCCATGTCATCAACCCCTTCATGAAAGATGAACTCCTTCACTACCTCAGGATCAGGTTTGGCAACCATAGGATATCCCAACCGTCGGAAGGCCATTCTCGGATTGTAGTTAATTCCACCCTTTGTACCCAAGAGAGGCACATTGAGGAATTTCCCACAATGGAGAATGATCGGAATGTCGTCGAAGACTCGAGAATACTAAGAAATATCATCAGCAGTAAGAGACATGATTCACTGAGACCACTTGGGATTACCCTTATTCTCAACAAAGGAACCCTTCTGTGGAAGGTGAGACATAAACCATCGGTACAACAAAGAAGCACAATAGACAATGGTTCCTTTCTTCTTTTCATTCCTGGAATGAATATAATGATAGGTGTCAACAAGAAGTATCAGAACAGGGTTTCTGGATAAGAAGATACTGATGGCAGTCTGATCTACGAAATCCTCCATGTTCAGAAACAAGACAATCCCATATATCAGCAAAGCAAGAACGGAGTTGAAAGCCTTCCAATTTCCATCCTTAGCAAAAGAAGTGTCCTTGTCAACCAAGAATTTTGAAGCGAACCCTCGAATACCTTTCCCTTTGGTCTTGAGATTATCCTCCACATCCTTCTTACTAATGCAAAGCGCATCAGCAATAAGATGAAACTTCAGACAACCACTAGTGTAGACATAAGGAACCTGCTTCTTGATCTTAACCCCCAGAATATAAGCATACTCCTCAAGTGTAGGTGCTAGTTGATAATCCTGAAATGTGAAGCACCTATATGGCGGGTCGTAGAACTGAACCAGAGTGTGAATAACAGTGATGTTGACTTCAGTGTTGAGGATGTTCAACAGATTACCATAAGTACCTATGAAAACCCCTCTGTGATCTCCAACCAACAAAGATGACAAACCTCTCAAAATATCCAGCTTAGTGTAACACCTCAAAATTTGCCCTCATGTTTTAGCTCTAACTGGCTTATGTTTCATTTCATTCTAGCATTATCGTCTTTGCATATCATTGGTTCTTAGCATGGGATCGAGGTATTTTCCAGTAGCTCATGGTGTTATCAGTTCTAGTACTACTTTCAGCAGCATTCAGAGCCAAGCAAATAATTTTCAAGGTCTTTTGGAGCTTTTATTTTGCTCATTAGACGTTTTGACAATCAGAAGCTTCTACAGCCATTTTCTGATCCAGCGATCCGGTGTCAGACATTGCTAAGTCAGTAAGATATTCTGAGGTGTCAGCAAGAATTTGTGTTTCATTCCAGGTGTTACTCAGTACCCATATCAAGTTTTGAGTTTCAGAGGCTTGACAGGTTCAAACTAACAATCAGAAGTCACTTTTCCATGTTTCCCTCCAAAAGGCGCCAAAATTCAAAATTTGAACTAAGTAACCGGTTACTCACCATTTGTTAACCGGTTAATCCTTTGTTTTTCTGCGCACCATTAGCAGATTTGAACTAGGTAACCGGTTACTCACCATTTTTAACCGGTTACTCTGAGCACATTTTGAAAAAAATTAAGTTTGCATCATTAGTGATCATGTGCTTGGCTTGTGCATGTGTCAGAAGGATCTAGAATTGATTCAATTTCATCATTTTCCATCCAAAATTCAAATCCCTTCCAAGACTTTCCACTCTAATTCCTCTTTTCCTTTCCTAATTCATTTCTCACCCCAATTTCCACCCACTAAACCTCACTCTAAACCCAAACTTAACTCCTAACCTAGGGGTTATTTAAATTAATTCATCCCAAACCACACAGGACCTAGATCATTTTTCACTCTCATTTTTCAGAATTTGCTCTCAATTCTCTCTCACTTTTTTATTCTCCATCTTTATCTTCAACCTTTCACCAAAGCTCCAAATCCATAGATTCACAAATTCTTCATTGGAATTTCTGAATTCTTGAGCTAAACCTCCATCACGTCTTCATTCTTGGTTCAATTCTGCAGTAGCAACTGGTTTGGATCTTGGATTAAGCTGTAAGAATCACTTTTGGAACAACTTTTGCTTATTTGGAGTATTCTTGCTTGGATCTTCAAGTTTTCTTGATAAAGCTTCATAGATCTCTGGTTTTCTTGCTTGGATCCATCATTTTTCCTTTACAACACTTACCAAAGCAAACCTCAGCTTCGTAGGTTAGTTTTCCTTAGATCTATACTTGATTTAGCTTATTTGCAAGTTATATAATGTAGATCTTTGGTTGTTTTTTATTTTTGATGCATTTGCTTCAATTTGATTGTGGATGTTGTTGTTTGTTGGATTCAATTAATGTTTGATGGCTGTGATTCAATGTAATTTCGTGCTTAATTGATTGCAAGTTTATTTGGATGTTTGGAGAAGTGATTTGCTGCTGAAAAGTGCTTTTGAAACAGTTTTTTTTGCCACTGTCCCAGAGTAACCGGTTACTCACCGTTTGTTAACCGGTTAACATGTTTTTTGCGTAAATTGTTTAATTTTTAACTAAGTAACCGGTTACTCACGGTTTGTTAACCAGTTACTCTGGGACAGAATGTGTATTTTTGTGCATTTTCTTGTTTGTTTGAGATCCTTTGCATGCCTAAACTTCATGGATTAATATGTTGATGATTTGTTGATTATTCTTGAGCTGTTTCACCTCACATTATTGCATGAACACAATTCTTCGACACGCGTTTTTGGTTTCTCATTGTTGGATGTTCATGTTTCCATTGATGTTTTCTTGATGTGATGAACACATAGCACACACTTCTTGAACATGTTGATTGTGACTTATTGTTGATGTTGCTGGAGTTATTGTTTTGAACATGATTGCTTGCACTTAACTTCGTGAGATGCATGTTTGTATTAACTTGTTCATGTACCAAATGATGTGCATCTTTCCTTGATGTCTTCAAGTTTATTCAACATGATGTATAATGTGATTATGATCATGTTTGATTGAAAATGTGTAATGGTTGATGCATGTTCATTATGCCATGTTTGAATCATTGTGAATGCATGGTGTGCTGCCCTGTTTCTACTGTTGTTCCTTTGCATACTTGCTGTTGTACGTGCTGTTGTTTGACCTTTTACACCTGTTTTGTGTGCTGAACTTGAGCTATTGAATGCTGTTTGGTGTACTGGCTGGAATTTACCGCTGTGCAGGTGCTGGAGCGCTGTTGTAGCCGCTGTTTTGTTTTGTTGTTTTGGTTTTTGATTTGCTTTTTGCTTGCTCCCTTAAGGCTCCTAGTCTGACTTAATTTCCGATTAAGCTCGGAGTAGAATAGACATTAGGTTTCGAACTATACATGCTAACTTAGGTAGATGTTTCCCCTTTGAACTCGACCATAGGGCCACTTTTGCATGACAACATTAGGAACAATTTAGTTTCCCCTTAGTGTTTTCTTTGCTTTGAGTCTTCTCTTCTCATCTCAAAACCTTTCTAAAACACTTAATAAAGGTTAACGGGTATTGCGCATGAGCCTTATATATGGGAAGTGAGGTATGGGGGATCTCCCTTCATTCTTCTAGGGTACTTAGTGTACGTCCTGCTGGGGACGATACGCGACGTATATGTTCCTAGGTTGTAGACTTGGGTGCAATACAAGTTGCAAACTAACTTCAATCCACTTCTTGTCTAAAAAACATAAAACAAATTCAAACCTTTTTTATCCTTCGGGATTGTTAAGTTTCAAACCTTTTTCAGAAAATGGCACGTTGTAACACCCCAATTCCCATCGCTAATAAATAATACATAAATAAATCAGAGTAAATAAAATTTTATTCTTAGATAGAAGCGAGGATGCCACATTTGAGAAAAACATAATCCCTGCTCATAAATTTGATACATAACACAAAATGGAATAAACCTAAAAGGGAAACGTTTTCCAACAAAAGGAAAGTTCAATTATGGAATTAAGCGGAAAGATCCATAACTGACTTGTTTTACAAAATAAATTATTTTATAACATCAAAATATTCATACAAAGGTAATACAAAATAGATCCAACAAATGTATACATATATAACAAAAGCGTTCCCCGACTCCCGTGTTACGTATCAGAGCAGACAGACCAACAAAAGGATGGAGAACTAATCTTCACAAAAGCCTCCAAGATACTAATATGCAATTGCCTCATAGAGCAACAAACCACAATAGAAGGGTGAGAAATAACAACTAAATCAAGATTGCATAATAATATGCAAACACATATAAATCCACATGCATAATTATTCTCACCACACGCATCACATACTAATACATATAGCATGCCCCATATACATAACATATTTCCAATAATCTAACCACATAGCATATATCAATTATATCAACATAATAGCATATTCACACATAAGGCATACCAAAGTTATGACATATGGAAACACACCACCACATCACATATATTCATATATAGCATACCATCGAGAATTAATACAACCATTGTAATGTACAACATCCCCACAAAATATAGCATATGTCTATACATAAAACATATCATCCATAACCAATGCATTTATCACAAATGCATATCAAATCACCAATGCTATCACGAGCTCAACACATAATAAATCAATTCACAATTTCCCACATATAATCAATCCATTCACAAATTCCCACGTATAATCAATCCATTCATGATTTATGCAAATGCATAGAGATCGACACAATGACTCTATGCAATGCAATGCGGTACCAATCCGTCCATCATTCTTATCATTAATTCACTCAGGAATTATTGGAATCATCGCTTGTTACTTAGTGTAACTCCCCGTTAGGCAACGATGTTCCCCGTCGCTTTAGGTCCTCTTTGTATAAGGCACACGACGTTTATGGATCGCTTTAGGTCCTCTTTGTATAAGGCTCACGATTCGATCGCTTTAGGTCCTCTTTGTATAAGGCTCATGATCGTCTATAACGTCGCTTTAGGTCCTCTTTGTATAAGGCACACGACCGTTACAGCAGATTCCCTCTGGAATCGTTTCGTCGCTCACACCCACTAGGGCACACGACATCACAAGAATGCATATCATGATGCTTGGCATACAAATGACTCATGACAATCAATGCATCTTCACAAATCAACAATATGAATTATCTCATCGTCATTATTCATGCATTATAAATCAATTCAAACAATGCATTTACTTGCCATAAGGCCACCAAACAACACACATTGAATTTCACATAAACAATGCATTTCATCATAATCCACAAACCAGAACAATTAGCATTTTAGCATATACACTCATAACAATTCACCTCATGAATTACTCACCATCAACCACAACAATCCCACAAAACATCATAACAACATACATTGATATTCAATCAAACAATTTATTTTACCACACAACAACATCATTATCACGTACATCAACATCATATAAATAGCACAAAAGCCCCACATTTATATGACGATAACATGTCGCATCGAACACCAACAAATACAACAAAACCTACAAAACACTAATCATCCTCTACCAAATATTCTTAGTTAATACATGGTATCACATAACCATTTACTAGCACGTTGGATTCTCTTTCCAAGGCTTCAAGTCCCATATCAATCGGATTCCCGATTCATGAATTTTGGTGGAAACATAAACTACACTTATCACATTCATCACAATATTTAACTCTACCATATAAATCCATGACATAAACATATGTTCCTATTCCAATATCATAAAGAGCATTGAAATAGCTTTGCAACGCATCCGACCGTGCCTCAATCCGAGTTACGGATCAAAAGTTATGAAGAAAACAAGATGGAAAATCTGTCACGTTCGCTTTTCTATTCGCAATGCGAACCCCCAGCGAACCGTGGCAGAAGAAGAACAGCATAAAGTTCGCAAGGCGAACTTCTGGGCGAACCTTCACTTTCCCCTTCGCAATGCGAATTCCCTGCGAACCGTGACAGAGAAAAAACCAGCAGAAAGTTCGCAATGCGAACCTTCGCTTTCCTCTTCGCTGCCCTATTCGCAGTGTGAACCTGCGAACCCAGAAAATCTCAGCAGCGCTGTTGTTCACTCCAACCCAACATTTCATCCACCAAAACACTTCCAAACCATAACATAACAACCAAAACATGTTTCAACATAATCAACAAGTATTCTACGCAGTTTATATCGAGTTTCACCCGTGAAAACATCGATTTCTATCTAATTGATCACAAATTATCAATGAGAAAAAGTTGTGAAACAACCAAAACAATTACAACAAACAACACATATACATACACAAGCAAGATATAATCGAAACTTCTCACCCTTACCCGATTAATCGTGCTTGAAACGGATCTATGTCGATTTCCACTTCTTTTCCTCTTCTCCATTTCTTTCCTCTCCTTTTCCTTCTTTCTCTCTTTCTTTCCTTTCCCTTTATTTTCTCTCTTTTTCTCTCCACTTACTATTTATTAAAAATATCTAATTTTTCTAAAATATCTAACCTCTCAAAATGACCATTTTACCCCTCAGCTCAAATATCTCGCAAACGCTCTCAAAATGGGATAAAACATAATAACGATGAAAAATAATATATTGCCAAATAAAAGTCAAGAATAAAATAATATAAAAACGAAAATAATTAAATCGACTCGATTAAATAAATCTAACAAAAACCGGGGCGTTACAACTCTCCCCCACTTAGAAATTTTCGTCCTCGAAAATATACTTGGTGCAAACAACTTCGGATACGACTCTCGTATCCGACTAACCCACTCTCATGACATTAAAGGCAACACCACGAATAACACAAACTGACAAACCACCTTGCTAACAGCAGCTACAACAATGACACGACAACAACGACAACTACAACGACAAGATGCAAAGCCCATACAATGCACTGACGACCAACTCACAACTCAAAGAATACCCAAGTTACGAACACACAGGTTCACTGTTGAACCGAAACACAACAAGATCGTTACCATCACCGTAGGTAACACTCCCCTAATTCCCCATAAGGAATTAGCTACTCGCACTCGAACCATCACGATGGAAACGAGGCAACAACACAAACAAGAACATAAAGTTCCACGACCCAACATTGTTTCAACAACCTCTACATAACCACAATACCAACATCCTTATCACACAACAATACTACAACAATGCTACGATTCACCAATCGAACATACAACCAAAACATCCATCTACATAGTAGCCCATGAATAATATTTAAACCTTTCACCTAACACTTCCATTTTGAAACGTCTAATGGTCTCATCACTCCTACATGTTTACAATGTTCAACCTATGAACTCTTACAAGTCACACACGCATATACGAATTGTGCCACATCACGCTTCCGCTGCGCACTCTGATGACTCGTAACCATCAAATCTACCAATTTCATGTCCAAAGTCTAACTCTTTCTCATATTCACCAAAAATCACTGTTCACTTTTAATATACCCAACCTTACATTATCAGATGTCAATTCACACACCAACTCAAATCTTAAATTCTTCCAAAAGTTCCCACTCTTTAACCATCAAAGCAGACATACGTAAAAACTTTCGACTTAACTCATCAGGCACGACATTAATTTTACCAATAGGATAATTCGAGCCAAGGTCATAACTAATCAGGAATTCCAAACATCCTCGTTGTCTCCTACTTTATTCCTTCTGACCAAACAAGTACTCTAAACCCTTATGATTACCAAACACCTTGAACCTAAAACCCTCAAAATAATTCCTCTAGATTCTCAACACACAAGTAACCGCAACCATCTTAAAATCATGAATCCCCAATGGTCGTAAAGCATAAGAAATGACTTTACCCTTTCGCATTAGCACACTAACTACACTCATCAAAGACACATCACAATATTCCATAAACAGTTTATTAGGATCAAGCAGAATCAAAATTGGAGCCGTAGTCAATCTCTACTTTAGTTCACTGTTGGTTGCAGAATAGGGCAAGCAAGCAAAAATATTTATTTTCGGAAGAATTCCCTCCGGGATTTATGTCGTGTCCACAGAGATCGGTTCGAGGGAAAGAATGTCGTTCGACAATCTCTCGCGTTAATGAGTTTGGATTAAAGTGGTTTACAAGTAAAAACAAACAGAAAAGTAAAGATGAACATAAAAAGAGTACATTCTTTGAAGAGAAGAAACCTATCAAGCATGAATATACACTACTCAGAACAAACGTAAACCTATCGATCGGTTGCATTCAACATACAATACTTATCAAAATCATCACGTATCACTCACAACAAAGGTTATGTCTAACGCACAGTTGAGAGAGCAACCGTATTACTCTCGTCGACGCTCTCGCGCACGACGCCTCGAAACACGGAAGACATTAAGTTCCGACACCATAAAGATTATTATCTAAATCTATCTCTAGAGTCTAGACAATAGATATCCCTCCCTAATCAAGATTCATGATGTTTATCTCTAACACAACACAAATCCAAACATAAATGAAAAAAGATCAAGGAAGACATCGATAATGATTTGTAAAGCATCTATATTATACAACCATGATCAATACATGTACATAGGTTTAGAGTAACAATACAAACATAACCCACAAAATAGAGAAATACATAGAGAAGAAATGGAGAAAAACCAAACATCTCAAAAGTTGTCGGCTCCGATTGATGAAGGATTCGACTCCGGATCATCCTAATTCATGCTCCAATGTGTTTTCTAGCCTAATTCGACTCAAAAAATGCTATTGGATGGATTTGGAACTAAAAATATCAAACCCATCACTAAAAAATGATGAAAAATGGCTTAAATGGGCAATTCTGCTTTTCCAGGTTCGCCTAGCGAGTCCCCGTTCGCTAGGCGAACGTAAACCGCCTTTCTGTTGAGTTTTTTCACGATTCTGGAATTTTTCGTTCGCCCCGGTTCGCCTAGCGAACAAACTAGCGAGTGTTCGCTACGGGGGCTCGCCTAGCGAGCATGACAGAAAACCAGAATTTGTTTTCTTCATAACTCTTGAACCGTAACTCCGATTGACGCACGGTTTGAAGCGTTGGAAAGCTTATTCAATGCTCTTTATGAATATGGAAACATCCCATTGCTGGAACACCTACAAAAATAAATGAAAATCGATTAAACTCAATGATATTTACACGGTAACGCACTATACACACGAAAACGTAAAGTAAACGTATTTACACATAAAATGGGGTTTATTCAACCAATTTTAACACAAAGTAAGGATAAGTGCAACAAAACTTATATACAAAAATAGGTACAATTTGCACTTATCAAACTCTCCCCAACTTACATAATTGTTTGTCCACAAACAAGAATCAAACAAACTTGAAAATGCGCAAGAAATATCCAAAGAATGACGAATCAACAGGTTTTGAAAAACGGAAACGAATGAATGGTTCAAATGAAAACGGTACACACAAAAAGTAAATACTTACCACTAAACTGCAACGATAACATAGTCACGAAACAAAAGCAAAGTACAAAAGTCATGCCAAAAATTCTAAAACAACACAAGTTCAAATGTGAATCACACCTAGCAAAAACAATCATCGGTAGATGAAAAACACAAAATGAGGTTCTTTCACTCACACAACAATCTTGCAAACAAAAGACTAAATTATGCATACATCCACAAATTCACATTGAAAATACAAAGGCAAGAATCACAAGGGCTTTTCAAGGTTGTAGCGTGGTCGGGTAAACAAACAAGGGGCAATTTCTAAAGGTAATTGAAACAAAAACTTGCCTAAACCTAAGGGAGTGAAAACTCACAAAGATTCACACACAAAATTTCAACCAACTTCTTCCAAAATCCCAAGTGCTACACAACACACAATACTTATTTAGCACAATTATTGCAACTCTTTTTGTTTCCTTTTTCAAGGATTTTTCTTTTTTCTTTCTTTTTCACTTTTTTCTTTTCTTTTCTTTGTCATATTTTTCTCTTTTTTCTTTTCTTTTTCAATCCTCATAGAATCCAACCAATGAGTAAACAACCATTCTCTCCCCAACTTGAATTCAACCGCACCATCATGTGAATACTCCCTACTTTCTAAGGCAAGGAAAAAATCCATACAACAACACAAAGTTGAGGTCCAAGAAAAAACAAAATCCATTCAAAAATAAGTGAACTAAATACTCATAGACAAGCATTAAGTTCAAATAAAAACATGGATCAAAAAGCTCAAAGGGGTTACGAATTCTCACACACTCACAAGGTGAATTGACTATTTGGCTAAGGTAGTTGTGGTCAAAATGAAACAATTGCCTTGATCCTTTTCATGCATTCATATAATCAACACAAATAAAAGATTCAACATAATAAAATCCAGTTATAACAAGAATGTTGGTTCTCCGCGCATATATGAACAATAGAAGGCTACCTCACAAAAAGGTGGGAACTAAAGTGATTCACAATAAGAACAAGTATACAAAAGAATGGATGGCATGGAAGTTTGTAAAATGCCTAAGTATCATGAATATGCTACAGTATAGAAAGCGATAAATACATACCTCGCACGTGTACAAAACTTAACAAAATCATTACCATACATCCGCAAGTTGAAACGAACCAACTTGGAAAATCACAACAGCATCCTCAAGTAAGTCAATCAAAATCTGTGAGCAAACAACAACCAAAATCTTAGCAGCCTTCGCCTAGCGAAGGAATCATTCGCGACGCGAGCCTTCGCTACATCCTTCGCCCCAGCGAAGTTTGGGTGTTTTCAAAAGTGAAAGTTTCTGCCACCCCCTTGCTGGCACCTTCGCCTCGCGAACACATCAGCGAGCATTCGCTGGCACCTTCGCCCAACGAATTTACCCAGTTTTCCTACTGAAGGTTTTTGCATACTTTATGCCACCCCCTCGCTGGCACCTTCGCCAACATTCGCGAGGCGAACCTTCGCTGGTGACTTCGCCAGAACTCGCTTAGCGAGAACAAGAATTATTAATATAAACAAACGAAAAGAAAGGGAGAAATTTCATTAAACAAGTTGTAAAGTGAAGATTTGAGAAGTTTACGAAAAATCCGAGTACAACTTGTTTAATGAAAGTTCACCACACAACCAAAGAAAATAATACAACATGCTTGTTTTACGTCGTAAGCTCGACGCCTTTACATTGCTTAGCTAGCAAACTCACTTCCTTCATGCCATAGTGATGCCTCACCGCGCAAACCTAAAGTAAGTGTCCTAACCAAACATATGAACAAACGGTTACGGGAACAAAATGTATACAACACTTGAACAAACATAATGGAAATAGACAATATATACGATATATACAAAACTCAAAAACAAAGAAACTATCGCAATGCGATTCAATATCAAAACCAATCCCCGGCAACGGCGCCATTTTGTTGGTTGCAGAATAGGGCAAGCAAGCAAAAATATTTATTTTCGGAAGAATTCCCTCCGGGATTTATGTCGTGTCCACAGAGATCGGTTCGAGGGAAAGAATGCCGTTCGACAATCTCTCGCGTTAATGAGTTTGGATTAAAATGGTTTACAAGTAAAAACAAACAGAAAAGTAAAGATGAACATAAAAAGAGTACATTCTTTGAAGAGAAGAAACCTATCAAGCATGAATATACACTACTCAGAACAAACGTAAACCTATCGATCGGTTGCATTCAACATACAATACTCATCAAAATCATCACGTATCACTCACAACAAAGGTTATGTCTAACGCACAGTTGAGAGAGCAATCGTATTACTCTCGTCGACGCTCTCGCGCACGACGCCTCGAAACACGGAAGACATTAAGTTCCGACACCATAAAGATTATTATCTAAATCTATCTCTAGAGTCTAGACAATAGATATCCCTCCCTAATCAAGATTCATGATGTTTATCTCTAACACAACACAAATCCAAACATAAATGCAAAAAGATCAAGGAAGACATCGATAATGATTTGTAAAGCATCTATATTATACAACCATGATCAATACATGTACATAGGTTTAGAGTAACAATACAAACATAACCCACAAAATAGAGAAATACATAGAGAAGAAATGGAGAAAAACCAAACATCTCAAAAGTTGTCGGCTCCGATTGATGAAGGATTCGACTCCGGATCATCCTAATTCATGCTCCAATGTGTTTTCTAGCCTAATTCGACTCAAAAAATGCTATTGGATGGATTTGGAACTAAAAATATCAAACCCATCACTAAAAAATGATGAAAAATGGCTTAAATGGGCAATTCTGCTTTTCCAGGTTCGCCTAGCGAGTCCCCGTTCGCTAGGCGAACGTAAACCGCCTTTCTGTTGAGTTTTTTCACGATTCTGGAATTTTTCGTTCGCCCCGGTTCGCCTAGCGAACAAGCTAGCGAGTGTTCGCTACGGGGGCTCGCCTAGCGAGCATGACAGAAAACCAGAATTTGTTTTCTTCATAACTCTTGAACCGTAACTCCGATTGACGCACGGTTTGAAGCGTTGGAAAGCTTATTCAATGCTCTTTATGAATATGGAAACATCCCATTGCTGGAACACCTACAAAAATAAATGAAAATCGATTAAACTCAATGATATTTACACGGTAACGCACTATACACATGAAAACGTAAAGTAAACGTATTTACACATAAAATGGGGTTTATTCAACCAATTTTAACACAAAGTAAGGATAAGTGCAACAAAACTTATATACAAAAATAGGTACAATTTGCACTTATCATTCACCAAAACTTACTCACAACGAACATCCAAAAGAAACGACTCACCCTTTACAAGTCAACTGAGATAACAGAAGTACGAACTTAGCAAAGTCTTCCATAACCCGCAGTAACAACCAACTAAGCCTAAAAGTTTCTAATCTCCTTATCCAACTTCGGAGCCTCTCATTGTAGAACTGCATCTACTTCCGATGGATCCATTAACCATACTCTCATCCGAAATAACATATCCAAGAAAACTAACCTCGTTCAATCAAAATTCTCACTTCGATCATTTAGTAGAAAGCTCCCTCTCTTTCAACCCTTGTAAATCAATCTTCAAATACTCTACATACTCATCCTTTGATTTAAAATAAATCAGAATATCATCCAATAAACATCACTATAAACTTATCCAATCAAGTATGGAAGGTACGATTCATATACTCCACAAC
Organism: Lathyrus tuberosus; assembly: GCA_022829125.1. Classification (NCBI taxonomy): domain Eukaryota; kingdom Viridiplantae; phylum Streptophyta; class Magnoliopsida; order Fabales; family Fabaceae; genus Lathyrus; species Lathyrus tuberosus. The sequence goes on from JALAZF010000034.1 coordinate 11,472,273, forward strand.
CATAACATATACAACCTTCAAAATTCATTCTAAGCTCGAAACAATTTATCCAAAATAGCTTAACAATCTCTAGTTACCACATTCTATATCAATTCTTCTTACAGGGTTCCAACTCACCCAAGGTTTCTGCTGACATGAGATCTCAACCCATAACAAAAGTAATACCATCAAGGAACTTCAAATCGTTCGCAATTCGTCACAATTTAAAACTCAAGCTATCCAGAACACAACCGCAAGTTTCCATACTACTCACTGATTAACACGTAACCTCATGCTATCATCCTTTTCCTTACCAACCATGCTAGACCTCTTCAAGTCGACACACTAATGTTTCATCCAAAAACACATATGAAAACCATGCACAACTGACGGCCCATCACCGTGGCTTCCTGCCAATTTCTAGAACACTATCATCACAAACATGACAAGCATCTGAGTTTCACGTCCTAAAAGTTCTTCTACTTAATTAGCAGATCCAAACCTCAAATCCTCACCTTCGTCAAATTTGAGTTCACACTCTACTCTCTGAGAACAACCATTAACGATACCCAATCGTTCTCTCTCAATGACTTCCCAACTGAACCAACATACCAAAACCTCTAATCCATCTCATCTTCCGATATTAGAATCTTCATCGACTCAACAAAATAATCCGTAACCATTCCCTTAATTCAAACAATTCATTGTATACACTATCAAAGCCGGAAAGACACGTCTATTCCATCCAACATAATTCCGTCTACTATCAACAAGAGATTAAGGGTGATCAGTTCCTCAATTTGTCAATAGACAGCCGACAATCATGATGGGGCATAAACCGTCTTTACCAAACTATAATAGCATTTCTTGCATCTGGTGCACAAACTACCTAAGGCACAAATCTTTAGTTGACATAAACCTTACATCCGCATTCCCTCCGGAACCGGGAACAACACTGTCCAAACAACACTTACAATCTTGCAACCAACGCTCCACAACTGAAGCAACTTGGAGAAGTACCAGCTTCTCCCCCACTTATCTCATTCTAAATCCTGCAGACCAAGGATTAGAAAACCAGAAAGTACTGACAATGTTTCACACACATATCACATACTAAGGAACAAACAACATCGACAGTATTCAACTGTCACACCAACTGACTCAACAACTTGGTCGGACGGACCGACCAGCTCTGATACCACTAATGTAACACCCCAATTCTCATCACGAATAAATAATACATATCATCCATAACCAATGCATTTATCACAAATGCATATCAAATCACCAATGCTATCACGAGCTCAACACATAATCAATCAATTCACAATTTCCCACATATAATCAATCCATTCACAAATTCCCACATATAATCAATCCATTCATGATTTATGCAAATGCACAGAGACCGACACAACGACTCTATGCAATGCAATGCGGTACCAATCCATCCATCATTCTCATCATTAATTCACTCAGGAATTATTGGAATCACCGCTTGTTACTTAGTGTAACTCCCCGTCGGGCAAACGATGTTCCCCGTCGCTTCAGGTCCTCTTTGTATAAGGCACACGACGTTTATGGATCGCTTTAGGTCCTCTTTGTATAAGGCTCATGATCCGATCGCTTTAGGACCTATTTGTATAAGGCTCACGATCGTCTATAACGTCGCTTTAGGTCCTCTTTGTATAAGGCACACGACCGTTACAGCAGATTCCCTCTGGAATCGTTTCGTCGCTCACTCCCACCAGGACACACGACATCACAAGAATGCATATCATGATGCTTGGCATACAAATGACTCATGACAATTAATGCATCTTCACAAATCAACAATATGAATTATCTCATCGTCATTATTCATGCATTGGAAATCAATTCAAACAATGCATTTACTTGCCATAAGGCCACCAAATAACACACATTGAATTTCACATAAACAATGCATTTCATCATAATCCACAAACCAGAACAATTAGCATTTTATCATATACACTCATAACAATTCACCTCAAGAATTACTCACCATCAACCACAACAATCCCACAAAACATCATAACAACATACATTGATATTCAATCAAACAATGTATTTTACCACACAACAACATCATTATCACATGCATCAACATCATATAAATAGCACAAAAGCCCCACATTTATATGACGATAGCATATCGCATCGAACACCAACAAACACAACAAAACCTACAAACCACTAATCATCCTCTACCAAATATTCTTAGTTAACACATGGTATCACATAACCATTCACTAGCACGTTGTATTCTCTTTCCAAGGCTTCAAGTCCCATATCAATCGGATTCCCGATTCATGAATTTTGGTGGAAACATAAACTACACTTATCACATTCATCACAATATTTAACTTTACCATATCAATCCATTACATAAACATATGTTCCTATTCCACTATCATAAAGAGCATTGAAATAGCTTTCCAACGCATCCGACCGTGCCTTAATCCGAGTTACGGATCAAAAGTTATGAAGAAAACAAAATGGAAAATCTGTCACGTTCGATTTCCTATTCGCAATGCGAACCCCCAGCGAACCGTGGCAGATGAAAAACAGCATAAAGTTCGCAATGCGAACTTCTGGGCGAACCTTCGCTTTCCCCTTCACAATACGAATTCCCTACGAACCGTGGCAGAGAAAAAACAGCAGAAAGTTCGCAATGCGAACCTCCCGCGAACCTTCGCTTTCCCCTTCGCTGCCCTATTCTACGCAGTTTATATCGAGTTTCACCCGTGAAAACATCGATTTCTATCTAATTGATCACAAATTATCAATGAGAAAAAGTTGTGAAACAACCAAAACAATTACAACAAACAACACATATACATACACAAGCAATATATAATCGAAACTTCTCACCCTTACCCGATTAATCGCGCTTGAAACGGATCTATGTCGATTTCCACCTCTTTTCCTCTTCTCCATTTCTTTCCTCTCCTTTTCCTTCTTTCTCTCTTTCTTTCCTTTCCCTTTCTTTTCTCTCTTTTTCTCTCCACTTTCTATTTATTAAAAATATCTAATTTTTCTAAAATATCTAACCTCTCAAAATGACCATTTTACCCCTCAGCTCAAATATCTCGCAAACGCTCTCAAAATGAGATAAAACATAATAACGATGAAATATAATATATTGCCAAATAAAAGTAAAAAATAAAATAATATAAAAACAAAAATAATTAAATCGACTCGATTAAATAAATCTAACAAAAACCGGGGCGTTACACACGTTACTTCCGTCTCGTCGCAAACAGGCATCGACCCTAACTGCCGGACGCGAATCTAACGTCGCTTATAAAAAACACCAGCAAAGTCTTCCTTAGTGAGGGGAACTACGTCACTCTTATTCTTCATTGGTTAATGGAGATACGTAGGCAGGAGGTCGTGCGAGATCTCTCCGAGCACAACACCACATTTCTTTCACAACCTCTCTTTGTCACCTCTTTACCTCTTTTCGACCCGTAGGTCGAACTACGGCTGCTCTGATTTCCTCTCTCTGGTCAAATTGAGGATACGTAGGCACAAGACGGCGATGTCTTGGCGAGCAACCTCCCCCCTTAGTTTGTGTCCGAACTACGTTGACTCTGACTTTCCCATTGCACAAGGAAATACGTAGGCCTAGGACGGACGATATTGTCCTATCGAGTCACTTCTTTTCCATTTCTCCCCCGTTTCTTCGCTCTTTTCAGTTCCCGTTCCTTCTCCTTTCCAGTAGCAGCGGAGCTCCAGACAACAACACCCTTTGATTGAGACAACAAGCGTGGATCCCATCGAGTACGATGGACGCGTGGGGGTGCTAATACCTTTCCCTCGCGTAACCGACTCCCTTACCCGTTTCTCTTGGTTGCGAGACCATGCCTTTCCCTTCCCTCAGGTTTATGCAGTGTTTTCTTTCCCTCTCTTGGGATAAATACACATTGCTGGCGACTCTGTTTTCACGCCACTTTCGCGTTTGTACCTGGATGAAAATCCCGGGAGCGACAGCTGGCGACTTTGCTGGGGACTGGTTGACCTCTTGCTGGTCCATCCCTTTTGCGAGTCAATCCTAGCGCTTGTTTGTTTTTCTTCATTGGGTGTTTATTGTGGTGCTTTATTTTGTTGTATATTACTTTATTTCTGGATTACTGTTTTACTGTTGTACTGTATTTACCGCATTTATTGCATTTGCATTTCATTATTGTACTGGACTGTGCTGTGTTGTACTAGATTATCTGTTTGGCAGGTTGGGATTTATGAGAGATAAGCCCATTACCCAGGCTTGAGCATACACATAGGTATTAGCATGGGCAGGCGTGACGCTCCCGCGGTGTTGGCCACGTACGGGTGTTCACGAGACCTACAGCCAGACGAGGTTCTATCGGGAGATATCTGCTACTGTATGTTGATACAGGCCAATAGTTATTCTCTTGAGGAACTGTCGACTCTGGTGAGCATTCCCGAGGACTCAGTTGCGACACTCCTCCCGAGATGTGATAATGGCAGACCAGAAATGGAAAACCCATTACTCATTCTCGATCTGAGGACCCAATGCTGGGAACTTGCTATAGGATATCCTTTTTGAGGGGAATCAGTGGAGGCCTCCTTGATTGATGATGATGATACCAAACCAGAAATGGTGAATGTTTCATCATTTCTAGACCTGAGAGTCCGTGATATTGAGGATCCTCGCCTTTCTAGAACCCACATGTGAGAGGGGTTGGGTGTTTGCAGGTTTGCAAGTAACTTTGACCTTCACCATACCCGATACTCAGGATTTCTTATCAGTATGAACTTATCAGTGTGGTTACTCTGGTGTTCTGGGTATTTGGGCAGAAGCCTTGAGATTATTCAGTTTGTTCAGTGCAGTAGTTGTCCAGTTTATGTGGATACCTTGATCCCATGCTTTGCATTGCATCATCATTTTTTCTAACATTCATATTTTTCATTTCCAGGTAGTATCTGATCTTTTGATTCTAGTCAAAGGGCAGTCATTGGGATGGACACTAAGAAGAGTAAGAAGAATATCATTGTTTACAAGTTCCCGAAGCTCATTCTTGGTCAGATTGGCATCTTACAAGAAATGGCTAGTCCTGAAGTGTTGGGAATGTTCAAAGAGAAATATGGTTGGATCTTATCTTTCGTTCGTAACATCAGTGAGTATGAATATAATGGCTTACACACCTTGATACAATTCTACGATCCTCCCCTGAGATGCTTCGTGTTGCCAGACTATGTATTGGTCCCTACTCTGGAGGAGTACTCAAACATCCTGGGGATTTCCATTAAAGAAGGCACTCCATTCTGTACTTCTAAGGAAGACCTTGATTTCAAAGTTGTGGCTGAGGCTCTTTATTTGAGCAAATCAACTTTGGAAGCTGACATCACCAACAAGGGAAAGGTCTGTGGTTATCACCTGGCGTACTTGGTAAAGAAGGCTCAAGAAGCGGCTAAGGAGAAGAGGTGGACAGCTTTCAATGCAATACTGGCTCTCTGTGTATATGGCATAGTCCTTTTTCCTATTGAATCTGTGTTTGTTGATACGGATGCCATCCGGATCTTTACAACTCAGAATCCAGTGCCGACCTTGTTAGGAGATCTTCACTATGCCTTGTATAATAGGAATTAGAAGAGACGAGGCGGGATAGTTCACTGTTGTGCATCTCTTTTCTATAAGTGGTTTGCAAACCGTCTACCCCGGTCAGGCGCTTTTGTGGATACTAGGACTTCTCTGGATTGGAGTAAACGTCTGATGGGTTTGGATGCTAAGGATATTGTTTGGATGGATCAAGGATTGCTTGGCAAAGACATTTTGCATAGTTGTGGGGAGTACCCTAATGTACCATTGATAGGAAGAAAAAGGGGTATTAATTACAATCCTTCTTTGGCTATCAGGAAGTTTGGATATGCTTTGAAAGATCCTCCGGTTGAAAGAGATTTGAAAAAGTCTTTGTTTTTTCATGTGGCCGATGGTTTAGATGTGGCGCAGAAGGCTTCCGAAGCATGGCTCAGTAGACAAAAGAAAGGAAAAGCCGCTTTGGGTAAACCCAACAATCAAGCTTTCCCTCTGTATACAGACTGGGTAAAGAAGAGAGTGGAAGAGTTCTACTTGCCTTTTGATTTGGCACCTCCCTTATATCCTGAGACTGTGGAGGAGAGGCTCACTGTACCCATTGAAGAATTCGATAAGCAGCGAGAATTGGTGCATGATTTGAGGATGGAGAATGCTGGTATGAGTAGTCAGCTGCAAGGTGCTTTACATGACAACCGGGAGTTGAAATGGAAAGTTCAAGATGTGACAGAGCGACTGGAAGAGAAGGAGAAGGATCTCACTGACAGAGCTCAGCACTTCAGAAAAGTCAGTATGGTTGCAGAATCCTCTGGCAAGGCCTATAGGAAAAACAAGAAGCTCTTGACCGAGACTGAAGCCAAGCTTGCCACGTATCAGAAAATGTGGGAAGAGCTCAAGATTGAGAATGGGGAGTTGAAAGAAGAACTTCAAAGGATGAAAGCTAGAAAAAAGCATTTCTCTGGCAAATGGAGAGAGGCTCAAAAGGAAATTGAAGAGCTCAAGTTGCAAGCTGAGGTCAAGAAGTCAAGGCGCGAAGGCAACAATGTTGAAGAACAGATTGTTAGGATGAATCAGGATATTGAAAAGAGAAATAGACTGATCAAAGGGCTGATAGAGTGACCTACACATCCAGACACTGTGGATCTTCTTGAGGAAGTTGAAGCCAGCCTGTTTGGAATTAATTTGTAGTGATCTTGTTGTTATATTTTATTGGGATTACCATCAGGATTGTTGATGGAATCACCTTTGATTGTATCAGACCCGTCTGTATGAACTCTTATGATGTGCTATAGAAATGCTTGGTTTAATCATATATGTATCAACAACTCTCAGTTTTTGAAGGGTGCTTCCTTTGTGTTGATTCTACAGTATTTCTGGGTTCGGATTTATTTTCCGATGATGTGTTCAATCCCTTGCCTGGTTCCAAAGACTGGAATCAAAGAAGATACGCCCTGAGAATGTTTAAATATGATGTTTGCATTTGCATTTGCATAACCATAATCATTTTGCATTTTGCATAAAAGGTACGTGTCTCTGGTTTTCTTATCGTGTTCTTTCTTCAGACAGGATTGCTGACTAGCAGATTCATCAGACTTAATCAGAGGATAGCCATGGAATAACTCCGTGCAGAAGTGACTGAAATGAAGATTCAGATGAGGCAATTCGGGGAAGATATGACGGCCATGTCCCAAGGTCAGAAACTGCTAAGAGAGGAAGTAAACCAGATGAGAACTCAGATGGGCTTGGTCATGGAAATCTTGAATAAGGTGTTAAAGAAAGAAAACAATCATGTGCTCGCTTCCACAATAGAGGTCCTTACTCCTCCCATCTCTTTGGGGTTTGCTCTAGATCATGGATTGCCTCATGAATCCCATCCACAAACTGAAGTTTCACAGCTTTCTCATCAGCAATCACTTCCGGCTCCCCAAGAGGATCCTAAGTCAGAGGGGCCTAAGAGGAAGTTTGATCCCATTCCAATGTCGTATGCGTAGTTGCTTTCTTATTTGCTCAAGCTCAAACTGGTTGAGGGTGTTAGTTTGGGACCTCTTCCCATAAAGCTTCCTCTGGGACCTAATGCTAATGCTAGATGCGAATTCCACTCTGGGGCACCTGGTCACAATGTTGAGAATTGTACAAGGTTCAAGCATAAGGTCCAAGAGCTCATTGATTCAGAGGCAATCAAGTTTACATCAGTTGGCACTGGTAAACAAGGTGATTTTACTCCCATTGTTGCAAAGAAATTGGGAACTCCTTCCTTTTCCAAAGGATCCACCTCGCGTCAGGGATCTCTTCCACAACCTTATGTTGCAGAAGCTCTACGTCAGCAACACTTGTTTGGGCTTCGTGTGGAAAGGAAAATACAGGGGCAGATGGGGTGCCCAAATCAGCATCAGCAGTAGAACCATCAGCAGCAGAGGCAACTCAGACCAAGAAGGCCCAAGAGGATATTTGATCCTATTCCTATTCCTTACAGTCAGTTGTTTGCTCGCTTGCTCAAAAGCTCTCTGAGTCAGCTGAGGAATGCCATGCCAGTGCCATACCCTATTCCTCCGGACTATGACATGAATGCTAGTTTTGAGTTCCATTCAGGAACGTTTGGGCACACACTTGATAACTGTAATGCGTTCCAGCACAAGGTGCAAGATTTGATTGAATCAAAGGTCATCACCCTAGATGGTACCCCCACAAGGTGAAGCTCCTTTATCAGAGTGAGCACTCGAGGCTACGAAGCCATCATTAGAAGCAATAAGTCCAGACGGAGTCAAGTCTCCTCAACAATGGCAATCATCAGCTTCCTTACTACATTTTCATATGTAGCTTTCATTTTTTTGTTTAAACAGTGTTTTCATGAAAAAAACTTGTTTGTGTTTTGAATGTTGATTTTAATGCAATGAATGTGTTGTTCTTGAAGTAATGTACTTTTATGCACTCATATCATGTTTATATGCACTGCAATACCAACTTTCTTGCTTAAACTCTTTGAGGGAGGATGACGAAGTAAGAACGCAAATTTCTAATGGAATACTTTCAGATAAAACCTTGTTGAGGATGTACATGCATTCTTTTGAATCCCTAAACACTGGAGATATAAGGGAGATAGACCCTCATTAACCCCTTTGAGCCTTGGAGTAGGAGTTTCTTTCTGGAAACGAAAAAACCCTGAATCTTAACCTGGGGCAGGGTAGATGTCAGTTAATTTGACCGAGCGTTCAAATCTCAAAAGGAGTGTGCATCTGAGGATCCATTGCCTTTAAGGGTCAAAAGGTGTGAAACCACAGTGGTTATCCATCAACAATTAAGGAGTGAGGCAGTCACAACTCTTTCAAGCAAGTCAGACAAAACGGTGTCACACGATTTGTTTAAAAAAGAAGAATCAAAAGAAAAAGAAAAGAAAAAGCCCGCTAAGTCCAAACATAAAACAAGCGACTTAGGCAAAAGTTAGGGCATCCCGCTGGACTTCAAAATCGAAAAACTCAAGAGTCAGTCCAGGCAAAAATTAGGGAACAAAAAGCAAAAGAACGAAAAAGCGAAAAGCAAAAAGGATTACAAAAGAAAATCCTTGATAAGAACAAAGTCGTGTGGCTATAGCACAAAAGAAAAAAGGGGTGACTATCGCTCCAAAACCTCATTAGGTGTCAAACCATCAGTTGCATGGGTTCCTTAAAGATCATAAAACCTTTTGAGAGATGAGCGTTTGTGTCGGATTAGCTGAACGTAGGACTGGAGAACTTCACGAAGAGTGGGTGAGCACCAATAAAATTTGAGCCTTAAATCCTTTTTGCTTAAAACTGTGAACCAGGCCACGATACAACCCTCAAAAGTCCTAATTGAAACAGGGTTTATTCCGAAGGCGTACTTCAACGAGATAGCGTGCCTGAATCCCATGAGTTGTGCTAATAATATTTTTGTTGGTATTGCATGTGCGTAGTGTTTTCCATTCAAAAATCAATGTCGTATTCCCAGCTAGTGATTCGTTCACAAGGCTTGGCGACGCATTTTTAATAAAACTTCAAGGCTAACACGAGTGTTGGATTAGAATTGTCATTATCATAATAAACATTTTCTGCTTGCGTGTGTTTGACATCAAAGAAGCTTGCACAATGAACGTCAGTCGAAAAGCTCGATCACGCCAAGTTGAGATGGTGAAAACTCCGAAGAACAGTCATTTCAAGGGGCATGTGGCCAAGAGGTTGTGCGTAGCCCAGGCATTCCCGGTAAATGGTGATAAGATGCAGTCAATCTGGAGCAGTCACACTGAAAACTCTCCCTAAAGCATCCAAACAGGGGCAATCAGGTCGATTTGACAAATCTATCGAAGACCAGTCGGTCAGGGGAAAAATCACTTCAAGGCTCGTACTGGGGCAGACCACCTCTAGAGCACGAGATTTCCTGAGGACAGTCAGTTGAAAGCATCTCGTCCAGGTACAAAATACTGGGGCAGAGTACTTTTAAGTCATTACAAATCCTTTCGAGGCAAGCTACTTTGTAGATATGCAGTATGGGGAAGTTACGTCGAGATCTAAATCTCTCCAAGAGTTTGAAGACCCTGGGGCAGTGTGAATGCCCGGTCTTCTATAAAATCCTCTTGAGATGATTTCTTCCTTTGGTGGTTTGGGGCAAGTGGAGAGTTCAAAGGACCGTTTATGACCATAGAGATAGGTCAGGCTGGGTAACAAGTTTGTTTTTCCCCAGTAGCGTTACTCTCCCCGGCATTGAAAGTTCATCATCCTCAGCAAAACTCATTCTCCCCAAAAAGCAGTTTAAAGTGGATTTCTCTGAGGTGAATGTGGTTGTATCTCCAGTGGGAGGTGTGTTAGATGTCTTTGAACAGACTTTATCTTCCCCACAGAGCCGGGTAATCACTTTCCCTAGCAGGGTAAATTCTTTCCTCCAACAGCAGGTTAAGCTCAATGATATCCCTCGGTAGGTTTTGTTGGCTATGCTCCCCAGTAGAGCTATTCTTCTTAGCATTGAAACTTCATCCTCCTTAGCAGGTTGTTGCTCTCCCCAGCCAGAGTACAGAGGATTATTTCCCCAGCTAGAGTTATGATTGATTTATGACTCTCTCAGCAAGCAGTCAGAAGTTTATGCTGTTGCATCCCCAGCAGGAGACTGATGGAATACCATCTTTGGACAAAGAGGTTATTTTCCCTGCAGAGTCTGGGTACCCATTTTCCTTAGCTAGTCAGGAAGTGTTTTTCTCATCAGCAACGGTATGGTTTGATCCTCAACAGATGAGTAAGCTTGATGATATCCCCTAGCATAGTTGATGTTGTCAATCACCATTCCCTAAGAAGGTGTGCTAATAGTGGCTGATATTCCCCAGTAGGGTGAAGGTACAGATGTCTCCCAACAGAAGGTTAAGTTCAGTAATATCCCCAAGCAGGTTCGGTATTATTGACTTGTCTCCCCAAACAAAGTTTAGTGGTGATCTTCACAGTGGTTTGCTCAACAGCGGTTGACATCCCTAGGAGGTCTTAAGTCCAATTGTTATTGGCATCCTTTAGATCTAGGTTTTGGGTTCTGTCTTCGGTAGAAGTCATTGGTAATCTCCAGCGGAGAGAAATTTCTTGGGTTCCATCTTCGTCTTTATCCGTCTCCAACAGAGTGGAATTTCTCTCGGAGTCTTCATCTTCAACAGAGTTGGTGATCAGGAAGTTGTTCAGTGAAATCTTCCTCAGCAGGATCTTTTAATTCAGAGGATAAATAAGTTTGTCATCCCCGTGGAGTTGCCTTCGTGTTCAGCATTTAATTTGCTGAGACACTCCTTTTGCATTGCATCAGCATTTTTGCATGACATCCTCCTAAACGTGTAGCATTTCCATTTCGTATGGAGCATTACGCCACAGAAAAATTCAAACATATGCATTCAAAGCATAAGCCAGGTTTGATATCTGTAACCAGTTTCTGTCCCCAACAGAAAGAGATGTAATTCAGGAGATGTTGTTTAACATTACACCGCAACCAATAGATTCGTCCTTCTTATTGGTTATTCCTTCCTATACTCCCCTACAGAGTTGTCTGTTTAGGTTTTACTTTCCCCAGCGGAGTCATCTGTGTAGATCTGTTGATTCTACTAACCTTTGTTTGAAAGTCTACCTTCGGCATAGTCTTTCTTTGAAAGTCCACCTTCGGCTTGGTCTTTCTTTTTCGAGTCCACCTTCGGCTTGGCCTCGAATTCCTTTATTTGAAAGTCTACCTTCAGCATATTCTTTCTCTAAAAGTACACCTTCGACTTGGTCTTTCTTTTTCGAGTCCACCTTCGGCTTAGCCTCGAATTCCTTTATTTGAAAGTCTACCTTCGGCATAGTCTTTCTTTGAAAGTCCACCTTCGGCTTGGTCTTTCTTTTTCGAGTCCACCTTCGGGTTGGCCTCGAATTCCTTTATTTAAAAGTCTACCTTCGGCATAGCCTTTCTTTGAAAGTCTACCTTCAGCTTGGTCTTTCTTTTTCGAGTCCACCTTCGGCTTGGCCTCGAATTCCTTTGTTTGAAAGTCCACCTTCGGCTTGGTCTTTCTCTTTCGAGTCCACCTTCGGCTTGGCCTCGAATTCCTTTGTTTGAAAGTCTACCTTTGGCATAGTCTTTCTTTGATATTCCACCTTTGGCTTGGACTTTATTTTTCGAGTCCACCTTCGGCTTGGCCTCGAACTCCTTTGTTTGAAAGTCTACCTTCGGCATAGTCTTTCTTTGAAAGTCCACATTCGGCTTGGTCTTTCTTTTTCGAGTCCACCTTTGGCTTGGCCTCGAATTCCTTTGTTTGAAAGTCTACCTTTGGCATAGTCTTTCTTTGAAAGTCCACCTTCGGCTTGGTCTTTCTTTTTCAAGTCCACCTTCGGCTTGGCCTCGAATTCCTTTATTTGAAATTCTACCTTCGGCATAGTCTTTCTTTGAAAGTCCACCTTCGGCTTGGTCTTTCTTTTTCGAGTCCACCTTCGGCTTAACCTCGAATTCCTTTATTTGAAAGTATACCTTCGACATAGTCTTTCTTTGAAAGTCCACCTTCGGCTTGGTCTTTCTTTTTCGATCCCACCTTCGGCTTGGCCTCGAATTCCTTTGTTTGAAAGTCTACCTTCGGCATAGCCTTTCTTTGAAAGTCCACCTTCGGCTTGGCCTCGAATTCCTTTATTTGAAAGTCTACCTTCGACATAGTATTTCTCTGAAAGTCCACCTTCGGCTTGGTCTTTCTTTTTCGAGTCCACCTTCGGCTTGGCCTCGAATTCCTTTATTTTAAATTCTACCTTCGGCATAGTCTATCTTTGAAAGTCCTCCTTCGGCTTGGTCTTTCTTTTTCGAGTCCACCTTCGGCTTGGCCTCGAATTCCTTTGTTTGAAAGTCTACCTTCGGCATAGCCTTTCTTTGAAAGTCCACCTTCGGCTTGGTCTTTCTTTTTCGAGTCCACCTTCGGCTTGGCCTCGAATTCCTTTGTTTGAAAGTCCACCTTTGGCTTGGTCTTTCTCTTTCGAGTCCACCTTCAGCTTGACCTCGAATTCCTTTGTTTGAAAGTCTACCTTTGGCATAGTCTTTCTTTGAAAGTCCACCTTCGGCTTGGTCTTTCTTTTTTGAGTCCACATTCGGCTTGGCCTCGAATTCCTTTGTTTGAAAGTCTACCTTCGACATAGTCTTTCTTTGAAAGTCCACCTTCGGGTTGGTCTTTCTTTTTCGAGTCCACCTTCGGCTTGGCCTCGAATTCCTTTGTTTGAAAGTCTACCTTCGGCATAGCCTTTCTTTGAAAGTCCACCTTCGGCTTGGTGTTTCTTTTTCGAGTCCAACTTCAGCTTGGCCTCGAATTCCTTTGTTTGAAAGTCCAACTTCGGCTTGGCCTTTCTTTTCGTGTTCGCCTTCGATCGTTCTCGTATCCTTTTGTTGATTAGCTCGCCTTCGGTCGGTCTTGTGTTCCTCCCCCGCATAGTCTGTCTTCGGCCGGTCTACTCTTTTTGAGTTCGCCTTCGGCCGTCCTCGTATTATCTTGCCCCCCCCCCCCCCCCCCCCCGCGGAATCCACCTTCGGCCGGTCTACCTTTTCGAGTTTGCCTTCGGCCGCCCTCGTAATTGCCTTATTTCATTACCCCTGCAGGTTGCAAATTTCCAGGTTATTTTGGTATTCAAACCCCGTGTATCCTGATTGTCTGAAAGCCATTGTTATCATACTCTCAGATCCAAGAAGTTTGAATAGGGGCAGTTGTAACACCTCAAAATCTGCCCTCATGTTTTAGCTCTAACTGGCTTATGTTTCATTTTATTCTAGCATTATCATCTTTGCATATAATTGGTTCTTAGCATGGGATCGAGGTATTTTCCAGCAACTCATGGTGTTATCAGTTCCAGTACTACTTTCAGCAGCATTCAGAGCCAAGCAGATAATTTTCAAGGTCTTTTGGAGCTTTTATTTTGCTCATTAGACGTTTTGACAATCAGAAGCTTCTATAGCCATTTTCTGATCCAGCGATCCGGTGTCAGACATTGCTAAGTCAGCAAGATATTCTGAGGTGTCAGCAAGAATTTGTGTTTCATTCCAGGTGTTACTCAATAGCAATATCAAGTTTTGAGTTTCAGAGGCTTGACAGGTTCAAACCAACCATCAGAAGTCACTTTTCCATGTTTCCCTCCAAAAGGCGCCAAAATTGAAAATTTGAACTAAGTAACCGGTTACTCACCATTTGTTAACCGGTTACTCCTTTGTTTTTCTGCGCACCATTAGTAGATTTGAACTAGGTAACCGGTTACTCTGAGCACATTTTGAAAAAAAATTAAGTTTGCATCATTAGTGATCATGTGCTTGGCTTGTGCATGTGTGGGAAGGATCTAGAATTTATTCAATTTCATCATTTTCCATCCAAAATTCAAATCCCTTCCAAGACTTTCCACTCTAATTCCTCTTTTCCTTTCCAAATTCATTTTTCACCCCAATTTCCACCCACTAAACCTCACTCAAAACCCAAACTTAACTCCTAACCTAGGGATTATTTAAATCAATTTATCCCAAACCACACAGGACCTAGATCATTTTTCACTCTCATTTTTCAGAATTTGCTCTCAATTCTCTCTCACTTTTTCATTCTCCATCTTCATCTTCAACCTTTCACCAAAGCTCCAAATCCATAGATTCACAAATTCTTCATTGGAATTTGTGAATTCTTGAGCTAAACCTCCATCACATATTCATTCTTGGTTCAATTCTGCAGTAGAAACTGGTTTGGATCTTGGATTAAGCTGTTAGAATCACTTTTGGAACAGCTTTTGCTTATTTGGAGTATTCTTGCTTGGATCTTCAAGTTTTCTTGATAAAGCTTCATAGATCTCTGGTTTTCTTGCTTGGATCCATCAATTTTCATTTACAACACTTACCAAAGCAAACCTCAGCTTTGTAGGTTGGTTTTCCTTAGATCTATACTTGATTTAGCATATTTACAACTTATACAATGTATATCTTTGGTTGTTTTTTATTTTTGATGCATTTGCTTCAATTTGATTGTGGATGTTGTTGTTTGTTGGATTCAATTGATGTTTGATGGCTGTGATTCAATGTAATTTCGTGCTTAATTGATTGCATGTTCATTTGGATGTTTGGAGAAGTGATTTGCTGCTGAAAAGTGCTTTTGAAACAGTTTTTTTTGCCACTGTCCCAGAGTAATCGGTTACTCACCGTTTGTTAACCGGTTAACATGTTGTTTTTTGTGTAAATTGTTTGATTTTTAACTAAGTAACCGGTTACTCACCGTTTGTTAACCGGTTACTCTGGTACATAATGTGTATTTTTGTGCATTTTCTTGTTTGTTTGAGATCCTTTGCATGCCTAAACTTCATGGATTAATATGTTGATGATTTGTGGATTATTCTTGAGCTGTTTCACCTCACATTATTGCATGAACACAATTCTTCGACACGCGTTTTTGGTTTCTCATTGTTGGATGTTCATGTTTCCCTTGATGTTTTCATGATGTGATGAACACATAGCACACACTTCTTGAACATGTTGATTGTGACTTATTGTTGATGTTGCTGGAGTTATTGTTTTGAACATGATTGCTTGCACTTAACTTCGTGAGATGCATGCTTGTATTAACTTGTTCATGTACCAAATGATGTGCATCTTTCCTTGATGTCTTCAAGTTTTTTTAACATGATGTATAGTGTGATTATGATCATGTTTGATTGAAAATGTGTAATGGTTTATGCATGTTCATTATGCCATGTTTGAATCATTGTGAATGCATGGTGTGCTGCCCTGTTTCTACTGCTGTTCCTTTGCATACTTGCTATTGTACGTGCTGTTGTTTGACCTTTTACACCTGTTTTGTGTGCTGAACTTGAGCTATTGAATGCTATTTGGTGTATCGGCTGGAATTTACCGCTGTTCAGGTGCCGGAGGGCTATTGTAGCCGTTGTTTTGTTGTTTTTGTTTTGGTTCTTGCTCCCTTAAGGCTCCTAGTCTGACTTAATTTCCGATTAAGCTCAGAGTAGGATAGACATTAGGTTTCAAACTATGCATGCTAACTTAGGTAGATGTTTCCCCTTTGAACTCGACCATAGGGCCACTTTTGCATGACAACATTAGGAATAATTTAGTTTGCCCTCAGTGTTTTCTTTGCTTTGAGTCTTCTCTTCTCATCTCATAACCTTTCTAAAACACTTAATAAAGGTTAACGGGTATTGCGAATGAGCCTTATATATGGGAAGTGAGGTATGGGGGATCTCCCTTCATTCTTCTAGGGTACTTAGTGTACGTCCTGTTGGGGACGATACGCGACGTATTTGTTCCTATGTTGTAGACTTGGGTGCAATGCAAGTTGCAAACTAACTTCAATCCACTTCTTGTCTAAAAAACATAAAACAAATTCAAACCTTTTTTATCCTTCGAAATTGTTAAGTTTCAAACCTTTTTTAGAAAAGGGCACGTTACTTCCGTCTCGTCGCAAACAAGCATCGACCCTAACTACCGGACGAGAATCTAACGTCGCTTATAAAAAACACCAGCAAAGTCTTCCCTAGTGAGGGGAACTACGTCGCTCTGATTCTTCATTGGTTAATGGAGATACGTAGGCAGGAGGTCGTGCGAGATCTCTCCGAGCACAACACCACATTTCTTTCACAACCTTTCTTTATCACCTCATTATCTCTTTTCGACTCGTAGGTCGAACTACGACTGCTCTGATTTCCTCTCTCCAATCAGATTGAGGATACGTAGGCACAAGACTGTGATATCTTGGCGAGCAACCTCCCCCCTTAGTTCGTGTTCGAACAATGTTGACTCTGACTTTCCCATTGCACAAGGGAATACGTAGGCCTAGGACGGCGATGTCCTATCGAGTCACTTCTTTTCCTTTTCTCCCCCGTTTCTTCGCTATTTTCCGTTACCGTTCCTTCTCCTTTCCAGTAGCAGCGGAGCTCCAGACGATGACACCCTTTGATCGAGACAACAAGCGTGGATCCCATCGAGTATGATGGATGCGTGGGAGTGCTAATTCCTTCCCCTCGCGTAACCGACTCCCTTACCCGTTTCACTTAGTCGCGAGACCATGCTTTTCCCTTCCCTCAGGTTTATGCAGTGTTTCCTTTCCCTCTCTTGGGATAATTACACATGGTTGGCAACTCTGTTTTTGCGCCACTTTTGCGTTTGTACCTGGATGAAAATCCCGAGAGCGACACTTAGGCTCCACAAACTTGTAACTGAAGATGCCACGACACCCAGTACTCATCTCTATGGTAATGCCAACAAAAGATAAGTCCTCGAAAACCTGGAAATGCACATGCAAAAATTAATTTACATGATGAAATGATATGCAACACAACAAGAAGCCAGCACTGCCCGAATAATCAAGTCTGAACAGTCAGGATATCTGTATATAATTCTGTGTCGGTGCAACATAATTTGATGTGTCGGTGAAGAAATCTGGCGTGTGTGAGAGAACAAAGGTATGAAGTGGCTTGTTTTCCTGCAAAACCCATCCCCCTCACAGGTGTGATCTAGACACAATAAGGTGGTCCCTAGAAAGGTAGTCCAAACCATAGGACTCAGAATGAAAACCCCCCGCCGTAGTGAATTCTCACAGAATGGAAGTATTCTCAAACGAATCACGATCTGGGATGTGGGTCTCATGATATCCCAACGCGCAAAACGCAAGCCTCACGACTATCCACGTTCTATCCTATGTGTATACTAGGCCCGGTGTTAGGACCTTTCTCTCCAATAATATCTACCCATCCTAACAACAGCAGAAAATAGCAGATATCCAGAATATGCAGCATATGAATATTCAAAGCATTAAAGAAATGCGATAAATAAACATAAAGCTAAAGCATAAAAATAAATGGCTTAAATAGGTTTTTCGTCCCTGTAAGTTGGCGAGATTTTGGTTTTCGTCCCTGTATCTTTTTTTTTTCGGTTTTAGTCCCTGTATCTTACTTTTTGCTGGTGTTTAGTCCTTACAGAGGTTTCCTGCGGATTTTCTTGCAGATTTTCCTGCGGATTTTCCTGCGGAATTTGATTTTTAGGAAAATCCGCAGGAAAATCCGCAGGAAACCTTCGGATTTTCCTGCGAATTTTGGCTTTAGGGACTAAACACCAACAAAAAGTAAGATATAGGGACTAAAACCGAAAAAAAAAAAGATACAGGGACGAAAACCAAAATCTCGCCAACTTACAGGGACGAAAAACCTATTTAAGCCAAAATAAATCTAGTAAAGCACTAAAGATAAACACCCAAACAAGCAAGAAAAGCAAACAAAACTAGGCGAGACCCCAACTTGCAAGCAAGGACTCCTCAGCAGAGTCGACAGCTGAAGATGGTTGGTTTATATCCTGAGTGAATCGCACACTCAAATATAACACAGAGTCGCCACCGATCTTTATTTAGACCCAAAGGACAGGGAAAATATCGATAAAACCAAAGGGGAAGAGAAACGGGAACGGGGGTCGGTTATGCGAAAGGAAGGTACTAGCATCTAACGCATCCGTCGTACTCGACGAGAACCATTTCGCTTGCTTCTAGGCTTGGATGGGTTATCTATCTAAAGTCTTCTAGCTAAAAGAACGAGGAAAGAGAAGAAAGGGGAAAAAGAAAAGAAAGAAAGAAGGTGCTCGCGGAGGATTGTGGCCCTCGTGCCTA
Organism: Lathyrus tuberosus; assembly: GCA_022829125.1. NCBI lineage: Eukaryota > Viridiplantae > Streptophyta > Magnoliopsida > Fabales > Fabaceae > Lathyrus > Lathyrus tuberosus. The sequence continues at coordinate 11,490,938 of JALAZF010000034.1, forward strand.
CGTACCCTCATAGTGCAATGAGGAAATCAGAGCGTCGTAGTTCATGGAACTAGGAGACAGAAAGAAAAGGAGAAAGGGAGAAGGAAGGAAAGGTGGAAGTGTGCTCGCCAAGACATCGCGTCTCGTGCCTACGTATCTGACATTCGAAAGAATGCAGAATCAGAGCTTCCGTAGTTCGGGGAACCGAACGGAAAACAAAACAAGAAAGAAACAGGGAGACGAAAGAAGTGGTGTCAAAACCAAGAGCAAGAATGAAAGAAAAACTCTACTAGGGAAGACCCCGCAGTAAGAGCAATTGTACAAGAGACTAGAAAAAGAGTGGTGTCAAAACCAAGAATGAAAGAAACTCCGCTGGGGATAACAAAGAGGATTGGTATTGAAACCAATAATGAAATAGCAAAGGGAATAGAAAGGACTCCGCCGGGGATCCAAATAAAGGGGTGGTGTCATAACCAAGAGAAAAGAGATATTCGGTATATTAACTGGCTGGCAGTGGTTAACCGAAGAAAGAGAGTAAGACCCTAGCGGGGAAAAGAAGCTGGTGTCAACAGACGGACTGTGATAAACTAAGAGAGAGATTGCCGAACCAAGAGAAGGTGTTTTGACTATGAGGGGGCGTCAGTATGTTAACTGATAAACAGTGGTTAACCGAAGAAAGAAAGAACTGCAACTCTGTGGGGGTAGAGAAGCATTAGTTTTAACAGGGAATACTATGATTAACCAGAAGAACGGGTGTAGGACCGATCGAAGGTCGTAACCCAAAATGGGTGTTGGTAATGACTGAACAAACAGTACTCGACCAACGAATAAGGGTATTGAACCAAAAGAGGTTACTAGCCCAAGGGTGCAAGTATTCGAACCAATAAAGGTTGCCAACTGCTGGGGATTCGGTTTTAACAGGAGAACTGTGATTAACCGAGAAAAATGAGTGATTAACCAAGAGAGGGTGATTAACCCAAGAGGAAACTCAGTGTTTTAACAGACGGACTGTGGTTAACTGGAGAAAAAGGGTGATTAACCGAGAGAAGGTGATTAACCCAAGGAACTCAGTATGTTAACAGACGGACTGTGATTAACTGAGAAGGAGCGCGGACATTGGTGTTTTAACTGACAGGCAGTGATTAACCAACAAAGGGAGAAAAACCAAAAGAAGGTTGCGAACTCCGCAGGGGATTCCGTTGTAACAGAAGTACTATATTTAACCGAAGAAAGAGGAAAGAAACTCTCCAGGGGAATCAAAAGAACAATGATTTACCGCAAAGAAAGAATAGGGTATTGAAACGAAGAAGGCTTGCTAACCCAATGCACAAAGGATCGTAACCAAGAAGGTGATTGATCAAAAGAGAAATTGATAGAGATAGGAGTGATCAAGGATCACAAGAGATTGCAAAGGGAAAAGAGTGATCAAGGATCGACTCGACTGGGGAAAGAAAGCACATTACCGCCTGGAGATAGAGATGACTACGCCAAGCACAGGGACATTCGTCCCCTACCTGAAGTAGTAAGAATGAGAGTAGGAATTCTCCCTTCCCATTCCTTCTCTAACAGACACAGGGTGTAATGCAGAAATTGAACCGGACGGTCCAACAGCTCCAAGTTGAACAGCGCTCCCATGCGGAACGGACAGCGAAACAGCTTCAACTCGTACAGTGCTCCAAAGTAGGGCGTAGCGCAAAACTCCAACTCCACGGGGGATCGAGAGAGAAATCTCTAAAGGAAGCCTAAAGAGAGGAAAGGGGGAGATCAACTAATCGAAACATGGTTTCAATCAATTAACCAAAGGGAAAAGCCATGCCAACAATTATCCAAAGAGGATGGAAAATCATTAAAGCAAAAAGGTGAGAATCATGGATTATACAAGATTAAGCTCATCCATGAAGAATGAACTTAATACAAAACTAAGAAAGAAAGTACAAAACAGTACCAAATGATCAACAAATATGCAACCCAAAGCCATGTTATTATGATCAAAGAAAAAATGTAAGAATGATTATATTCACATGATGTCAAAACATGGACAATTTGAATAATCGAAAGTATGCAACAAAATTCATGAATAAGCTTCAAACAGAAGTTATGTGACATTTAAAACATCCATAAAAACAAGCATGACAATCAATGGAAGTTAAAATAAAGAAAGCATGGCAAACACACTTGAAAATGCAAGAAAATGGCCTTTCTGTACAGTGGTAACCGGTTACTCACCACGCGTTAACTGGTTACTTGCTTGAAAACTTACGTATTCTGGTGAAAATTGCACTGAGTAACCGGTTACTCACCATGTGTTAACCGGTTACCACTGTGACAGTGGAAAAAATAACAGAAAAAACAGTTTCCAAAAGTGATTTCCAGCACATAATCACTTATAACAACCACCACATGCTAGATCATGAATTTGCACGAAAATTACAGCAGGTAATAGCAATTAACACACATTGCAAACAATAATCATGGAGATCAAAGATCAAGCAAGTTCCTAATAAATTAAACCGAAAACGATAGAAATTCACATCGTAAATGCGCGGAAACGATCGAAACAAAGAGTAAAGTAGGATCTACCAACCTACAAGGCTGAGATGTGCCTTGGTAATTGTTGCAAATGATTCTTGATGCAAAAAATTAGAGAAAACCAGAGGAATTTTCAATTTATTGGCGGAACGTGCTGAAATCGAGCAAAATACGATAAATTTCCAAAATGCGAATTCGAACCGATGAATGTTGAAGCAAATACTTGAGATTAATCCACGAACTAAAATAACTCTAGAAATCCAAGTATATAGCAAGAACGATGAAGGTTGAGCTCAAGAAATAATCACTTTTGATGTAAAAGTGATTATCCTTTATGGAGAAATGGAGCTATGGTGAGGTTTTGGGATAGAATTGAAATGAAGATGAAGAAGGAGTAGAAAAATGAGAGAGAATGTGAGAGAATAGAGAGTGAAGAAATAGTGAATTTGTGTGAATGATTGTGGAGAGAATGGTTGAGAGAAGGGTTGAGAGAATGGTTGAGAGAATGGTTGAAAATGGTGGATCCTTTGAAAAGTGAGTGAAGGTGTGTTTATATAGATTTTAGGTTTGGAGTGTGGGAGGTTTGGAGCTAGCTTTGGACTTAGCTTTGGGTTTGGAACTAGGCTAGGAGTTAGTTGGACTTGACTCACCGAGTCAAGGCGGTTAACTCGGTTAGTTAGAACCAACTCGGTAACAATCCCAAGGTGCACTCCATCATCCAAAGATCCACGTTACTTGAAAAACAAGGAACAAGGTGCACTTGATTTGAAGTGAAGCATTAGAACAAATTCACTTGGAGTGAATTGAATAACTTTGAAATGTCTAGAGATTTCTAGAATATTCCACTTGCTGCTAGAATACTGTAGATTCCAAGACCAAAGAGAGTGCATGGATGTTGTCCCAAAAAATGCAGTAGAAATTGCAATTTTGCACTGAGTAACCGGTTACTCACCACACGTTAACCAATTACTTTAGTCAATTCTACCCAAATTGCTTAGGAAATGATGCTGGAGTCCCGGTTTTGATTTTCCACCTCTTAATTTGATGAGTGAGCATGGAAACCTTTATTTTGAGCTCGTCTTGATGATGTGATGACCTTGTGAGGATATTATTAATCGGGCTTGGAAAACCTGAATATCCTGCAATAGGAAACACACAAAGACAAGTGCGAATGCGTATGCTAACGATGCGAATGCTTATGCTCATGCAAAAGGCAAAAGAAGGAGGTCAAATTTCGGGTTACGACAGGTACATATTGATAAAGATAGTTCATCGTTGAATTGTGTAGGATTCTAAATTTTTTCTTGAACCTTTGAAATTGTACTAAATTGTCTTCCTTTCCTAAAAAAGAAAGGAACATTCACTTAAGGTTTGGTTAAAAACCAAGTTGGGGAGAGTGAATAAAAATGGTAGGTTACTAAAATTTTTTGAAAATTTTCAAACAAGCATGAAAAGAAAATGTGAATATGAATGTGAAAAACAAAAGAAAAAGAATGCTTGTTTGAATAAAAAATAGAATAATTGTGAAAAGGTGTTGGAAGGGTGATCAATAGAGAAAATAAAGTGTTGATGGAGTTGTAATGTGTACATTGAAGGTGTGAGAAAAACACAAGAAATGGGGGGTTTGAATTGGGTTTTCAAAATGAAAGCTTTTGGTGAAACTCAAACAAAGATCACAAAATAAACTAACAATAGAGAAAGATACACGGTATATCCTGGTTCACTTGAAAACTATCAAGTTAATCCAGTCTACCCACCAAGGTGATTTCGCCTTATACATAAGGACTTAATCCAATATAACAAAACCGATTACAACTGCACTAGCAACTGCTGGTGACTAACAATACACAGACTAATCGTCTCTTGTTAAGGCTTCTGACACAACTGGTCCCTTAAGGAATTCAAACAACTGTTTCATCAAATAAAATGTTTACAATGAAATGCTTTTTACATAAGCTGATATAAACACAATTTCTAGCTCAATCTAACTTAAAGCGAATCTACACAGTAAGAACAATCTTCTTCTCTGTATTGTGGTCCTTTACTGTTCACTCATGTATTTCTCTATTTCTTGAATTTCTTTCTTCGTAAGAATCAGTGTTTTGAACATTTCTCTTTTTCACACTTAGTGTCTCACATGATTCGTTGAATGATCAAGTCTTTATATAGCCAGAAAAGGATCCGTTAAAGGGCAGATCAGTAATATCAGAAAAATACTGCCACCTTGAAATAATGTCGTTATGCTGGGATGAAAATTGTACACTGTAACACCTCAAAATTTGCCCTTTTTGTTTATATACTAATTGGCCTTTGTTTCTTTTCATTTCTTGCATTTTAATTGTGCATAGCATTGGTTCTTAGCATGGGATCAAGGTACTTGGTCCATATTCTCAAGTCTCAAGCCTCAAGATGTCTCATGGGGTCCATCATATCTTTACAAGATCAAGATTGGCAGAAGATTACAAGTAAATCTTTCTCTCCTAACCAGAGGGACCAATTAGGGTTATTGAATCAAAAGGACTTCTTGGAGGAGTTTGTGTGTTCAAGCATGGTGTCATGAGGTCTTTATGCTTGCATGTGTCCATAGATGAGGGTTTGGTTGATGGTTTATGGTGAAGAATGTTCAGTGGATCAGTTGCTTGTGAACCAAGAAAAGTCAACTGCAAGGGAGAAAGTCAAATGTGGAATTTTGAGGTTCTTTTCATGGTTTTCAAGGTCTCACATCCTCATATGGTCTTCAAGGGTTACTTTTCATGCCATGTATCAAGAATCAAGGGTTTGTACAAAAGTTACTAAATTTGGAAAGTGACCTATAATGAGAACTTTCCATTTTTGGCAGTTTTTCCACCACATTCAACTTGACTTTTCATCATCAAGGAAACTTCACATGAATTTTCCTCCAACATGAAAGTTGAATATATTTCTCTCCCATTTCCAAAAAGTACTAGAACATCTCCATATCATTTGTGGAACTCTAGTTATGGTCAAAACAATGCAAGGTGCATTTTGATGGTTTTCCATGTACCACTTTTTCCACCTTTTGCATTTTTGTGCAAATTGACTTGTAATGGCTTCTAATGGTTCATGTCACATTACAACATCAAAGCACACCTCATTTGGATCAGATTTGGCTTTTGAATCAATTCATTTCATGCCATATTTCTCACTTATTCAACAAAGTGCAAAATTGCAAGATGGATTAAATCTCACAAACCAATCAACCACAATGCCCAAATTCAATTCAAATGTGATAAGTAAGTAAAATGGAGGTGAATCATGCTTGTTTCATGGTCAAGGCACGTGTGGATTAGTGGTTATTTCACAAAATGCATTTTGGCAAATTCATTCCAATCTCATTAACCAAAGGATTAATCAATTGTTAATCATAATCAGGGGAATAACCAAGTGTATATAAGCTAACTCATGCCTTCACAATTAGGTCATGCACTCATTCTTGCTCAGAATTCCAAATTCACTCTCACTTTCTCCTCTTCGATTCTCTCTCACCTTAAGAGCTTTTTGAGAAATTCTTTCACATTCTGAATCCTTGAAGTTCATAGAACACAAATCAATCATGATCTGAAGCTATAATCAAGGAATTCAGTGGGTTCGAATTTGGAAACCATTTCTTCAAAACTCAAGATCCAGACCATATTCAAGCTCTAATTGCATTTATTTTGCAATTAGAGGTTCCTAAGGCTTGATCTGCAGCTTATCACTGGTTTTCTAGGAGTATTTCAAGCTCTTCAAGACCTCAGGTTAGTGGTGATTTCATGCTCTTAGAACTTAAATTTTTTATGTGCAAAATGATCTGTCGTTGTTGCTGAGTGCATTGATGTGTTTAGAATTAATTTTGGACGTGTATCATGCGCATAATGTAGATCTGAAGTTTTGAATCTCAAACTTGTTTTGTTCGATTTGCACTGTGTGTTCATTGTTTGATGATTTGGTTTGCATAGCCACGATCCTTGTGAAAATCTGGTTGGAATGGTCTATTTGTTTGCTTTTTCTGGAGAATTTCAGGTTGTTGTTCATCTGAGATGGTGACCAGAGCCCTAGCTCCGCCACCGGAGTTGTTTGCAGGTCATTGGAGGAAATTTGGAGAAGATGGAATCACAACCGTTGGTTGTGTTAATCTGATGGTTCATAGTGTGCCACGCCATTTAATTTTGTTTTTATTTTAGGGATCGTATGTTTTTATTCCATGTTTGTTATCGTGAACCTCAAATATGGACCACTCATGTTGTTTGATATTTGATTTGATGGTGTGATTGTGAACGTGTGATTAATCTGATGGTCATTAACCTGCGAACGCATTAAAAAGATCTTGTGCCTATCACGTGCTTGTTTTATATTCTGAGTAATTATGTGTGCGCGTGTCTACATTGGTTATGGTGTGCGTGTAGATCTGAGTCACAAATCATGATTACTTTTTGTTTTGGTTGACTGATTATCATGCGTGAGATTGATCCAATGGTCCAGATGGTTGACTGCTTTGTTTTTTTTTTGTTTGGCTGCGCTGTTTTTGTTGTCGACTGGGCCTGGTTTTGGTTTGCTTTTCCCACCCCCCCTTGAGCCCAGTTTGAGTTTTGAACGTGAGTACCTTGCTATCTGCACCCCTGGCTTATTTCTTTTTTCATTTTATTTCATTTAATTGTTGTTTTTGTATTTTTAATTTTTAAAATTACTTTAATGCATCCAAAAATAATAAAAAAAATCATGAAGCATGTTTAGCATTTTATAAAATTTTTCCAAATTTTATTTTCTTATTTCATTTTATTTTTGGTATCTGAATTAATTGTGTAATTGATTTCTTTTTGAATTGTTCTTATTTTGCACACTTTGCATTGTAGATTTTATTTCTCATAGCATACAAAATATTTTGAGCCCATTATTTTTGCATTGTGTAACCAACATATTGAGTGCATAAAAACATTTTTTTCTCATATTTTTAAATTCTATACATATTGCATTTTGGTCCCTCTCTTTTGCATATTAGTTCATAATTCCTATGTGACTTTACATGATTGATTGAAGGACTTATCTTGTGAATTTTTGCATGAGTTTTTAATATGATGTTTGTTTCTGTTTGAGTTACCTTGAGATTTAATTTGGTAATTTCTGAAGTTGGTTTGCTAATTGTTTGATTGCTCTTTGTTTGAGGTCTCTTTTATGCACATCTTTGGATCATGTTTGGTTACTTGTTTGAGAAGGCACTTGTGCCATTGTTTGGGATTGTTTCTTTGACTTAATGAACCATGTTTGAATCATTTTAATTCATTTGATTACAATTATAGGTCATTGGTATGAGGTTGTTGCATATTTTGTGCACATGTTTGATGTTTGATTTATATGCCTTTTTTTACTTATCTTTTCATTTCTTCTCATCTATGCCTCTTCTTGGTTTGTGTTTGGTTTGTGTATGCCATGCCATATCACTTGTTTGCATCTCATTTGATGTATGTTTCTGACCTTGAAGCTTTGTATTCATGTCATATGTTATTCATGTTTCATGTTGCATCCTTTAACATGTTTCATTTATATGCTTTCTTCTCCTTCTTCTAATGATTCCTAATGTTGGATACTTGCTTGTATGCCTTGTGTGACACTTGTATAATATGTTTAGGCACATGTTTAGGTCATCCACATTCTGACTTAGATATTATATGAAGCATTCTTGCATGATCACCTTGCGTATCCACTCATTCTTCTTCTACTCCTTCTTTGATGACTTTCTTGGATGTTTTGCCACTTGTTTGCATTCTCTTTGCTTGAGTTTGTTTTGTAAACATTATGGGTCACCTATAAGGTGTGTATTCTGACTTGGATGAGTTACTTTTGGTTTGTAACCATTTCTCTTTGGGTTGTACCTTGTTTGGGTTTCATTTGTATTATTGTTGCTTATGTTTGTTTTGCTAACCATGTAGGGGCTATTGGTATGTGGATGGGATGTGGATGGTTATCCATATTCTATCTTCTCCTTTCTCTTTTAAGCTTTCATACTTGTGTTTGCTTTAGCATTTAAGATGCTTCTTTCTTCTCTCTCACTCTTGTTCATCCCATGAGTCTCAAGACTTGATTAAGTCTTGGATTCTTTTCCCTTTAGAGCTACCTAGTCCAACTTAATTTTTTATTAAGCTTGGAGTAGGATTAGCATTAGGCTTTAGGTAGTCGTCTCTCCTAAGCCTCACTAACCATAGGTCATCCATGCATGATAACATTAGGACTCTTAGTTTCCCTTTAGAGTTCCCTTTTGGGTCATCTCTCTTCTCATCTCAAAACTTCTTGAAAACACTTAATAAAATATAACGTATATTGCGCTCGAGCCTTAAGTGTAGGAAATGAAGAACGAGGGGTCTCCCATCCTCTTCTAGGGTGTTTAGCATACGTCCCATTTGGGGGCGGCCATGCAATTCACTCGTTCCCGCATGGTAGACTTTGGTTCAATGTAAGTTATGAACTAACTTAAAACACTTCTATCTAAAAAACACAAAACAAATTCAAAACTTTTTATCCTTCGGGATTGTTTGGTTCCGGACCATTTTCAAAAAAGAGCACGTTACCTTCCGTCTAAGTCGCAAACAGGCATCGACCCTAACTGCCGGACGTGAATCTAACGTCGCTCATAAAAAAACACTTACCCATTCGTGGTCGTACCCACGAACTACATTAGCTCTGATTCCTCTCTCTTGTCCGATTGAGGATATGTAGGCACAAGACAGTGATTGTCTTGGCGAGCAACCTTCCCCCACAGTTCCCGTCCGAACTACATTGACGCTGACTTTCCCATTGCACTGAGGGAGTACGTAGGCCATGGACAACGATAACGTCCTATCGAGTCACTTCTTTTTCTTTTCTTCTTCGTTTCTCCGTTCTTTCCGTTCTCGTTTCTTCTCCGGTCCCGTAGCAGTGGAGTTCCAGACGACGACACTCCTTGATGCAGACAACAAGCGTGGATCCCATCGAGTACGATGGACGTGTTGGGTGCTAACACCTTCCCTTCGCGTAACCGACTCCCGTACTCGCTTCTCTTGGTCGTGAGACCATGTTCTTTCCCTTCCTTCAGGTTTATGCAGTGTTTCCTTTCCCTCTCTCGGGATAAATACACATTGCTGGCGACTCTGTGTTTTTCCGCGCCACTCTCGCGTTTGTACCGTTGGATGCGAATCTTTCGGGAGCGATAGCTGGCGACTCTGCTGGGGACTCTGGTTGACCTCTTGCTGGTCCATCCCTTTTAGCAAGTCAATCCTAGCGCTTGTCTGTTTGTATTTCATTGGGTGTTTGTTTTTGTGGTGCTTTATTTTGTTGTATATTACTGTATTACTGTATTGCTGTTTTACTTGTTTTACCGTATTTACAGTTGTTATTGCATTGCATTTCATTTTATCGCTGTCATACTGGATATTGCTATGTTCTGCTACTGGATTTTCTGTTTGTAGGGTAAGTTGGATTCATGAGAGAAAAGCCCAATACCCAGGCTTGAGCATACACCTATGATTAGCGTGGAAAGTAGTGTGACTTGTTTGGCATTTAGCCAGACGAAGTATACATGAAAACTCCACATCCAGACAAGGTTTTCTTTGGTAATATTTTATCCTGTTCATTTGGGGCAGACGATGGTATATAACCTGGAAAACTGTCGACTCTGGCGACCGTCTCCCGAGGACTCAGTTGCGCCACTCCTCCCGGGATGTGATAATGGCAGACCAGAAATGGCAAACCCATTACACTTCTCGATCCGAGGACCCAATGCTGGGAAATCGCTATAGGTTGTCCTCTTTGAAAGAGAATCAGTGGACACACTCCTCGATTGGCGATAGTACTGTACCCTGAGGGATGAATGTACTATTGCTTCTCGACCTCAGTGCCAAAAGCTGAGGACCTTTCGTTTTGAGGACCTTTCTTTTGAGGGGAATCAGTTGAGGCCTCCTCGATTGGTGATGATGCCAAACCAGAAATGGTGAACGTATCATCATTTCTCGACCTGAGAGCCCGGGATATTGAGGATCCTCGCCTTTCTAGAACCCACATGTGAGAGGGGATGGGTGTTTGCAGGTCTGCAGGTAACCAAAACCTTCAACCTACCCGATTTTCCAGATTTATCATTAGTGTATTATTATTATCTTGATATTCTGGCAGTCTGAGTGGGCCGTTATTCTGGATTTCTGGGTTTCTGATATTCGGGGTCTTATTCAGTCAGTAGAACAGCAGCAGTTTTGAGCATCATGGATACCTTGATCCCATGTTTGCATTATGCATCATCATTTTGCATTCTAACATGTTTGTTCATTGGTAGGGTTGCATCCTAACTTTGATTCCAGTTGTCCGAAGACTGTCCATGATGAGTATTAGCACTGGAGAGAGAAAGAATATCATCCTGTACAAGTTCCCAGAGCTTCATTTAGATGTTGTGCACAAGATCTCGGCTATGGTAAAACCTGGGGTATTGGTAGATTTTAGAGGAGAATATGGAAGGATTTTGAGTTTCGCCCGGAATGTTACCAACTATGAGTTCAGGGCCCTGCACACTCTGGCACAGTTCTATGACCCTCAACTTCGGTGTTTTCTGTTTGCGGATTATCTTTTGGCTCCAACGCTGGAAGAGTATACTCTCATTCTGGATGTTTCAGTCAAAGAAGAAGCTCTCTTCTATCCTTCTAAGGAATTTCCTGATCTGGAAAGGGTTGCTGCTGCTTTACGTTTGGATCAGTCTTTGTTGAAGAAAAATATTGCCAGTAAAGGGGGTTATCAGGGTTTTCACACGAAGTTTTTGATCGAGCAGGCTGCTACTTGTGCTAAGGCTAAGTGTTGGCCGGTGTTCAATGCAATTTTGGCTATGAGTGTTTATGGAACGACGTTGTTCCCTAATGTGAAGGATTTTTTGGACGTGCATGCTGTCCGGATATTCACCACGAAGAATCCGGTACCTACCTTGCTTGGAGACCTGTATTATTCAATGCACTATAAGAGTGAGAAAAGGAGAGGTGGACCTCTTTACTGTTGTTCTCCAATTTTCTATAAGTGGTTTGCTGATCGTCTTCCCAAATCTGGGGCATTCGAGGACACTAAAGAAACGTTGGATTGGTAAAAGAGATTGATGGGATTAAGGGCTAACAACTTGATTTGGATCAATCGTGATTTACTGGGCCAAGAGATCCTAATTAGTTGCAGAGGTTATCCAAACGTACCTTTAATAGGAAGGAAGGAGGGAATTAATTACAACCCCATTCTTGCTATTAGGCAATTTGGGTATGCTTTGAAAGAGCCGCCAAAGGGCCAAGATGTTCAAGAGTCTCTATTTGTGAGTGAGGAAGCCAATCTGGAGGTGTTGAAAGAAGCTGCAAATGCTTGGATTAATCGCCATAAGAAAGGAAAGACTTCTTTTGGAAAGTGTAACAACAAAGCCTTCCCTGCGTACGAAGGCTGGATTCAGAGGAGAGTAGAAAGTGTACTTTTACCATTCTGCAGAGAACCTCCATCTTACCCCTTGCTGATTGAATCTCCGACCACGATTGAGATAGAAAAGTATAACAAATTGTGGGCTGAAAAGGAGAAACTTCGAGAGGAGAACGATGAGTTACAAAAGGAAATCTACCAGTTGAAACATGAGCGAGGTGAAGCTGTTCATATTGCCAAGTTGAAGACAGAGCTTCTCGCTAAGAAAGAAAAGGAGCTGGCTGAAGAGGTCGCAGCTAAGAAAAGGTAGGGCAAGCTCTAAAAGGTGTTAGTAAGACTCTCAAATCCAAGAAGGAAGACCTATCCAAGGCTTGGTCGAAGATTTACAAGTTCAATGCTTATCGAGATACTGCAATCACAGCCAACAAGCAGAAGGAGGATAAGTATTTGGAGCAGATTGAGAGTATGAAGTTGAAGCTCAGGAAGAAAGACGAGGAGATCTTGTCAGGGACGTTCCAAAGACACGCAGTCGAAGAAAGACTAAATGAAGCCATAGAAACCATGGAAGAGCTGAATATACAAGCAAAGGTGAAGAGGTCTAAGTGGGAAAGCTCTAGCTCAGGCAGTGGTCCTCAAAGGGTGCAAGACCTTGATGATCGAAGAGAACTCTACTCTGTAGTTTGTAGTTTGTGCTTTCTTTGTATTTTGGATCACCACCAGAATTGTTGGCTGGGACCTTTGCTTATTTCTGTTTCAGGCTATTTATGGTACCTTGGGTTGTAATTTCTGACAGTGACTTTCTCTGATTTATATATGAGCAGCATTTTCATCCTATCTTATCTTTAAACTGGAATTAAGGGGTGGATTGTCCTGCGTATATACAAACATGTTTGCATTTGCATTTGCATAATCATAATCATTTTTCCATTGCAGGTTATCTCAGATTCTCTAGTTTTCTTATGCTCTCTCTTTTTGTCAGTCAGGATTGATCAACCAACTCATCGGTATTCTACCAGGCTTAATCAAAGCAGAGTGATGGACAAAGTTCAGGCAGACATGGCAGCTATGCAAGCTCGCATCGATCAATTCATGGAGATGATGCAGGGTGTGGTGCAGAGTCAGAATGAATTTAGAACTCTAGTTCAGCCTTTGGTGTCACAGGTTGATGAAAATGGTATCTTACACGGTGGTTTTCTTAATCGTGTTATTCCTCCGGGCGGAGGTGGTGCTGGTATCAACATTCCTATTCTTGGTGTTGGTGGACAGGGTGGTATTCCTTCAGTGGTTGGAGAAGAAAGCACTGTTCGAGCTATCCATGGCCATCGTTTTGATAATCAACAGGATGATGTATTTTCAGTCAAAAGCTTGGACGCTGGTCTTCCTGTGGTCAGTGATGAGATGATCCGTTTAATTGAGGCGTAATTGAAAGGGGTTGTGAAACAGGATGATTTGGGAATAGATTTGGACGACCTAGGGTTGGTCCCTGATATTGTCATTCCACACAAGATTCAGATTCCTACACTGGAGAAGTATAATGGTTCTACCTGCCCGAGAACTCATATAAAGGCTTATACCAGGAAAATGGCTGCTCACGCCAAAGATGAAAAGCTAATGATGCACTTTTTCCAAGATAGCCTGTCTGGCGCGTCTTTGGAATGGTACATGGGGCTGGAAAGTAGAGATGTTCGTACTTGGAGAGAGCTAGCTGCAACCTTTATTAAGCATTACCAGTACAACACAGACATGGCTCCCAACAGAACTCAGTTGTTGAGCATGTCCCAGAAAAATGATGAAAGTTTCAAAGAATACGTGCAAAGGTGGCGTGAATTGGCAGCCAGGGTGCAGCCACCAATGCTGGAAAAAGAGATGTTGGATATGTTTATGGACACACTGCCTAAGCACTATTATGAGAAGCTTTTGCCTTGTTCTCTAGGCAACTTTGCAGATGTGATTGCTATCGGACAGAAGGTAGAAGTTGGGATTAAGGCTGGAAAAGTTTCTAGTGGTGATGGGTCGTCTTCGGGACATGGCAAGAAGCCATTTGATGGTTATAAGAAGAAAGGAGAGACCAACGCTGCATCATCTCACAGGGGAAAAGGGAAACAACATCAGGGCAATAATCAACAAGTAGCATCGGTAACTATCCCAGCAACGTTACCTACACCACAGTAACAAAACAACAATGCTAATCAATATCAGAACGAGCAGCAGGGCCAATATCAGATTAGACAGAGAAGAGTAGATAGGCACTTTGATCAGCCACCAATGTCATATGCACAGTTGTTGCAACATTTGTTGCAGTTGCGTCTAGTTGAGCTCCGTACCCTGGCTCCACCAAAAGGGGAATTGCCACGAAGTTATGATGCTAACGCCCATTGCGACTTTCACTCTGGTGCTCCGGGCATACTATAGAGAAGTGTAAAGCCTTCATGCACAAGGTACAGGATCTTGTAGACTCCAAAGCTATCAATTTCTCGAATGTTGGGCCCAATGTTATTCAAAACCCTATGCCTGATCACAATGGCCCAAGGGTGAATGCGATAATTGAGGAATGTGAAGCTCTGGATTTGATCATGGATGTTGAGGAGCTGAAGACTCCGTTGGCTGTGGTTAAGAACAGGTTATTGAAGGGGGCGTCTATCCTGGTTGCGATGAGAATTGCTCAGTTTGTTTGACGAAGGATAATGGTTGTGATTCGTTGAAGATGGGTATCCAGAGTATGATTGATGAGGGCTGTTTACAGTTTGATAGAGGTAATCAGCAATAAGAGGTTGTTAGTGAGAAGGTTGCTACTATCACCATTCCGTTCAAAACAATTACTATTTCTGGTCCGGCAAGGCCACCTCCAGTCATTATCACAAGGGCTGGACCCATTCCGTATGAAAGTTCTAAGGCTATTCCGTGGAATTACGGTGCAGAGGTGTTTGTCAATGGACAAAAGCAGGAATTAATGAATACTTCACCAGTGAGTTCTAGTTCAGAGGTTAAAGTTGAGACTGATGCTATAACCAGAAGTGGTAGAGTGCGTACTCCTGTTAATGATCAACCCAGTACCTCTAGGCAAGATAGGGGAAAACACGCAATGGATGGTTATGTTCAGACTCCAGTGGTTACTGATTCTATAGTAAAACCGGCTGATGATGCTTTTTTCGAAAATGTAGAGGAGTTTATGAGACTTATCCGGAGAAGTGATTACAAAATTGTGGACCAGTTACATCAGACCCCATCCAAGATCTCTATTCTGTCATTGTTGCTATGCTCTGAAGCCCATAGGAATGCTCTTCTGAAAGTTTTGAATGCCGCCTATGTTCCTCAAGAGATTTCTGTTAACCAGTTGGAAGGGGTTGTAGCACACGTGAATGCAGGTAATGGCTTAGGCTTCACAGATCTTGATTTGACTCCCGCAGGGAGGAATCATAACAATGCCCTGCATATTTCGATTGAGTGTCGTGCTTCACTGATGTCGCATGTACTGGTTGATACTAGATCATCGTTGAATGTATTGCCCAAGAAAGCATTAATGAAGTTAGATACCAGGGGACTTATTTGTACACGAAGCGACTTGGTAGTACGAGCCTTTGATAGCTCGAAGAGATCTGTCTTTGGTGAGATTGTGCTTCCGATCAAGGTTGGACCGGAAATCTTTGATGCAACATTTTATATAATGGATATTCAGCCAGCGTACAACTGTTTATTGGGTCGTCCTTGGATCCATGGTGCAGGCGCTGTAACCTCCACCTTGCATCAAAAGCTGAAATACATGGTTGATGGTCACGTAGTGACAGTGTACGGAGAAGAAGACATAATGATCAGTCAGTTGTCAACCTTCAAATACGTGGAAGTGGATGGTGAAATCCATGAAACGTTGTGTCAGGGGTTTGAAAAGGTGAAGGTTTCTGAAGAGGTTGTCCAGTCTGAAGCTATAGAGCAGCCTGCAGGGGAAAATCAGCCTGAAGTTTCTATGTCTTCGTTTAAAGATGCCAAAGCTGTGGTTGAAGCAGGTAGCTCACAGAGGTGGGGCCAGGTGGTTGAAGTCCAGGAGAAGAGAGATACTTATGGATTGGGATACAAGCCATCCAGGAGAGATGGGGATCCTCCCAAATTCTATGGCCCAGTCCATTTCACTAGCGCCGGCGTTTTCTTCGACAGGGTTAATGCCATTGAGGAAGAAGGGGACAGTGATTGTGACATGGATAGTTGGATTCGTCCTTGCGTCCCAGGAGAAAGTCTGTGCAACTGGTCTTCCGAGAGAGTCATTCAAGTGACTGGCTTCGAGTAATTGCTTTGTTTTCCTATTATGTTAATCCTCATTCTTCCCAAGACGTAGTGATTTTATTTGTAGGGCTTTTAACTGTTGCATGTTTTGCTTTATCATCAATAAAGGACTTTTCACACTCAAATATTTTGATCTCTGCCTTTCTGTTTTTTATTTTTATGCATTAAAAATCCACATCAAAATGGCAATGTGTTTCTTTGTTGCATACATAATAAAACATACCTCATCAATCATGCAGGTCTTTTTGTTCAGATGACACCGATCATGACTCAGCTATAGCTCGGTATGACTTTGACAATCCAATCTATCAGGCTGAAGAAGAGACTGACGAAGATTGTGAACTGCCCGAAGAGTTGGCCAGATTATTGAAGCAAGAGGAGAGAGTCATATTACCTCATCAGGAGGAAATTGAGATTGTGAATCTGGGAACCGAGGACGCCAGAAAGGAAGTAAGGATAGGGGCTGCATTGGAAGACATTGTCAAGGGAAGATTGATTGAAATGCTCCGAGAGTATGTGCACATCTTCGCCTGGTCTTACCAAGACATGCCTGGGCTCGATACTGATATTGTTGTACACCGGCTACCACTTAAAGAAGGTTGTGCTCCGGTCAAGCAAAAGTTGAGAAGAACTAAACCGGAGATGTCTGTCAAAATCAAGGAAGAGGTTCAGAAACAGCTAGATGCCGGTTTTCTTGCCGTGACAAATTATCCTCCATGGGTTGCTAACATCGTGCCTGTACCTAAGAAGGATGGGAAGGTCAGGATGTGTGTTGATTCCAGGGATTTGAACAGAGCAAGCCCACAGGATGATTTCCCGCTCCCTCACATTGACGTGCTAGTTGACAATACTGCTCAGTATTCTGTGTTTTCCTTCATGGATGACTTCTCTGGGTATAACCAAATCAAGATGGCCCCAAAGGACATGGAGAAAACAACATTCATAACACCGTGGGGAACATTCTGCTACAAAGTGATGCCCTTTGGATTGAAAAATGCAGGGGCAACCTATCAGCGGACGATGGTGACTCTCTTTCATGATATGATTCACAAAGAGATTGAGGTCTATGTTGATGACATGATTGCGAAGTCACAGACGGAGGAAGAACATCTGGTGAATCTTCAGAAGCTATTTGAAAGATTGAGAAAATTCAGACTGAGGTTGAATCCAAACAAATGCACCTTCGGGGTGAGATCAGGAAAATTGTTGGGGTTTATTGTTAGTGAAAAAGGTATCGAGGTTGATCCTGCAAAGGTAAAAGCCACAGAAGAAATGCCTGAGCCGAGAACAGAAAAAGAGGTTCGTGGTTTCTTGGGGAGGTTGAACTACATTGCTAGGTTCATGTCTCATCTTACAGCCACGTGTGAACTAATCTTCAAGTTGTTAAGAAAAGATCAAGCGGTCAGGTGGAAGGAAAATTGTCAAAAGGCGTTTGAAAAGATTAAAGAATACTTGCAGGAACCTCCGGTCCTTATGCCGCCAGTGCCAGGAAGACCTTTGATTATGTATCTCACAGTTCTTGAGAATTCAATGGGTTGTGTGCTTGGTCAACAAGACGAGTCAGGTAGAAAGGAGCACGCCATCTACTACCTGAGTAAAAAGTTTACTGATTGTGAGTCGAGGTACTCGATGTTGGAGAAAACATGTTGTGCACTCGCTTGGGCCGCTAAGCGTTTGAGGCAATATATGTTAAACCACACAACCCTCTTGATTTCGAAGATGGATCCAATCAAGTATGTGTTTGAGAAGCAAGCACTTTATGGTAGAATAGCCCGTTGGCAGATGGTTCTGACAGAATACGATATTCAGTATGTTTCCCAAAAGGCCATTAAGGGAAGTGTTTTGTCAGAATATCTTGCCGAACAGCCAATTGAGGATTATCAACCGATGAAGTTTGAATTTCCTGACGAGCATATCATGTATCTGAAGATGAAGGATTGTGAAGAACCTTTGCTTGATGAAGGACCTGAGATTGGGTCTCAGTGGAAGATGGTTTTTGATGGAGCTGTTAATTCATATGGTAACGGAATCGGGGCAATCATTACGACTCCACAGGGTTCTCACATACCCTTTACTTCCCGATTAGCGTTCATATGCACCAACAATGAGGCGGAGTATGAAGCATGCATCATGGGGTTAGAAGAAGCAATTTATTTAAGAATCAAGAACCTCGATGTTTATGGTGATTCTGTTTTGGTGGTTAATCAGATTACAGGTGAATGGGAGACTCGTCAAGTAAATCTTGTTCCGTATAACAACTATGCCAGAAGGTTGTTACCTTTCTTCGACAAAGTAGACTTCCATCGCATTCCCCGAATAGAGAATCAGATGGCTGATGCGTTGGCAACGTTGTCATCAATGTATCGAGTGAATCTTTGGAATGAAGCTCCTTCAATCAGAATCATGCGCTTGGACAAGCCTGCTTTTGTATTTGTAGTTGAAGGGGTATCAGATGGCAAGCCTTGGTATCATGACATTAAAGTCTTCTTGAAGAGTCAGGAATACCTAGCTGGGGCATCTTCTAAGGATAAAAAGACATTGAGGAGATTATCAGGAAACTTCTTTTTGAACAAGGACGATGTGTTGTACAAGAGAAACTTTGACATGGTCTTGCTACGTTGTGTTGATGAACACGAGGTAGGTCTGTTAATGGAAGAGGTTCACGAAGGTTCCTTCGGTACTCATGCCAATGGGCATGCTATGGCAAGAAAATTGTTGAAAGCGGGGTATTACTGGATGACTATGGAGTCTGATTATTTTAAATACGCCCAAAAATGTCATAAATGCCAGATTTATGCTGATAAGGTGCATGTACCGCCTACTCCTCTGAATGTCTTGTCGTCACCCTGGCCGTTTTCTATGTGGGGCATTGACATGATTGGAAAAATTGGGCCGACTGCTTCGAATGGACATCATTTTATCTTGGTGGCTATTGATTATTTCACGAAGTGGGTAGAAGCTGCATCGTATGCCAACGTCACTAGACAAGTGGTAGCCCGGTTTATTAAGAAGGACATCATCTGCCGGTATGGAGTCTCGGAGAGAATCATTACTGATAATGGTTCGAATTTGAACAATAAGATGATGAAGGAGCTATGCCATAGCTTTAAGATCGAGCATCACAATTCTTCTCCCTATCGTCCGAAGATGAATGGGGCTGTTGAAGCGGCTAATAAGAACATAAAGAAGATTGTGAAGAAGATGGTAGTGACATACAAAGACTGGCATGAGATGTTGCCTTACGCTTTGCATGGATATCATACTTCGGTACACACATCAACTGGGGCAGCCCCTTTATCACTGGTGTATGGTATGGAAGCAGTCCTGCCATTAGAAGTTGAGATTCCTTCTTTGTGAATTCTGACAGACGTGAAGCTTGATGAAGCTGAGTGGGTGCGTTCCCGGCTGAATGAACTGAACCTCATTGAAGAGAAGATATTGAAAGCCATTGCGCATGGCCGGTTGTATCAGAGCAGGATGAAGAAAGCCTTTGATCAGAAAGTGCGTCCTAGGTGTTTTCAAGCTGGTGACTTAGTTCTGAAAAGGATCATTCCTCCTCAAACAGATCACAAGGGCAAGTGGACTCCAAATTACGAAGGGCCATATGTAGTAAGACAGGTTTTCTCCGGTGGAGCCTTATTACTTTCAACTATGGATGGCGAAGATTTTACGTCCCCTGTGAACGCGGATGTAGTCAAAAAATACTTTGCATAAAAGAGACCCGCTGAACATAAAAAGAAGGTTCAGGCAAAAATGGGGCATCTTGGCGAACCATAAAAAGAAAAGGTTCGGGCAAAAATTAGGGATAAAAGAAAAAAGAAATAAACCCGTAAGGTTGAAAACCTGAAAAGACAACCTTGGCAAAAATGGGTATCCCGGTGGATTGAAAACCCGAAAAGGGCGATCCAGGCAAAAGTTAGGGATTTAAAAGCAAAGACTACGATCCGCGTTCGATCTGTGATCACTATTCACACTTGGAGAATTCGAAGGAAAGGAATCAGTCTAGTCAGTCATCCTCAAAGGCCAAAATATCTACGGATAAACAAGTCATATGGGTTATAGCTGAGTCGAGTCAAGGTGGATATTTGTTCCCCACATTGCCGACATTTGTATTTTCTTTTACTTTTTGCACAATTACCTCTTTTCAGGAATTGCTTCCAGATGTAAATGCCTATTTACAGGCCAATTCATTCAGTAAAGTTTGCATTTCAGTCAAAGAGCTTTTGTTTTTTGTTTTACCTGTTTTGTTTGTGAAAATGTCCGATATTTTTGATAAAAACATTACATGCTAAAATGTTGAGCTCTGTGAAACAAGTTGGAAAATAGTGGCAATTGCTTAGGCGGCAGCCACTATGATGATAATCAAAGTAATCTTTTTTGCATGTAGACCTTTCTGTTGGTTTTGCAGGATGACAGGTGTACCTCCCCAGTAGAGTTTTGCTCTCCCCAACTTTGAAGTTTGGTCGTCCTCAGCAGTTTATTACTCATCCCCATCAGAGTATCGAGGATCGTCTTCCTCAACAGAGTATAAAGAGGTAATTCCCCAAGCGGAGTCGTTAAGGATCGTCCCCTTTAGTAGGATATAAGAGGTTTTCCCCCAGCCAGAGTTGTGATTTGGATCACCTTTCTTCAGCAAGTGGTGTTTCCCCACAGAGTATGGGGCAGTTGTTCTTTTTTCTCAACTAGTCGGGAAACAAGGTGTTTATCCCCTAGCATAGTGGATGTTGACAACTACTTTCTCTCCCAAGCGGAGTCGTTGAGGATCGTCTTTCTCAGTAGAGTACAGAGGATTGTATACCCAGCCGAAGTTGTGTTTGGATTACTATTCCCCAACAAGCGTTCAGAAGTTGATTGCTCTAAGATGGATGTTGTGGTATCTCCAGCAGGAAGTTCGTGGACAAAAATGTTCTTATCCCCACAGAGTCCTGGTATCTACTTTTCTCAGTTGGTCAGAAAGTATATTCTCAACAACAACGGCTCGATCTAATCCCCAGCAGGGTGAGGGTAAAGTTGTTCCCCTAGCAGCAGATTAAGCTCATATCCCCAAGCAGAGTCTGGTGGTGAGTGGTATCCCCAGCAGGTCTTAAGTCCAATCGTTTTTGGCATGCGTCAAATCCAAGTTCTGAAACAGTTGGTCATCCCCAGCGGAGGAGTTTCCATCTTCAGTATTCATCTCCCTCCCCAGCTGAATGGGTATCCTCTCGGAGTTTCGTCCATCTCCAGCAGGGTTGTTGATCCTGACATTCCCCAACAGAGTGGGTATTCTCTCAGAGTTTCGTCCATCGCTGACAGAATTGGTGGTATTGTTTCTTCCCAGCAGGGTGAAGTATACCTCATTAGGGTCTCTTGGTTAAGAATGACATGTCAGTTTACCATACCCAGGAGCTGCCTTTGTCCTTAGCGTTTATTTCTCTAGGACGCCCTTTTTGCATTGCATAAGCATCTTTTGCATGGCATCCTCCCAAATGCGTAGCATTCCATTTCGTATAGAGCATTATGGCAAAATTTAAACATAGGCATTTGAAGCATAAGCCAAGTTTGGTATTTTGTTACAGGATTTCTTTTGCCAGCAGAAAAGGATACGATTCAAGGGATGTTGTTTAACATCGCAACCGCATCTAAAGATTTCTTATTGTACTTCCCCCGCAGAGGTTGACGTTCAGGTCTCTCTCATGTGAAGTCATTTTGAAGATTTCATATTGTATTTCCCCCGCAGAGGTTGATGTTCAGGTCTCTCTCATGTGAAGTCATGTTGAAGATTTCTTAGTGCACTTCCCCCGCAGAGGTTGACGTTCAGGTCTCTCTCATGTGAAGTCATGTTGAAGATTTCTTAGTGCACTTCCCCCGCAGAGGTTGATGTTCAGGTCTCTCTCATGGTCTCTCTCATGTGAAGTCATGTTGAAGATTTCTTATTGTATTTCCCCCGCAGAGGTTGATGTTCAGGTCTCTCTCATGTGAAGTCGTGTTGAAGATTTCTTATTGCACTTCCCCCGCAGAGGTTGACGTTCAGGTCTCTCACATGTGAAGTCATGTTGAAGATTTCTTATTGTACTTCCCCCGCAGAGGTTGATGTTCAGGTCTCTCTCATGTGAAGTCATGTTGAAGATTTCTTATTGTACTTCCCCCGCAGAGGTTGGCATTCAGGTCTCTCTCATGTGAAGTCATGTTGAAGATTTCTTATTGTACTTCCCCCGCAGAGGTTGATGTTCAGGTTTCTCTCATGTGAAGTCATATTGAAGATTTCTTAGTGCACTTCCCCCGCAAAGTTTGATGTTTAGGTCTCTCTCATGTAAAGTCATGTTGAAGATTTCTTATTGCACTTCCCCCGCAGAGGTTGACGTTCAGGTCTCTCTCATGTGAAGTCATGTTGAAGATTTCTTATTGTACTTCCCCCGCAGAGGTTAATGTTCAGGTCTCTCTCATGTGAACTCATGTTGAAGATTTCTTATTGTACTTCCCCCACAGAGGTTAATGTTTAGGTCTCTCTCATGTGAAGTCATGTTGAAGTTTTCTTATTGTACTTCCCCCACAGAGGTTGATGTTCAGGTCTCTCTCATGTGAAGTCATGTTGAAGATTTTCTTCGCCAATGCCCTCTATCAGCAGGGATGATGTTCTTTATGAAAATTTCAGGTTTCTTTTGGTATTTAATCTCCATGAATCCTTTGAATGCATGATAGCCGTTGCCATCATACCTTCAGGACCAAGTTGATTGAATAGGGGCAGCTGTAACACCTCAGAATTTGCCCTTTTTGTTTATATACTAATTGGCTTTTGTTTCTTTCCATTTCTTGCATTTTCATTGTGCATAGCATTGGTTCTTAGCATGGGATCAAGGTACTTGGTCCATATTCTCAAGTCTCAAGCCTCAAGATGTCTCATGTGGTCCATCATATCTTTACAAGATCTAGATTGGCAGAAGATTACAAGTAAATCTTTCTCTCCTAACCAGAGGGACCAATTAGGGTTTATGAATCAAAAGGACTTCTTGGAGGGCTTTGTGTGTTCAAGCATGGTGTCATGAGGTCTTTATGCTTGCATGTGTCCATAGATGAGTGTTTGGTTTATGGTTTATGGTGAAGAATGTTCAGTGGATCAGTTGTTTGTGAACCAAGAAAAGTCAACTGCAAGGGAGAAAGTCAACTGTGGAATTTTGAGGTTCTTTTCATGATTTTCAAGGTCTCACATCCTCATATGGTATTCAAGGGTTAATTTTCATGCCATGTATCAAGAATCAAGGGTTTGTACAAAAGTTACTAAATTTGGAAAGTGACCTATAATGAGAACTTTCCATTTTTGGCAGTTTTTCCACCACATTCAACTTGCCTTTTCATCATCAAGGAAGCTTCACATGAATTTTCCTCCAACATGAAAGTTGAATATCTTTCTCTCCCATTTCCAAAAAGTACTAGAACATCTCCATATCATTTGTGGAACTCTAGTTATGGTCAAAACAATGCAAGGTGCATTTTGATGGTTTTCCATGTACCACTTTTTTCCACCTTTTGCATTTTCGTGCAAATTGACTTGTAATGGCTTCTAATGGTTCATGTCACATTACAACATCAAAGTACACCTCATTTGGATTAGATTTGGCTTTTGAATCAATTCATTTCATGCCATATTTCTCACTTATTCAACAAAGTGCAAAATTGCAAGATGGATTAAATCTCACAAACCAATCAACCACAAGGCCCAAATTCAATTAAAATGTGATCAGTAAGTAAAATGGAGGTGAATCGTGCTTGTTTCATGGACAAGGCACGTGTGGATTAGTGGTTATTTCACAAAATGCATTTTGGAAAAATCACTCCAAACTCAATAACCAAGGGATTAATCAATTGTTAATCATAATCAGGGGAATAACCAAGTGTATATAAGCTAACTCATGCCTTCACAATTAGGTCATGCACTCATTCTTGCTCAGAATTCCAAATTTCACTCTCACTTTCTCCTCTTCGATTCTCTCTCACCTTAAGAGCTTTTTGAGAAATTCTTTCACATTCTGAATCCTTGAAGTTCATAGAACACAAATCAATCGTGATCTGAAGTTATAATCAAGGAATTCAGTGGGTTCGAATTTGGAAAACATTTCTTCAAAACTCAAGATCCAGACCATATTCAAGCTCTAATTGCATTTATTTTGCAATTAGAGGTTCCTAAGGCTTGATCTGCAGCTTATCACTGGTTTTCTAGGAGTATTTCAAGCTCTTCAAGACCTCAGGTTAGTGGTGATTTCATGCTCTTAGAACTTAAATTTTTGATGTGCAAAATGATCTGTGGTTGTTGCTTAGTGCATTGATGTGTTTATAATTAATTTTGGACGTGTAACATGCGCATAATGTAGATCTGAAGTTTTGAATCTCAAACTTGTTTTGTTCGATTTGCACTGTGTGTTCATTGTTTGATGATTTGGTTTGCATAGCCACGATCCTTGTGAAAATCTGGTTGGAATGGTCTATTTGTTTGCTTTTTCTGGAGAATTTCAGGTTGTTGTTCATCTGAGATGGTGACCGGAGCCCTAGCTCCGTCACCAGAGTTGTTTGCAGGTCAAAGGAGGATATTTGGAGAAGATGGAATCACAACCGTTGGTTGTGTTAATCTGATGGTTCATAGTATGCCACACCATTTAATTTTGTTTTTATTTTAGGGATCCTATGTTTTTATTCCATGTTTGTTATCATGAACCTCATATCTGGACCACTCATGTTGTTTGATATTTGATTTGATGGTGTGATTGTGAACGTGTGATTAATCTGATGGTCATTAACCTGCCAACGCATTAAAAAGATCTTGTGTCTATCACGTGCTTGTTTTATATTCTGAGTAATTATATGTGCGCGTGTGTACATTGGTTATGGTGTGCGTGTAGATCTAAGCCACAAATCATGATTACTTTTTGTTTTGGTTGACTGATTATCATGCGTGAGATTGATCCAATGGTCCAGATGGTTGACTGCTTTGTTTTTATTTTTGTTTGGCTGCGCTGTTTTTGTTGTGGACTGGGCCTAGTTTTGGTTTGCTTTTTCCACCCCCACTTGAGCCCAGTTTGAGTTTTGAACGTGAGTACCTTGCTATCTGCACCCCTGGCTTATTTCTTTTTTCATTTTATTTCATTTAATTGTTGTTTTTGCATTTTTAATTTTTAAAATTACTTTAATGCATCCAAAAATTATAAAAAAATCATGAAGCATGTTTAGCATTTTATAAAAATTTTCCAAATTTTATTTTCTTATTTCATTTTATTTTTGGTATCTGAATTAATTGTGTAATTGATTTCTTTTTGAATTGTTCTTATGTTGCACACTTTGCATTGTAGATTTTATTTCTCATAGCATACAAAACATTTTGAGCCCATTATTTTTGTATTGTTTCACCAACATATTGAGTGCATAAAAACATTTTTTCTCATATTTTCAAATTCTATTCATATTGCATTTTGGTCCCTCTCTTTTGCATATTAGTTCATAATTCCTATGTGACTTTGCATGATTGATTGAAGGACTTATCTTGTGAATTTTTGCATGAGTTTTTAATATGATGTTTGCTTCTGTTTGAGTTGCCTTGAGATTTAATTTGGTAATTTTTTAAGTTGGTTTGCTAATTGTTTGATTGCTCTTTGTTTGAGGTCTCTTTTATGCATATCTTTGGATCATGTTTGGTTACTTGTTTGAGAAGGCACTTGTGCCATTGTTTGGGATTGTTTATTTAACTTCATGAACCATGTTTAAATCATTTTAAGTCATTTGATTACAATTATAGGTCATTGGTATGAGGTTGTTGCATATTTTGTGCACATGTTTGATGTTTGATTTATATGCCTTTTTTTACTTATCTTTTCATTTCTTCTCATCTATGCCTCTTCTTGGTTTGTGTTTGGTTTGTGTATGCCATGCCATATCAATTCTTTGCATCTCATTTGATGTATGTTTCTGACCTTGAAGCTTTGTATTCATGTCATATGTTATTAATGTTTCATGTTGCATCCTTTAACATGTTTCATTTATATGCTTTCTTCTCCTTCTTCTAATGATTCCTAATGTTGGATACTTGCTTGTATGCCTTGTGTGACACTTGTATAACATGTTTAGGCACATGTTTAGGTCATCCACATTCTGACTTAGATATTATTTGAAGCATTCTTGCATGATCACCTTGCGTATCCACTCATTCTTCTTCTACTCCTTCTTTGATGACTTTCTTGGATGTTTTGCCACTTGTTTGCATTCTCTTTGCTTGAGTTTGTTTTGTAAACATTATGGGTCACCTATAAGGTGTGTATTCTGACTTGGATGAGTTACTTTTGGTTTGTAACCATTTCTCTTTGGGTTGTACCTTGTTTGGGTTTCATTTGTATTATTGTTGCTTATGTTTATTTTGCTAACCATGTAGGGGCTAATGGTAAGTGGATGGGATATGGATGGTTATCCACATTCTAACTTCTCCTTTCTCTTTTAAGCTTTCATACTTGTGTTTGCTTTAGCATTTAAGACGCTTCTTTCTTCTCTCTTACTCTTGGTCATCCCATGAGTCTCAAGACTTGATTAAGTCTTGGATTCTTTTCCCTTTAGAGCTACCTAGTCCAACTTAATTTTTGATTAAGCTTGGAGTAGGATTATCATTAGGCTTTAGGTAGTCATCTCTCCTAAGCCTCACTAACCATAGGTCATCCATGCATGATAACATTAGGACTCTTAGTTTCCCTTTAGAGTTCCCTTTTGGGTCTTCTCTCTTCTCATCTCAAAACTTCTTGAAAACACTTAATAAAATATAACGTATATTGCGCTCGAGCCTTAAGTGTAGGAAATGAAGAACGAGGGGTCTCCCCTCCTCTTCTAGGGTGTTTAGCATACGTCCCATTTGGGGGCGACCATGCAATTCACTCGTTCCCGCATGGTAGACTTTGGTTCAATGTAAGTTACGAACTAACTTAAAACACTTCTGTCTAAAAAACACAAAACAAATTCAAAACTTTTTATCCTTCGGGATTGTTTGGTTCCGGACCATTTTCAGAAAAGAGCACGTTACCTTCCGTCTGAGTTGCAAACAGGCATCGACCCTAACTGCCGGACGCGAATCTAACGTCGCTCATAAAAAAACACTTACCCATTTGTGGTCGTACCCACGAACTACATTAGCTCTGATTCCTCTCTCTCTCATCCGATTGAGGATATGTAGGCACAAGACAACGATTGTCTTGGCGAGCAACCTTCCCCCACAGTTCCCGTCCGAACTACGTTGACTCTGACTTTCCCATTGCACTGAGGGAGTACGTAGGCCTAGGACAACGATAACGTCCTATTGAGTCACTTCTTTTTCTTTTCTTCTTCATTTCTCCGTTCTTTCCGTTGTCGTTTCTTCTCCGGTCCCGTAGCAGTGGAGTTCCAGACGACGACACCCCTTGATGCAGATAACAAGCGTGGATCCCATCGAGTACGATGGACGTGTTGGGTGCTAACACCTTCCCTTCGTGTAACCGACTCCCGTACCCGCTTCTCTTGGTCGTGAGACCATGTTCTTTCCCTTCCTTCAGGTTTATGCAGTGTTTCCTTTCCCTCTCTCGGGATAAATACACATTGCTGGCGACTCTGTGTTTTTCCGCGCCACTCTCGCGTTTGTACCGTTGGACGCGAATCTTTCGGGAGCCACATACACTGAAATTGTCCTTTGTATCACCAAATCAGGGTAATGGAATGGTAGTGGAAAAGAACGTGTTTGATCTGTACTATGTTTTATTTTCCCACACAAACGTTTCATCTTCATCTGTTCATCAGAGGCTTCTGAGTTGATATGATTGAAGCATGATCAGAAGAATGAATCATTGGGTCTTTAGAGTCTCGAGTCTTTAAAACTTGTTCAACAGAACCTCGTCTTCAGAGTCTTCAACACTCCTTCTTCAGAACCCTTAGTTATCAGAAGCATAAGTCTTCAGAGTCTTCAGAACTTATTCAGCAGAACCTTGTCTTCCGAGTCTTCAGAACTTGGTCTTCAGAAACTTAAATCTTCAGAGTCTTCAGAACGCTGTTCATCAGAACCTTGTCTTTAGAGTCTTCAACACTTAGTCTTCAGAAGATAAGTATCAGAGTTAAATTTAGAGCCAGAATCCAAGAGAGCATTGCAGAAGCAACATAGTGTCTTCTTAGAGTCTTTCTGAAGCACAGTAAATTAGAAGCAATCTTGCTTCTTGACGCAGAAGCGACTATTGAAAATTTCAGAGTGACGTAGCACATGATCTCTATCAGAGTCAGAGCCATCTTTATCAGAGTCAGCACCTGTTTGTCAATTCTTAAGAAAATACGCGTTAGAGTATCAAAATTGTTCTCACACAAATACAACTTTGTTATTATCAAAACAAAGAGATATCTTGCAGAACCAAATCTTGTTCTAACAATCTCCCCCTTTTTGATAATGACAAAACAATGTATTTTGATAATACAATTTTGTACTAAGATAATCAGAATTGACTCAGATAAGTTCAAAGTAAACTTCCCTTTGTCAAGCTCCCCTTGAATCTAAGACTTAACAAAATCTTATAAGACTTGGGATATAGAGCCTGATTGCAGAGATCTTAGATAGATCCATAGTATCAGAACGTGATTATAGTGGTGATGCATTCTGATAACAGAACTTGATTAACTGAATCAGAGCCTGATTGATATCAGAGTCATTTTACTAATATAATAATTTTTCCTGAAAAACATTCTAAAAAGATACGACATTTAAAGTGTTAGAATGTTAGAGCTATGATTGGAGACAAGATATTTATCAAAATAACTTTCCCATATTAATACTCCCCCTTTTTGTCATAATAAAAAAGGGTAACAAAAGGTTTTAATTCAAGAGTACATCAAACCATAAATGAACAGTCAAAGAAAAACTACGGGGTTGCCTAGAAAGTGCCTAAGGTTGAGACGGAGGAGGGAGCCTCTGAAGAATATGAGCAAGAGCATTCTGAATGGTGACAATAAACTCATCTTGCTTCTTCATCCTTGCTCTGAATGACTCATGTTCCTTCAGAAGAGTAGCTAGAGTTTTCAACACTGGATCAGAAGAGGAGTTTTCAGCAGCATTTCTTTCAGCCTGATCTTCAGCCTTCTTGTCTAATCTTTCAGTTTCTTCTTTGGCTAACCTTTTTGCCAGTTCCCTAGCTTCAGCTTCCTTCTTCTCTTGCAACCTTTTTTCAACTTGTTGAACCAGATAACCCTTTGTCTTAAAAGAAAGATTTTGATTCTTCTGAAATTCCTCAGACATCCACTGATTGAATTGATCCTATGAAGCTCCCAAAACAGAGGGGTATTCACTAGCATTTGATTCATCAGAAAGTGTCCTGAATTTAGTAACCACACCGTCCTTAAAAATAGATATTGCCTCATCTAGGGTAGGAGGAGGGTCAGAGGTTTGATTTTCAGTTAAGGTTTGATCATCTTCAACAGGGTCATCAAGAATGATGGTATCAATGTTCAGAGAAGATTCAGGAATAGGTTGTGGAGTAGTAATTGTAGTTGGTGATGTTGAGATGGTTGTTTGAGGATGTTCAGTGAGAATTTCTTCAGTTATCTGAATGATTGAGGATGGTGGAACAGTTGTGACAAGAGTTAGTTGGATAGAAATGGCGGAAGTTGGTTGGGTTGAGATGAGTTCAAGAGCCTTTGGTGAAAGTGGTGTAGAGACTGGGGTTTCTATAGTAGCAGATTTAGAAGTGGGTGTTGGAGAGGTGGTGACAACGGTGGAAAATATTGGTGGAGAGGTGGATAATAATGGTTGGGCTGTAAGTGGTGGTGATGAAATGGGAAGAGATGAAGACAAATGTCTGTCAATAGAAATATATGCAGTTACAGATGGAGATTCAAGGGACTTACTTTGTTGTTCAGGATATGATTTGAGAGAGATATTCCTTGTGCGGGTTTCACTAGGATATTTCTTCTGCCTCTTTGCCGGTTTCATTTAAGGAGTTGTGTTGGAGGAGGATCTTTTCTTCATCATATCAGGAGGTTGATTCATCAGATCGTTAAGACTAAATTTAGACATATCATAACCTCCTTCCTCTCTTAGCTGAATGTATGCTTCTATAGCCTCTAGATTATCATGTTTAGTGAATAGAGGATATCCATCTAATCCCATTCTTTTTTAATTCAGAGTTTCTGAATCTGTAGCTATGTTGGTTCAACTCTGATTTCCTCAATAATATGCATTTTCTTCATATTTTTGCTATTAAGAGGAGTTCCAGTGATAATCTCCAATTCATTTGTGACTGGCATAGTTGACCAGTGATCAATCATTCCACTTTCAACTAGAATATCTGAGATCAATCTTCCGAAAGGGATGTAATTCTTAGACTTCTTGGATTGATGTCTTGTTTCTAGTACAAAATCTCTGAGAGATCTGAATAGAACTGATGGAAGACAGATTTTCTCTCCTTTCATCAGATAGTAAAGCATGAATTTCTGATCAGTGTTAAGAAAATCAGAAGAACTTGAATTTGGTCTGTGATAAATGCATCCCAGAATAATTTTCAGCCAGACACGAAGTTCCTTTGATAAATCTATAGTTTTGAAGGGTGGTTCTCCACTGGATGATTGAGTGAAAATAGCTGGGTAAACCACATCAGATAGAAAATTTGATTTATGCTTCATCTTGTAGATTCTCTTTCCTCCAAAGTTTACCATTCCTAGTAGCGTTGTAATGGATTTCTTAGTAATGATGAACTTGTTTCCCTTAACATATGAAACAATGAAGTGTTCATCAACGTCAGCATATCTCCAAAATTCCTTGACAAGATTTACGTAAATGGGACCGTAGAGATGATCAAAATTGGTTTTCCACCCTTGAGCATTTAGATCCTTGATCAAGTCTATTCCGTTTTCCTTTAGATTTTCGAAGTCTACCAGCCATTCACTTAAAACATTGAGTTCTGAGAATGGAGTAGCCATATGAATTTGAGCAGGACGGTCCACTATGCAAACTACCTGGGGTTTCTGAAAAGTGGAGAGAGACTGATGGAGAGAAGTTGATGTCGTTTGAGCAGTTGATGAAGAGGCCATTGATGTCGATTATGCTTGTTGATGTTGTTGAGAGAATTCAAAAACACTTTGTTGTTGAGAATCCATTGTGAGAAGATGATGAGGTTTCAGAGCGCAAAAAAGGTTTTAGGGTTGCTAAGACAAAAGTGTGGGAAGTGAGAGTAGCGTAGTGTGTGAAGTGAAAGAGTGCATATTTAACAAAAATAATAATTATGACAAGGAGGAAGTAATAGGTAATAATTACTTGAAACCTAGTCTCACGAAATCACAACGCTTGAGGTGTCTCTTCAACAGTAGATATGATTTGATTTTGGACACGTGTCATAAATAATCATAGCCGTTTGTTTTTAAGAGATCACGTTTGATGTTTCCAACGTCTAGAATACCAAGAGGTATCTGACTGGACTAATTTCTGATAAAGACATTTTCTAACTTGTAGAAGTATCATGAATCAGAAATTCAATAAACAAATAATAACACACTTTGCTTAGTCATCATAATCTTATATCAGACGTTCTCGTAGCCTGACATATTAAAATATTATCATCTTATTATGGACAAGGTTTGATAAATAAGTTTTCCATAATGAATACGAATCTATCTTCAGCATGGGGTTTTGTGAAAATATCAGCCCACTGGTGATATGTATCCACAAATTTTAACTGAAAAGTACCCTTCTGAACATAGTCACACAAAAAGTGATGTTTTATTTCAATATGTTTTGCCCTAGAATGTAGAATAGGATTCTTAGATAAACAAATGGTAGAAGTATTATCACAGAAGATAGGAATGTTACACTCGTGTATCTGATAATCTTCAAGTTGATTCTTCATCCAGAGTATTTGAGTACTACACAGAGATGCTGATATGTATTCTACTTCTGCAATGGAGAGAGCAATTATTGATTGTCTCTTACTTGCCCATGAGACGAGGTTACTTCCCAGAAACTGACAGTTTCCAGAAGTACTCTTTCTTTCCAATCTGTATCCAGCATAATCTGCATCATAGTAACCAGAAAGCTTGTACTCTGATGTTTTTTTATACATCAAGACATGGTTAGTTGTTCCTTTAAGATACCTTAGGATTCTCTTAACAACAGTTAAGTGAGTTTCCCTTAGATCTGATTGGAAACGAGCACAAAGACATACGCTGAATATAATATTTGGACGAGAAGCTGTCGAATACAGAAGAGATCCTTTCATACCACGATATAGCTTCTGACAGACCTTTTTACTTACTTCTTCTTTCTCCAGAATGCATGTCAGATGCATAGGAGTCTTAGAATGTTTACTTTCTGACATGTTGAACTTCTTCAGAAGTTCTCTTGCATACTTGCTCTGATGAATGTACGTTCCTTCTGATCTTTGATCAATTTGAATTCCCAGAAAGAATCTGAGTTCTCCCATCAGACTCATTTTAAATTCAGCCTGCATTAACTTAGAAAATTCCTTGCACAAGGAAATATTAGCAGAACCAAATATAATATCATCAACATAGATTTGAACGATCAGAATGTCATTTTTAAAGGTTTTATGAAAGAGTGTTGTATTCACTTCTCCTCTGGTAAAGTCATTTTCCAAAAACAAGTTACTCAGCCTTTCATACCAAGCTCTAAGAGCCTGCTTCATACCATATAATGATTTTTTAAGTTTGAAAACAAAATCTGGGTTTTCAGAACTCTCAAAACTAGTAGGTTGGTGTACATACACTTCTTCATAAATATATCCATTTAAAAATGCACTATTTACATCCATCTGGTATAAAGTAATGTCATGATTGACAGCAAATGAGATTAAAATGCGAATAGATTCTAACCTGGCAACTGGTGCAAAGGTTTCTGTATAGTCTATCCCTTCTTGTTGACTATAACCTTATGCAACCAGTCGTGCTTTGTTTCTTACGACCTCATCTTTCTCATCTAACTTGTTTTTGAACACCCATTTAGTTCCAATGACGTGGACACCTTTTGGTTTCTGAACAAGATCCCAGACGTCATTTCTGGTGAATTGATTCAGTTCTTCTTGCATGGCCAGAATCCACTCATTTTTCTTGAGGGCTTCATCAATTGTTGTTGGCTCTATCAGAGACACTAGACCCATAAGGGTTTCTTCGGAATGTCTGAAGGATGAACGAGTTCTGACTAGATCAAATTTATCTCCCAGAATCAATTCTTCAGAATAAGAAGTCTTTAATCTATTCTTCTTTTGATGAGATGGGTTATTTTCAGCTTCTAGTAAGGTTGTATCTGAATTTGGAGAATCTGCATCTTTGTCTGCTTCTCTTGAATCTTCTGTTTCTTTAGATTCTGATAAGGTGATCTTAAGATCTGCAAACTTTTCAACTAGTTTTGACTTTTTAGGGTCAAGCTTATCATTGAGTCTGACATGAATTGATTCCTCAACAATCCGTGTTTCTATGTTATAGATTCTGTAGCCTTTAGAGCGTTCAGAGTATCCTAACAATAAACACTTTTGAGTATCCCAAAGATCTACATCATAACCAAGAAAGAAAAATTTTATTCTGTCTTTCCAGTAGTCAAACTTTTCCCCATCAAAGACCGGTGGTTTGGCACTGTAATGATCTTTCTCTTCAGTAGTATTAGCAGGAGCTTCCATGATATCTCACACAAATACTGGATCGGTACTGAACACTGTTAAGTGTTGATAAAATGTTTATCACAATCAGAACCGGAGCTCTGATGCCAATTGAAGGTGTGAGAAAAACACAAGAAAGGGGAGGTTTGAATTGGGTTTTCAAAATGAAAGCTTTTTGTGAAACTCAAACAAAGATCACAAAATAGACTAACAATAGAGAAAGACACACGATATATCCTGGTTCACTTGAAAACTATCAAGTTAATCCAGTCCACCTGCCAAGGTGATTTCGCCTTATACACAAGGACTTAATCCACTATAACCAAACTGATTACAACTGCACTAGCAGCTGCTGGTGACTAACAATACACAGACTAACCGTCTCTTCTTAAGGCTTCTGACCCAACTTGTCCCTTAAGGAATTCAAATAATTGTTTGATCAAATAAAATGTTTACAATGAAATGCTTCTTACATAAGCTGATATAAACACTATTTCTAGCTCAATCTAACTTAGAGCGAATCTACACAGTAAGAACAATCTTCTTCTTTGTATTGTGGTGCTTTACTGTTCACTCATGTATTTCTCTATTTCTTGAGTTCTTTCTTCGTAAAAATCAGTGTTTTGAATATTTCTCTTTTTCACACTTAGTGTCTCACATGATTCGTTGAATGATCAAGTCTTTTTATAGCCAGAAAAATATCCGTTGAAGGGCAGATCAGTAATAACAGAAAAATACTGGCGACTTGAAATACTGTCGTTATGCTGGGATGAAAATCGTACACTAAAATTGTCCTTTGTACCACCAAATCAAGGTAGTGGAATGGTAGTGGAAAAAAACGTGTTTGATTTGTACTCTGTACTATTTTCCAACGAAAACGTTTCATCTTCTTTTGTTCATCAGAGGCTTCTGAGTTGATATAATTGAAGCATGATCAGAAGAATGAATAATTGGGTCTTCAGAGTCTCGAGTCTTCAGAGTCTTCAGAACTTGTTCAGCAGAACCTCGTCTTCAGAGTCTTCACCACTCCTTCTTCAGAACCCTTGGTTATCGGAAACATAAGTCTTCATAGTCTTCAGAACTTGTTCAGCAGAACCTTGTCTTTAGAGTCTTCAGAACTTGGTCTTCAAAAACTTAAGTCTTTAGAGTCTTCAGAATGTTGTTCATTAGAACCTTGTCTTCAGAGTCTTCAACACTTAGTCTTTAGAAGATAAGTATCAGAGTTAAATTCAGAGCCAGAATCTAAGAGAACATTGCAGCAGCAACATAGTGTCTTCTTAGAGTCTTTCTAAAGCACAGTAAATCAGAAGCAATCTTGCTTCTTGACGCAGAAGCGACCATTGAGAAATTCAGAGTGACGTAGCACATGATCTCTATCAGAGTCAGAGCTATCTTTATCAGAGTCAACACTTGTTTGTCAATTCTTAAGAAAATACTCGTTAGAGTACCAAAATTGTTCTCACAGAAATACAACTTTGTTATTATCAAAACAAAGAGATATCTCGCAGAACCAATTCTTGTTTTAACATACATAGCCTTGAGTAAGTGAATGTTTCTTTTACATTGGCAACTTTGAATCCATGGCCTTATAAACGTCCCTTTGATGTGAACCTAACCAAGGTACAACCTTTAAAGACCTTAGTGATCTTTTTGCTTCCATAATTTCTTTATTGATTATTTAGATGATGTATGAATTGATTTGTATTTGCATCATTTGTCAGGTGAGTGAAATTACCCCGCGTTTGTAAGTGCGTATTTCCTTCATTTCTTATTCGAAGAGGAGTGTTAGAGTGATTCGAGCATGATAATTTAGTTGTTACTTGAAGCATTGTTTGATATTTGTTTAAGAACTAAATTCTTTTGCATTGTTTGATTCTAGTAAGTTGTAATCATTGTTTGTGTACATTTGTTGTTTATTTAAGCCATAAATCCATTCTGGGTTGAATTAATGCTTGAGCAATTCATCTTGTTTTCAATGAGAGGCATACTTTGCTTGAGGACAAGCAAAAATTTAGTTGGGGAGATTTTCTTAGATTCCAATCTTGCTTTAAATTAATCATTTATAATTGGAATTTTTCAACTCTTTTGTGTTGATTTGTTGGAATTACTACTTGAAAGTTTTCCATTCTTCAATTGTTTGAAAATACATTTGGTACCTTTGATTTGTGTGTTATTGTGCAGAAAGTAAGCATTAAATCATCAAAGTGTGAGACACAAGGAAATTAAACAAGGTTACCAAAGGAAGAGAAGAATTTCATTAAGTTCGTTGGGCGAACTTGCTAGTGAACGTTTGCTTTGCGAACAACAGGTGAGGAACCACGAATGGTCCCAGACTTGAGGTAGTAGCAAAAGGCCTATAAGTTCGTTGGGCGAACAAAACATCGAAGGTTCACTGTGGCAACACATCAGCGAAGATCTAGCGAAACATCCCAGACTTGAGGCGGTAGCTAAAGGGTCATAAGTTCGCTGTGCCCAATTTCAGAGTTGTCTCAAGGGCGGTTTAACTGTTCAGAGAAACATCAGGTGCCCAATTTGATGTTCGCTAGGCGAATAATCTATTCGCGATGCGAACATGACAGATCCTAAATGTATTATATAAGTACTCTTGATCATTTTGGGGGATCATAACCTACTTTTACTCACCAAAACCTGATTTTCTGAGATTTCTTCACCAAAGAGTGAGATTTTACAAATAGAAGTTGGATTCGCTTCCGAGTTTGATTCTTCGACGCGGATACTCATTCATCTCTTTTTGAAACTTGTGAAGCAAGCTACCGTGGTTATGGGTAGCTAAGTCACTTTTCTGTCAAGATTAGTGGTAGATAATCCTTACTTTTGTATGTATTTCTCTTGATATGTTGTACGTGAACAAGTTGATGATGAATATATGGTGATAAACCTTGTTTTTATTGTATATTTGTGTTGGATCATTATTGAGAGATACGTTTCAACTATTGACCTAGCTTTTTCATCTTTAAATAAACAAATTCTAGAGATAGTTTTGTGAGATGATATTCACTAGTATCAATCCTTTAATGTTATCATATTGATAGTTAGGTTGAGAGATCATCTAAGGATCAATATGATAAAACTCACAATTTGTTTTAGATATGAAACATCTTGAAAGGATGTGTAATTATATTTATTGTTAATGAGTTCACATGCTTTGTTAAGAAAATACGTATGAAATGGATTATCGAGCCCTAATCTTGACATGTTTTTATCAATCGTTTTAAAACTGAAATTTTTTACCGTTGATTATAACTTTTTATGCAATCGTTGTGTTACGAAACCAAAGCAAACATCTTTATTGTTTTACGTTTAAAATAATTCCAACTGTAGAACGACGGTAATATCACATAATCCCTGCGGATACGATAACAAAAACCCACACTGATACTGTTTCAACACCCCCCTTGACTTAACCGTTCTGAAATGTAAGAGTCAATCCCTTTTGGATCATTATTTGACCATTAAATACTATACGGATCCAAGATTCCATAAATATTCGATTATTTAACTCTATACAAACACGGTGAATGTACCTAAATGGTTAAACAAAATTAAAAAAAATAAGTGAGGAAATACAAAAACGATAATGTACTATATATAATGACATGCATATTCAATTATATACTTACGTGCACTAAATTTTCAATATCCCTACGTCCAGCCAATTATTTCCAAGGAGAAAATCTCGTATGTCACTAGGAGTAGAATATAAGAGCTTTACCGTTGGACAATGCTCTAGCAGAAGAGAAATTGGGTCATCTCTTTCCGCAACCAACAAGTATAACGTGGTGATTTCATGTGCGGAAGGATCTAATATCTCATTGACCTCTTGAGCGGGGGAAACTGAACAATTTCTTCCTTTTGTGCTAGCACCACGTACAACATTTGTTTGGGAAACTTGATCATCAACATTATCTTCATTTCCATTCGTACGTTGTTGGAAGGATCCACTTATTCTCTACAACATAATATTCGTTTTGAACACAATACATAATAAACACATTTCTATCTTTTCTAAAATTTTAGATAAAACACAATATATCATACATTTCAGATAAAACACTAGCATTTCAGTTAAAACACATACTCTATATAACTATTTCAACTTTTTCATGTCTTTCCTCCGATTTTCCTGCTCCGTTTCTAACATCTTCCTCTATTCTTCTAACTCCTTCTCAACAGCTGCAATATTTTCTTTTTGCGCTTGTAATTCAGTGTTTTCAACGCTTTTTTTTTGTTGGACCAAAGAATAATCTCAGGTCAACGCCTTCTCCAACACCACTAATGCGTCCACAAGCTCACCTGTTCTGATAGCTTCTATTAGTATATCATGTCGTGGTTTTGAAACAAATGAGTCTCCACGGGCCTCCTCAACCAACAGATCCTACACAACATGCATGATAATATTAATATTGTAATTACCATAACATTTAAATAACACATAACATACGCACAACAAATCATACTTACAATTTTCTCAACAACTGCTCTTGACGCATCTGAGGTGTGCTCTTCATTTGGTATTAGTCGAGCCCTCTTCCATTTCTCATTCCTTGACGATAGAGATGGGTTGCGTTCACGACTAATGAAGTCCTTATCTCCCATTTGTTGTTTTTTGTCATCCATCATTGTTTTCTCCAGTTTCTAGTAACCACCACGTGAAAATCTATAGGGGTAAATGTTTTTTATTTATTTATTTTGTAATCATGCTTGACTTTTAGTCTGTTTTAAATATAGTGAAAATAAGATTAGTATCTATAAATCATTAGCATAAAATTATCAAGATAAATAAGACTAGTACTAACCAGGAATTTCTCAGAGCGACGACCATTCGCAAACTTTTTCTAAACCTTCTTCGAGAGATAACTATATCTCACTAATGGACGCTCAAGACCAATCTTAGGCTCCCTAATGTAATCACGCGTGAGCCGTGACTTAAAGCTCCTCCAACACGTACCAGCATGACTTACCGATCTTTTTTTAAAGGTCTTATCATCATCCGTAAACTCAAAAGTCAACTACATTTTAGATCAATAAGAATGTATTACAAATTATAGAAATTCATATCGAATAGATGAAAATTAAAATTAATACCTTAATGTCTGTCCATATGCTATCTTTGACAGCCTCTGGCGCTTGTTTCCAATCATCTATCAATATACTAACTTTGCTACATCCAAGAAACGCAACATAACTCTTAAAAAACGAAGAGTATTCTCCCATAACTACTTTGTAATACGAATCAAACGCGATAGATAATTTGTTACCAAATTTGTGGACTATTGTTACTTTGATAAGCATTATCACCCCTCTTTTTAATCTTTTATTTCTGTTTTTATTATCTCTTGTCATAATTTCCTCGCCACTAGATGAAGAATATGACGAAGACGACATCTATGTTCAAAAACAACAACAACCTCAACAACAACAACAACAACAACAACAAACTCTTTCATCTATTATCACATTCACATTCAACAACAACAACAACAACAACAACAACCACAACAAAAGATTAATCAAGTTTTATCACACACATTCAACAACAACCAGAAAAACAACAAAAACAACAACATCGACAACAATGAAAACTGAAGTTTACTGTAGAAGCATGAGAAAAAAGTTTTACGTACCGTAAACGTGATGACTAAGTAAAGGTGAATATTTGGGTTGAGACAGATAGTGTTGTCGTTGTGTTCCTATTTGACGATGACGATGGTGTTAGTGTTGTCATTGGTGTGTTGTCTTTCTTCTCGCGATGACTACGGGTTGAAAACGATGAATCAATGAAAAACGATGAACCAATGAAAAACGATGAACCGACGAACAACTAACGAAAAAAAGATGAACGATGATAATGAGCGATGAATGTAAGGATTGATATGGTGTTTCATTTCTCAGCACTGAATGCTAGGGTTGAAATGGTGTTTCGTATCGTATCGTTTCTCAGCAAAGAATGGCTACTAAAGAGACAAGCTAGTTAGCTGTGATAAAAATGAATGAAAGATACCACCACAGTCAACAATCGCAACCGTGACGATATATTATTTGCTTAATAAAATTTCATAAAGAAGCGTTTATATATTACAACTTAAAAGATTTATTACAAAATGAAAATATGTCACAACGGTTCAGCTACGCAAACGTGATGGTATCACATTTATTTAAATATTAAAAATATAAAAATACAAAGGTGCAACTAAATATTAAAGAAATAAAACATTTGAGGGTGCTGAGTTTCGAACCCATGAAAGAGTGATTATATACCACGGTCGTATGAATCAACTGTGATTATATCATATCAAAATTTTAATAAGTAAATCAAATAAAATATTCGCGCGTTAAGTAATAGATGTCATCACTGTACTATATAGCACTGTGATAATTATGGCATTGTTGTATATACATTTTGTAATAGTGCACAGTCCTTCAAAGAATCGTGATAGAATGGATGTCGTAGTATATAATTTTTGTATTATAAGTGTTTAAGAGAAATGGTTGAAAAGGATTAACTTATTAAGTTTTAAACAAATGAGGTACCCAAATGATTAAATTATGAGAACAAAATGAACCTTAAAAACAACCAGATATATACCAATGATATACTTCTAAATATGTATACCTCTTACATATGTGTAAGGTTTTAAATAATCATTCCATTCTCTTTACTCTTACACATATCCTCTTTCTGAACATTCTCACATGACAATCCTATAACACTTTAACACTTTCTCTTTTATTAACCATGTCTACTTCTCTTGATTATGATCTCTCACAAAAAAACCAAAAAGGTCTTGACTTCATAGAGAATGTTACTACACATGCAGATGAAATTCAAAAGAAAGAGTTAGCTGAAATTCTATCTCACAATGCAAATGTTGAATACTTACAAAGACATGGTCTCAATGGCCAAACAGATAGTGAAACCTTCAAGAAACTTCTCCCTATCATAACGTATGAAGATATTCAAAATGATATTAACCGTATCGCCAATGGTGATACCTCTTCAATCCTCACCGCCAACCCCGTTTCAGAGTTTATCACTAGGTTCTTTTAAGAAATTGATCTTCAATCTCTTTGATGAAAATTGATTTTTGTCTAGATGAAAATTTAGATTATTTCTTTTTTCATTTGGAATTAAATTCTTAAAATTTAGATTATCTCTAGTTGAAAATTGGTTTTATTGTTTTAGATGAAAAACTCAATCCTCTTAATAGTAATTGCCTTATTTTGGTTTCTTTTTGGGTATTTCAGCACAGGAACATCTGGTGGTGAGAGAAAGTTGATACCAGCAACAGAAGATGATTTTGGAAGAAGATATTTTCTATTTAGTCTATTGATGCCAATAATGAATCAATTTGTTCCTGACCTAGATAAAGGAAAAGGAATGTACCTATTGTTTGTAAGAAATGAATATAAAACACCAGGAGGCCTTAAAGCTAGTTCAGCCCTCACAATATTATACAAAAGTACTCATTTTATGAACATATCTTACAATCCATACACAAACTTCACAAGTCCAAATGAAACTGTTCTATGTCTTGACTCATACCAAAGTATGTATTCACTGTTGGTGTACAAGGTGAAAATAATGAAGATGAAGAAGAGAATATATTATATTGAATGATGGCTACAAAGGATAAAAAGATACAAATGATTGGAATGACAACTACCCTATTTATAAGCTAAAATTAGGGTTACCAAAAGCAACAATAAAATACTAAAATACCCTCTAACAAACTTAATGACTAAGTTTGTGAATATAAAATAAAATATAAATTATTATTCTAATACCATCCCTTAATTTATATTTCCTCAAAACTAACAACTCCAATTCCATCCCTTAAGCGAAGGAATTGATCAGTCTTGATAGCCTTCGTCAGAACATCTGCCAACTGCTTCTGGGTACTACAGTGCAGAACTTCTAACACTCCATTCTGAACTTGACTTCTCAGATAGTGATACTTTGTCTCAATATGCTTGCTTCTCCCATGCAACACTGGGTTTCTGGCAAGGTTGATCGCAGACTTGTTATCAATCATCAGCTTCAGAGGCTTGTCAACTTTGATCTTCAGATCTTCCAGCAAGTTCAGAATCCACACAGCTTGACATGCAGTAACAGCGCCTGCAATGTATTCAGCTTCACAGGTTGATAGCGCAACAACAGGTTGTTTCTTAGAACTCCAAGAAATAGGACCTCCCAGAAACTTGAACAAGTATCCAGAAGTACTTCTTCTATCAACTCTGTCTCCACACCAATCAGAATCTGAATAACTCAGAAGTTCTGATTCAATCTTCCTTCCAGAACTCAGAAGTTCTGATTCAATCTTTCTTCCAGAAGGGAACAGCACTCCATACTTCAGAGTTCCCTTGATATACCTCAGAATCCTGACAGCAGCTTGGTAATGGGACCACTTAGGTTTACTCATGAATCTACTAACCATTCCAACTGCATAGCAAATATCAGGTCTGGTATTACACAAATACCTCAGAGAACCAACCAACTGTTTGAAGGTTGTAGCATCCACATCCTCACCATCAGAATCAGAATCTAATTTCTGATTTGTATCTGCAGGTGTGACAGCAGCCTTACAATTCTGCAGCTTAAATCTCTTCAGAAGTTCTCGTTCATACTTCAGCTGATGCAAAATGATACCTTTCTCAGAATATCTGAACTCCATCCCTAGAAAGTATGTCATTTTCCCGAGATCAGTCATTTCAAACTCATTCATCAGCACCTTCTTGAACTTAGCTAATTCTTGTTCAGAACTTCCGGTCAACAGTATGTCATCAACATACAAACACACCAGAATCATATTTCCTTCAGAAATATGCTGAACATAAACACCGTATTCCATCTCACATTTCTGAAACCCTTGCTTCTTGAAAAATGAATCGATCTTCTGATTCCAAGCTCTGGGCGCTTGCTTCAATCCATACAAAGCTTTATGTAATCTGTACACCATCCCTTCCTGATTCTCTTTCACAAATCCAGGAGGTTGTGACACATAAACTTCTTCTTCTAATGGACCGTTCAGAAATGCAGATTTCACATCTAAATGCATCAAAGGCCAATTCCTGTTAGCAGCTATTGCAATCACCAATCTGATTGTTTCATGTCTCGCTACAGGTGCAAACACTTCAGAATAATCCAGCCCAGGTTTCTGTAGAAATCCTCTTGCTACCAACCTCGCTTTGTATTTGCCAATTGATCCATCTGGCTTTAGCTTCTGCTTGAAAACCCATCTGACGCTGATGGCTTTCTTGTCCTTTGGAAGTTCTGACAGCTTCCAAGTCTTGTTTCTCTCTATGGCCTCAAGTTCTTCTTTCATGGCCTTTAGCCAGAACTTCTGCTTGAGAGCATCTTCTGTACTCACGGGTTCAGAGTCTACTAACATGGCACACTGAATAATCTCTCCCTCAGAATCTACTTCAGTGTCTTGCAACATGTCAAACTCTTCAAATCTTCTTGGAATGTTTCTGATTCTCTGTGGCCTCTGACCTCGTTCAGAACTTTCTCCGGATGCTTGAACCTCAGAAGTTCTGTCCTCAAAAGTTTCTCCTTCAGAAGTTCTTGCTTCAGAAGTTGGACTTCCTCCAGAACCTTGACCACCTTCAGAGTATGGCATATTCCCAGAGTCTGAATCACCACCAGAATCTTGATCATCATCAGAATCTGGATCATCAGAATCACCTTCATCTTCTGAGTCTTCTTCAGAATCAGAATCACCATCATTTTCAGAAATTCTTATTTCTGACCTTTCTTCAGAAGTTCTCACATCAGAATCAGATTGAGACTTATCCCAATTCCAAACTTCTGATTCCTTCACAATAACATCTCTGCTGAACTCAACTTTATTAGTTTCTGGACAATAGAGCTTGTACGCACCTGTACTGTGGTACCCCACCAGTAACATTACTTTGCTTCTATCATCCAACTTCTGTCTTCTAGCTTCTGGAACATGTTTGTAACAAACAGAACCAAAAACCTTCAGATGACTAACACTTTGTTTCTCTCCAGTCCACTTCTGAATAGGAACTATTTCCTTCAGCTTCTTCGTTGGACATCTGTTGAGCACATATGCTGCGGTTGCAACAGCTTCTCCCCAGAAGTTCTGAGGAAGCTTCTTCTCCTTCAGCATGCTTCTCACCATATCAAGCAAAGTACGATTTCTTCTTTCAGCAAGACCATTGT
The DNA here is from genome assembly GCA_022829125.1 of Lathyrus tuberosus. Lineage (NCBI taxonomy): Eukaryota > Viridiplantae > Streptophyta > Magnoliopsida > Fabales > Fabaceae > Lathyrus > Lathyrus tuberosus. The sequence goes on from JALAZF010000034.1 coordinate 11,534,936, forward strand.
GTTGAGGAGTGTAAGGAGCAGTAACCTCATGCTCAATTCCATTCTCCTCACAGAACTTCTGAAACTCTTTGGAGTTATACTCACCTCCACCATCAGTTCTGAGAATCTTCAGAGTCTGACCACTCTGATTCTGAACCTTCATTCGGAACTTCTTGAATTCACCAAACACCTCGTGTTTGAACTTAATAAGGGATACCCATATCATTCTTGTGAATTCATCAACAAATGACACGAAGTATTTATTCCCTCCGAACGATTCTACTGGAAATGGACCACACACATCAGAATGTACTACTCCCAAGGCATGTTTTGCTCTTGGAGCAACTTCTGACGCAAATGGCAATCTTGGTTGCTTTCCTTCCATGCACACTCTGCATGACTTCTCAGGCTTCTTAATTGTAGGAATTCCATGTACCAGCTTCTTCGAATTCAGATGTTCTAAGCTTCTGAAATTCAGATGACCAAATCTTCTGTGCCACAGCTCACTTTCTTTCACAACGCTTGTTGCACTAAGACATTCAGAATCAGAAGTTCTGACATTCACCTTGAATGTTCTATTCCTTCCTTGTTCTGACTCCATAATCAGCTTCTGATTACAGTCATACAGCTTCAGAAGATTGTCCTTCATGGTAACTGAAAAACCTTTCTCAATTAATTGTCCCACGCTCATCAGATTGCTTTTGATGCCAGGTACATACCACACATTCTGAATCAATGCTGTTTTCCCATTGTTCAGAACAACTCTGACATTTCCCATACCTTCAGCGTTAAGGTATTTGTCATCAGCACATCTGATCTTTGTCCTCTTTTCAGAGTCAAAATCAACCAGCCATTTCTTATTTCCAGTAAGATGATTTGAGCAGCCAGTGTCCATATACCACCAGTCTGTCAAATTCTGATCATCAGATTCAGAAGCCATCAGTAGCACAGATTCATCATCAGAACTTCTGGCTATATTTGCTTCTTCTGACTTCCTTTCTTTGTTTGACCAACAATCTCTAGCAAAGTGACCAAACTTCTTGCAACAGTAACATTGGATCTTCTTCTTGTCATACTTCTCTTTTCCCTTCTGAGCATTCTTTTGCCTATCAGAAGTTGAGGTTTCTGACTTCTGACCACCATCAGATCTTCTCCTAGCTTCTGATTGCTTCTGATTCTTCCTATCAGAAACTGTTTTCAGAGCCTGCTGCTCTACTTCCCTTTCAGAAGTTCTCTCAGTCAGACGCAACTCTTGCGCTTCTAGACTGCTTTGCAGCTCTTCAATTCTCATGGTGCTCAGATCTTTAGAATGTTCTATTGCTACCACAATGTAATCAAACTGAGGAGTAAGGGATCTCAATACCTTCTCAATGATTACTTGTTCAGAAAGAGTTTCTCCACACGCCTTCATCTCATTAGTGATCACAATCACTCTGGAGATGTACTCAGAAACTTTCTCATTGTTCTTCATGTTCTGATTCTCATACTGCTTACGTAGAGACTGAAGCTTCACCTTCTTCACTGATGCGTCACCACCGTAACATCTGACCAGTGTGTCCCACGCCGCCTTCGCCGTCGTAGAATCTGCAATCTTTTCAAACACATTCGCATCCACACACTGATGGATGTAGAACAATGCTTTCTGATCTTTCTTCCTTGTATCCTTCTGCGCGTTCTTCTGTTCTTCCGTCGCATCTGCTGCTACCGGAACGTAACCTTCGGTGACAAGATCTAGAACATCTTGAGCACCGAACAGTACTCGCATCTGAATCATCCAACGATTCCAGTTTTTGCCATCAAATACTGGAAGCTTGGTGTTCATTCCGCCGCCGCCGTTCATCATCTTCAACCTTCAACCTTGTACAGTACACTCAGAACTTCACCGCACACAGTGTTTCCCAACCCACAAAATCACAAAAAATGTGATTCTGATCAGATTTTGTTCAAGATTCAACAAGAATCACGAACCAAAATCAATCACACAAAGAAAACCTCACGTTTCACTCGTGTTTCCCGTGTTTCCCAATGATCCGAACCGGAGCTCTAGATACCAATTGTTGGTGTACAAGGTGAAAATAATGAAGATGAAGAAGAGAATATATTATATTGAATGATGGCTACAAAGGATAAAAAGATACAAATGATTGGAATGACAACTACCCTATTTATAAGCTAAAATTAGGGTTACCAAAAGCAACAATAAAATACTAAAATACCCTCTAACAAACTTAATGACTAAGTTTGTGAATATAAAATAAAATATAAATTATTATTCTAATATTCACAACTTCTATGCGGTCTTTGTCAAAACAACGAGGTTCTACGTGTCGGTGCTGTTTTCGCTACAGGTCTCATTCACGCCATTCGGTTCCTTGAGAAAAATTGGTCACTTCTCTGTGATGATATAAGAGCAGGAACAATTAATCTTCTCATCACTGACATTTCAGTGAGAGAGGCTGTTATGAAAATTCTTAAATCGGACAAAAATCTTGCTGATTTTATTCAAACTGAGTGTAGCAAGGGTTCTTGGCAAGGAATAGTTGCTAGGTTGTGGCCTAATATGAAGTATGTTGATGTTATTGTGACAGGAACAATGTCACAGTACATTCCTACTTTGGATTACTATTGTAATGGTCTTCCACTTGTTTCTACCGTTTATGCTTCTAGTGAATGTTATTGTGGTATTAACCTTAATCCTCTTTGTAAACCTTGTGATGTGTCTTATACCCTTATCCCTAACATGTGCTACTATGAGTTCTTACCTGTTAATAGAAGAAATGATCCTGTACATGAGAAAGAAAAGCAAGAGTTGGTGGATCTTGTTGATGTCAAGCTTGATCAAGAATATGAGCTTATTGTTACCACTTATGCTGGTGAGTAATTTATTAACTATTATTATTATTTTTTTGCCGATCTTAACTCTTAGATATATTTGTGGAGACTAAAAATATATTCGGGCCATCTATTAATTTCTAGGACAATGAATGTTGATTTTTTTTGTCGATTTTAAGACTATTAATTTCTTGGTTTACTAATGAACATGAGTGTGACATTTACAGGACTTTATAGGTACAATGTGGGAGATGTATTGAAAGTGACTGGATTCAAGAACAATGCACCGCAATTCAAATTTTTCTGCAGAAAAAACGTTGTTCTAAGCATAGATTTAGACAAAACAGACGAAGTTGAGCTACAAAATGCAATAAAAAATGCAGTCACACATTTAGCACCATTTGATGCAGATGTAGCAGAGTATACTAGTTATGCAGACATCACAACTGTACCAGGACACTATGTATTGTATTGGGAGTTAAACATTAAAGACTCAACAACAATTCCACACTGTGTTTATGAAGATTGTTGTTTAACTATTGAAGAGTCACTCAGTAGTTATTATAGACTATGTCGTGTTTTAGAGAAATCAATTGAGGCACTTGAGATTAAGATTGTGGAGAATGGGACATTTGATAAACTTATGGATTATGCTATTAGTTTGGGAGGTTCAATAAATCAATACAAAACTCCTAGGTGTGTGAAATCTGCAGCTGTTGTGGAGCTTTTGGAGTCTGGAGTTATGGCAAAGTATTTTAGTCCTAAATGTCCACAATGGGTTCCTGCTCATAAGGAATGGATTAATAATTAGAATTTTAAGAATGGTTATGTGGTTAGACAACTTTCTTGGTTGTTCATATGGATTTCTTAGACGTTGCTCTAATTATAATAAAGTTATCCATGTTTGTATGTTTCTTTATATCCATTGTTTGTCCAAGTTTGAGTTGGGTTTAGTACTTGCATAAACCATAGGGATTCTATTATTCGTGTTTGAATAAATTTAACATTATTGCATCGTGTTTTAATGTACTTTAAGTTTTGTATAATATTTGTTCTTTTTAAAAGTAATTTTAGTGGTTGGAATTTATCATTTTTAAAGGTTAATAAATGGGATCAGATGTGCAAAAAAAAAAAAATGAAAAGAAAATTACAACATAAAGAGAATAAAAATGAAGAGAAAGTCAAAACATATTAAAAGAAACCCTACGTAAGACCTCGAGACGAGAAAAAATCACTAATACTAAATACACCAAAAATAACATGCTATTTTTTTTCAATAATCAAATTCATTAAGGATGGTCATAAACAGACCCAAAACAGATACAACTGCTATTTAGCAGAATAAACCAGTACAGCTAAAATAACAGGGCCAAAGAGAAAAACAAACAGCTACAAGAAATCCAATGGCATTTTGAGCCATTCATATAAATTACATTTGTATCTCTTCTTGCACTTCAAAGCTTTCCATCTCCTGGAAACTTGAACAATCATATTAAAAATCTGTTTCGAATCAGCAATACAATCGTTAAAAATAACCTGATTTCTACACCATCAGATACACCAGCACGAGATAAGCCAAAACATCGAAAAGAACAGCCAGGTAAGGAGAAGTTCTTCCACAGGAGGAACGAGTCTACGCAACAAGACGAAGATGGAGAATGACATCCAATCCAAGAACCAACTTCCTGCCAAATTGCCTTAGTTTTGAAACAAGATGTAAATAGATGACTGTTAGTTTCAATCGTCTGGAAGCAAAATACACAGACCATTTCATGAGGATTTGAAATGATACTTCTCTTAGCAAGATTGTCGCGAGTCGGGAGACGATTTACGAGCAACCTCCAGCCAAAGATCTTAACTTTAAGGGGGATCGAAGCCTTCCATAGATGTTGCAGAGCTTCAATAGTTTTAACATCAAGTTCAGCTGTATCCACATCAGGTAAAGAAGCAAGGTAGCACGATTTGACGGAGAACTTGTTGTCGTAACAAAGAGGCCACCAGCACAAATCATCAGTATTAGCATTACTATTAAACTAACGAAGATAATAACTTTTATTTAGGTGTTTGTTTTTTTTATCTTTTTTATTAAAAGACTTTTTACGACGATTTATAGTAATAATTATAATGATATGTTAAGACTTATAGATTTTGATTCTCATCATCCATCGGTTTTCAATTTTTTGTTTACAAATAGATATGTTACTTATAATCTTAATATTTATATTAAAAATAAATACTTTTCATCACGGTCTAAAATGGCAACCGTTGTGAAAAATATCTATATTTTATCACAATTTATTTAAACAACCGTGGTTAAAAGTGTAAGATATATTTAAGCAAAAAATCACTCTTTAAGGACAGAACAACCGTCTCTTTTATCAAATTTAATAAAAATAAATAAAGAATAAAATTGAAAGGAAGATGTAACTAAATAAATACAGTTAAATGGTAATTATTTAAAGATCATAAAACTACATAATTCCTATTCAAATTATTATTCAAATTGATGATTAAATATTCAATAATAAACGTAGAAGTATATGTTCTTTAAATTTATTACCCGCAAAATCTTCACAATTTCTAAACTAATGCAAAAAAACACATTAGTGAAAACTTAAATATAATATAGTCTTGAAAAAAGAACATGATACAAACAAAATAAATAAAAGACAATTATGGGTTGAACCAATTTTAATCGGCTTAATTAGTGCCGAAGTCCTTTAATTTAATTTTGGATTTCATTTTAGTTCCTTATCAAATAAAGGTTACATATTAGTCTTTTAAAAACTATTACGTTAGTCAAATTAGTCCTTACCGTTAAATTTTTTATAAAAAAAAACGTTAACTTTACCTATGTGGCATGACAACAAGGCATTTATTAATGAGATGAGTCAGCATATGTATTAAAAAAACGAGTATTTTGTTTAAAAAAAAAATTTTAAAAATATAACACCACATTGTTATCACAATAGTCAACAAATTTTTCTAAAAAAGAGTAATGAGTGACACAGCAACATAACATAAAAATGAAAACCCAGAAGTATGAAAAATCAACAATGAACACTATATAAATTGTGATGCACACTATAAAAACTAGAAATTAAGAAAACAACTTAGATCAATTGTTGATGATGAATTTGCAGCACAAATGACCATGCATATCATGAGCAATTTTAGAACTCTACTGCTTAAGAAAACATTCCTGAAACTTGAAGCTCTCCATTCTCGAAGCTCCTCATTCTCACCTCTGAAAAATTCATAAATTAGTTAAAAAAACAACAACAAGAGTAACAGAACATAACCCAAATAACATGTTCACGTGATTTAGCAAACCTTAGAAATATAAAGGCATCTCCATCAACCAGTCTCATAGAACTAACAAAAACACTCCAAACTCTCTACAACAACTGTCTACCTAAGTGACCTAAAAGAATAAAATTCACACATCAGAACTTGTTTAAGGGGTTGCTTTGACATGTTTTATCAACAAACAAAACACCTCCAATTTCTGTTATAAGCCTATAAGGGAAAAAATTAAAGAAGAAACAACACGATGAGGGAGAAAAAAATGAAACCCACCATGGGTACTAGTATCAGAAGTTGTCAAAGTTTTACAAAACAAATGAACATGAAACTGCGACAAAGGAGCAGAAGGAGTTTCTTTCGCTATCACATTCTCATCTTGCTACAATATCATTCAAATCCACAATCCAAAACAACACATAAAAAAACATAAGAATGTGTAATGTTTGTTATTTTAAGCCAAAAAAAAACTTAAGAGAATTAACAATAGATCTGAAAGGAATAAAATTATGGTTGAAAAAGGATTAGAAAGAGAAAGGAAGAAGAGAGAAAGAGAGGTGACGACTAGGGTTAAGAGAAGTGAGGAAGATATGATGGATTAAGTAATATTTAATAAATTATAAATAATAAAATATTAATAAAATAATTCCAAATCAGCTAAATTAATAACAACCGTACTACCACATCTGTATAATTTAACTAATTTTAATAAAATTTAACGAAAAGGAATAATGTGGCTAACAGAACTTGATTTAAGGGACTTAAAGTGAGTTTATTAAATAAGAGACGAAAATAAAATATGAAATTAAGATAAGGGACCAAAAAATGCATTAAGTCATTTTAATCTGTTGGCCCTCTTCAATCTGTTCAATTAGAGCCTGAGAAACAACCATAAAAATATTTATTAACACCAATAAAAAAAGAGAAACAAGTTTTCCATAAAAAATTATTAATAATGATATTTCATTTGTAAACGAGTTTTCTATTATTAACTTTCACATAATATATTTTTTAATTATATTTAAATAAAAACTACTCCCTCCGTCCCATATTATAAGAGAAATTTACTTTTTAGATTCATTGAATAATTAATGTATCTGGTCTATATATAGACCAGATACATTAATTATTCAATGAATCTAAAAAATAAATTTCTCTTATAATATGGGACAGAGGGAGTATCATTTATGTTTTCATTCATTCGCATTAAAAAAGCGAACAGACGGGTACGCGAGTGCCCATCTGAATGCTAGTACTTAGATAAATACAAGAAAATTTGACCCTATACCCCATCATTTATTCTTCTACCCCTACCTTATATTTTTTTACCAAAATATCCTTATATCAATAAATGTAAAATTATTTTGATTTAATTATTTGATCCGGAATTTAATGTATAAATCTATCTTTAAATACTACTTAATTAATATTCTCAACAAATATGGCAAGTATGAATAATTACATTGTAAATGTTACTAACATAAATCACTTGTCTTATGACATTAAATTTATATGACACACAACTCTTTTTTATATAAATTCACATTTAAAAAGTAATATATATTTTTATTATTAGAGTTTTTCTAATAAGTTGGTTATGTTAAATATTAAAAAATCATTTCCAGATATATATATATATATATATATATATATATATATATATATATATATATATATATATATATATATATGTGTTCTAATGTGTTATAGAAGTTAAAGTATTTAATTAAAATTTATTTTTATGTTTACGTATAACTATTAAATAATTTATTTTATAAATTTTTGTATGCTGAAAATAAAGAATTTTTTTTTATAAAAAGGTGAAATATAGTATATTTAAAAAATGCTCGTTAGAATTTTTTTTTTTAATTTTTTGATTTATTTGACAATCTTATTTTATCTCATTTATAGAAATAATTTCTATATTTAAAATTAATTTTTTGATTTATTTGACAATCTTATTTTATTTTATCTTATTTTAAGATTGCCAAATAAACCAAAATAATTTAAAAAAAATTCTATCGAGCATTTTTTAAATATATTACATTTCACCTTTTCATAATTTTTTTTTTTATTTTCAGCATACTAAAATTTATAAAATGAATTATTTAATAATTATACGTAAATATAAAAATAAGTTTTAATTAAATACTTTAAATTCTATAACATATTAGAAAACATCTATAAAAAGAATATGTTAAAATAAAAAATATATAAATCTGAAAATAATTTTTTAATATTTAACATAACCAACTTATTCGAAAAATTCTAATAATAAAAATATATATTACTTTTTAAATGTGAATTTATATAATAAAGAGTTGTGTGTCATATAAATTTAATGGCACAAGACAAGTGATTTATATTTGTAACATTTACAATGTAATTATTAATACTTGTCATGTTTGTTGAGAATATTAATCAAGTAGCATTTAAAGATAGATTTATTTATTAAATTATGGATCAAATAATTAAATAAAAAATTTTTACATTTATTTATATAAAGATATTTTGGTAAAAAAAAAAATATTGTAGGGGTAGAGAAATAAATGATGGGGTATGGGGTAAAATTTTCTAAATACAATATTTTATAACGTGTAGTTGAAAATTTGAAGGTAGTTATAAAAGAATATGAGGAGTTGGCATAATCCACAAACTCAACTTCCCTTTTCAAAGTTAAGTTTCATTGTACTATTTTTAAATAAAAAAATATTGAAAGATAAAATAAATTTTGACTAAATAGAGGTTAAATTTGGAATGAAAAAGAGCTAGTCTAAAAATCCTTATCCTTCCAAAATTCTCATTTGAATGATGATGATATGCAAAGACCAAGTAAGAGTGACAATGGTCATGGCCCCCAAAATATGACTTATTATGGATAATATAAAGTAAAAAATGGATGAAATGAGTAGCCATAATCAAACTGACTCTAAGTTCAAATTGACCTAGGCTTAAAACTGCAAAAGATGCAATGCAATGTGAATTAAAATATTAGAGATAATGATGGGATAAAATTAGGGTATGACAGCTGTCCCTATTTAATTATGTTAAAGCAAGGTGTATGAATAACCACAATTTTCATACTTTCAGGGTAGAAGTCAATTAAACATGAAAAGAACCAAGTTTTGTTTTAAAAGGTGATAAAATATAGTAAGATCAGGAAAATAAATAAATTGGGATAGGATACTAGATCAACTACAAGAAAAATGAGTTTTCGCGGCGACAAAAGTTGTTGAGAAAAATATGAAGTTGCTGCGAAATGTATTTTTTACAGCGGAAAAAATGTCGTTGCATGTCGTTGGTATAAGTGTCGTTGCAAAAAATTTTGCAATGACATTTGATGTCGCTGTCATAGCAAATGTTTTTACAATAATAATTATTGTTGCCTTATTTGATAGAGCACAATGACCATAATCGTTAGCAAAAGATGCTTTTTGGCAACAACTAAAGATGTTGTCGAAAATTATATTTGTCACGGTATGAATTGTTTCCATATCTTCTGTACCTCAACTAAAAATGTAGTTGGAATAAATTAGATTTCTCAACAATTTATGTCATTTAATAAAAATATAATTATATTTTTAACTTTCTTTTAAAATTTGTATCATTCACATTTTTATTTAAATTGTCATTACTATTTAAAAATAAATGACTTAACAAAATAAATCACAACATTGGTAATATATTTTTTCAAAAAATGTAAACAATAATTAATATAACATTAAAATAATAAATATCACAAATTATCCCAATTGACATAAAAATTTAAATTCCTAAAAACGTCAAAAACTAAGTATTAATAAACAATTTTGTTCACATAAAAATAAAAATTACATAGTTAATAAATGAAAGTTTGACTCTCGCCAACATGAATATTAATTCTTCTTTATATCTTTACTTCGAAGTTTTCTTGGTGAAGTAGTTGAAGTACTCTTATTTGACCTACAATTTCAAAACAATAAAAAATTAGTGTACAAGTTTCTTTTTCAATACATTCTTTTACAATAGAAAAAAACTAATATAATAAAAATTCACATCAAAGTATAAAAATTCACATCAAAGTATAAGATGAACCTACAATTTTAAAACTCTTTGTTACACAAAAATACTAGTTCAACTACCCTTAGAGTAACAATGTTGTTCCCAACTTCTTACATAAAACACAATTAACATCCCATAACACTATATATCAATAGCAATCATGAAGAGCACTTGTATAATACATTATCGTAAAATATAATTCTTATAACAAATAAACTATAAATACTAAAAATATTCATATCACATATGTAAGAAGTTAAAAAATCCTACTTACAATTTTTCTTTAGTCATGTAATTAACTTTGTGATCAAGGTCAAAAATTATATTAGGTGTACTAGAAGATTCTCCATTGATATTTGTGTGAGTCATTCACCATAAATCTTGATAGCTTGGCTCTTTTTGAGTTTCTGGATCTCTCTATAAACAAATTTATATCATCACAACATATAATTATCTATATGTCATCAATTCAATGAAAAATATACTAAAATATTGATTTTATAATGCTATTGTTTACCGTATCATAACTGTTGAATGTAATCCACTGTTGTCGAAGTCGAAGTCGAAGACAATAGGTTGTTGTCTAGTGTCGAAGTCGAAGACAACAGGTTGTTGTCTAGTGTCGAAGTCGAAGTCGAAATAGCATGTGTCGAATTGCTTAGTGTCGAATTGTCGAAAGTGTTTCGACAGATTCATTTAGATGGGATTCAGATTTTGCTTTTATTAGATTAGATTTGATTTGATATGATTTAGATTAAATTTGATATTTTGGGCTTTTATAGTTTGGGCTTTGTCTTGAGATGCAAGCAAACCTAATTCTATAAATAGGGAGTTTCCCTCATTATTTTGTATCAATTACAACACTTTGTAATTTCTCACAGAATTCTGCAGTTGCAGAGTGAGTAATAAGAAGAGAGAAAGTCCCACAGTTTGTGGGCAGCAAGAACACTATTCATCTTCTTCTTCCCTATTTTCTTTCTACTTTTCTGTATAATTGCTGCGTGATAGAAGGAATTCCCATAGCTTTTGGGTTATTTCCAACATCTGGTATCTAGAGCTCCAGTTTAAGAGATTCAAGGGCAAGAAATCGCAAGAACGCGATGGCTACGAATCATCCAAACGGCCATTTTCCAGCAAACCTTCCAATTCTCAAGAAAGATAATTATGAGAATTGGTGCAAGCAAATCAAGGTTGTTTTCTGTTAACAAGATTTGTGGGATCTTGTGAAGGAAGGAATAACAACTCTTGAAGAAGGTGCGACAGATCAAGAAAAGGCTGCATTCAAAGAATTGAAGAAGAAAGATTATAAAGCTCTCTTTATAATCCATCAATGTGTTGATGCAGATAACTTTGAGAAAGTTAGTGATGCAGAAACAGCTAAGGATGCATGGGAGATTCTGGAAAAATCGTTTGGAGGCGCAGAGAAGGTGAAAGAGGTGAGGTTACAAACTCACAAAAGGGCTTATGAATTGCTTCAGATGGAAGACAATGAGAGCATAACAGATTTCTTCACAAGAGTTACGAAACTTGTGAATCAAATCAAGGTGTGTGGAGAAGTGTTGACGATGAAAGCAGTTGTCTCAAAGATTTTGAGATCGTTGGCTCCAAAGTTTGATCACATGGTAGTAGCCATAGAAGAATCAAAAGATTTGTCGAAGGTGACGAAAGAAGAGCTTCAAGGGACGCTTGAATCTTATGAACAAAGAATGACTGAAAGAGCTGCAGGCAAGTCGAAGAATGATGTGGCCTTGCAAGCTCAATCAGCGAAAGATAAGAAGGGTAAAGAAAAGATGGTCGACAAAGGTAGAGGAAGCTACAACAATTCGACAGGCAGAGGAAATCAGCAAGAGGCGAATTGGTCGAACCATAGAAGGACCCAGAACCAAGGCAACCAAAGAGGTGGTGCTGCAGGTAGAGGAAGAGGTGGTGGTCGAAAGCCTGACCAAAGCCACATTCAGTGTTATAATTGTCACCAGTATGGTCACTATTCGACAAAATGCCCTGAAAGAAAGAATCAAGAAGATGATGCAAAACTGGCGAAGCATGAAGAAGAAAAAGGTATGATGCTGATGGTTACAACCAGAGATAATGAGAGTTTCAAGGACCAGTGGTACTTGGACTCAGGATGCTCATCACACATGACTGGAAGGAAAGATTGGTTTGTCAACATGAAGCCCTCAATGAAGAACACAGTGAAATTTGCAAATGACAATACTCTAGCAGCTGAAGGTATTGGTGATGTTCTGATTAAGAGGAAGGATGGCAAGAGGTCAGTAATTTCCAATGTTTTGTACATACCAGGCATGAAGAGTAATTTGATCAGTATAGGGCAGCTTGTCGAAAAGAACTACAAGGTAGTTGTCGAAGACAAGATGATGAGAGTTCTCGACGCAGGTGGTAGGTTGATCTTGAAGGCTCCAATGTCTCAGAATAGGACCTTCAAGATTGAACTTAATGTGATGGAGCACAAGTGTCTAGCAACAGCAGCCAGTAGAGATGAGTGGTTATGGCACTTTCGACTAGGCCATCTCAACTTCAATGACATCAGGGAGCTGAAGAGAAGAAATATGGTGTCAGGATTACCAGAAATCGACATTCCTAGTGAAGTTTGTGAAGAGTGTGTTCAGTCGAAACAACACAAGAATAGCTTCAGCAAGGATGCAGGAAGGAAGTCGAAGGCAATTCTTGAAGTCAAATACTCTGATGTATGTGGTCCAATCCAGGTGGATTCGATTGGTGGCAACAGATACTTTGTCACGTTTATAGATGACTTCAGTCGAAAATTATGGACTTATCTCATCAAGAAGAAAAGTGATGTGTTTGAGGTATTTGTCAGATTCAAATCCATGGTCGAAAGACAGAGTGGTCGAAGGTTGAAAACTCTGAGAACTGATGGTGGTGGAGAATATGTGTCGAAAGAGTTCGATGCATTATGTAGAAAAGAAGGGATTGTGCATGAGGTGGTGCCACCCTACACTCCACAGCAGAATGAGATTGCAGAACGCAAGAACAGAACCATCATGAACATGGTAAGAAGTATGTTGAATGGAAAGCATCTACCCAAAGAATTATGGGGAGAAGCAGTTTCGACAGCAACATATCTTTTGAACAGGTGTCCGACAAAGAAGCTTGAAGGAATCACGCCAGAAGAATGTTGGTCTGGTGACAAGCCTAGCCTTAGTCACTTAAAGGTGTTTGGATCTATAGCACATAGACATGTGCCAGATCAGTTGAGAATGAAGCTTGATGACAAGTCGAATCAGATGATCTTGATAGGATATCATTCGACAGGTGGATACAAACTGTTCGATCCAGTGAACAAGCAGATTGTGATCAGCAGAGACGTGATCATTGATGAGCTTAAGGAGTGGGACTGGACAGAAAATGTCAACAAAGATTTAGTAAGAATCAGTTGTGAAGAACCAGCTAGAGAAGCTGAGAGAAAAGTTCGACAAGAAAGTGTCGAAGACCAAGCAGAACCAAGTAGACCTCGTCGAACAAGACAAATGCCAGCAAGATTGCAGGAATGTGTGATTACATCAGATGTGTTGTCGATGAAGAAGGTGAACTGGTACACTATGCTTTCTATGCAGATGTCGAACCTGTCAATGCAGCTGAGGCATTGAAAGATTCGAAGTGGGTGAAAGCAATGAATGAAGAAATAAAATCCATCGAAGTCAACAACACCTGGTCACTTGTCGAATTGCCTGAAGGCAAGAAGGCAATTGATGTGAAGTGGGTTTACAAAGTAAAGTTGAATCCAAAAGGTGAAGTAGTTCGACACAAAGCAAGACTCGTAGCGAAAGGATTTCTTCAGAAGGAAGGAATTGATTATGACGAAGTCTTTGCACCAGTTGCTAGGATCGAAACAATCAGGTTGGTTGTTGGTCTAGCAAATATGAATAATTGGCACACATGTCAGATGGACGTGAAGTGTGCATTCCTGAATGGCCCCTTAGACGAAGAAGTTTATGTTGCACAACCAGTTGGGTTTGTGAAACAAGGCAAAGAGAGAAAAGTGTACAGACTGCACAAAGCCCTGTATGCACTCAAGCAAGCTCCAAGATCTTGGAATAAGAAAATCGACAGCTTCTTAAGGGAGAAGGAATTTGTGAAGTGCACAACTGAGCATGGAGTATATGTAAGAAGAAGCAATGGCGAATTTCTTATACTATGTCTCTATGTCGATGATCTGTTGATAACAGAAAGTTGCAAGAAGGAGATCAAAGATTTCAAACGTAACCTGAGTGAAGAGTTTGAAATGTCAGACTTGGGAAATCTCTCATATTTCCTTGGCATCGAATTCTACAAGAGTAGTAGAGGTTTGATGATGCATCAAAGAAGATATGCAGACCAAATATTGAAGAGATTTGAGATGCAAGATTGCAACCCAACTTCGACTCCAGCTGAGCCCAGACAGTAACTGTCGAAAAATTCAGATGAAGATGATGTCGACCCAACCCAATACAGAAGACTTATTGGGTCACTTCGATACCTTTGTCACACAAGGCCTGACTTAGCATACAGTGTTGGTATGGTAAGTAGATTTATGCAGAAGCCAAAGGTATCACACCTAGCAGCGGTGAAGAGGATACTAAGGTATCTGAAAGGAACTCTCGACTATGGGATTTTGTTTCCAGCAGCTGATGAAGGGAAAGAATGCAAGTTAGTGGGATACACAGACTCTAGCTGGTGTAGTGATGCAGAGGACAGAAAATCCACAGCTGGATATGTGTTTATGTTAGGTGGTGCACCAGTTGCTTGGAGTTCGAGAAAGGAGCCAGTAGTGGCATTGTCATCATGCGAAGCAGAATACATTGCTGCTTCTCTTTGTGCATGTCAAGCAACATGGATGGTGAATCTGGTCGAAGAAATTACATCAATGAGTCATGGAGCAATTACCATGAAGATCGACAGCATGTCAGCTATCAACTTGGCGAAGAATCCAATAGCTCATGGTCGAAGCAAGCACATTGAGATGAGGTTCCATTATCTTCGAGAGCAGGTAGCAGAAGGGAAGATGAATTTGGAACACTGCAGAACTGAGAATCAGATTGCAGATATCATGACGAAGGGAGTGCAAGTCGAAGGATTCAGAAGGCTAAGGTCTATGATGAACATATATAGTTTAGACACAATGTATTAGGTGGTGTGTTGAATGTAATCCATTGTTGTCGAAGTCGAAGTCGAAGACAACAGGTTGTTGTCTAGTGTCGAAGTCGAAGACAACAGGTTGTTGTCTAGTGTCGAAGTCGAAGTCGAAATAGCATGTGTCGAATTGCTTAGTGTCGAATTGTCGAAAGTGTTTCGACAGATTCATTTAGATGGGATTCAGATTTTGCTTTTATTAGATTAGATTTGATTTGATATGATTTAGATTAGATTTGATATTTTGGGCTTTTATAGTTTGGGCTTTGTCTTGAGATGCAAGCAAACCTAATTCTATAAATAGGGAGTTTCCCTCATTATTTTGTATCAATTACAACACTTTGTAATTTCTCACAGAATTCTGCAGTTGCAGAGTGAGTAATAAGAAGAGAGAAAGTCCCACAGTTTGTGGGCAGCAAGAACACTATTCATCTTCTTCTTCCCTATTTTCTTTCTACTTTTCTGTATAATTGTTGCGTGATAGAAGGAATTCCCATAGCTTTTGGGTTATTTCCAACAATAACTAACAGCTTAAAATGACTTCCTTCCACATCTATGATTCATAACTTGTTTTGTTTTATTTAATTTATTCCTTTCACTTATTGCCTGAAAATACAAAAAAAAATATATAGTATTTTTTTATATTTAAAACTAAGTCATCCACATTTTTGTTAGATTTAATAGAAACATACCTTATAGTTAGCACTTGAAAAGTAATCTACCAAATACTTCCAATCTTCTGCACTTATATCTTCTGGCTTATGTTCTAATGTTGTCTCATTTGCCTTGTATTGCCTAAAGTGTCGATGAAATCTACATCTATGATTTCGATAGAGTCTTTTAACAGTTTTGAGAATAACATCCCTATTATGTGTTGTATTATCAATGTCAAAAGTATCCTGCAATCAACAATTTAAAAAAAAACAATTGTAACTACTTTATAAAAGAAATAAAATAAATAAAAATATACAATTTATAATTTACCAAAACTTTTGAAACTATCTTGTCACGTATAGCTTCGGGTACGTTTTCCCATCTTTTGACATTAAAAGGAGCAATTTTTAGGACAACTATTGAGATCTCAGTCACAAAATTTGCAACTCCTACCCCAACGGCTACCATTTTATCGCTTGGAATAACAACTTGCAATTTTCCAATAGCACTCTTCTTTTTCTTTTTTACAATACCTAAGCCAATAGTTCTTCCTCTTCCAAATTTTCTTGTATTTGTATATTCTATTGCATTTTTACCGAAAAGTTAAGTTTATGAGAAATATAATATGAATTTTTAAGGTAGAAATATGAGAACTAATAGTATATGTAGAAGAAAAATAAATGTTAAGAAGTTCAATAAGTACCTTCTTGTTGCTTACTTGTATCTGAAGAATTTGAAATTTGTAAATCTAGATATTGATTTAAGGGCGTCATAACTAAATAGAGTAAATGACAAAACATGAATAGATCAATTACAAAATTGATTAAGATAAAAATGAATGAAATCTCAAAAGATGCATTTACCTTGAAAAAGAATAAACTAACTAAATTATGAAAGAAATTGAAACTGATTATCATTGAAATTGAAAAGTAATGGGGAAGGAATTCTCACAAGAGAAGATAATGGGTAGCAGTTACCCAAAAGAAAGTACTCATCCAAAATTTGCCAAAACAAATTTAGCGCTCAAAATTACCTCCAATTTAATTGCTGTAGTTTAATTATGAATTTGAAAAAAAAAAACACCAATTATTTTATGTACAACTAATTATGTATAATTTCCATTCTTTTCACTTGAACCCTATCATAAATTGCCACATCATCCTTTAAATCACATTTCGAAAGGCATGACTTTGGACTCTCATTTAAATTTTCGGTTACTATTTTGATG
Source organism: Lathyrus tuberosus (assembly GCA_022829125.1). Taxonomy (NCBI): domain Eukaryota; kingdom Viridiplantae; phylum Streptophyta; class Magnoliopsida; order Fabales; family Fabaceae; genus Lathyrus; species Lathyrus tuberosus. Next base: position 11,552,121 of record JALAZF010000034.1, read on the forward strand.
TGCCTGAACACATATTAAATTCTCTTTTCCATAACTTTGTATTATATTTTCAACATTCAACCCAATAATTTCAACCTACTCTACTAATAAAGCAAAAATATCTTAGATTTATTCACTTTGACTTATTCTTTGTATATCTCTTAATTAATTATTTAAGATTATCAACTCATAATTAATATTTACTTTAATTCTTTATTAATAATTAAATAATTAAAAAAATGACTAAATAAATTCCACTATCACTCCAAGTTATCATTAATGACTAAAATATAGGCACCATTAATGACTAAAATATAGGCACGTTAGTTTTTTTTTTAAATCCAACTAAAAGTTAAATCTTATTAAAAAATATGGTTATAATTTTTTTTTTAAATCCCACTAAAAATTGCATTTAAACATCCAATAACTAAAATATAGGCATGCTAGTTTTTTTTTGAATCCCACTAAAATTTAAATCTTATTAAAAAAATATGGTTATAATTTTTTTTAAAATCCCACCAAAATTTGCATCTTTAAATCTAATGACTAAAATATAGGCACATTAGTTTTTTTTAATTCTACTAAAATTTAAATCTTATAAAAAAAACACGGTTATAATTGTTTTTTAAATCCCACTAAAAGTTGCATCTTTAAATCCAACAAAGTTTTCTTTTTATAAATATGATTAATAATTAATCAATAGAAATAATTAATAAAATGTAATAGGTAACTTTCCATAAAAAAACATGTTTATAATTAGTTTATGGGAGGGGATCATTTGACACCGGTATCAAAATATTAACTTTGATAACAAATCCTACCCCTTTATTATTATATATTCAATGGCTAAGATAAATTTCCTAAAAACACTCATGTGTTGGTTTTAATTGAATATAACTTAGCCATTGAATGAATAATAATAAAGGGGTAGGATTTGGTGTCAAAGTTAATATTTTGACACCGGTGTCAAATGACCCTCTCAAGTGAGAGGGTATTTATAGAGAGCCCCCAGAGGGAGTGCGTGGTTACATGAGAACGTGTCCTCGCAGGGAGGTGTATTGCGTGTCGGGGAGAGACGTGTCCTCGCGGGGAGGACTCTTATGTGAGAAGGAGATGGCTCCTCGCAGGGAGGAGCACCTGAGTGTCGAGGAAGAACGAGCCCTGAGGGGCTTGATGCCTCTGCTCGACGGACTGCTGATCCCGACAATGTTGAGGGGTGGCATGTGCCCGACGCTGTTGGGACGTGTATGTGCCCGACAGTGATCTTGTAAAGAGGTCCTTGTTAGGCCATCTCATGTCCTGTGGGTTGGGCCTTCTCGACTGAGGGGCAGACCCTGGCCCAGTCCAGAACAGGAGCCCCCCAAGTCGTTGCTCCGAAATGTCGGAGTAATGACTTAAGGGCCAACAAGCATGTCGGGGAAGTATCGATCGCGTGACCGCGATGAGGGGAACTTGTTTGAGATCCACTGGCCGTATCGTCGGGGAGCCAAATGTCCGTTGGATAGAAATCGACGAGCAGACTCGAGCGTGGGCGTTCGCGGATGGTCGACCCAGCGGGGATGCGAGAAGTTCGAACTTGGGTACCGAAGCAAATGGAGAGACGCGTGTTGGGGAGCGAATAGTCGCATGCATGCCACGTGTCAGACGCCATCCTTGCCTAGGGGTGACTAGGCTAGGGTAGTGTACTCTAGTAGTCTAAAACCCTTCGAATTCCGTGAGGATCCTATAAATAGGCCCCACCTCATTTCATTTACACCGTTTACTCTTTTCCTCTCAGACTCTCCCTCTGTTCTTCTCCGTTTTTCTGCCGCTGCCTTCCACCGTTCTCCGCCGATTTCCACCGACGACCGCCGTGTCGGAACCCTAAAAAGGGTATTTCAAGTAAGTTTCTTTCTTTCTTTTTCTCCTTTCGTCTGCATTTGTAGGGTGAATCTTATGGTGAGCTGATGAAGCTCCCATGGAAATCACGAAATATCCGGCGAAAACGGCGGAATTTCATAGTTTAGTTGTTGAATCTCGCGGGGAGAGGCGATGAAATTTCCGAGGACACGAAGAATACCCCGGGGTCGTGCGATGAACGTTTCTCAGCTCTTTGTTGAACATTCCAGGGTTCAAGGACGGAATCCCCAGGGAGCCGACGCTTATCTCGGGGATATGGGTCGAATACCTCGGGGTCCCGCCCAATTTTGCTCCCGGTGGACCTGAGGATGGTCGCGGGTTCGCGTTCCCCGACGTTCCCTCCTCGCCCCTTCACTTGATCAATGGTGGAAGGGGTGGATTTGATATGGGTCATCGAATTCACCATTTCCTTTTACTTTTCAGGTAAATGGACGTATTGCCCGTGACTGAGGGATCTTTGGACGTCGACGACCAACCCGACTCTCCAATGGCGTCAATCGCTAGGGACGAGGAACGTCCCCTCGAGGAGTGGGTCAGCGATGAGCCGTTGAACATTGCTTCCCATTTTGTTGACGAGGACGAGGACACTATTTTTTGAAAAGTCGAGCACCAAGTGGTGGGTTCCTCAAAGTCGTGGAAGGTGTTCCGACCTCAAGCACACCATCGCATATGCTCGACGTACCGAGGGATGAGGTTTCCACTTTACGAGTTCATGTTCGACCAGGCGGGGTGGCGTATGCCCTTTACAGATTTTCAACAGGAGGTATTCGTTTGGTCGCGCCTGGCGCCTTCGCAGCTCCACCCCAACTCCCTCGCTTTCATCCGAGCTTTCGAGCTCGTCTGCAAATATCTCCGAATCGGGGTAACCGTGCCTCTCTTCTTTCGTATCTTCCACCTCCAGCGACAGGCCTCCGATGGCAGACACGGCTGGGTGTCTTTCAAGCAAGTGAGCAGCCTGTTTCACACTTATTTGGATTCCGTTCGTGACTTTAAACACCGGTATTATATCGTGAGGCCGGTCACTCTTGAAGCTGTGAATTCGGTGTATTGTCGAGTTTCCCGTGAAGCGGACGGGCAAACGGAGGAGGTCCTCGAGCCAAGATTCCCCTTGTTCTGGATGGAAGAACACTTCAAAAAGGGGACGGACAGCTACAAAGTCAGTCCTGGCCGTTTGGACGAGGGGGATCGCCTGGCTTACGAGAGAATAGTCGCTTTCGTTAACGGGTTTAACAGAGCCAAGTTCGTGACGCCGAACGGGGACTTCCTTCTGCGCAACGATGGGGAGATCTTAACGAAGCGTCGATTGATCCACACTAGGGCTCTCCTCGAGACGTTTTCTGACGAGGAGTCTCTCGAACTGTTAGGTGGGGTGGCTTCCCTGACCTTTTTTTCCCTCGTTTTTCTTTTCGAATTAGTGACCTCTTTGTTTTTTGTGCAGGTAAGATGTCGTCTGTTGAGGAGCGCCTCAAAAAGTTGAAGGTTAACCGCGCTGCGAAGAAGGGAGGCAAAAGCCGTCTCGAGCAGATCCGAGGGCAGGAATCCGTTCCCACTCCGACAACCGGGGGTTCTTCTGGCTCTCACCAGGATAGTGATTCTCCCAGCCCCCAGGTCTCCCCGAAGAGGCGGCGGGTTACGGACACAGTGACCATCGACCTTACTGAGAATGAGGGTCCCCCTGCTGTAAAATTCGTGCTCCTGCCTTGTCACTCGAGGCCGAACTTTTTCATGGGGAATAATTCCCTTTGCGTGGGTGCCCCCGAAGCTCAAGCCATCCTAGGCGTCGACAAGGTCTCTTGGAGAAAGGCGCTGGTGGAGGATGTGTCTGCTGTGATTCGGGTTTGTGCGGCTGCCCTGGTTCTGAACGATGAGGCGTGTTCGAAAGGCGAACTGAACAGGTTGCGCGAGAGTTTCCAGTTTATCTCAGCTGAAATGGAGAAGGTGGGCAAGGAGCTGGCCGACTGTAAAAGCCCGACCCAGGCCCAAGTCGAGCTTCAAGGGCAGTTGGAAGAAAAGTTGAAGAATGCTGAGGAAGAGTGGAGACGTCTCGTCGAGATTGAAGAGGAGAGGGATCGTCTCTTGGTGAGGAATGCCGAGTTGGAGGAGGATGTCCTCCCTGCTGATGAGGAAACCAAGGAAGATAGGTTGTTGACCTCGCGGGCAGCGCTCATAGCGAAGCTCCGGCAGTTCGAGGAGGACAACCTCGAAGCGGCCGACATAGGATTCAGAAATTCCGTGCAGCAGCTTCGGGTTCTGAACCCCGACCTCACAACCGAAGGGATTGACCCCGACTCCGAGGTGATCGACGGTCAAATCGTGCAGCCGATGCGGGTGGACGAGGTTCATGAATGCGAGGAGCCCGAAGGGACTGTCGCCGAGTAGGCTTTTCTTCTTTGTTTTATTCGGCCTGCGAGCCATTTTATTTATTTTTCAATACGTATTCCTGGCCTACGTGCCACGGGCTTTTGATACTTGTTTGTAATATTTGTACAATAGGCTTCTGTCCGCTTTAATGCAATTTTCCTTATCTGCTCGTGTGCTGTTTGTATTGTTTATACTGTGTGTGATGTTATAGCATTTGTTATACTTTATTTTTGTCTAAGTAATAAAGACCTTGGGATTTGCTCGACCTTGATAGTCCCTGACCGCGTGGAGAGCTGGTCGGGTGGTCGGAGACGTACTCCGACCTTCAACGAGGCTAAGAGCTCGATCGAGTTCTTAGCTTCGTGGTGTGAACTTCCCATCGCGAGCTGGGTGTTCTGCCTAATTAGTACAATGGCAGCGGAGCTCGATCGAGGTATCCCCGTCGGATCAAAAGTCCTCGCGCACACACGACTCGGCCTTTGATCATCGTGTTCTGTATAAGGGTGACGCGCTCGTACCTTAGTGCGTCCCCGTAATCGCGGTGTTCGTGAGTCACGGGCAGTGCTTAACTATAGTATTGTTTGAGCTTCTCAGCGTTCCATGGTCGAGCAAGTTCTTCCCCGTGCAGATTTTCTAGGAAGTAGGCTCCTGTCCCCGTTTTCCCGCGGACGCGGTACGGGCCCTCCCAGTTCGCGGCGAGTTTGCCTTCTCGCGAGTCTTTCTGGTTCCTTCGTAGGACAAGGGTGCCTACTTGAAAATCACGTTTGATGACTTTGTCGTTATAACGCAAAGTTATCTTCTGTTTAAGTGAAGCTTCTCGGAGAGAAGCACCCGAACATGTCTCCTCGACGAAATCGAGTTCTTCCCTCAGGGCTTCGTCGTTCGCGTCCCCGTCGAGGGGGGCTTCTGTCCTCCTTGAGGGTTCCCTGATTTCCACTGGGATCACTGCTTCTGTTCCGTAGGTCAGATGAAAGGGGGTCTCCCCGGTAGTGGAATGTGGAGTTGTTCGGTAGGCCCAGAGGACGCTCTGTAGCTCCTCGACCCACCGTTGTTTGGCATCGCCTAGTTGACATTTCAGTCCTCGTAGGATTACTCTGTTCTCCGCCTCATCCTGTCCGTTCGTTTGAGGGTGCTCGACCGACGTGAAGTGCTGCTTCGTGCCTAGCTTGGAGACGAAGTCCTAGAAGTTCTTGTCGGTGAACTGTGTTCCGTTGTTGGTGACAATAGCTTGAGGCACGCCGAATCGGGCGAGGATGTTCCTTTTGTAAAAACGCAGTATGTTGAAGGTCGTGATTTTGGCCAATGCTTCCGCCTCAATCCATTTCGTGAAGTAGTCCACCCCGACGATGAGGTATTTGTTTTGATATGACCCCTGGACGAAAGGTCCGAGGATATCCATCCCCCACCATGCAAATGGCCACGGGGAGGACAGTGTTTTGAGCTCGTTGGGAGAAGCAAGGTGCATGTCCCTGTGTCATTGGCATCTGTCACACTTCTTGACGTGTTCCTTGGCGTCCTGTTGCATGGTGGGCTAGTAATACCCTGCTCGAAGTGCCTTACGGGCTAACGATCGCCCGCCGAGGTGCTGTGCATTGATTCCTTCGTGGATTTCCTGGAGGATGTCGGGGACCTTGGTCTCCTCGACGCACCTGAGGAGGGGGATAGAGAACCCTCGCCGGTATAGCTTGTCATCGACTATCGTGTATGAGCATGCCCGCCGCTTGATCATTCCGGCTTCTTTGGGATTTTCGGGCAGTTTGCCCATCGTGAGGTACTCGTACACGGGGGTCATCCAGCAATTGCTGTCACCAATGGCGTTTATGTCCGCCACTGGAGTGGGTTTGTCGATACTCGGTCGGGAAAGTACTTCTTTATGACGGATTTGTTCCCGCCTTTCTTCATTGTGCTTGCCAATTTGGACAAAACATCTGCTCGGGCATTGTGCTCGCGGGGGATGTGAGTTACTTCTGCGGAGGCAAACTTTTTTATCTTTTCTTTCACCAAGGCCAAGTATTCTATGAGGTTGTCGTTCTTGGCCTGGTACTCTCCTCGAACTTGCGAGGCCACGAGCTGAGAGTCGGTGAAGAGTTTGACCTCCTTGGCGCGAGATCCTCGGCCAGCCGAAGTCCGGCGAGGAAGGCCTCGTACTCCGCTTGGTTGTTCGACGTCGGGAAGGATAGTTCGAGGGATACCTCGATCAGGATGCCTTCCCCATTTTCGAGGATGATGCCCGCCCCGCTTCCCTTCGGGCTGGATGCTCTGTCGACATAGATCGTCCACTTTTGGGATCCGTTGGTCGAAGGTTCCGGGACGGTCATCTCCGCTACAAAGTCGGCCAATACCTGAGCCTTCAGGGCTTTCCTCCCTTCATATTGGATGTCAAACTCGGCGAGTTCGAGCGACCACCTGAGTATCCTCCCCGCCATGTCCGGTCGTCCAAGGAGCTGCCTTATAGGCTGTTCGGTCCTTACGACGACAGTGTGGGTAAGGAAGTAGTGGCGTAGCCTCCTGGCCGCAATGACGAGGGCCAGGGCGACTTTCTCTATCTGCTGATACCTAAGCTCGGGGCCTTGGAGGGCTTTGCTCGTGAAGTAAATTGGCTTCTGCCCGTCCGGGGTTTCCCGAATGAGGACGGCGCTGACTGCTTCACTCGTGATTGCAAGATACAAGAAAAGTGTCTCCCCGCCCTCAGGCAGTGAGAGGACTAGGGGTTGCGATAGGACTTATTTTAGGTGGAGGAGCGCCTGTTCGCATTCTTCGCTCCACTCAAACTCTGCTTTTTGTCGAAGAAGTTTCAAAAATGGGGGTGTGTACTGTGCAGACTTGGCGACGAAGTGGGAGAGAGCGGTGAGCATCCCGTTTAATGATTGTATCGACTTCTTTGAGTCCGGAGTAGGGATCTTGAAAAAATCTCTACACTTGTCGGGATTGGCTTCGATTCCTCGCTCTGTGAGGTAAAAGCTGAGGAACTTACCAGCCCGAACGCCGAAGGTGCATTTGTCGGGATTGAACCTCATGTGGCATCTCCTCGCCGTGTCGAACACCTTCTTGAGGTGCGCGGCGTGGTCGACTTCTTCCGCTGATTTGACGATCATATCGTCCATGTAGACCTCAAGCATGTCGCCGATTTCAGCCCGAAAAACCTTATTCATCATCCGTTGGTAGGTCGCACCGGCGTTCTTCAGACCGAAGGGCATCACGTTGTAATAGTAGTTGCCCGACGCGGTCATGAAAGCCGTGTGCTGTTTGTCGACCTTGTCCATGGGAATTTGGTTGTATCCCGAGTAAGCGTCCATGAAGGATAATAGTCTGTAACCTGCAGAATTGTCGACCAGTTGGTCGATGTTAGGAAAATGGTAGCAGTCTGTTGGGCAAGCCCGGTTAAGATCAGTGTAATCAATGCACATCCTCCATTTTCCATTATTCTTTTTAACAAGTACAACATTAGACAACCAGGTTGTGTACCTGGCCTCCGAAATAAAATTCGCCTCTAGGAGGTCTTTTACAGCTTTTTCAGCAGCCTCCATTTTTTCAGGAGACTGCCTACGTCTACGTTGAGCTATGGCCCTAGCGGCCGGATCTACTGTGAGCTGATGGTAAGCCACCTCGGGGTCGAGGCCAGGCATCTCGGAGGTGCTCCATGCAAAGAAATCAATGTTCTCCCTTAGACAAGCCTTTAGCTGCTCCTTCGCCAGGTCGGGGATTCCGGTGTCAATCTTCACGTTATGGTCGGGATCGTCCCCGAGTACCACGAGCTCAAAGTCTCCGTCAGGGATGGGGCGCGTTGGGTGGAGAGGCTGCCCGTTGTTTTCTTCCTGGAGGTCGAGGTCTTCTGCCCCGTCTTCATCGGGTTCGCCCGGGAACCTGCTGTCGAGTTCGACCGCGTTGACGCGCGGGAGAGGTACCTGTTCGACGTCCGGGGGTGGGTTGGCCACGGTCTTAGGTTTGGTGCCGATGGAACTCATGCCTTTGATAGCGGCGTCGAAGCATCTCATGGCCGCATCTATATCCCCGTGCATCGTCACTACTCGTCCCCTGGTCGTGTAGTACTTCATTTTGAGGTGGATTGTTGATGGCACCGCTGTAAGCTCGGCCAGGGTGGTCCTCCCGAGGATGCAGTTGTAAAGGGATGGGCATTCGACCACCAGGAAATGGATCCTCACCTGTCGGGCAGTGTCTTCGGCCCCGAATATAACCATCAGCTCAACGTAACCCCATGGTCTGGTGGTGGTTCCGTTGAACCCCTGCAGATCTGAACCAACGTACGGGGTCAAATGTCTCTTGTAGAGCTTAAGGGTCTCGAATATATGGGCATACTGATGTCGACCGAACTTCCCTAGTTGACTAGGATCCTTCGAACGTTAAAGTTTGCCATCTGTGCCCTGACCAGGAGGGGAATAATGGAGTTTGGCGCTCCCCCGGGGAGTTCCTCGAGGAAGAAAGTGATAGGGTTGGAGTTTCCCCGCACTTTCTCGAGAGTGGTTGTCTTCGCCGATGTTGCAGATTCCAGCTCATCAAATTTCCACTTGATCGATCCGACGGACAACTTCTCGGGACCACCCCCGGAGATGACCATCACTTTGGGGAAGCTTCCCCAGGTGCTACGGGCAGCGACGGGGTCCTCGTGGGGGAAGGTCGCCCACATGTTGTGAATTGCTTCTTGGCCTTTAATGATTGGGGGGACAAAGAAATCTTTGGGTGGAGTGACACTGAGGGCGACCTGAAGCCGACTCTCATCGGGAGGAGGTGTCGTCTCCTCGACATTTTAGGCTTCTCGGGAGCTGGGATGAGGAGTGTCATTCTTCTGGGCGTATTTCTTCAAGTGTCCTTCCTTGATGAGAATTTTAATTGCATCCTTGAGAAGGATGCAGTCTTCTGTTACATGCCCGTGGCTCCGGTGGAACCTACAGTATTTTGACTTGTCAACATTTGATTTGGGGGCAGTGGGCTTCGGAAAGCGGACTCCTCCTTTCACAAATTCTGAGTTCTGGCACTCGGAGAGGATTCGCGTGCGGGGAGCGTTGAGTGGGGTGTATTCCGTGAACCGGCCAGCTGGTCCGCGTCGTTCACGAGGTTCCCGGGGGCGATTATCTCTCTTTCTTTCTCCTCCTCGTCGGGGAGGAGAGTCTTCCTCTTTGTGGCCATGGGGGCCTTCTTTGTGTCTCGATTCAAGGGCGATCTGTGCTGCCTCCGACTCCTCGAGCTCGATGTACGACTGAGCCCATTGGAGGAGATCCTCGAGACGGTGGGGTCTGCGGAGGCCCACGAACTTGGCAAAGTCAGATCCAAAATGTAGCCCATGGATGATTAAATACTTCTTCATGTCGTCAGTTATATGGACCTCGACAGCTTCTCTGTTGAATCTCTCAATGTAGTTCCGGAGAGATTCGTTCTTCCCTTGGAAGATGCTTTCTAGGGCAGCTTCCATCTTCGGGTGTCGACGAGATGCTGTAAAATGTTTGGTGAAGCATGTCTTAGTTGCTTCCAGGATGTGATCGACCCGGATGCCAGACCCTTGTACCAAGTCATGGCGCCGTTCAGCAAGGTGGTGGGGAAAAACCTGCACTTAATGGCTCCCCTGACGTTTCTAAAGTCGAGCATGGCTTCGAAACTTTTGACGTGGTCGTCGGGGTCGGCCAGGCCGTTGTAGTTCCCCAGTTGTGGAGGTTTCTCCATGCCCATAGGAATTGGGGCATTCATGATCTCCCATGACAAAGGGGTTCTCTGGTCGTCGTCGTCACTTCCTGTCGGGGACCTCGAAGGGGATCGCTGATGCCATGGAGGCGAATTACTCGAACGGTTCCTCGGCCTCTCCTTGGTCTGTTTGGACTTCTTGGTAGTGGTGGAGGCCCTGGGTTCCTTCCGAGATGGGGAACGAGGGCGTTTCTGGGAGATCGTCGGCTAGGGGTGCTCAAGACGTGGCCGGCGGCCTTCGCGCACCGGCGAGGGGGTTCGAGATTTGTCGGAAGGAGTCCTTCGCGGGGATGGAGAATGACGAGGTGACGGTGGACGACGATGTCTTCGTGGGGAAGATCGTCATGCTCGCCCTTGCTCCAGTGCTTCAATTCTGGTATTCTGGTGTGCGATCAGCTGGTTGGTCTGATTGATCAAGGAAAATAGGGCCACGGTGCTCGAATCTGCATTGGACGGAGGAGCAACTGGCTGAAAAATGGCTTGCTGATCGTTTTGGTGGGCGGCGTTGTTAGCCACGTCTTGGGAGTCCGGGGAGGCGGTCTGCCCGTCTCTTACGTCGCCTTCATCGCCGTTGAGGGTAGCAGCATCCTCGTGGTGGTTTCCATTTTCGAGTTGTGCGAGGACAGTGGCCAGAGCTTTGTGAGAGGACGGATTGGCCATGCTGGTGATGAATGAGAGGATTGCTTTGATTTATCGAAGGAAAAACGGGGAAGCAAAGGGTTCCCACAGACGGTGCCACTGATCGTACCTGGATTAGACAGTATCTGGTGGCCAACAACGGCGTCTGGACTTCAGCTCCGGTGAGGTTGCAAGACGGCCGGGGGGTGTACCTGCAAGGTACTCCGACGCTCAAGTAAGTTAACAGTTAAAGAATAATAGCAAGTAAAGAGGTGAGTAAGAAAGTGTGTGTGTAACCTGACCCTCTCAAGTGAGAGGGTATTTATAGAGAGCCCCCAACGCGGGGCCAACGGTTACTTGCATTGGGCTGGATTGCCAGGCCCAATCCAAGTAACTCCCAGGGCTTACGTGGCGTAGTGAAGACCAGCACGTGGTCTTCGCCCTGGGGTAACCGTTCCTAGATCTCCGGAATTAGGGCAGACCGATTCCATCGGGAGTGCGTGGTTACATGAGAACGTGTCCTCGCAGGGAGGAATCTTGCGTGTCGGGGAGAGACGTGTCCTCGCGGGGAGGACTCTTATGTGAGAAGGAGATGGCTCCTCGCAGGGAGGAGCACCTGAGTGTCGAGGAAGAACGAGCCCTGAGGGGCTTGATGCCTCTGCTCGACGGACTCTGCTGATCCCGACAATGTTGAGGGGTGGCACGTGCCCTACGCTGTTGGGACGTGTATGTGCCCGACAGTGATCTTGTAAAGAGGTCCTTGTTGGGCCATCTCATGTCCTGTGGGTTGGGCCTTCTCGACTGAGGGGCAGACCCTGACCCAGTCCAGAACATTATTATAACCAAAAAAAAATTAACCACACAATAAATTTTAGAGAATGGTAGTTTATAAAATCAACACATTCTTGTCGTAATGCAAATTAAATAAAATTCACTCTTTATTTTGGTCCAATTATAGCATCAAAAATCAATAATATTAATTTATTATTATTTCTTTTTCTTCTTATTATTATTAAATTTATTTAAAAAGGCTAAAATATTGGAAGTATAGTATAGAATAGTTTATTATTATTATTATTATTATTATTATTATTATTATTATTATTATTATTATTATTATTAATTTTCTTGATATATCATTTACCATACTCAAAATAAATATGTAAAAAAAAAAATACTTTGCAAGATACTATAATTTTTCCATAAAAGATTTATGTTTAAAAATAAATAATTTTTTCGAGCAATAATAGAATTGTAGTGAAAAGATAACTTATTACAACGAGTTCAATTAGTGGTTTCTGTATGTATATTTAAAATTATACTACTTTTAGCGATAATATTTGTTGTTGGAATAAGTTATTTTTACCTATAAATAATGCAATATTTGAGAGACATATAAATTTATTACAACAACTAATATTAGGCATTGCAATATGCATGTTAAAAAGTTAAATTATTTTTAGCGACTATAATAATTGTTGCGATAAGTCACTTTTCTCAACGATAATATGATTGTCGAGAAAAAAATAATAATTTATTGCTACGACTTACATTAGTCGTTGAAATATACATATTAAAAAGTTGAATTATTACTAGCGACAGTAATAATTGTTGCAATAAGTCACTTTTGTCAGTGATAATTTGATTGTTGAGAAAAATAATAACTTATTACTACGACGTAAATTAGTCGTTGTTATATGCATGATATTGTTAACAAATTGAAAGTTAACCCCGAAGGGTTGGCCTAGTGGTAGAGGCTTGGGTCTTGAGAGTGTGCTCCTCTCAAGGTCTCAAGTTCGAATCCTACTAGGTGCAATTAACTCTTGTGTGAGCCAGTCCATACAGAGCTATGCTATGGCTTGAAGCGGGGCCCCCGCTAGTGGACGGTGGGTATTGGTCCTCTTGGATTAGTCGGTCGCAAGGCCGGATACCAAAGTTTCCAAAAAAAAAACAAATTGAAAGTTGTTGCGAAAAAGTCATTGCCAAATATCTTATTTCTTGTAGTGTGAAAAGATCGCCATCAAAAAAAGTTTGATGGTTAGATCAAAATTGAAAAGAACTCCATCAACAAAAGGTTGGTGGTTAGACCATAATTGCATAGATAGCCATCAACAAATGGTTGATGGCTAGATCACAACGGCAAAGATCACCATTAACAGGAGCTTGGTGATTAGATCACAATAGCAAAGATCGTCTTCAACAAAATGTTGAAGGTTAGATCACAATAGCAAAGATCGCCAATTAGAAAGAGAGTTCCACAAATAGTTCTATATTGGCCAGTTGAAAATTATCCTTAAGGAGTTTGCTAGCGTTAGACATAAAATGCCTGAGTCGATAGAAGATTATCTAAACAGGTTTAGACCTCTTAGAGCACGATGTTTTACGCAAGTTCCTGAACATGAGTTAGTCGAGATGGCTGCCAGCAGCCTAGACTATTCTACAAGGGAAAAACTAGATACTCAGTACCTTAGTGATATGGCAAAATTAGAATATAAGGTGCGTCAGGTCTAGCGCCTAGAGGATGAAAAAGCTAGATCTAGTAAATACCAAAAAATCGAAAAGGTCGCTTATGTCAAGATATATGACATAGATGGCTTATCCGAAACAGATAGTGATTATTTTGAATAGGGCAAGGTCAACGTGGAAGAATTAAAGCCTGGACCTCCATATACATGCAAATTACTAAGACCTTCAAATGGGAAAAATTCCATATAACCAAAAAACGAGAAATTCATCATAAAGACTTACACATTTGACGTAAATAAGTGTGACGATATTTTTAATTTGTTGGTTTCTGACAGCCAGATAATAATTCCTAAGGGCTTCAAAACTCCGTCGTTAGAACAAAGAAAGAAAAAAGGTTTTTGTAAATTTCATAATCTCCTTGGTCATAAAACCTCATAATACATTCTTTTTAGGGATTTGGTTTAGAACACACTAAAGGATGGAAGGCTCAAATTTGGTGACAAGTTGAAAGCTCGAGCGAATGGAGAGCCTGGCCCTATGGTGAAAGAAGTTTCATTCATTGAACCCGTCAACGTGTGTATGATGGATATAACTGAAGCCTCAGAGTTAGTTGAGTATGATTATTAGGAGCAAATGAAGGTGGTCTTCCCAAAAGCTGAGGAAGAGCTTATTAATTTCCTTAACTGGTGCAAGCTAAATGACTCTTAAGTCATGCTTTGTCCCCGATGCAACACCTTTTTCGTTAAGGAAGCTACAAAGAAGTTGGAAGAATCCAATGCGAAGAATACACTACCATAAAAGGTACCTTTCGTAATGCCACCAAATTTTATTTCACCAGGGCCAAAGGATACAAGGAAGTATAATCAATTCAATTAGGCGCTTTCCTTTTATTTTCATTTTAAGCCCACTTTTCACCACAGTTGGAACTTCCAACCGTGGTGAAAAGTTACGTCTGGACATGAGTTCGAATCCTAGCATATACAGTTTTATTTATTTATTTATTTATTTTTAAGCCACTTTTTACCACGTTTGGAACTTCCAACTGTGGTGAAAAGTGGCACATTGTCATGAGTTTGAATCTTGCTCCTGTTGTTGTTCTACTACTGCATTTTTTTTAATTTTATTAAAAGACTTACAACAACGGTTATTTAATACAACCGTTATTGTATGTAGCACGTTATTCATAGTTTAGTTTTTCCAATATATATATATATATATATATATATATATATATATATATATATATATATATATATATATATATATATATATATTTGTTGTCCATAAACAAATCTTTGTTGTCTATTTAGTGATTATCAAAACTCAAAACACTACCATTAGTGATCCGCGTGAATAAACTTATACGAACTTTATCTTCTACCTCCAAACATCATCTTTCATTTACGACACTTTATTTCTCCATTAAACCAAGCTCAAAAATATTATCTCTTCCATAGACAAAACTCGAAAACATCATTTCTTTCATTAAAAAATTTCAGAATTCCATCATCTCTTCTCCAACTTGAATAAGACAAAGAAAGTATGGGTTCAAGTTAGCAATGTTAGTTGTTGTTGCTATTTGTTTTGTTATTGTTGTTGTTTTTGTTATTTTTGTTGTTATTATGGTTGTTCTTGTTGTTGTTATTGTAGTTGTTATTATTGTACTTTTTGTTCTTCTTGTAGTTGTTATTGTTGTTGTTGTTCTTGTTTTTGTTGTTCTTGTTGTTGTTCATGTTGTTTTTGTTATTGTTTTTGTTGTTCTTTCTCCCGTTGTTATTCTACTACTGTATTTTTTTATTTTAATAAAAGACATATAACAACGGTTGTTTAATACAATCTTGGTTGTATGTAGCACGCTATCCATTTTACTACCACAAACAATAGACCATGATTGTAAATAACTAACTTACAACCACACCCTACCTAACAACAGTTGTTCAACCGTTATTATAGATCTTTTGCAACCGTTGTTATATGAGTTTTTTGTAGTAGTGATTTGAATAAAGTTGGTGGTCGAGACCAACAAAAAGGATTTTTTTAAGAGGGAAGGACCTCAAAATACTCACATGACTAAGACCTATGTACCACATTCTGACGCTTCTGCTATAGTGTGGTCGGGACTTGCGGGGAAGACAATTGTTGAGAAAGGAAAGTAGAAGAGGATAGAAGTTGGAGGGGGATCTTCATACCCAGACAGCTCACAACCTCCCAAGAATTATTCCTATGTGTTAAAGAACTACATGGTAAAAACCCAATGACTCGCACCCTCTGGAGAAGGCATCTGAGAAATAAGAAAGCAGCCTCTGAAACTAGTAGTGCTAGAAAAACAGGGTTGTTAAGGGTCTACCCGATGGTCCAAAGGCTAAGAAACCTGTAAAGTAAATGTTATTTCCTCTGCTCCCTCCAGTGGTCAAGAGTGAGCCTAAGGTCTCTGTCGGGTCCGATGAAGAAATGGCAAGCAATGATTCCAACTTTGGGTCAGAGGGAGAATTAGATAACATATGTAACATGATATATGTGATGCTAGTGGAATATGACACAGTCACTGAAGTGGGTGAAGAGGAAGACGAGTTTGCTGAATAAATGACGACACATAAGCCTTTGTGTTACTATGTAATGCATGATGGCTTAGCCAATGAAGACAAGGCCATCTTTGAGAGGCCTAACATGTCGATGCAACATCATCTAAATCCATTATACATACACTACGCCAAAATTGTGTTTTGGCAGTGTAACACCCCAATTCCCATCGCGAATAAATAATACATAAATAAATCAGAGTAACTAAAAATTTATTTTTCCGACAGAAACAAGGATGCCACATTTAAATAAATAAAACACAATCACTGCTCATAAATTTGATACATAGCATAAAATAGAATACCCTCAAAGGGGAAACTTTTTCCATAAAAAATTAAAGTTCAATTATGGAATAAAGCGGAAAGATCCATAACTGACTTGTTTTACAAATAAGTTGTTTTATAACACCAAAATATACATACAAAAGTAATACCAAATATATTCAACAATTGTTTACATATATATCGCAAAAGCGTTCCCCGACTCCCGTGCTACGTATCAGAGCAGACACCAAGACCGACAACAGAACGGAGGGCTAATCTTCACAAAAAGATCTCCAGCAACTCTAGTCTACAATGCCTCATAGAGCATTATAAAACAGCAGAAGGGTGAGAAATAACAACTGAAATCAAGATTGCATAATAATATGTAAAAACCCATAAAAAAATCACATACACAGTTATTCTCACCTCACGCATCACATACCAATACATATAGCAAGCCACAGATGCATAACATATTTCTAACAATCCAACCACATAACATATAACAATTATACCAACATAATCACACATTCACACATAATGCACACCAAAGTTATGACATACGGAAACACATCACCACATCACATAGCATGTCCATACATAAAACATATTATCCAAAACCAATGCATTTATCACATATGCACATCAGTTCACCAATTCTATCACAAATCTCAACACATACTCAATCAATTCACAATTCCACACATAATCATCAAATCATGATTTTCCACACATAATGCATCCATTCACAATTCTCACACATAATCACTCCATGATTTATGCAAATGTACAGAGACCGACACAATGACTCTATGCAAATGCCATGCGGTACCGACTTCCAACATTTCTCAATACTAGTTCACTCAGGAACTATGTTGGAACCATCGCTCGTTACATCACTGTAACTCCCCGTCGGGCATACGATGTTCCCCGTCGCTTTCGGTCCTCTTTGTATAAGGCTCACGACGTTTATGGATCGCTTTCGGTCCTCTTATTTTTAAGGCGATTCATACCTCTTATTTTTAAGGCTCACGATCCGATCGCTCACACTCCACATGGGCACACGATCGTCTATAACCATCGCTTTCGGTCCTCTTATTTTTAAGGTGATTCATACCCTTTATTTTAAGGCGCACGATGTTATAGCAGATTCCCTCAGGAATCAATCCGTCGCTCACACCCCACATGGGCACACGACGTTTATGGATCGCTCACACCCCACATGGGCACACGATCGTACAAGATGCATATAATGATGCTTGACACACAAGAACTCATGACAATCAAATGCATCACCACAATTCAACAATATGAATTATCTCATCATCATTATTCGTGCATCAAAAATAATTCAAACAATGCATTTCAAATCATAAAGGCCACCACACAACATACATTGTATTTCACATAAACAATGCATTTCACCACAAACCACAACAATCATGCCATCACAATTACTTCCACAAGGGATTCACACCACCAAGGCTACCCACAGCACATCGTAACAACATACATTGATATTCAATCAAACAATGTATTTCACCACACAACAACATCACTATCACATGCATCACATCATATAAGCCACATAAAAGCTCCACATTATATAACAATAGCACAACACACTGTAAAACACCAACCGCACGCATTTAACGCGATCAAAACCCGACAACCCGACAATTTTACAAAAACACGACTTAAATAATTCATATACTGCCCTCCAAACCATGTTTAAAAGAAAAAATATTTTATTAGCTTTCCAACGCTTCGAACGGGGGTCAAAACAGACTTACGGTTCAAAAGTTATGAAGAAAACAAAACCGGACATTTTGGAAAATTCTGTGATCATGCGTCGACGCATGAGGCTGGGGGTCAGCGCATAATCCTGGAAATTTCTCCCGGGTTAGCGCATAAACCTGGGGGTTAGCGAATAATTCTGGGGGTTAGCGCATGAATACGCAGATTTTGCTAAGAACTCAGTTTTCGATCGTTAAATGCCTTTCGGACCTCCGATTTCGATTCCGTAAAAAGCCCCGGTCTCAGAATTTGAAATACTACAATATTTTCACCATTAAAAAGCCATCCAACACATTTTCCATTTTTGAAATATTTTGAAACATAATTTTATCAATTTACCCCAACTCCAAACTCGCTCAAAACCACTCAAAAAACACAAAAGCAATCATTCCCGATTAATTCCTATCCTTACCCGATTAAATATCAACCTATACCAATGTTACCAGACATGTCCAAACACTTTTACTCGATCACAACATCAATTTGCACAAAAACATCGATATATATCAAAAACTCAAAAGTTACATATTCAACTCGATTCAATCAAACGATCACGCTAAATCATGACCCAACATCACATGACTCTACTACGCGATTTATTCCATCTTTCGTCCGTAAAAACATCGATTTCTACTCATTTTAACCATTTCGACCTAAAATGAAAACTATAAGAAAATATCCAAAACAATCCAAGAAAACATACACATATACATACACAAGCAGGATATAATTGAAACTTCTCACCCTTACCCGATTATTCGCGCTTGAAACGGAGTTATGTCGATTTTTTCACTTTTCCTCTTCTCCCTTTTCTTTCCTCTATTTTCTCTTCTCTCTTTTTCTTTTCCTTACTAACTTTTCTCTCTTTTTCTCTCAATTCTCTATTTATATAAAAATATCTATTTCTAACAAAATATCTAACCTCCAAAATGACAATTTTACCCCTCAGCTCAAATATCTCGCAAACGCTCTCAAAACGCGATAAAATATAATAACGATGAAAAATAATATATTGTCAAATAAAAGTCAATAATAAAATAATATAAAATGAAAATAATTAAATCGACTCGATTAAATAAATAAGACAAAATGGGGCGTTACAATTCTCCCCCACTTAGAAATTTCCGTCCTCAAAAATCTAACTGAGACGAACGACTCCGGATACGACTCTCGCATCCGGCTAACCAACTAACACGCCGACACTAGGCACACCACGAATAACACAAACAGACAACCCACCTTGCTAACAACAGCTACAACAACGACACGACAACGATGACAACTACCTCGACAAGATGCAAAGCCCATACAATGCACTTGACGACTAACTCATGACTCAAAGAATACACAAGCTACGAACACACAGGCTCACTCTAGAACCAAAACACAACAAGATCGTTACCCTCACCACCGGTAACACTCCCCTAATTCCCCACACAGGAATTAGCTACTCGCATTCGAACCATCACCATGGAAACGAGGCAACAACAGAAACAAGAACATAAGTTCCACGACACAACATCATTCAACAACCTCTACATAACCACAATACCAACATCCTTGTCACACAACAATATTGTAACAATGCTACGATTCCCCAATCGAACATATAACCAAAACATCCATCTACATAGTAGCCCATGAATAACATTTAAACCTTTCACCTAACACTTCCATTCAGAAACGTCCAAAGGTCTCATCATTCCTACATGCTTCCAATGTTCAACCTATGAACTCTTACCAGTCACGCACGCATATACGAATTGTGCCACATCACGCTTCCGATGCGCACTCTGATTACTCGTAGCCATCAAAACTACCAATCCCACGTCCAAAGTCTAACTCTTTCTCATATTCACCAAAAATCACTGTTCACTTTTAATATACCCAACCTCACACTCCACTGAGTTATCTCACCCACCAAACACAAGTCTCTGAACTGCTAAAAAAAAATTCTAATTCTCTGACCATCAAAACTGACATGTATAAAAACTTTCAACTTAACTTATCACGCACGACATCAACTTTTCTCGAAGGATAATCCAAGCCAAATTCATAACTCGTGACTAATTCTAACCATCCTCGCTGTCTCATACTATATTCCTTCCAACCAACCAGGTACTCAATATTCTTGGGAATACTAAACACTTCGAATCTAGAACCATAAAGATAATACCTCCAAATATTCCAACACAATACAACCGCGACCAAATCCAAACCCAAAATAGTATAGATCCTTTTATAAATCCTCAATTGTCGTAAAGCATAAAAAATGACTTTACCCTCTAGCATTAACACACTGACTAAATTCATCAAAGACACATCCCAAAACCTCACAAACGGTTGAACAGGATCACACAGAATCAAAAATGGAGCCATAGACAACTTCTACATCAGTTCTCTGAAACTTTCCTCACAATGAACATCCAAAACAAACAACTTACCCTTTGCGCGTCAACTGAGATAACAGAAGTACTAACTTAGCAAAGTCTTCCATAACCTGCAGTAACAACCAACTAATCCCAAAGGTTTCTAATCTTCTTAGCCAACTTCGGAGTCTCTCAAGGTAGAACGGCATCTACTTCCGAGGGATCCATAATCATACTCTCACCTGAAATAACGTATCCAAGAAAACTAACCTTTTCAACCAAGATTCTCACTTGAATAACTTAGCATAAAACTTCGTCTCTTTTCAACACTTGTAATTCAAATCTCAAACACTCTATCTGTTCTTCCTCTGGGTTTATAACAGATCCGAACATTATCAATCAAAGGCCTTACGAACTTATCCAAATAAATATGGAAGATACAATTCCTCTACTCCACAAACATTACAGACGCATTACTAACACCAAAGAACATCACTGAGCATTGTAATGCCCAACCAAACCAACCCTCATCCAAACTTGTCCAGACTTACATACAAGCTTAATCGAGTAAATAACAGCCTATACCGATGCTAACAACCATAACCAGTCACCTTAAATCGATCAAAGCCTCAACTCACACAATTCACTATCCTTATCAAACGTGCCAAACAATTGTAATTTCACTCCAACTCAACCAAACCATTCTAGTTATCTAACCATGAAAGTGGATCCTTATTCTCAATCATTACCTTACTCCACTTTTAGTAATCCATACACAAGTCCTTCTCTTAACCGTCCAAATTCCATAAATCCCAACATGTGGCAACAACCAACCAAAAAGAACTCTTAAATATTACATCCATACCTAAAGGTTCTCTCAAAATTTCCATTGATGCTCTACAATTCCAAAGACTCCAAACCTCACAAGAACTCTAAGTTTTTCTTTCCATAGTCTCAATACCTTCATACACATCATGCTTGTTATTCCATTCAATCATCAGTTCCTTGTATTACTATCAATACTGGAGCTCTCTAAGACAACACACTTGGTCTCACAAATCCCTTTTTCCAGTAAATCTTCCAACCGCTCTTTCAATCTGAGTTTCACTTCCTAAAAGTTCTTCTACTTACTTAGCAGATCCAAACCTCAAATCCTTACCTTCGTCCAATTTGAGTTCACACTCTTCTCTTTGAGAACAACCATTAACGATGCCCAATCATTCTCTCTCAAAACTTCCCAACTGGACCAACATACCAAAGCCTCTAATCCGTCTCATCTTCCAGTATAAGAATCTTCATCAACTCATCGAAACAATCCGTAATCACCTGCTTAATTCCAAACAATTCATTGCACACACTATCAAAGCTGGAAAGACACGCCTATTCCATCCAACATAATTTCTGTCTGCTATCAACAAGAAATTAAGGGTGATCAGTTCCTCAATTTGTCAATAGACAACCGGCAATCATGATGGGGCATAAACCGTCTTTACCAAACTATAGTAGCATTCCTTGCACCTTGTGCACAAAATACCTAAGGCACGAATCCTTAGTTGACATAAACCCTACCTCCGCATTCCCGCCGGAACCGGGAACCACACTGTCCAAACAAGACTTACACTCTTGCAACCAATGGCACAACGAGCCAATGTTCCACAACTGAAGCAACTTGGAGAAGTTCCAGCTTCTCCCCCACTTATCTCAGTCTCACACCTGAAGACAAAGGGTTAGGAAACCAGAAAGTACCGGCAGTGCTCCACACACATATCACGTACTAAGGGACCAACAACACCGATAATATTCAACTGTCACACTAACTGACTCAACAACTTGGTCGGACGGACCGACCTGCTCTGATACCACTAATGTAACATCCCAATTCCTATCGCGAATAAATAATACATAAATAAATCAGAGTAACTAAAAATTTATTTTTCCGACAGAAACAAGGACCACATTTAAATAAATAAAACACAATCCCTACTCAAAAATTTGATACATAGCATAAAATAGAATACCCTCAAAGGGGAAACATTTTCCATAAAAAAATTAAAGTTCAATTATGGAATAAAGCGGAAAGATCCATAACTGACTTGTTTTACAAATAAGTTGTTTTATAAAACCAAAATATACATACAAAAGTAATACCAAATATATTCAACAATTGTATACATATATATCGCAAAACCGTTCCCCGACTCTCGTGCTACGTATCAGAGCAGACACCAAGACCGACAACAGAACGAAGGGCTAATCTTCACAAAAAGATCTCCAGCAACTCTAGTCTACAATGCCTCATAGAGCATTATAAAACAGCAGAAGGGTGAGAAATAACAACTGAAATCAAGATTGCATAATAATATGTAAAAACCCATAAAAAAATCACATACACAGTTATTCTCACCTCACGCATCACATACCAATACATATAGCAAGCCACAGATGCATAACATATTTCTAACAATCCAACCACATAGCATATAACAATTATACCAACATAATCACACATTCACACATAATGCACACCAAAGTTATGACATATGGAAACACATCACCACATCACATAGCATGTCCATACATAAAACATATTATCCACAGCCAATGCATTTATCACATATGCACATCAATTCACCAATTCTATCACAAATCTCAACACATACTCAATCAATTCACAATTCCACACATAATCAATCAAATCATGATTTTCCACACATAATGCATCCATTCATAATTCTCACACATAATCACTCCATGATATATGCAAATGCACAGAGACCAACACAACGACTCTATGCAAATGCCATGCGGTACCGACTTTCAACATTTTTCAATACTAGTTCACTCAGGAACTCTGCTGGAACCATCGCTCGTTACATCACTATAACTCCCCATCGGGTATACGATGTTCCCCGTCGCTTTAGGTCCTCTTTGTATAAGGCTCACGACGTTTATGGATCACTTTCGGTCCTCTTATTTTTAAGGCGATTCATACCTCTTATTTTTAAGGCTCACGATCCGATCGCTCACACCCCACATGGGCACACGATCGTCTATAAGCATCGCTTTCAGTCCTCTTATTTTTAAGGCGCACGATGTTATAGCAGATTCCCACATGAATTAATCCGTCGCTCATGCCCCACATGGGCACACGACGTTTATGGATCACTCACCCCACTTGGGCACACGATCGTACAAGATGCATATCATGATGCTTGACACACAAGAACTCATGACAATCAAATGCATCACCACAATTCAACAATATGAATTATCTCATCATCATTATTCATGCATTGAAAATAATTCAAACAATGCATTTCAAATGATAAAGGCCACCACACAACATACATTGAATTTCACATAAACAATGCATTTCACCACAAACCACAAACCACAACGATCATGCCATCACAATTACTTCCACAAGGGATTCACACCACAAAGGCTACCCACAACACATCGTAACAACATACATTGATATTCAATCAAACAATTTATTTCACCACACAACAACATCACTATCACATGCATCACATCATATAAGCCACATAAAAGTTCCACATTATATAACAATAGCACAACACACTGTAAAACACCAACCGCACGCATTTAACGCGATAAAAACCCGACAACCCGACAATTTTACAAAAACACGACTTAAATAATTCATATAATGCCCTCCAAACCATGTTTAAAAGAAATAATATTTTATTAGCTTTCCAACGCTTCGAACGGGGGTCAAAACGGACTTACGGTTCAAAAGTTATGAAGAAAACAAAATCAGACATTTTGGAAAATTCTGTGATCATGCGTCGACGCATGAGGCTGGGGGTCAGCGCATGATCCTGGAAATTTCGCTCGGGTTCGCGCATAAACCTGGTGTTTAGCGCATAATTCTGGTGGTTAGCGCATGAATACGCAGATTTTACTAAAAACTCAGTTTTCAATCGTTAAATGCCTTCCGGACCTCCGATTTCGATTCCGTAAAAAGCCCCGGTCTTGGAATTTGAAATACTACAATATTTTCACAATTAAAAAGCCATACAACACATTTTCCATTTTTGAAATATTTTGAAACATAATTTTATCAATTTACCCCAACTCCAAACTCGCTCAAAACCACTCGAAAAACACAAAAACAACCATTCCCGATTAATTCCTATCCTTACCCGATTAAATATCAACCTATACCAATGTTACCAGACATATCCAAACACTTTTACTCGATCACAACATCAATTTGCACAAAAACATCGATATATATCAAAAACTCAAAAGTTACAGATTCAACTCGATTCAATCAAACGATCATGCTAAATCACGACCCAACATCACGTGACTCTACTACGCGATTTATTCCGACTTTCGTCCGTTAAAACATCGATTTCTACTCATTTTAACCATTTCAACCTAAAATTAAAACTATAAGAAAATATCCAAAACAATCCAAGAAAACATACACATATACATACACAAGCAGGATATAATTGAAACTTCTCACCCTTACTCGATTATTCGCGCTTGAAACGGAGTTATGTCGATTTTTCCACTTTTCCTCTTCTCCCTTTTCTTTCCTCTCTTTTCTCTTCTCTTTTTTTCTTTTCCTTACTATCTTTTCTCTCTTTTTCTCTCAATTCTCTATTTATATAAAAATATCTATTTCTAACAAAATATCTAACCTCCAAAATGACCATTTTATCCCTCAGCTCAAATATCTCGCAAACGCTCTCAAAACGCGATAAAACATAATAACGATGTAAAATAATATATTGTCAAATAAAAGTCAATAATAAAATAATATAAAACGAAAATAATTAAATCGACTCGATTAAATAAATAAGACAAAATGGGGCGTTACAGGCAGTACTACAAAGACAACACTTTTTGGCAGAAGCGCTGCTATACATTTTGCTAAAAAAAAATGAAGGAAAAAAGTGCTGCTATATAGGGGTCCTACAAAAGCGCTTTTAAAAAGCGCTGCTAAAGGGCTAAGGCAGGTGAACTTTAGAAAGCGCTTTATGAAAAGCGCTACTAAAAGGATACCCTAAGCCAGCGCTTTTGAAAAGCGCTGCTAAAGGCCCAAGGTATACCATACTTTAGACAGCGCTTTCACAAAAGCGCTGCTAAAGGCCAAATTCACTACACACCTTAAAAAGCGCTTTTCTCTGAAAGCGCTGCTAAAGTCCAGCCTACAAAAGCGCTTTCTAAAAGCGCTGCTAAAGGTGCTTTAGTAAAAATTAAAACGCAAAAACCAGTAACAAATCATTTCTAATTTTTAACCCTATCATTGTTTTCACTCTCTCTCACTATTCACTCTCGCTCTCACTCTCACTCTCGGTCACTATTCACTCATCATCCTCCGTCGTTGTTCCGGCCGTCACTGTTCCGGCTCGCCGTCGCTGCTCCTCCGGTCGTCACTGTGTGCAAGGTATATTTTTTATTTCATTTCATTTCCATTTCCATTTCCATTTCCATTTCATTTTTCATTTCCATTTCCATTTCATTTTTTATTTTATTTTTTGTTTAGCATTTGTTCTATGTTGATGTTGAAACAAATCAAATAGAAACTTGTTGAGTTGTTTTATGTTGCTGTAAACAAAACTTAATAAAAAATGCAATAGTTTCTTTTGTTTGTTCTTGAGTTTGTTCTTGAGTGATTATATAATGTTGATTATATAATGTTGACAGTTTTCTATATTGTTTCTTTTGTTTGTTCTTGAGTTTGTTCTTGAGCATCTTTTATTAAAATTCTGAGCATGTTTAGATTTTGAGCATGTTTAGTTTCTTTTGTTTGTTATTGTTTTTAATACAATTTTTATTAAATGTCAACAGGTTTGTTTGCTTCTTGTGTTGCAGCAGGTTTGTTTCTCGTGTGGCAACAGGTTTGTTTGCATTTTTCCTTTTTCTTTCTTTGATTATCAATTTTTCATCTGTTGGTTTTGATTGTTGCTCTTTTAGATTTGATTGTTGTGATTGTTGTTATAGTATAGGAAGTTACAGTATAGGAAATTATATTGACACTTAGAATCTTGTTTTATTTTATAGAAAAATGAGTGTTGTTAGTTAGA
The DNA here is from genome assembly GCA_022829125.1 of Lathyrus tuberosus. Taxonomy (NCBI): domain Eukaryota; kingdom Viridiplantae; phylum Streptophyta; class Magnoliopsida; order Fabales; family Fabaceae; genus Lathyrus; species Lathyrus tuberosus. The sequence goes on from JALAZF010000034.1 coordinate 11,578,215, forward strand.
ATGTGTTTTATGTTTTGTTCGTATATAGAAAAATGAGTGTTGCTCGAATTGTTGTTTTTTGTTTTGTTTTTAGTTTGAATGTGTTAGTTTGAATGTAGTTTGGATGAGTGTTGTGATAGTGTTCCGATTAACTCTCTTTAATTATTTAAACAATTTATTTACTCATTTCAATGAATAATCTAATGTTTATTATGTTTTTATTTAAGGTTCTTGTATGAGAAATTGGTACGCCCGCATCAATTGTCAGAAAGATTCAGTTTCTTATCTGCCAACTGTATCAATGCAATGTTAATTGCGATGAATCCAACTTCAGTACAATCTCACTTAGTCGAAAGATTTATAGCCAGCATAGATACAGAAAAGTTGTATCTTTTACCATATAATACTGGCAACGGGTTAGATTTGCATTCTTACTTCATTTATTATCATTTTTTGTTTTTTTATGTTGCGTATAAAATTACTATTGTTCTGGACCGGGCAAGGCTTCCTGCCCTTAAGAATCAGGCACAATCCATTATAGTTTGCGAACAGGCCAAATAGGCACAATATAGTCGTTGGGCACAATATAGCCGTTGGGCATAATATAGCCGTTGGGCACGTCCCCCTACTCGCTTGTCAGTTCACGCGACCAACTACCTCCCTAGATATTGCGGAGATAGTTGGACCAAGTCAGAGGACCACGCGCTGTGTCCTCCACTTGGCAGTCTCTCATTCGCCGAGTAGGCATCCTACTCGCGAGGAGAGATCTTGGCCCCGCGCTGGGGGTATATTATAAATACCCTCTCACTTGAGAGGTCAAGTATCTAATCTCTTACATTCTTACTTTGTACTTGCTTTTCTCCTCTTGTCCAAACTCTCACTTTGGCATCGGAGTACCTTGCATGTACCCCCCATTCTCCTCTCCTACGAGCATCAACTCCTGCCCTACACGAAGGCTGTGACGATCTCCTTCTGGTCTTCTCCGATCAGTGGCACCGTCTGTGGGAAATCCCAGCTTCCCCGTCTTTAACCAAGATTCTCTCTTGCACAACAAAGACCAAAGCTTCATCCTTTCAAATCTCAGATCGGCATGGCTTTCATCAAGAACGATGTTCACCAAGACTTTGTGGCCTCTGCGGCCAACAACAACGACCATGCTTTCGTCGGGCATATCCCACAGGAAAGTGACCGAAGATACGGAAGGCCTGCTTCCCCGAAACCCGATGAACCAAAGCCACGGGCACCAGCTGTGGAGCTCACCTTCGAGCCCATCCCGGTTCCCCAGGATGCTGATCCAAGCACTGCAGCGCTCATCGCATCTCTTAACAACTCAAACCTCTTAATCCTCCAGCAGAGAGAGAAGCTCAATACTCTCGAGCATATCCTTCAGGAACGCCTTGCTTCAGAAAAACTGAGTCTTTCCCCGCGTCCACGAACTCCCTCGAAGCGAAGACGCGACAGCCTCTCCCCAGAGAGGAAACGTTCAAGATCGAGGAACCCTACACCTGATCTAGCACGACGACGCCATCAGTCTCCCCCACGGAGATCCAGGCACTCCCGGGTATCCAAGAGGTCTCGACACTCGGATAAGTACGAGCACCGACACACCCGCAAACGTTCTCCTCGCCAAAGTTGAAGTCGCGGTCACAGCCGTTCCCTTTCGCTCTCTCCAAGTTCCAGCAGTGACGATGACGTTCACGGCCCGTTCACAAGAGACATCCTGGACACTCGAATCCCCCGCGGATTAGAGAAACCACCCACGTTGACAACCTATGATGGGAAGTCTGATCCCCGTGAGCATATCAAAAATATAGAAGCTATGCTCCAATATCACGGTGTCTCCGGGGCTATGAGATGCAAAATATTCCCCATCACCTTGAGAAAGGGAGCGATGACATGGTTTAAACGACTTCCTCGCGGATCCATCTCTTCATGGAGGGAGTTAAAGAGCCAGTTTGCCCGCCATTTCACAGCTTCCCAACGACATCCTAAGTCGGAGGCTACACTGGAGGCCATTATACCAGGCAGGGATGAATCCCTGCGGGCATACATTGAAAGATTTAACAAAGAAGCGGTGGAAGTCCGAACAACGGATCACATGAAAAAGTACCTCCTCGAAAAGGGACTCCGGCCCAAAAGCGATTTCCGTAAGGCAGTGGGGATCGAAGCTCCCCGAACACTGACGGAACTCCTTCGCAAAGCTGAGGACTACATCCATTACGAGGAAAAAGGAGCTGCATTCCATGCCCGGGACTTAAGAGATCGCGAAGCACCCCGGGCATCAAAAAAAGATGAGCCGGAATCATCCCGACAAGGGAAAGAGAAAAGGCGCGACGAGCGTCCTCGCAAAAGCAAAGGGCCAGCTGGCCGGTTTACGGATTACACCATGCTCACGACCTCGCGCGAGCACATTCTCTTCGAATGCATCAACACAGAATTTAAACAAGGGGGCGTCAGGTTCCCTAAACCGACCACATCTAAAGGGAACGTCAACAAAAGCAAATACTGTCGTTTCCACTGTAGTCACGGCCACGTGATAGAAGATTGTGTGCATCTTAAGGACGCAATAGAGATCCCCATCAAAGAGGGTCACCTAAAGCAGTACGTGAAGAAGGGAGAGTCCTCCCGACAAGACACATTCGATTCGAAGAAAGAGGTAGAATCAGCCCAATCTAGTCCTCCCCCGCAGGTCGCAATGGCCATCAGCCGACCAGAGGACTTCTTCGTTCCTGACCACCTCGACACGACTTCCCAGGTATTCATACACAGCACATGGGAAGCCTTTCCTACAGCCATGGTCATCTCATGTGGGGGGTACCATGAGCTTATAATAGGATCCATCAAACGAAAGTTTGAGCAGCTGATAGACAGTAGCCCCGATCAGTTGTCTGCGATCGAAAAAAGTAAAGGGTGTTCGCAGCCGATCACGTTTTACCAAGAAGAACTGCCCGGGGATCCCCAAATTCCCATATCCCTCTGCTGATCAGGGCCAAATTGTCCTTTACCGATGTTCGGAGAATCCTGGTTGACCAGGGCAGTTCCGTGGACATCATGTATACCAACCTGTTCCGCGCATTGAAACTGAATAAGTCCAACCTCTCACCATACTGGGATCGGACCTCCAAGGATTCAACGGGGCAACAGCTCGACCTTAGGGTTACGTGGAGATACCAGTCACTTTTGGAGAGGAAGAGGCATCTCGGACAATCAAAACGCAGTTCTTAGTCATTGATTGCCCGTCACTTTATCAATGCATCCTCGGCATGCCAGCTCTTGCAAAACTCATTGATGTCCCCTCTACGGTCCACCTCAAACTCAAGTACTATACTGAGAAAGGGCACGTCGCAACTCTGCATGGAGAAATTGAGGCTGCTCGCAGATGCTTTGAGGCCGCGACAAAAGGGCAGAACCAGATCGCGACGACGGCAAAATCAACAAAGCGCCCAAGAGAGGATGAGGTTCCAGCTGAAGGTGGCCAGCCAGACAAAAAGCCCACGCTTCCCGTGCATATCATCAACCTCGACAACAGGCTTCCTGAAGAGGGTAAAGAGGATCATGATGAAGAAAAACAGTCAGGAGCAACAAGCTCCCCGACTTCTGCACTTTTGCGACCAGTCCCAGATGGGGAATTCGAGATCATCACCTTCAGCAATAACCCCAACAGGGGAGTGAAGATAGGTGCTGGTCTCCCCGAAGAGATCAAGAAGGTGCTGAAGAAATGTCTTGACGACAACTGCATGTCACCACTTGACAATCAATCCAGTTGCTCGCGCCATTGCCCAACGAAGAAGAAAGCAATCCGAGGAAAAGGCACAAGCTGCCGAGAAACTAGTACAAGACCTCTTAGAGGAAAAATTTATTTTCGAGGCCAGGTATAAGACCTGGCTCTCAAACATTGTACTTGTAAAGAAAAGTAATGGAAAATGGCGCATGTGCATTGATTACACTGATCTCAATCGGGCTTTCCCGAAAGACGCCTATCAGCTACCGAGCATAGATAAACTCGTAGATATGGAATAATATGATCGAAGTATATATGGATAATATGATCATGAAATCCCAAGAGGAATCTGACCATACCACCCACTTACGAAAGGTGTTCGACCAAGCTTGAAAGTGTAAAATGTGTTTCAATCTAGAAAAATGCACCTTTGGTGTACGAGCATGGAAATTCCTCGGGTTTTACCTCACTGAAAGAGGAATAGAAGCAAACCCAGATAAATGCCGAGCACTCGTGGAGTTCCCCACTCCGCGGTCGAAGAAGGCGATACAATCCCTCAACGGGATGCTCGCGTTCCTTGCTCGCTTCGTGAGCAAATTCGCCCAGCACGCTCTGCCCTTCTTCAAATTACTCAGGAAGGAAGCCAATTTCGAGTAGACGAACGAATGCGAGCGGGCCCTTGTCCATTTCAAACAAGCTTTGTCCGAGCCACCAGTATTGTCCCGACCTGACCGCGGGGAAACCATATACCTGTACCTCTCCGTGGCTAACGAAGCAGTAAGTGCAGCACTTATTCGCGAGACGAATAATGGGCAAAAACCCATCTATTTCACCAGCAAAGCCCTGCAGGGACCCGAATTTATGTACACGCAAATAGAAAGAGTGGCCCTTGCTATCATAATTACTGCGAGGAGACTCAGATATTACTTCCTGGCGCACACTATCGTCGTCAGAACCGACCAGCCTATTAGGCAGCTGTTAAGCCGACCAGATATGGCGGGTAGGATGCTAAAATGGTCCATTGAATTGTCCGAGTTTAACATTCACTACGAGGGGAGGAAAGCCCTCAAGGCACAGGTCTTGGCCGACTTCGTAGCAGAAATGACTCCGGAACTATCCCCACAGGAGGGACACGGAAGTGGATCATTTACGTGGATGGCGCATCAAGCCCCTCAGGCAGCGGAGCAGGAATTATCCTCGAGAACGAGGAAGGGACCCTGATCGAAGTATTTCTGGTCCTGTCCTTCAAAACATCCAACAATCAAGCCGAGTATGAAGCCTTCCTCGCAGGATTACGATTGGCCAAAGACGTTGGCGCGAAAGAAATAAAAATTTGCACTGATTCCCAGCTCGTAGCGTCCCAAGTACGGGGAGAATCCCAAGCAAAGAACAACCAACTAGCCAAATATTTGGCAATGGTGAAAGAAAAAATAGCAGAGTTTGAAGCATGGGAAGTTCAGCACGTCCTGCGCAAGCAAAACACCCGAGCAAACATCCTCTCTAAACTAGCCAGCACCAGGAAAAAAGGTGGGAACAAATCCATCATACAAGAAATGCTGGCCCGCCCGAGCATTGTAAAACCCGACCTGCTAGACGTTAACGTCATCAGAGATCCCCTTTGTTGGATGACCCATGTGTACAATTATCTGACCAAGGGGGAACTCCCCGAGGACAGTAAAGAGGCCAGCGTAACTAAACGACGAGCCTGTTCGTATGTACTGGTCGAGGACAAATTATATCGACGAGGATTTTCCATCCCCCTGTTGAAATGTGTCGATGAGGCCCAGGTCCCTGAAATCTTACAAGAGATTCACGAGGGCATCAACGCACAACACTTAGGGGGAAGATCCTTGGCCCGGAAAGCTTTGCGGGCAGGATATTACTGGCCAACCATGCAAAACGACGCCAAAGAGCACGTACGAAAGAACGACCGTTGCCAACGCCATGGGGACATGCACTTAGCACCCCCCAACGAGTTGAAGACTCTCTCCTCGCCGTGGCCCTTCGCCTGGTGGGGGGTGGAAATTCTAGGCCCCTTTACAATGGGATCTTATCAAAACAAATTCCTAATCGTGGCCGTTGATTATTTTACAAAATGGATTGAAGCCGAAGCGCTCGCCAAGATCACAACCTTCAACATACTGCATTTCTACAAAAGGAACGTTCTCGCAAGATTTGGGGTACCACAGGCCCTTGTGACCGACAACAGAACCCAATTCACGGAAAAAAACTTCCAAGATTTCGTCGCCAAACTAGGGACAAAACAACATTTCACCTCCGTCGAGCACCCCCAGACTAACGGGCAAGCGGAGGCCGCGAACAGGGTGATTCTCCGCGGGCTAAAACGAAGGCTAGGCGAGGCCAAGAAAAGATGGGTCGAGGAGCTCCACAGCATCCTTTGGGCGTATAGAACAACACCACACTCCACCACCGGGAAAACTCCCTTCCGACAAGCATATGGAACAGAGGCGGTAATACCGGTGGAGATAAGGGAACCCTCCAGAAGGACAGAAGCTCCCCTTGATGAAGAAATGAACGACGAGGCTCTACGCGAGGAGCTCGACCTGGTCGAAGAAATAAGATCAGGAGCTGCGCTCCGCGAGGCCACATTAAAACAACAGATAACATTGTGACATGACGCCAGGGTCATAAAACGTGACTTCCCCGTAGGCAGTCTGGTCCTGCGTAGAAACCAGAAGGATTCGCGCGAAGGGAAACTGGCAGCAAACTGGGAAGGACCTTATAGGGTCAAGTCCAAAACGGGCACAGGAGCATATTACTTGGAAACATTGGACGAAAAACCACTTGCTCGACCATGGAATGATGAAAAGCTCAAGCAGTACTACAGCTAAGTCCTTAACCACAAGGCTAGACAAATTACCGACGTAATCACCCAAATAGGGAGATTTATGCGGCCATCGTATCATGCCCTGGTGAAGCATGACACGTATTACAACGCCGGCCAGCTTCTGCTCATTGTACGAGCAGATCCTGTGCACAACGGGGATACCTCGACTGAGCTCCGCCACTACCGCACCATTCAGGCAGGACACCCAGCTCGCGATGGGAATAGTCCTAGCCTCATCATGGGCAAAACCACTTTGCCCTCCTCTCTAGGTTTCACAACTCGCCGAGCACACACATATGAATAAACAGAGCAAACGTCCAAAATAAACCACTTACACAAAATCCAAGTATATTAAACACCGGTCATAACCGGGGAATGTTATAAGTACAAAAGGGGCAGCGCCCATATAAAATGGTAAGGGAACGCAGGCCCACAAAACATGTTAAAAAAACAACCAAGTCCTAAAATTTGCTTCCATCGTCGGGAGGAACAACCTGACCATTAATAACCCTGTTGAACAGACCCATTCCGTCGGTCAGAAGCTGCACGTCCGAGTTAAGGGCTTTCATCTGCTCTGAAGCAGCATTGAAACCGAACTCAGCCGCCTTCAAGTTATCCTCGCCAAGGATCCGAATCCTTCCGATCAACTCAGCTCTGGTCCTCAGGGATTTCTCATCATCATTCTCACCCTCGACGGCCGCTGACAAACCCTCCAGTTCAACTATTCTGGCCTGCAAGCGTGCCTTCTCCTCATCGGCCGCGGTCATCTGCAACTTCAGCTGGGTAACTTCCTGCTGAAGCAATACTTTGGCCTCCTCGTGACCTTCAAATTGCTTCAGATCATTGTACAGCTTATTGGTATCAACTTCCAACTCAGAAATTCTCGCCTTGGCCATGCGAAGGTTAACACGGAAAGCAGCCTCATCATCCCCTAGGGAAAGAGCCGCTTCGAGCACCCTGAACATGCCCGCAGCGTCCTGGCAGAGTTGTTTCCTCCTCGCCTGAGGATTGGCACTCACAATGGCTTCGACTTCAATATCCTGAACGACAATTGAGTTCCCTTCATTAAACATATCTCCACACGAATAACACGGGGACAAAACATACTGGTCGGCACCAGAACCTCCCAGGCCAGCGGCCGCAGAAGCCCCTGCGACATCTCTCTTCCTCTTATGGGTGGTATCCAGGGTCAGCGGCATCGAGGCTCTCTCTGGGACAGGGGTAGGACCAGCTGCAAAATTTTCCAGAACAGTCTGCTTAGGCACCCCGACCTTGGAACCTGCGGTCGACTTCTTGTGAACTTTCGCCGCTTGAGATCTCATCAGGCGTTCCCTCATGTTTACCATCATACCTATGAACACAAAAAACAAGTCAGAACTCAGAAATTCGAACAAATAAAAACAAACAGTGGACCATACCAAGTAATTGGACCACATCATCATCATTATCGCATTCGAGGAGAACTTTGATGTTAATATATCTAGCTGCTTGGACGGGCTCCCCATCATCCCCGGTCAACTTATTCCTGTCCCGATCAACTACGAAGGTCGGGGAAAAACTCTCCACATAAGCATGGAAGATCCTGTAGGACTCCTTATCGGCCTCACAGAGTTGTTCGTGTTTCACCAAGAATTGGTCGGTCCTACGCTTAAAATGGGAGTAAACCCATTCCAGAGGAAACATGGATACAACTCCATCCACCTCCCGACCATCAACTTTCACCTTTTCGATGGTCGAGATAGACCTTTTCGCCTCCTCGGAAATAGGTTTCACGATCAGAAACCTATCTTTGAAGTTGTGAATCGAGTCAGAGTACGGCCAGAATAGCCTGCTCTGCTGTTTGAACGAAACCCATCTTTGTTTCGTCCCCGTGGTACTTCTTTGAAGTTGGAAGAGACAAAAGAAGAGATCGACGGTCGCCCCGACATTGAGATGACGGCAGACTAATTCAAATGCCCGGATGAAGGCCGGAGCATTAAGGTGAAGCTGCGACGGGCACAACGCCAAATGGGTGAAGAGAGCCACTTGAAAATCAGTGAACGGGAGACGCATCTTGGCCTCCGTAAAAGCAAACTCGTATATTGGGAAACGCAATCCCGGATACCCAGAGCAAATTCTATCATTCTCCCCGGTTCTCCAACAGAGAGAACTCTCGAATCTCATCTTCGGTGAAAGTCGATCGGAACGACAGAGGTTCATGCGCTATCCAGTCCAGGTCCCCCTCTGCGACCTTGATGTTGGAATAATCGGCGGGCGCATCTGGCTCCTCTTGTGTCTCTTGAAGGTCGGGCACAACTTCATCCCGAGGATCAGCCATTTTCACCTGAAAAGCAGAGGAAGATAAGTGAATTCGACATCTAAGATCAAATCCACCCTTCCACCACTAATCAAGTGAAAGGGCGAGGATGAAGCCGAGGACAACCTCGAGCCTGTTCTAACTCATCTGTCTAACGACCAACAGGGCAAGTCCCCGCGACTTAATACAGCAAAGATCAAAACGAGGACATAGGCTCGTCGCGTCGTAAAATCACGACAAAGAACCGAACAGGCCTAGTGCCCGACTACAAACCTAAACTATACGCCTAACCATAATCTACAAAGATCTACATCAAAACATTCTCTACAGTTATCCTAGAAATCTCCATGTTCTTCATGTTCTTCATGGATTTTCCAGAAACTCATATGTTCATCAAAGAACACATGAAGTTCAACCTAAAAATTCATGAACCCACCGGAGAATCCATGAACAACACCCAGAAAACTCGAAGGTTCATAAAAAATATAGAAAAGGAAGAACAAACTTACAGGAAGAAGAAGAAGTTGACGGAGAAAAGGAAGATCAACGGTGGCGAAGAGGAACTCCGGCGGGAGGACTACTTGCAGAGAAAATAAGAGCAAGGAGTGAGAACTTGTAAGAATGAAAATAAAACCTTCCTCCACCTTTTATAACCATTTGATCGTGGGGGATCGTGAGGGTCATCATAGCCTACGCGGACCTAGGACTGACAAAAGCCATGAATGCTCACCACGTGTCACAAAAACTCTTCGCCTGGCTTATTACAAAAAATGCACCAAGTCCTTGGCTCCAACATGAGAAAATCTCCTCGTCAAACATCTCCTCGGCGAAAAACGCCAATTTCTGTGAGCACGTAACGAATCTTGGCCAACACTCAGCGTAATCATCTAACGACCACATCTGGTCGGGACACGAATGAGACACTCCACGCGAGCAAACACGTCCCCGACAGTACGGTCGTAGTCACAGCTGTCTTAAGTCATTACTCTCCAGCAGAGCAACGACTTGGGGGGCTCCTGTTCTGGACCGGGCAGGGCTTCCTGCCCTTAAGGATTAGGCCCAATCCATTATAGTTGGCGAACAGGCCCAATAGGCACAATATAGCCGTTGGGCACAATATAGTCGTTGGGCACGTCCCCCCCACTCGCTTGTCAGTTCACGCGACCAACTACCTCCCCGGATATTGCGGAGATAGTTGGACCAAGTCAGAGGACCACGCGCTGTGTCCTTCACTTGGCAGTCTCTCATTCGCCGAGCAGGCATCCTACTCGCGAAGAGAGATCTTGGCCCCGCGCTGGGGGTATATTATAAATACCCTCTCACTTGAGAGGGTCAGGTATCTAATCTTTTACATTCTTACTTTGTACTTGCTTTTCTCCTCTTGTCCAAACTCTCACTTTGGCATCGGAGTACCTTGCAGGTACCCCCCATTCTTCTCTCCTACGAGCATCAACTCCTGCCCTACACGAAGGCCGCGACGATCTCCTTCTGGTCCTCTCCGATCAACTATATCAATACTTTTGTTTTATTTTACAGTGGACACTGCGTGTTGGTTGCGATAAATCCGATAAGAGAAATAGTGAATTATGTGGATTCGTTAGATGGTGATGTAGATAAATACCCAGATATGAAGACGACGATTGATACGTAAGTGAAATTGTTCTAAATATTCGTGTGTATTTTTTTTTAATATATTTAAGTGAGATTGTTCTAAATATTCGTTTATATTATGTTAGAGCTATACAAATATTTTGATCACAAAGAGGAGCCAAAGTATCAAAGAGTAAGTCAACCAACATTACATGGATTAGAGTGGAGGTATATTTTCACAATTTTGCTTATAATAGTGATGCTACTTGATAAAACAAGTTAGACTACATATCCTGATATATATTCTTATTTTTTTTCTCTGTGTAATGTCCTCGTCAAAAAAATGGTATAGATTGCGGTTATTTCGTTTTGAGGTTTATGAAAGAAATCATTCATTTGGATCAAATAGAGATTTCAATCATGGTATGGATTTATAACTTAGGAGTTATTTTAATATTTATCAAACATTTGATATAATTAATTACTTTTAACTAAATCATGCATATTATGTTATATTATGTAGTATTTTGAAGAATTCAAGTGTGCTACTTACTCCAAAGTACAATTGGAAGAAATTAAGGAGGATTAGTGTCAATACCTTATTGAGCAGAGAATCATATAAGGTATGGAAGTTGGAAGTTGTTGTATATACTTTGTATAGTTTTGGAAGTTGTTGTATAGAATGGTTATTTTATTTTGGAAGTGGAATGGTTATTAGAATGGTTATATGGTGTATGAATAGTTGTTATTAGAATGGTTAATTAATTTGGAAGTTGCCGACCATAAGTTGAATATTAGAATGGTTAATTGATAAAGTCTTGTGTATAATTATGAAATATAAGGCCTATATATGGTGATTGAAGTATATAATTATGTAGTATTGTGAATTGAAGTATATAAGGCCTATGTTGAATAAAGGCTTATGAATTGAAGTATATAATTATGATAAGTTTTGATAAAAAATTATGTTATACAGGTTTGTTAATATACAGGTTTATTATAAGATTTTAAAAAAAAAAAGCTTTCTTAAAAAAAGGAATTTTAGCAGCGCTTTTGACAAAAAAAGCATCCTAAACAAATAATTTTTAAAACAATTTACATGTACAAAAGATAGCGCTTTAACTGAAAAAGTGATGCCAAAAGTGGAACTAAAGAAATCACTTTTCTAAAAAAAGTGCTGCGTAAAGTATTAAGCAGAGACACATTAGAAAGCGCTTTAAAAAGTGCTGCCTAAGGAGGAGGAGGGGGGGGGGGGGGGGGGGAACCAGCAATTTTTCCAAAAAAAGCGCTGCCTAAAGTTGGAAAATAATACACATTAGGCAGCGCTTTAAAAAGCGCTGCCTAAAGGGGAACAAAAAACAACGCTTTTAGTGGAAAATCGCTGCCTAAAGGGGACCTAAGGCAACGCTTTTGCAGTTATAAAAGCGTTGTCTTTACCTTTAGCAGCGCAACTTTTGGCAGCGCTGCTAAAGGCAAAAAAAAGCGCTGCTAAAGGTCTTTTTTGGCGTAGTGATAATTGCTCAAATCGACGGTGTTGCAGTCAATAAGGTTCTCATTGATTGTGGACCCTGTATAAATGCCATGCCTAATTCTTTGCTTAAGAGGATAGGTAAGTATGACATAGACTTGAAGTCTAACAATATGGTTTTGTATAACTTTGAAGGGAAAACCAATAGGCCCTTAGGGGTGATCCAAGTGGATGTGGTCGTGGGGACCACAACTCGGCCCACATTATTTTTTTATTTCCCACAAAGGAAAATTACAACCTCTTTTTGGGTCGAAAGTCGATACATGGAGTTTGGTGCATCCATTCTTCCATGCATCAGCGAATAACGATCAGGAAGTTGGATGGAATCGTTGAGCACATTGAGGTTGATCAGAGCTTCTTTCGTGCAGAGGTAAACCACATCGATAGATGGATTTTTGATCGACAACTGGCGAATATTTTGCCATGTAGACTGGCAAGAAGCGACTTCGACTTTAAAGGAGCCGACATATATTACTCAGTGAAGTTGCACCCTTTGCATGGCTTCATGTGGGAATATGAGACCAACAGTGGACACAACAGATGGTTTGGATCAAATGTTGAAGAAGTATGAGTTGAGCTTTCTGGCTTGGATTTTGGTGTATGTGGCTGAAAACAAAGTAATAGCGGCCGAATCTTAGGAAATAGTGGTTGTCGAAGCTGCCCAGTTTGAAAATTTTGAATTTGGCCAACCAGACCAAGAATCAGCTTCAGAAAGTCACAAGCTCGACTGCTTATATGAAGAAGAGCCTTTGGGGTTTGAGAAAGACCTGTCTACCTCGACCAAAAGGATGCAAGCTCAAAACCCTTTGAAAGAAGTTGATTTGGGGGATGGATCAACGAAGAGGCCAACTTATATAAGTGCCAGACTCAACCTAAATCTAAAAACAACAGTAATCAACATGCTGAAAGAGTTCAAAGACTGCTTTAAATGGGATTAATATGAAATGTCAGCCTTAGCCGAGAGTTGGTGGAGTTGAATCCCGAGATCATGTAAAAGATCAAAGCTAAAATCGAAAGATTTCTGCAAACCAGGTTCATCCGACCTGCAAGGTATGTCGAATTGTTGTCTAACATTATGCCAATAATTAAAAAGAACGACACTCTTAAGGGTCTGTATAGATTTTAGAGATTTAAATGTAGCCACTCCAAAAGACAAATACCCAATTCCAAAAGTTAATATTCCAGTCGATTCAGTAGCTGGTTTTGAGTATTTAAGTCTTTTAGATGGTTATTCAGGTTATAACCATATTTTTATTGCAGAACAAGATGTGTTGAAGACGGAGTTTCGATACCCTAGAGCCTTACACACCTGTGAATAGGTTAAAAATATTAATTTCTAATTATGAAAGTTTTGATTAATGAACTTCTAAAAAATTATTAATTCATTAATTCATTAAAAAATATTTAAAATATTAAATTAGTTAAAAATATTATTAAATATTGAAATATCTTAGTCATCCTTGCCACCTAATTAAAAAATATATTTTTTATCCTAATTAAAATTTTTTTTTTATCCCAATCATCAATGCTACGAATGAAAAATTAGAGGTGGACTACAAAAATCCAAATGTCTCCAAAATTAAGGGATCAAAATCGTAGGTTTTGTAATAGCGGGACCAATTGTTCAAAACACTCAAACTAGGGAGACCAAAAGCACATTTAAGCCAAAAAAAAGGTAATAACTAAGAATTGAAACATGAACCCTTGTACATCTATTACTCATCCAGGTTGAAAATATGGAATTTTTTTTAGAATAATCATGTTATTAAAAAAAATCCCCAAAAAAAGATAACTTTCAAAACAATTACTAAAATGGCTTGTTTTGCAGAAAAATCAACCTGGTGGCGCCATATGGTATGGCGCCTCAGGAAAAAAAATTTGGGAAAATTGCCACAAGCCATTCCAAATGGCGACTCAGTAGAAAAGGGTTGCCCTAATTTTCAGAGGAGGCACCATACCATATGGCGCCTCAGGTCAAGTAACTTTTTTTAAAGCGTTTTAAATGTTATTTTTTTAATTTATAATAAATTTATTTTTAAATGTGTATACAGAATATCATGTTCCTATAAATAAGAGTTCACCCTCATTTGCTATTGCACAACACTTTTCACCAATATCCTAATCTCTCCCCCCCCCCCCCTCAAATATCATAATCTCTCCCCTCCCACCATGTCTGAGTGGCTAAATGGCCGTCCATCGTCATCATCATTAGCACCGGAGGAACCGCTTCCAACATTTCCACTGATGAAAAGAAATATCCTAGTTGTATTTTGTAACACCCCCAATCTATACCCCGAACTATTAAAGCGATAATAAATAAGCAGAGTAGAATTAAAACATTCATGGTATAGACAGAGCGTTACATCACAATGATGAAATAAAATAACCTGCTCAAATAGATATGCAACAATCAGGTAGCAACATAAACAGAGGAACTCAGTTCATAACACCCACAATTCAGATACAGAATAAAAGCGAAAAATCTGCAACTGAAATCTCATATATATATAAACATAGAAGTTTGTCTGTCATACACAGAGTCATACATGTAAAATCCAAAAAAAAAAGATATATACATAAAGTCACATAACGATCTCCCCGACTACCCGGTGCTACATATCAGAGCCGACCGACAAAAGAATGAAGACCTAAGCTTCACAAAAAGACCTCAAACATCTAATCTGCAATGCCTCATAGAGCATTCAAAACAGCAGAAGGGTGAGAAACACAATTATAATATAGTTGCATACAATTATGTAACAACACAAAATACACAATGTAAAACATTCTCACCACAACTTACACCATAATTCACATACAAAACAACACAATTCATATCTCATACATCCTTCACAAAGGCATAACAATCATGCTCAATACATTTATCACCAACATATATATATATCAACCCATCACTTCCATTCACGATTCTCACACATAATCAATCCATCCATGACTTATGCAAATGCAAAGAGACCGACACAACGACTCTATGCAAATGCAATGCGGTACCGTTCCATCCGTCATTCCCATCATTAATTCACTTAGGAATTATTAGAATCATCGCTTGTTACTTAGTATAACTCCCCGTCGGGCAAACGATGTTCCCCGTCGCTTTCGGTCCTCTTGGTATAAGGCTCACGACGTTTATGGATCGCTTTCGGTCCTCTTTGTATAAGGCTCACGATCAGATCGATTTCGGTCCTCTTTGTATAAGGCTCACGACCGTTATAGCAGATTCCCTCGGGAATCGTTTCGTCGCTCATACCCACTAGGGCACACGACATCACAAGAATGCATATCATGATGCTTGGTATACAATGACTCATGACAATCAAATGCATACACATATACAACCATGTGAACCATTTTAACATCCATAGTCATGCATATACAATCAAACCCAACATAATGCATTTACTTGCCCTAAGGCCACAAATCATCATCACAACATTCACATCATATGCATTCACATCATATAACAACACACAAGCTATACATTATATATCCAAAGCATATTGCATGATAACACATCACTTGCACACAACTACGACGATAAAAGTCGACAAAACGACACGTTGCCAAATTCCTGACATAATTAAATCGGTCACCAATCTCAAAAACCACTTTTATAAGAAATAAAATTTCATAAGTTTTCCAATGGTACAAAGAACGTCCCGATCCGAGTTACGAATCAAAAGTTACAGAATTTAGAAAACAAATTTAATTTTTGAAGTTCCAGGTCACGCTAAACGGGCTACTCCCCGCGCTGAGCGCGCTCCTCACTGCCTGGTGAGGTTGCGAATTTTCAAGACCGCGCTAAGCACGCAGACCCCGCCCTGAGCGCGCACTGCGAAATTCAGAAAAATGAACTCTTCGCAAATCCAACCCAAAAATCCTATTTTTCATCCCAGATCAATTCCAACAGTAAAACAAGCATAGCAATTGTTCATAAACACAGTGTGATCATACAGCGCGATTTATATCGATTTCCGACCGTGAAAACATCGATTTCTACTCGTTTATCTCATTTCGACCTATATTTGAAAAACTAGTAAACAATCCAACACACCCATACATAATCATACACAAACATAGCATAATCGAGTTTCACACCCTTACCCGATTAATCGTGCTTCGAAGTGTCAGTTGAATCGATTCCTAAACTTTCAAGTTTTTTCCTCTTTTTCTTCTTCTCACTCTACTTTTCTCTTCTCTTCTTTCTTCCCTTCCTATTTTTCTCTCTTTCTTCTCTATGTTTCTATTTTAAATGAAAAACAATATCTAACCAAGCCAAAAAGACCAATATACCCCTACACTCAATTTTCTCGCAAACGTTACCAAAACGCGATAAAACATAATAACGATAAACATAACACATTTATCAAGAATAAAATAATATAAAGACCAAAAATAATTAAATCGACTCGATTAAATAAATCTAACAAAAAAAGACCAAAAATAATATTACCTGAGACGAACAACTCCGGATACGATTCCCGCATCCGACTCTCCAACTCCCAAGTCAAATTGCCCTCAGCAGCGCCTCCCCACGCTACTTTCACAAGCACAATATCCTTGCCTCTTAACCGCTTCAACTCGCGATCCAAAACCCTCATCGGTAATGCCTCAACCGTAAGGTTCTCTCTTACCTTGACCTCATCCATTTGAATCACATGCGACGGATCCGGAACATACTTTCGAAAGATTCGGTGGCAATGCCACCCGATAAGCCACATCACCCACTCTCGCGGATATCTGATAAGGACCAATAAACTGAGAAGTAAGCTTCTTCGACTTCAATGCACGACCACCACCCGTCACCGATGTAACTCTCAAAAATACATGATCGCCTTCTTGAAACTCAAGATCTTTCCTCCTTCGGTCATGATAACTCTTCTGCCAACTCTGAGAAGCCTTCATCTTCTCCCGAATAAGTTTCACCTTTTACGTAGTTTGTTGAATTAACTCCGGTCCAACCACCGAACTCTTCCCAGATTCATGCCAACACAAAGGCGTTCGACATCTTCTTCCATACAACGCTTCAAAAGGTTCCATTCCAATACTCGAATGGAAACTGTTGTTATACGTGAATTCCACCAACGAAAGATAACTATCCCAAGCACCACCTTGCTCAAGAACACAAGCTCTCAGCAAATCTTCCAATGACTGAATAGTTCTCTCAGTCTGACCATCCGTCTGAGGATGATAAGCAGAACTCAATCTCAACTTGGAACCTAACACCTTTTGCAAACTTTCCCAAAATCTGGAAGTAAACCTCGGATCTCGATCTGAAACAATACACAACGGAACACCATGTAGCTTCACAATCACACAGATATAAATCTTAGCCAACCTCTCCAAAGAAAAATTGATGTCAATCGGAATGAAATGCGCCGATTTAGTCAGCCTATCCACAACCACCCAAATGGCATTATGTCCCCTCTGAGTATTCGGCAACCCTGTCACAAAATCCATAGAAATGCTGTCCCATTTCCACTCGGGAATATCCAACGGTTGCAATAATCCACTAGGCTTCTGATGTTCTACCTTTGACTTCTGACACGTCAAACACGCATAAACAAACTGAGCCACATCCCTCTTCAATCCGGACCACCAAAAGATTTTCTTCAAATCTTGATACATTTTATTAGCTCCCGGATGTATACTCAAACTACTCCGGTGTCCTTCCTCTAAAATCATCTTTTTCAATTCCGAATCATCAGGAATACAAATTCTCCCACGGAATCTCAAAACACCCTTATCATCCACTTTAAAGTCACCATTCACACCTTTATCTCCAACAGTCATCAAATCAACAAATTTCACATCCAGCCTCTGTTTCTCGCTAACGGTCAACAGAAACTCATTAGTGACCCTTAACATACCAAGCCTCATGCCAACAGATGTCAATTCACACACCAAACTCAAATCTCTAAATGCTTCCAAAAGTTCTCACTCTTTAACCATCAAAGCAGACATATGCAAAGATTTCTGGCTTAACGCATCGGCTACCACATTAGCTTTACCAGGATGGTAATTCAAGCTAAAATCGTAGTCCTTCAAAAATTCCAACCATCTTCATTGCCTCATATTCAGCTCTTTCTAATTAAACAAGTATTTCAAACTCTTATGATCACTAAAGACTTCGAATCTTGCACCATAGAGATAATGCCTCCAAATTTTCAACACGAAAACCACCGCCGCTAATTCCAAATCATGCGTAGGGTAATTTTTCTCATGATCCCTTAATTGCCTCGCCACAACCTTACCTTCTTGCATCAACACTCCATCTAACCCAATCAAATACGCATCGCAATACACCACAAACGGTTCACTAGGATTCGGTAAGATCGAAATTGGAGTTGTAGTCAATCTTCTCTTCAGCTCACTAAAACTCTCCTCACACTGAATATCCCAAATAAACGCTTTACCTTTACAAGTCAGTTGGGTCAAAGGAAGTGCTAACTTGGAAAAGCCTTCAATGAATCTTCGATAATATCCAGCTAAACCCAAAAAGCTTCTAATTTCAGTAACAGATCTAGGAGCCTCCCATTGTAGAACTGCATCTACTTTGGATGGATCCACAGCAATACCATTACCTAAAATCACATGCCCAAGAAAACTCACTTCTGACAACCAGAACTCACACTTGGACAACTTGGCATAAAGTCTCTTTTCCTTCAAGATTTACAATACAATACGCAAATGCTCCGCGTGTTCCTCCCGAGACATAGAATAAATCAAGATGTCATCAATAAACACAATAATAAATTGATCCAAATGCTCATGGAAAATGCGATTCATATACTCCATAAACACTCCCAGCGCATTAGAAACCCCGAACGGCATTACGGAATATTTGTAATGTCCGTATCGTGTCCTAAAATCCGTCTTCTGAATATCTTCCTCTTTCACTTTAATCTGATGATAACCTGACCTCAAATCAATTTTACTAAACACACACACACGCACCTACCAACTGGTCCATCAGATCATCGATTCTCGGAAAAGGATACTTATTCTTAATCATCACCTTATTCAGCTGGCGATAATTAATACACAATCGCATACTTCCATCTTTCTTTTTCACCAATAAAACTGGAGCACCCCAAGGCGATACACTCAGCTTCACAAACCTCTTTTCTAACAATTCATTCAACTACTTCTTCAACTCAACCAACTCAGATGCCGACATACGATAAGGTGCCATTGATACAGGTCTAGTACCAGGAACTAGATCTATAGAAAACTCCACCTCTCTCTCTGGCGGCACATTAGAAATATCCTTCGGAAACACCTCTGGAAAATCACACACGACTGGAACCACAACAATTGCAACTTGACTATCCACAGTCAACGATGCAAACAACCCGAACAATTGAGCTTCATCCGCCAAAAGTTTCTTCAACTCTTTGGTAGATAAGAAACTCGATTCCTCGTCTTCTTCAAGAGAAGGAAATCTTACCAACTTATGATAACAATCGATATGAACTCGATTGAACTGCAACCAATTCATTCCCAAAACCACATCTAAACCCTCCAACGGCAGACACACCAAATCCATATCAAAATCCTTACCATAAATGGTCAAAGGACAACTTAAACAAACCAAAGAAGTATTACCGACCCCATTACTGGAGTATCGATAACCATCTCTCCATCCATCGAAGACAATAATAGATTCAAAGGCTGCGCACACTCAGACGAAATAAACGAATGAGTCGCTCTGGTATCAATAATAGCAACTAAAGGCGTACTATTAATAAAACAAGTACCTCTGATCAGACGATCTGCACTAGTAGTCTGAGTTCCTGCCAATGCAAATACTTTCCCTCTAGCTTGAGCTTGCTTTGGTTTCGGACACTTCGTACTAATATGACCAGGTTCGCCACAGTTGAAACACTTCACCACATTCCTCTTGCACTCAGCTGTCACATGTCCTATACCTCCACAATTGGAACACTTCCTTATATCCTTTCTACATTCAAACTGACGATGTCCTAAGTCACCACACCTATAACATCTCAAAGAATTATACGTACCTCCCCCACTTGGCCTTTTATCAGAATTAGCCCCTTTGCTTTCCCTTGTCAGCTGGTGACACATAAGGACCACCACGAAACGGTTGCTTTCCTTTTCTTTCGTTCACACTCTTATAATGAGTAGAATGAGCTTTGCTATCCTCCTCATAAATTCTACAATAATCCACCAAATCTGAAAACCCCCTAATTCTTTGATAACCAATGGCCAACTTGTTCTCGAGACGCAACCCGTTTTCAAACTTCACACATTTGGAAAACTCCGCAGTTGCTTCAGCATAATGTGGATAAAACTGAACAAGCTCCACAAACTTAGCAGTGTAATCAATAACTGACATGTAACCCTGTTTCAACTCCAAGAACTCTATCTCTTTCTTTACTCTAACATCTTCAGGAAAATACTTCCTCAAAAACTCCCTGCTAAACAAAGCCCAAGTGACCTCTTCACCTGTAAAATCCAAAAGAAAAAGATATATACATAAAGTCACATAACGATCTCCCCGACTACCCGGTGCTACATATCAGAGTCGACCGACAAAAGAATAAAGACCTAAGCTTCACAAAAAGACCTCCAGCATCTAATCTGCAATGCCTCATACAGCATTCAAAACATCAGAAGGGTGAGAAACACAATTATAATATAGTTGCATACAATTATGTAACAACACAAAATACACAATGTAAAACATTCTCACCACAACTTACACCATAATTCACATACAAAACAACACAATTCATATCTCATACATCATTCACAAAGGCATAACAATCATGCTCAATACATTTATCACCAACATATATATATCAACCCATCACTTCCATTCACAATTCTCACACATAATCAACCCGTCCATGACTTAGGCAAATGCAAAGAGACCGACACAACGACTCTATGCAAATGCAATGCGGTACCGTTCCATCCGTCATTCCCATCATTAATTCACTCAGGAATTATTGGAATCATCGCTTGTTACTTAGTGTAACTCTCCGTCGGGCAAACGATGTTCCCCGTCGCTTTCGGTCCTCTTGGTATAAGGCTCACAATGTTTATGGATCGCTTTCGGTCCTCTTTGTATAAGGCTCACGATCTGATCGCTTTCGGTCCTCTTTATATAAGGCTCACGACCATTATAGCAGATTCCCTTGGGAATCGTTTCGTCGCTCACACCCACTAGGGCACACGACATCACAAGAATTCATTTCATGATGCTTGGCATACAATGACTAATGGAAATCAAATGCATACACATATACAACCATGTGAACCATTTCAACATCCATAGTCATGAATATACAATCAAACCCAACATAATACATTTACTTGCCCTAAGGCCACAAATCATCATCACAACATTCACATCACATGCATTCACATCATATAACAACACACAAGCTATACATTATATATCCAAAGTATATTGCATGATAACACATCACTCGCACACAACTACGACGATAAAAGTCGACAAAACGACACGTTTCCAAATTCCTGACATAATTAAATCGGCCAACAATCTCAAAAACCACTTTTATAAGAAAGAACATTTCATAAGCTTTCCAATGGTAGAAAGAACGTCCCGATCCGAGTTACGGATCAAAAGTTACGGAATTTAGAAAACATATTTAATTTTTGAAGTTCCAAGCCGCGCTAAGCAGGCTCCTCCCCGAGCTGAGCGCGCTCCTCACTGCCCGGTGAGGTTGCGAATTTTCAAGACCGCGCTAAGCGCGCAGACCCCGCGCTGAGCGCGCACTGCGAAATCCAGAAAAATGAACTCTTCGCAAATCCAACCCAAAAATCCTATTTTTCATCCCAGATCAATTCCAACAGCAAAACAAGCATCAGCAATTGTTCATAAACACGGTGTGATCATACAACACGATTTATATCGATTTTCGACCGTGAAAACATCGATTTCTACTCGTTTATCTCATTTCGACCTATATTTGAAAAACTAGTAAACAATCTAACACACCCATACATAATCATACACAAACATAGCATAATCGAGTTTCAAACCCTTTCCCAATTAATCGTGCTTCGAAGTGTCGGTTGAATCGATTCCTAAACTTTCAAGTTTTTTCCTTATTATCTTCTTCTCACTCTCCTTTTCTCTTCTCTTCTTTCTTCCCTTCCTATTTTTCTCTCTTTCTTCTCTATGTTTCTATTTTAAATGAAAAACAATATCTAACCAAGCCAAAAAGACCAGTATACCCCTACACTCAATTTTCTCGCAAACGTTACCAAAACGCGATAAAACATAATATCGATAAACATAACACATTTATCAAGAATAAAATAATATAAAGACCAAAAATAATTAAATCGACTCGATTAAATAAATCTAACAAAAAAAACCGGGGTGTTACATATTCTCAGCAACAAAGCCTCCGATTAAGGTCCTACTCTGGAACACGCAGACATTGGAGCATTTGTATAGGGAACTTTATTGTTGGCTAGAAGGAGAATTTGAGGCAGGTGAAAAGATCAGGAAGATTGAGAGGCTGGTTGAGGAGTCTAGTCCAAATGGAATTACCCGCACTTGGAGAAAAGTGCAAAATGATGCTGGTGTTCTTATGATGATGTTAACGCCAAAGAAAATTAGCTTGATGGTTGTAATATCCCAGATAAGTTGATGCGTTGAGTTGTTTCTTTTAGGTTTATTGTTGTTATTTTCTGATTTGGTATTAGGTTATGTCGTTGTTATTTGCCGATGTTTAGCTATTAAGTTATGCTCTATTATGTTATGTCGTTGTAATCACTTAGGTATGATATCAATGAAATAAAATTTGTTGTTGTTATAAATAGACAAGTTTACAGTTGAAACTATGATGTTGTGCTTGATCCCACATTGGGACACTTGGTACGATTGTGTCCCGGTTGGCGGCACGAACCACATAACCTCGCCATTTTGTCTGCTGCATCCATCTCCGTTCGAATACGGGTGCTGTTAGGACGACCCTTTTTCTGTCTTCGCATCAAATCATTATGCCACACAATTTCGCCTTCGTACGGAGGCCAGTAGTCCTCCCTTGCTACTACCTGTAAGCTATTGTCGTAGACATTGCATAGAGTAATAACTTGGTGAAGAACAAAGAGATAGTTGGTTGGGTCAAGCCGAGCTTTCGAACATGCTGCTATAACATGGGAGCAAGGCATACAAAATTCCTGAAACTTTCCATAGTCACACCAACTCCTATCCAGTTCCACTCGGTAACATTCCCTAGGCCTCCCTTGGTTGTGATCAATAGACTCTACAACATTGAAGTGACATTTAGTACAGTCAAAGACCGTGACTACATGTGTGTTGTCTTTGGCATCTTCATCCTTCATAAATGTCATTGAACTATTACTGAACAATTGCCCAGATTGCAAGACCGAACCCCACTTTGTACGTCTGGTATCAAAAAGTGCACCGAGTCTAAAATATGTTGACCTCACCAGAGAAGTTATCGGTAGGTTTCGGATGCCCTCGAATATAGAGTTCATGGATTCAACAAGGTTTGTTGTCATGTGGCCCCATCGCTACCCATTGTCGTATGCCCTTGTCCATTTTGCCCATTGAATATTATCAATCCATCTCAATGCATCTGTGTTTGTCAGCCTGATCTCGTCACGGTAGTGTCTGAAGGTAGGCTCTGTTAATGCATAACCTGCGTTAGTAACCTTCTTCTTTAGCGTTTTGTCCTTGAACTCCCGCATGAAATTTTGACCGATGTGTCTAATGCAATACACATGGCTTGAGGGAGGATCCTGCCAACCGTTATCAAGATTTTTGTATGTGCTATTGATTGATGGGTGTCCATCAGAGATAAGACATAAGTTAGGTTGGGGAGCCATGTATTGTCGGAGATTTTTTAGGAAAAAACTCCAACCTCCAATGGTCTCCCCTTTAACTAGTACGAAGGAAATCGGAAAAATGTTGCTATTGTCATCCTGTGCCATGACCATTAGTAGTGTGCCCTTATATTTCCCGTACAACCACATTCCATTAATTTGAATGATAGGTTTATAGTACGCAAATCCTTTGATGCATGGTTCAAACGCCCAGAAAAGTCTATGGAAAATGCCATTTCCACTAACACAATTCCCGTCTGGCGTATACATGGGCAATGTCTCCAAGATGACAACAGTCTTTGGGGCATAGTGTTTAAGTGCCACCAGGTATTTTGGAAGTTCTTTGTAAGAGTCCTCCCAATTTCCAAAAACCTTTTGAACCGCCTTAGTCCAAGCTATCCACGATTTCCTATACGAAGGAGTATAGTTGTATCTTTGAACCATATGCGTGATTATGGTACTCAACTTTAAAGAAGGGATGTCGCTGATGAATGATAGAATTTCGTTCCAGATCAACTGAGAGATGATCTTGTGATGATCCTGCATTGGATTCGTGATTATACATGTGTGCTATGGACCCATTGACCCTATCTTCCAGGAATCGTTTCGCTTCCAGAAAGATGTTGTTAATCTAAACGGGCACACCTCACGACAATAGATCTTATACAGAGTCAGATTTGTTCAATCTACCCTATAACCTGCAGACAACGCCATGTGATATTGTTTTATAGCTCGGACACAATCTTATTTTGTACGAAAATTGTCTCCCACTTTTAATACTCCTTCCGTTTACATGTATGGATCGTAAAAAATATCCGTTGATGGTGTGTCTTCGCCTAAGTTAAGTCTCGTCATGTGTTGAGGTGGGCAATAAACATAACTCACTGGTACAAGGTCTTCCTCCTCGTTGTTTACCATTTCATCGACAATGTCCGCCGCTTCTTCTTCTCAACTTGTTCATTATCGGATTCGTTATAAACCTGAGAAGATTCAAGTTGTTGAGACAGTTGTTGTTGTTGTAATGTAATATATAACTCAATATCATTGAATCTAGAATACTCATGACTAAGAAACATATTATGGACATCATCATCGTTCCAAATCTTTAACTGAAAAATATGCATTGCTTGTGCCTGTCAAAAAACATAGGATTTTTGTATACGATTTTTCCAACTGGACCATACTATATTTTCTTTTCTATTCTGGATTTCCGTATCCCTAAAATTGAAACCGGTAATGGGACATTCAAACATATCACCATTTAGATGTGCACTGATCATGTATTGTGGTGTTTGAGCCATAACAAAAACGTTACTAACTCGTGTTTGGAAGAAATGGTTTCTAAATTTTAGTGTTTGGAAGAATATGTTAACTAAAGGGTGTGATCATAAATTGTATGTTTCATATGTATTAATAGGCGTATAGTTAATACAACATTCCCACGCCAAGAATCTCACAAGGACTTTATGACTATTCTGATGACTTACAAGACATTAAAGTAAAAAATAAAACCATTGCCTTGCATGTATTATGTGATTCTCTGCGTGACAAGACCACACTCTCACGCCAAGAATCTCACAAGGACTTTATGACTATTCTGATTCCTTTTTGCAAATACTTTATATTTTTATTTGTATTATCATTATTGTTATTTTTTTATTATGACTATTACTATTGTATACTATCACATGTCTCTGCATGACTAGACTACACTACCATTGCCAAGAAGCTCAAAAGACTACACTATTATTTATCATGCCTACACACAATAGGAAATAATTATTCACTTCTTTAGCATGCTTATTCCTATGCCCATGCCTTACCAACTACACTTACTAGTCTTGCTTGCATTTATGATTCTCTGCATGACAAGACAACACTATTCTAAAAAAAAACCCAAGACTTTTACATGTAACTCTTTGCAAAGATACACTGTTCTCTAGCATGACTATACATAAAATAAGGTACACAATACTACCATGCCAAGACTTTCACATGTGACTCTCTGCAAAAATACATTGTTCTCTAGCATGCCTATACAGTATTTCTTTATGATTCTCTGCTTGACATAACAATACTACCATGCCAATATAGTAATTCACTACTCTGCATGACTACACTTGTTAGACTACAATTCCAAAGCATGCATGCAAGAGAACACATAAGTGATTCCTTACACAATGACCAAGAATGCATGCATTTTCATGTGACTCCCCTCATCTCATTCTTCACCATTATAAATACAATCACACCACTTTACAAATTCTTCTCATCCCAAACTCTTTTCCTTAAATCACAAAATATTCGCATCCATCACAAACTCTTCTTCTTCATACCAAAAAATATATTTACTCACCATGGGAAACGAGCACAAAGGCACACCTGAAAACATTGCAGACTTTGTAAGTATTTTGTCCTTGATTAGGTTTGTCTTCCTTAACTTAGAAATATTGTTTTATAAAACTAATGTTAATTATATTTTTGTTCAGGAGGTATCAAGTTTTCATTGTCGTGGGCACGACTATATGCCACACGAACCACACATCGAAGAATACCTAACTGCATGTGGATTTGGTGAGTTAATAAAAATCAAGTCATACTCGCTTGACCCAAAATTTATTCTAGCTTTGCTAGAACAATGGAGGCCTGAGACCCACACATTTCACCTTCCTTTCGGTGAATGCACGGTCACACTCCAAGATGCGTATATGTTACTTGGCATACGCATCAACGGAAAGACCGTCAACGGGAAGGTTTTTGTCGACAACCAACTGAGCGATCATTTGTTGGGCACACCGCTCAGTCTCGAAACACCTGAGCCAACACGTGATGGTCGACCTAGGGGCCAAGGTATTAACTTAAAATACCTTAGGGTACACTATGAGTCTATTGTATTAGACGACGAAATCCCCCTCCCCCCCCCCCCCCCCCCGCGCGTATTACAAGATACTTAAAACTCGGTGCTTTTTAATGATCTTATTCAGTCATTTTTTATTTCCAGAAAGTACTGGAAATAGTGTAAATATTATGTATTTACCATTGTTGTCCAACATTAATAAAGTGTGCGAATATAGTTAGGGTTCAGCTGTCCTGACCCACCTCTATAGTTCACTATATAAAACTTCAAAAAAAGACACTTGTACTTTTTATGGATGCGCCTATCTCCTTCAAGCATTGGGTTGGTCCAGAATGCCAACACTAGCTCCTGTTAACCGGAGTCTCTTCACATTTCCCTATGCACTTAAGTAAGCTTAATTTTACTACTCGAACTTATGTCCTTTAATGAAATTTTATTTGTAACTAACTTACTTGTATCACATTTTTTTAGGTGGTCAGTTTCGGGAATGAATTACCATCGAAATCCCAGGAACGCAATAACCGTCTACCACAACCTAATAGATCACCTTGGCCCTGACGATGTAATTTTTTCTTAAAATACCATAATTTTGTCTCTTAAATTACAACTCTCTGCACTCTGCATCTTCAGAGACTTCAGCAGCGGAAAAACTTCAAAAATTTGAAACTCCATCAGCAGCAGTTTGACACTTTTCATAGTCTTCATCACTTGATCTGCTGTAGCACCATCTTCATTATTGACAACAGCCAATTGGTGCTCCCCCTCAAAAATATGAACCAGCATCACAGCTGTTCAGTAGCTCACAATGTGCAGCACTTTTCTCCCCCTTGATGTCTGCTTGGCTGCACTCTTCAAATGTCATGATATCTTCACTAGTTCAGTCAAAACTCCTCCTCAATAACTGCATTACCACTTTTCAACTAAACATCTTTTAGCAGCATCAATTTATCTCCCCCTTAATATCTGCATCACATTAGCAACATTTGGCAGTTACACTCTTTGATACTCTTGACTCTCTTGCCTATTTTCTCCCCCTTTTTAGCCACAATTAGACAATCCTCTCCTGGCAGTTGGCTACACAATTTCAGAACCACTCCAACTGCCCACAACCCCTCTAGCAGATTTAGTCTTCATAAATGCAGATTCCCAATCTGCTTCTTAACCTTTCAAATTGGTTTGCATCTAAGGCTTTAGTGAATATGTCAGCCAGTTGGTTCTCGGTGGCTACATGTTCCAAGGTAACAATTTTTTCTTCAACCAGATCCCTTATGAAGTGATGCCTTATGTCTATGTGCTTTGTCCTACTATGCTGTATAAGATTTTTAGATATATTAATTGCACTAATATTATCGCAGTATAGTGTCTTAACATCTTGTTTAACATTGTATTTACTCAACATCTGCTTCATCCAGACCAGTTGAGAACTACTACTTCCTGCTGCAACATACTCCGCTTCAGAAGTTGAGAGAGATACACAGTTCTGCTTCTTGCTAAACTAGGAAATCAGATTGTTCCCTAGAAAGAAACACCCTCCTGAAGTGCTTTCTCTATCATCTGCACTTCCAGCCCAATCAGCATCACAGTATCCTTTTAAGTCAGTCCCAGAATCATGGCTATATAACATTCCATAGTCACTTGTGCCATTCACATATTTCAGAATCCTCTTCACTTGATTCAAGTGACTCACCTTAGGATCAGACTGATATCTAGCACACACTCCAACAGCAAAGGAAATATCAGGTCTGCTTGCTGTGAGATATAGTAAACTTCCAATCATACTTCTGTACAAGCTGTGATCCACACTCACTCTATTCTCATCCTTGGATATCATCAAATGGGTGGGAGCAGGTGTCCTTTTGTGATTGGCTTTATCTAGGCCAAACTTCTTTACTATGCTCTTAGCATATTTGCTTTGAGAAATAAAGATAAAATCCTCCATTTGTCTGACTTGTAATCCAAGGAAGTAGCTAAGTTCTCCAACCAAACTCATTTCAAATTCTGATTGCATTTGTTGGACAAACTGTTTTACCATAGCATCTGACATCCCCCCAAATACAATGTCATCCACATAAATTTGGGCTACCATTAATTTTCCGCCTTCTTCCTTGACAAACAAAGTTTTGTCAATGCCTCCTTTTCTATACCCATTTGCTACTAAGAATTCTGTCAACCTTTCATACCAGGCCCTTGGAGCTTGTTTTAAGCCATACAGTGCCTTCCTCAGTTTGAACACGTGATTGGGGAAGTTTGGATCAGTGAATCCTTTAGGTTGATCTACATAGACTTCTTCATTCAGATAGCCATTTAGAAAGGCACTCTTCACATCCATTTGGAACAGCTTGAATCTTAGGTTACAATCCATACCCAAGAGTAGTCTGATGGATTCTAATCTCGCCACTGGAGCAAACGTCTCATCAAAGTCAACTCCCTCAACTTGAGTATAACCTTGTGCAACAAGTCTCGCTTTGTTTCTTGTAACCACTCCAAGCTCGTCTGACTTGTCTTTGTAGATCCACTTTGTTCCAATAACATTCACCCCTTCTGGTCTTGGTACAAGATCCCAGACTTCATTTCTTCTGAACTGCTCCAATTCTTCTTGCATAGCATTTATCCAAAACTCATCTGTCAGAGCTTCCTTAACATTTTTTGGCTCAAATTTGGATACGAAGCACGAGCTAGCTATTATTTCTCCGGACCTAGTTCTTACTCCAGAATTTGGATCACCTATAATTAGCTCCTTAGGATGATCCTTCTGAATTCTGATAGAAGGATCCTTTTGAGGTTACTCAGGCTCAGTATCAGCAGCGCCTGGGGAGGGATTTCTTTCTTCAACTTCAACAGCTACCTCATCAGCTGAAGTTCCAACATCTTCTATGACATCCTCAACTTCACGCTTATCTTCATCATCAATCACAACATTGATTGACTCCATCATCACTTTGGTCCTGAAGTTGAAGACCCGATAAGCTCTGCTATTGATGGAGTACCCCAAAAATATGCCTTCATCACTTTTGGAATCTAATTTCCTTCTCTGCTCTCTATCAGCCAGGATGTAACATCTACTACCAAACACATGGAAGTACTTGACATTAGGTTTTCTTCCCTTCCATAGTTTATATAGAGAGGATGACGTGCCTCTTCTTAGGGTAACTCTGTTGTGAATGTAGCAGGCAGTGTTCATGGCTTCAGCCCAGAAGTGATAAGGTAGTTTCTTGGCATGAATCATTGCTCTAGCCGACTCTTGTATAGTTCTGTTCTTCCTCTCAACAACTCCATTTTGCTGAGGGGTGATAGGCGATGAAAACTCATGATATATACCTTCAGACGAGCAAAATTCTTCAAACTTGCTATTCTCAAACTCTCTTCCATGATCACTTCAAATTCTGATGACCTTACTCTCCTTTTCTCTTTGGAGTTTTTGACAGAGCTCTTTAAAGACATCAAACACTTCAGATTTGTCTTTGATGAAATTCACCCAGGTGTATCTTGAGTAGTCATCCACAACTACATAAGCATATTTCTTTCCACCCAGACTTTCAACCTGCATAGGTCCCATCAAATCCATATGAAGGAGTTCCAATACCTTGGAGGTGGTGTCATGTTAAAGCTTCGGATGAGACATCTTTGTCTGCTTTCCTTTTTTACAGTCTCCACACACCTTTCCTTCCTCAATACTAAGTTTAGGAATCCCTCTGACTGCTTCTGAGGAGATAATTCTCTTCATTCCCTTTAGATGAAGATGTCCCAACTTCTGATGCCAGATTTTGACATCATCTTCTTTAGCAAGCACACACGTGGAGGAATTTGAATTTTGCGGCACCCAAAGATAACAATTGTCCTTAGATCTGGCTCCCTTCATGATGACTTCTCCTTTGTCATCTTTCACATTACATTTGGACTTTGTGAAGTCTACTTTGAATCCTTGATCACAAAGTTGACTAATACTAATCAAATTAGTTGTTAGCCCTTTAACAAGAATAACATTCTCCATCTTAGGAGTACTAGCACAGTTTAGTTTTCCAATCCCCTTTATCTCTCCTTTGATCCCATCACCAAATGTAACATAGCCAGAAGACTGAGGTTTCACATCAACAAGCAGATTCTTTACTCCAGTCATGTGTCTTGAACACCCACTGTCAAAATACCAGTCATCTTTGGTAGAAACCCTCAAGGAAGTGTGAGCTATCAAGCTGGTAACTTTAGGTATCCATTGCTTCATCACCTTAGGCCTTACCTCTAGCTGTTTGGGTTGAGGGGCGGAATTAGGATATCTGTGAAGCTTGAAGCACGAGGACTGCATATGACCAATCCTGCCACAATAGAAGCCTCTGACTCTGTTGTTTCTAAAGTGGTTAAGTCTTCTCCCACTTTGATGATGTTGTGGCTGCCACCCATATTGTTGTCTCCTTATTCCATAGTTGAATTGTCTTCTCCTGTACTGACGATGTTGTCTCTTAGGCTGTCTTCTATGGTGATGAGGCTTCCTTCTTCCATAGTAATAAGGCATAGCATTGTTGTATGCATAACCATACCAGTTTTCCTGATGTTGACTCCTCTGATAAGACATGTTCTTCTTGAACCTGGCAGCTTGCATACTCTGGTGATATTGGGGAGGCATATACTGACTAGCTCCTTGGGGCTGTATCTTCCTTTGATAAGGACCATTCTTCTTCTCAGCATTCTGGGGCTGAACAACCTTCTTTGGGGTAGGACCCTATTTCGTAGGTTGATGTTGAGACAATGGTTGAGACATCTCCCTTTTTGCTCCTGAAGTGCTGGCCACATATCCTATGCCTGATTTATCTCCAGCAGCTTTCTCTAACTGAAGAATCTTATCAAGATCAGCAGTACCACTGTTCATCATCCTAACGAATTTAGTCATCTTATCCAGTTGGGACTTAACTAGTACAACTTCGTTTTCCCGATCAGCTTTTTCATTTTCAAGTTGTGCAATCTGTTGCTTATGATACTTGTTTTCTTGACAAATCTCAGTACTTTTCAAACACAGCTCTCGATAAGTAGAAGCTAGCTCCTCATAAGTTATTTCTTCATCACTATCTTCATCAGACACAACAGTTCCTGTTAAGGCTCTAGCATGCCTTGCTGACTCACCATCACTTTCACTATCAGTTTCAGACCAGGAAACTGACATGCCCTTCTTCTGCTTCTTCAAGAATGTGGGACATTCTTTCTTGACATGTCCATACCCTTCACATTCAAAGCACTGAACACCTCTATCCTGGGCAGTCTTCTCTTCATCTTTCTCTTTTGGTTTGTTGATGTCAGAGGAACTGTTCTTGACACTAGGCTTGTAGTTATTGTTCCATCTTTTTAACACTTTGTTGAACTGCCTTCCCAACATAGCAATGTCTTGTGACAAATCTTCCTGAGAATCTTTGACTACCTTATCTTCTGCAGGAGTGGAGACCAAAGCATTACCCTTGGGCTTCTTTTCTGGTTCTTCTTCATTTAAACCAAGTTCAAAATTCTGAAGAGATCCAATGAGCTCATCTACTCTCATCTTGCTGATGTCTTGAGCTTCTTCAATAGCAGTCACTTTCATCTTGTACCTCTTAGGTAGGGACCTAAAGATCTTCCTCGCAAGCTTTTCTTCAGACATTTTCTCTCCAAGAGCACTAGATGCATTGGCCAGCTCAAGAACACTCATGTGGAAATCATGAATAGTCTCATCGTCTTTCATCTTCAGGCTTTCAAATTTTGATGTTAAAATCTGAAGTCTCGACATCTTAACTCTAGGTGTTCCTTCATGTGTAGCCTGCAAGATATCCCACGCTTCCTTAGTAACTTCACAGGTATTGATTAACCTGAAGATATTCTTATCCACTCCATTGAAGATTGCATTCAGAGCTTTGGAATTTCCAAGGGCAAGCTCATCTTCCTCCTTGGTCCACTCTTCTTCAGGCTTTGGATTAGAGGTGTCTTCTTTATCTTTGCCAGTATCATCCTTCTCACACATGACAGGAGCTTTCCATTCTTTAATAACAGCCTTCCAAGCCCTACTGTCCAAGGATTTTAAGAAGGTGGTCATCCTTGGCTTCCAATAGTCATAATTGGATCCATCCAAAATAGGGGGTCTGTTGACGAATCCTCCAACTTCTTTGTCCATCTTTACACTAGAAAGTAACTTCCCTAGATCTCACCCAGAGACAGACAGGATGCCTGCTCTGATACCAATTGAAATTCTGGTATCAGACGTGTGATGTTAAGGTGTGATGTCACAACAACACACTCTGTATAATGGACAGCAAAAACAGTAAAATAACACCAAGAATTGTTGACCTAGTTCGGTTACAACCAACCTACTCTGGGGGCTACCAAGCCAGGGATGGAATTCACTACTTGTAGATATAATTTACAGACTCAACAACCCGTTGACAATCTCCTAAACTTATACTCTACTAATGACTTCCTACCTAAGAAACCACTTAGGTATGAGAACACCACTCAATCCCTTACAAACTCTCAAAGAGACCACTTTGAGTACCCTTGATCTTACTTCACAGCTTCGATCAAGCAACCACTCTCTATTGCTTCACAGCTTCTAGAGAGGACAGAAACTCAACACCTATTCAAACCCTAGAATAGTGTAAATACAAGCACTCTAAACAAACTCTAGACACTAAGCCTCCAGGTTATGATCTTCTGAATGTTTTCTGTCGCTTTTTCCTTTGGTCTTGTGCGCTTTATATAGCTCCTTGAATTGGTCTTGGACTTGCTACAATATCTCCCAGATTTGTTATTTAAAACTGAATATTTAAAACAGATTTTCTCCTAAAATCTTTTTAAATCTTCAACCTTTTAAATCTCCTACAAATCTGCAACAGATCTCCTATGCAGCAGCAAATATCTATCCCAAGATATTCGCATCCAATGAGACAGCTACTCTCCACAATTCCAGCTAATACGCAACCCTAACAACATCACAACCTGCTGTTGTTAATTCTGCAGATCTGATGTTACAACATCACCTGTGTGACATTAGACATCCAACTTCAGCAATTTATTACTTAACACAGCCCAGTGTTAAGACTTCAATGTTGCAACATCAGCACCTTGACATCAACATTGAACATACCTTATTTTACCAAAATTCCAGCCAATCCAGGAACTTACAACAACACCGCATGAATTTCTCATTAAATCTTTTTTTGTTCTTGTAGTTTGTCTGGAGGCCGTACGAGGGTCTCGATACGCGAATGATGCTGCAGTGCGGACATGAAAAACACCCATCATTCGGTTCACCACTGTAGAGATGCATCAAAGTGATCGGGTAAAACTGCAGTTCGGAATGTATTAGGATATTCCGGTAGCTCCAACATGTTTGGGAGAGTGGCAACTACATAGAGTGGATACACAATGGGCTGTGGGTCACTGGATGAACTTTGCAACAGAGATGTGTCAACATTGGGAGAATCGACATCAGTACATCTTATCCGACCCTGTTATGGAAGATGATATACCAACTCAACAATATATGATTTGGTTAAGGTCTGTTACAACACTCCAACAATTCCTCTCTCAGCCGATGTATCTAATTGATCCGCGCCAACGTGCCTCTTCCTCACAGCCTCATGCCCAGCCACATGCCCAACATCATACACCTTATTATACCTAACAACCAAGTATACCAACTGAATTAATCTTCTAAAGCCGCAACCCTTTCATGCCACCAACCCAGTACAACAAGAAGAGCCTCACCCCTACCTCTAGCCCACCTACACCAGCCCCACTAATGCTTATAGCCCTGAAAACTCTTTCGAACCCACCCCAGCCCAGCATAGCCCACCGCAAATGAACACATAATTGTCCTACAACCAAAAATCCACCCACTATTTGACTACCAAACCCCACAGCAACCACTGGATCGGTTCCTGAAAGCACC
The DNA here is from genome assembly GCA_022829125.1 of Lathyrus tuberosus. Taxonomy (NCBI): domain Eukaryota; kingdom Viridiplantae; phylum Streptophyta; class Magnoliopsida; order Fabales; family Fabaceae; genus Lathyrus; species Lathyrus tuberosus. The sequence continues at coordinate 11,612,814 of JALAZF010000034.1, forward strand.
TGATGTTTGACTAAATTTTGACTAAAACATACTGATGATATAATTGAAGAATCCGTAGAGGAAAAAGATGTCAAAGGAGATGTCCCAGCTTGGTGATTCGACATCCTGATTGACTTTTTAAGTTAGCAGGTTTTAATCTGTACCAAAAATTAAGGAGCAGATCAAGGAATCACAAGATCAAAGATAGAAAGCCCAACAGAAAACTATATAAGAAGACTTAGACCTAGGGTTTTGATATCGAATGTACCTTTTGTATCACTTGTAACTTTGTAACCTAGTTCTCTTGTGTTGAATAAGGGTTTAGGGTTTGAGAGTCGTTGGCTTTCTTAGGAGTTATAAGTCTCCCTCTGTAGCATAGGATGCAGAGTGGGAGACATTGGTACATGGATAGAACCAGAAGCCTTTAGGTAATGGTTTGTGTATCGTTCTTGGACGAAGCTTTGAAGCAAGTCCAAGATAACTTGTTGGTCAAGAAGACGTGACAGAGAGTATGAATTGGCATAAGACAGAGATATCACAGTTGGTGATTAAGGGAAGTGAGTGGGGTATCACGTATCAGAGTTGTAAACATTAGAGTTTAGCTTTGGTAAAGATGTTCATTGGGTAGATGTTAGGATAAAGTTGTAATCGGGAGAGTTTAGCTTTGTAACAATTCTATAGATAGTGAAGTCTTTTTCCTGGATTGGTATCCCCTAGATGTAGGTGAATTGCACCGAACTGGGTTAACAATTGCTGTGTTCTTTATCATTCTGCAGATTTATGTTTTTTGTTAGGGTTCATGATAAACATGTTAGATCAGATGTTGTGACATATGTGATCCTGCAGTTCTGATATTCAAGGTATCAGTCTGCTGTTATGCCTCTGTGTTTAAATGATTATGTAGCACAATGTCTTGACATGTGTTAGGACATCTGTTGTCTGCATATTCCAAAATTTCAATTGGTATCAGAGCAAGCATCCTGTCTAGTTCTGGATGAGATCTTTGGGAGATACTTTCCGGCATTTAAACAAGGAGGAGTTTTTAAGATCAGATCAATCAACTCAAACTTACTCAAGGGTATTAATGGATGATATGGATGTTCTGGATTGAAGGTAAAAAACCGTTGGTTGTTCATGTTGTTGAGGAGGTTCTACAATAACTGCAGGAGAAGTGGCTAGTTCTCTTGTTGGGGTGTCTTATAAGATGTCCTGACATCTTATTAGGGCAAGCAGGATCTGTTCCTTGGTGGTTCCGCTGCATGTGTTTCTGATGGAAGAGCTCTAGAATTATGGGATTCTGGAGTTGTTACTGAAGACAGTTGGTGGAAGATCTCAATCGTCGGCCTTTATACGTGAAGATATCTGCATTCTTTTATTCCAAAGTCGAGAGCGATGGAATGAAGGGAGTTGGTGGTTGTTGCGGTGAAAATCGGATAATAAGCTATTAATTAACTTGCATTATATTTCTTTTACAACCGACTTTGATTTATCCAAAGGAAAGGTTCAAGATCGTTAGAAAAACCTAAAAGGGGGAGATCTATGGTTCGGGGGTTGGTTATACAAAGGGAAGGTATTAGCACCCTAAGTATCCGTAGTACTCTACGGGAACCTCTTGTTTAATTTGTGTCTTATGTTTGCTAAAGGTTCTATGCTAAAGGTTGAAACCCTAGGGGTTAGTATCTAAGTATAATTGATAAGGCATCGCACCTTACGCCTACGTATCCTCGGGAATAGAATCAGAGTATGCGTAGTTCTACTTCTACTGAACTATTGACTATGGTCAATATTCAGAGGGGAAATGAGTACAAGCTCAATGTAGAGTTTAAGAACTCTCTAGGTCTAGTTGTAATGGTCCTACGTTGAAGTTTAGTCAGTAGGGGAACTGATAAATTCATTAGAATGAATACCACTAAGAGCGTAAGAACTCCTCCTAAAGCTAGTTATGATTTCTATGGCTCTGATGAGGCCAAGAACTAAAGTTTCTCAATAATCACCTTCCTTTGGAATAGGGGGGAGGGGAAGTTTAAGATAATAATAGAAGGCATGATAGATAAAACATTGATAATATGATGAGATGAAAGCAATGCAAGCATAAGGATGGCAAGATGCTTCATGATAAAGTATGGATAAGACGGACATAATCATTATGGAAACATGTAAACAAAGACATATCAATATGTTTCAATCTTAAGGAAGACAAACATAAAGAACACTCACAAGATAAAGAGAATGATATTAATTAAGGATGATAAAACAAAACCAATATATCAATGCAAAGTTAGAGACACATTTTAGATATGATCAAGCATGATAAGCAAAGATAATATGGCACGAGTTATTAAGGAAAGCAATAAAGACCTAATAAACATTAATAAACCAAACATGCATAAGGTCCCAAAAATAAATATTCGTGTCCATTTCTTTTTATATTTAGAAAGTAGGTTTAATTTGAAAACCATAGCAAAAAGAAGGGCAGAAAAAGGATTAAAAGTGAATGAGTTATGCTATTTTAAAGATGAGGCATTAATTTAGGAAAACAAGAAATCAACAAGTAATAATAATAAAAAAGAAAAAGCGCCCACCGTGGGGCTTGAACTCAAGACAACCCGCTCACAATATGAAACCACAACCAACCGTGCCAGCACATGCAATTAATCATGTAATGCAAGCGTGAGTATATATTTAAGGCAAGCGAAATATAGGAAACGGAAAAAAAAAATTGGGCAAGGGGAGTCGAACCCCCGTCCTCTCGTTTACAACGGCAAGGCTTAAACCACTGGGGTGGCGATACATCCATTGTATACGCCCCCCAGTATAATATATCACCTGAGATTTGTTTTGAAATAGCTTGAAAATAAAAGACACAAATATTAAAACATGGCTATAAACAGATACACATCAAATGTTTACCAACTACATATGTATAAACTACATCACTCATATAGATAAACGTAACTATTTATAATTGCCTCACATACACACATACAGTTATTCAAGCATATTTACAATTATACACTTACATTTGTGTACACTGCTTGCTATAATATGCAATTGCTACGCAGCATATTTTCACTACATACGTATTGCATGTCACTTGATACTACAAATCACACAGAAATATAAAGCAACTTACACACGCTGAACACACACACTTACAATCACACAAGCATACACAATACAAAACAGTAATTACATAACATAACCTGGAACAGTAACATATAAACATTATGCACTCACACATATTACAAAATCATGCTACCAACACATGATAATATAGAATTATAACTGTCATACTCACAACACAATACCACACAACACATTATAACTTAACATGCGCACAGTTTCAAACACATTCATACACATATAATACATTCAGAGTAGCACACAATATTTTAAACACAATGTATAACAAATACAAAGAAATTACATACAATACATACTAACATGTGTGTTTTTAGTCGATAACAGCACAACTTAACGCAACACGTGTCATAAAGCATATAAATTCATGATATCATCATAGTACCACATGCACTACAGCAAACATATCGAAGCAAACAAACACACATATACGCACATACAAATGGCAACGCTAAACAGCAAAGCACAATGCAAATCACATAGCAATATAAAGCAACTTACACACATAATATATTCACATGGTCGTTTGATAAATAAAAAGCAAGAAAAACAAACAACCATTATGGCAGCATAAAGACCATGGTACATAGAACAAGGAGTAAAAAAAGAAGATGGTGATTACCTACTGCAACTTCCCCGAAGCCTGAAGAACGAACCGCACCGGACCTCTCCCTTCTCAAGATGGTTGGTGCTTTGGATCTCCGCAAACCTTCCGCAATATCAGTGCTCTACTTGCAGTGCGTAGCTTTGGGTGTCGAAAGCGCCGTAACCGCAAAACTTACAGCAAGAATATATGGTGATGGAGGTGGGTTTTTGTTCTGGTTGTTGGTGTTTTGGTTGTTATGGTGGAGAGAAGAGACTCGTGAACTTCTTTCCTTGGGCAGTGGTGGTGATGTTCCAGGATTGTTGTTGTTAGTGTTTTCGTGAGGAGAGAAGGTTGGTTTGTTCGTGAGTTTCTTGAGAGGTTTTCTTCGAATCTCCTCCCCCCCCCCCCCCCCCCAATGAGAGAATGAGTCTCTCTTTTTATAGCTTCAGCCTTAGGTAAGCCTCTTGAAAAGTTACCGTTAGCTTGTGAGAAAAGGAAAAAAAAGAGCCGTTTGGATGTGTACGGGCATGTTGGTACACTGCTCAGCGTGAAAAGGGTGGCGTGGTGCAGGGTGTTATTCTTTGGTACCTTGTGTAATGACTTGTAGTAGCATTCATTTGGTTACAAAGAGGTAGAAAAGTGGGATGATGTAGTCTATTTGAAATTCTTTGCTGGAACGCGGTGGGTCCATTGGTGAGAAAGGGAGATGTTATCTTTTCTTAATTAATTAATAATATGATTAATAAAATAATACTAAACTAATTACTATTCTAAATTATAATTATTTAGAAAAATAAACTAAATGAATAATTAATCTAATTAATTAAAACTAATTATTAAAATTAACTTAAATTAAGATTAATTTAAATTAATAAAAATAAAACAACTTAAATATAAAGGAAATAAAAATAGGCCATATTGAAATGAAGACAAATAAAAGCTAAGATAATTATTAAATTAAAATATAGAGAAAGGTGATAAAACATCAGATATCAAAAAAATGAGGGTAAAATTTGGGGTGCAACAGTTGCCCCTTTTTAAATATCTTCACCGGATGACATGAGAGATGAAGATCCTCATGGAATCAAAAGTGAAAGATATTTAAATACAGATAACCGAAAATTTTGCCCTCAGATGCGCAAACATGCAATGCAACAACATGATGTCAAGATGCCAAAGAAGATGCAAAGATGCAGACACAACAAGGCGCCAAAGGACAGACAGGAAGCAAACACAAGATGAGCTTCACCAGGGAAAGACGAAAGCTAGTATCTACGAGGAAAATCACTAGGGATACAGGCTAACCAACGAAAGAGACTCACTGGGGAGACTCCAAAGAAACACTAGGGAAAAGACCACAGACAATCTCCACTGGGGAAAGATCCAGGGAGATAGACTACTGGGACAAAACAAACCCACGCTCTTCCTGGGCACAAAACCAGAAAGAAAAACCTGATCACTAGGGATCAGTCCAAAGGAGACAAACAACCAAGCAAAGACTTCTTGGGGAAATAAAGCTGAAGAGTTCAAAATGGGATCTTCAGAAAGACCCAGGAAAACAGAGACTAACTCTGCGCACCAGATAGGAGTCTTAAAGTTGAATAAATTTGTTCCAAGAAACTTAGCTTAAAGCAATTTCAGAAAAGAAACAAGATAAGGGTTCAATGTCCGACACAATTCGAACAAGAACAATTTTAAAACAAAAGACAGTGCTTGACACGATTCAAGCAAAGTCCCAATTCAAGTTCGACATGATTCGAACAGGAATGGTTTTAAAACAAGGGGTCAGTGTCCGACACGATTTGAACAAAGACTATGTTCAGGTTTGACACGATTCAGACAAGAACAGTTCTAAAACTCCTTTAAAGTTAAACTTCTTGGGGAACAGAAAAAGATTTTAAAGATTCAAATCTGGCGCGCAAAGGTTAAGACCGGACAGGCACGACACAAAGCAAACTGGGAATGTTTTTACTTCACCGAGGAAGTAAAGACAGGCACAACAAAAGACCACAAGCAAAACAAAGCACAGGGATGCCAAAATCTGGCACTCAAAGGTGGTGGCCGAATGTAAGCCTGTCTTAGGTGAAGATTTTGGATATACCGGGAATGTTTTTACTCCACTGGGGAAGTAAAGGTTCACATCGTTAAAAGGTAGACGGTAAGGGATAATTGAATCGAATATTTACATCACCAAAGGAGGAAAGCTGACATCGTCAAAGGATTGTCAGAAAAAGCAGTTGGACGGCACCATCAAAGGGTTGGTGGAGAAAACCGACACCGTCAAAGGGTTGACAGAAAAAGCAGTTGAATGACATCATCAAAGGGTTGACGGAAAAAGTAGTTGGACGACACCATCAAAGGGTTGATGGAGAAAACTGACACCGTCAAAGGGTTGACAGAAAAAGCAGTTGAATGACATTATCAAAGGGTTGACGGAAAGAGCAGTTGGACGGCACCATCAAAGGGTTGGTGGAGAAAACTGACACCGTCAAATGGTTGACAGAAAAAGCAGTTGAATGACATCATCAACGGGTTGACGGAAAAAGCAGTTGGACGGCACCATCAAAGGGTTGATGGAGAAAACTCACTCCGTCAAAGGGTTGACAGAAAAAGCAGTTGAATGACATTATCAAAGGGTTGATGGAAATAGCAGTTGGACGGCACCATCAAAGGGTTGGTGGAGAAAACTGACACCGTCAAAGGGTTGACAGAAAAAGCAGTTGAATGACATCGTCAAATGGTTGACGGAAAAAGCAGTTGGACGGCACCATCAAAGTGTTGATGGAGAAAACTGACACAGTCAAAGGGTTCACAAAAAAAGCAGTTGAATGACATTATCAAAGGGCTAACGGAAAGAGCAGTTGGACGGCACCATCAAAGGGTTGGTGGAGAAAACTGACACCGTCAAAGGGTTGACAGAAAAACCAGTTGAATGACATCATCAAAGGGTTGATGGAAAAAGCAGTTGGACGGCACCATCAAAGGGTTGATGGAGAAAACTGACACCGTCAAAGGGTTGACAGAAAAAGCAGTTGAATGACATCATCAAAGGGTTGAAGGAAAGAGCAGTTGGACAACACCATCAAAGGGCTGACATAGTCAAAGGATTGACAGAAAAGGCAGATTAGAGGTAAAATCAAGGACAGATAAACTTCTCGTGAGAGAGATGGCCACTAATTGTTGGGTATAAATTCCAAAGAGATGTTGATATTACAACACTGCTGGAGAAATAACTTTGTCTTCAATAGGATTCGTAAAAGAATCTTCCTGCGAGACACGGTGCAAAATAAATGCACTAACAAAAGTAGGTTCGGAAACCACACCGGCCAGGGACCAAAGTTCAATCTAGGAACAAGCTAGAAAGAAACGGCCAAACAAGACTCCAATTAAGGAATAAACTCAAATGGGGATTTATCTTATTCAAATGTGGAAAAGATAACTGAAAAAACCATCATCCACGAGAATCAAACTCCGTGGGGAATTCAGAAAAGATGGGCACTTTATGCCTAAGGCTTACTTTCTATTGGAGAGAATAGACAAACCCAGTTACTTGGGGAGGAAAACCGCCAAAGTGAACCAAAACAAGAAAACACCAGAAAAGGAAGCAGAAATGCAAAAAAAAACTACGCATATGAGCTGCTCATGCCATGCTTATGCTTATGCTGACGAAACAGATAAGAAGCAAAACCGGAGATGAAATAAACATCGACAAAGGACACCCAGCCAAACTCAACAAATTGGACCAATACTGGGGGTGAAGAAGAAGAGTCAACAACTTCATTGGTGAAAAGGGTATTCCACCTGAGGTATAACATCATGAGGATCGCCATCGTGAGCTTGATCTCTTTGCTGGCAGAGAATCCATGGAGAATTTGTCAAGATTTGCTGAAGTAGCAATTTACTGGAAAGCTTAGCAAAAGATATCACAAGAACAGAGTAATCCTGCATCCTGACTTATATGACGATTATCTTCGAATTTTGTCTGCCCCAAGCTAAGACGATAACAAGAGGATTTTATAGAAGAATTGGCATACAGGGTGCTTCAATATCTTCAAACTCTTGGAGAGATCTCGGCATAACTACCCCAGATTAGGGGGTGAATAATCAAAAGAATTTTACAGAAGGATTGAAATACCAGATACTTCAATATCTTCCAACTTGAATAATCAAAAGAATTTTACGGAAGAAATGAAATACCAGATGATTCAATATCTTCCAACTTGAATAATCAAAAGAATTTTACAGAAGAAATGAAATACCAGATGATTCAATATCTTCCAACTTGAATAATCAAAAGAATTTTACGGAAGAAATGAAATACCAAATGATTCAATATCTTCCAACTTGAATAATCAAAAGAATTTTACGGAAGAAATGAAATACCAGATGATTCAATGTCTTCCAACTTTTGAATCTTGACGTAGCTGTTCCTGTTCAGTTATACTCGAGATACTCAAACTGTAGTAGAAATTACTGGGGAACAGATTTGCCCCTGCTGATGGGTTATTGAAGACAAAGCTAGTCATAAGATGATCTCAAGAATATTTGCCCCGATATTCTGGATTTGCAGAATTCTGCCTCTGATTTGTCAACTCTTGGGATAATAGATTGGCAAACCTCACACTTGGTTGCCCCTGACTGAATCAAATTCCTCTATCAAGTTCAATTCCTTGACTGACCGCGTTTGTTGGGATTCCTTGATATCGAATGGTATTGCAAACAAGTGTTGTTCATTAAAATTGGCAAAATTTAATGCAAAATTTGAAACTAAAGCTTTTGATGGAAGCACACGCTGATTGATTAAATCAAGAACAAAGGTGGACCCGGTTATTATAGAAGAAGTGATCAACACACGTGAAATAGCAGAGATTATTAGGAGTCAGGTTACCCAACCTTGCTGTAGTATGCTTTTCAAAAAAACCTTACCTCAATTAGGTCTTTTAGGGGTTGTAATGTGGTTTGGTTCATGGTTTATGAAACAAAAGATAAAGGTTCGAATCCTACGCTCAGTTAATCCAAGATATACGTTCAACTCTCCAAAAGTAGGAAGTCACTTGATTTGAAAGCTGACTGGCGCCTTATATGAAGCGCTCGTGTTTGAATGCATAATCGAGTTAAGCTGAGAACTACCCTGCCCCAAGGTTGAGATTGAAGGGTTTTTTGTGCAAAGAAAGGAAACTTCTAGGCTTGAAAGGGGTTAACAAGGGATGTATTGAAATAATGCCTTACATCCTCGGCGAGGTTAATTTGAAGGTATACCACAGCAATTATGAACCTGAGGTTTTCATCATCCTCCCTAATCTTTGCTTTAACAAAAGTTTGAAAAAGGGAAAAGAAAAGACATATATTTTTTGCTTTTATGAAAATAAAAGTAAATGAGTGAAACGAATGGATTTAACCAAAAGATGCATAAATATTTTACTAATCTTGCCAATTTGAAAGTACAATACTGTTTATAAGCAAAACAGATCCAAATATGCAAAGAAAAATACAACAAAAATGTTGAAATAGTCTAAAGTTTGCCAGCCTCAGGGAACTGGGCTTTCCTTCTTGACTTGCTAAACTGAGATAGTCATCTTCAAAACTGATTGTCAAAATCCGTCTGAGAATTATCTTCACATCCACTCTCAACAATTTCTTCCTCTTCAGGGTCTGATGAATCTGCTCGATTAGGTGAAGGACTGTTGATTTGAATTCCTTGAGGCGTGAATGAGATCATCCCAGAATCAAGCAGCGTCTGAACCTTACTTCTGAGTACCTTACAGTCTTCGGTCGAATGCCCCTGTGCCCCAGCGTGGTAGTCACATCGGGCGTTAACATCAAAGCCTGGTGGGTAGGGAGGGATCACTGGATCTATCCCTTTTGGCACTATCAATCCCCCTTAGATTAAATCTGGCTGGAACTGATTATATGGTATTGGCAACAGAGTGAAATTCCTCTCTGGCTTCCTTGGCCTTTGTCGTGCATACTGACGTGGCTGACGGCGGTAGGACCGTTGATACAGAGGAGGTCTTCGATTTGGAGAAGAAGATTGCCCACGTGGAGGGATTGATGTTTGATGCAAAGACCCAAAAGGTTACTGACGCTGAACACTTGAGTTGTAGAAGCGCTGAGGTATTTGGGATTCCCATATAGGATTACTTTCCTTCTCCCATTCTTCTTGAGAACTGACAACTGATTTATTCTCACCGGTCGGAGTATTCGAGGTGCCTCGGATCTTCCCTTTCTGGAGACCACTCTCAATGCGTTCTCCAGTTTTTACCAATTCAGAAAAGTTTGACGTCACAGTGCTAAACAACTTTTCTCGGTATATACCTTGCAAAGTATCCACGAACCTGTCAACCAATTCCTTGTCCGAAAGTGGTGGTTTAACACGAGCAGCTACTTCTCTCCACCTCTGAGCATACTTTATGAGGGACTCATTTTCTTCTTGAGATAAGTCTATCAAATGTAGGCGGCTGGGAGCCAAATCAAGATTGTAGTTGTATTGCTTCACAAAAGCACTGGCTAGGTCTGACCATGATTGGACATGACTGCTCTCTAGCTGCATATACCAATGCAGTGATGCTCCACTTAGACTGTTTTGGAAACAATGGATCATGAGTTTGTCATTGAGGACATGTGAAGTCATTCCTCTGCAAAACATCACCAAATGCTGCTTTGGACAGCTATCCCCTTTATACTTCTCAAACTTCGGCGTTTTGAACTTAGGAGGTATCATAAGGTCAGGTACCAAACACATGCCCAAAGCATTCAGATCAGTAGTGTCACGACCTGCAATGGCATCAAACTTCTTTTCCAAGGCACGACATTTTTCCATTAGCTCAATGTCTTGTGGATCCTGGGTTTTCCTCACAGGGACCACTCCTTGGGAATCTGACTCGGAGAATGCAAAACTGCGATATTCCATATTGTCAGTAGAAGAAGAATGTCCATCTCGGACAACGGCACGTTCTTGTATAAACTGGTTCTCAACAGGAATCTGCACAGGTTGAGCTTGGGCGACATTGTTCGCAAACATACCCTGAATATTGGCATCTCTTTTTGCCAAGGCTGCCATAATCTGATCCAACTGGCTTCTTAACAAGTCGAACTCCGCTCTGGTCACAAACTGGTTCTGCTCCTCTGAATTCACGATCCCTTAAAAGCTTCTTCAAGTCCAATGCTGGTTTCAGGAAGGTTAGTTGGGTTACAGACAAAGGACGGGGGAGACTCAAGACCGAGAAATGCAAATGCAATACAAATGCGCATGCAATGCTAATGCAAGCCAAATGATTTCAAGGAACTCGAAGGCGAGCTGCAAACATTTTGGAAAGCTGAAAAGTTTTGTTTTAAAATCTAAGATCCCGATTGATCTTTGCAAAGAACGTCTGAGTTCATTGAAACCAAATGGTTATCATGAGATGTATGCAATGCACAAAACACGGGCACACAAAAACACAAGCATACACACACAACAGCACACAAGTCCTAGGTTTAGGGGTCACGAGCATGGAGTCAAAGGCCTACCCATCCCAAAGGTATGTACCATGGTTTTCACCTGCAAGAAAAGGTTCTAAAAAGTTCCCAGAGTCGACAACCCATCTTTCGGATTTTATCAACTTCCCAATTGCTCGATGATTAATAAAATTCTCAAGAGAGTCTCGTCTGAGTGTAGTATCGCGTAGCAACCATTTGGGATTGCTCCCTCACAGACCTCGCACTACGTCCTAAATAGGCCAAGTTGGGGTAAAGGGATAACTAAAGGTCATCAGTATCTCTGGCTCCTAGGTCGAAAGTAGTAACGCATTCACGATTACTCGTTCAACATATACCACTTCAGAGAGGGCCTCAACTGAGTGTGGACTTCAAGTTCCCTCCTTTGGGATTTCTCCCTCGAAGTTCCCTTGACTATGTCCACAGTTCCTAAACATATGTGTTCTCTCAAGTCCGGGTTAGGACTTATCTCACTCATAGATACCATGTCAACCCATAGAACAGATAATGAAGCAAGAACAAAGATACAAGTATATAAGCAGATATGACACACATAAGCATATACAAGTAAATAAGCAAACATGAATAACATAAAACAAGATAGGCTTAACCCTCTTAGGAAAGGACCAGCTGTAGGTCTAACTTTCCCCAGTGAAATCGCCATTTCTGTTGCGGTGAAAATTGGATAACAAGCTATTAATTAACTTGCATCATATTTCTTTTACAACCGACTTTGATTTATCCAAAGGAAAGGTTCAAGATCGTTAGAAAAACCTAAAAGGGGGAGATCTATGGTTCGGGGGTTAGTTATACAAAGGGAAGGTATTAGCATCCTAAGTATCCGTTGTACTCTACGGGAACCTCTTGTTTAATTTGTGTCTTATGTTTACTAAAGGTTATATGCTAAAGGTTGAAACCCTAGGGGTTAGTATCTAAGTATACTCGATAAGGCATCGTACCTTACGCCTACGTATCCTCGGGAATAGAATCAGAGTATGCGTAGTTCTACTTCTACTGAACTATTGACTATGGTCAATATTCAGAGGGGAAATGAGTACAAGCTCAATGTAGAGTTTAAGAACTCTCTAGGTCTAGTTGTAATGGTCATATGTTGAAGTTTAGTCAGTAGGGGAAGTGATAAATTCATTAGGATGAATACCACTAAGAGCGTAAGAACTCCTCCTAAAGCTAGTTATGATTTCTATGGCTCTGATGAGGCCAAGAACTAAAGTTTCTCAATAATCACCTTCCTTTGGAATGGGGGGGGGGGGGAGTTTAAGATAATAATAGAAGGCATGATAGATAAAACATTGATAATATGATGAGATGAAAGTAACGCAAGCATAAGGATGGTAAGATGCTTCATGATAAAGTATGGATAAGACGGACATAATCATTATGGAAACATGTAAACAAAGACATATCAATATGTTTCAATCTTAAGGAAGACAAACATAAAGAACACTCACAAGATAATGAGAATGATATTAATTAAGGATGATAAAACAAATCCAATATATCAATGCAAAGTTAGAGACACATATTAGATATGATCAAGCATGATAAGCAAAGATAATATGGAACGAATTATTAAGGAAAGCAATAAAGACCTAATAAACATTAATAAACCAAACATGCATAAGGTCCCAAAAATAAATATTCGTGTCCATTTCTTTTTATATTTAGAAAGTAGGTTTAGTTAGAAAACCATAGCAAAAAGAAGGGCAGAAAAAGGATTAAAAGTGAATGAGTTATGCTATTTTAAAGATGAGGCATTAACTTAGGAAAACAAGAAATCAACAAGTAATAATAATAAAAAAGAAAAAGCGCCCACCGTGGTGCTTGAACTCAAGACAACCCGCTCACAGTATGAAACCACAACCAACCATGCCAGCGCATGCAATTAATCATGTAATGCAAGCGTGAGTATATATTTAAGGCAAGCGAAATATAGGAAACGAAAAAAAAAATTGGGCGAGGGGAGTCGAACCCCCGTCCTCTCGTTTACAAAGGCAAGGCTTGAACCACTGGGGTGGCGATACATCCATTGTATACGCCCCCTAGTATAATATATCACCTGAGATTTATTTTGAAATAGCTTGAAAATAAAAGACACAAATATTAAAACATGGCTGTAAACAGATACACATCAAATGTTTACCACATGCATATGTATAAACTACATCACACATATAGATAAACGTAACTATTTATAATTGTCTCACACACACACATACAGTTATTCAAGCATATTTACAATTAGACACTTACATTTGTGTACACTGCTTGCTATAATATGCAATTGCTACGCAACATATTTTCACTACATACGTATTGCATGTCACTTGATACTACAAATCACAAAGAAATATAAAGCAACTTACACACGCTGAACACACACACTTACAATCACACAAGCATACACAATACAAAATAGTAATTACATAACATAACCTGGAACAGTAACATATAAACATTATGCACGCACACATATTACAAAATCACGCTACCAACACATGATAATATAGAATTATAACTGTCATACTAACAACACAATACCACACAACACATTATAACTTAACATGCGCACAGTTTCAAACACATTCATACACATACAATACATTCAGAGTAGCACACAATATTTTAAACACAGTGTATAACAAATACAAAGAAATTACATACAATACATACTAACATGTGTTTTTTTAGTCTATAACAGCACAACTTAACGCAACACGTGTCATAAAGCATATAAATTCATGATATCATCATAGTACCACATGCACTACAGCAAACATATCGAAGCAAACAAACACACATATAGGCACATACAAATGGCAACGCTAAACAGCAAAGCACAGTGCAAATAACACAGCAATATAAAGCAACTTACACACATAATATATTCACATGGTCGTTTGATAAATAAAAAGCAAGAAAAATAAACAACCATTATGGCAGCATAAAGACCATGGTACATAGAACAAGGAGTAAAAAAAGAAGATGGTGATTACCTACTGCAACTTCCCCAAAGCCTGAAGAACAAACCGCACCGGACCTCTCCCTTCTCAAGATGGTTGGTGCTTTGGATCTCCGCAAACCTTCCGCAATATCAGTGCTCTACTTGCAGTGCGTAGCTTTGGGTGTCGAAAGTGCTGTAACCGCAAAACTTGCAGCAAGAATATATGGGGATGGAGGTGGGTTTTTGTTCTGGTTGTTGGTGTTTTGGTTGTTGTGGTGGAGAGAAGAGACTCGTGAACTTATTTCCTTTGGCAGTGGTGGTGATGTTCCAGGATTGTTGTTGTTAGTGTTTTCGTGAGGAGAGAAGGTTGGTTTGTTTGTGAGTTTCTTGAGAGGTTTTCTTCGAATCTCCTCCCCCCAATGAGAGAATGAGTCTCTCTTTTTATAGCTTCAGCCTTAGGTAAGCCTCTTGAAAAGTTACCGTTAGCTTGTGAGAAAAGGAAAAAAAAAGAGCCGTTTGGATGTGTACGGGCATGTTGGTACACTGCTCAGCGTGAAAAGGGTGGCGTGGTGCAGGGTGTTATTCTTTGGTACCTTGTGTAATGACTTGTAGTAGCATTCATTTGGTTACAAAGAGGTAGAAAAGTGGGATGATGTAGTCTATTTGAAATTCTTTGCTGGAACGCGGTGGGTCCATTGGTGAGAAAGGGAGATGTTATCTTTTCTTAATTAATTAATAATATGATTAATAAAATAATACTAAACTAATTACTATTCTAAATTATAATTATTTAGAAAAATAAACTAAATGAATAATTAATCTAATTAATTAAAACTAATTATTAAAATTAACTTAAATTAAGATTAATTTAAATTAATAAAAATAAAACAACTTAAATATAAAGGAAATAAAAATAGGCCATATTGAAATGAAGACAAATAAAAGCTAAGATAATTATTAAATTAAAATATAGAGAAAGGTGATAAAACATCATATAGCAAAAAAATGAGGGTAAAATTTGGGGTGCAACAGTGGTAGATATCTGGTATGGTGACTTGGTACTTGGAAGCTTGGTTTCTTGGTGCAGTTGAAGTCAGTTGAAGAGGAGAGGAGTTGAGTTTAAGTTTATCAAGTTCTTGCTCTGGGAGTTTGATAAATTATTGATCGGCTAGGTTGTCAAAGATACTTGAGAATTCTCTTAAGTATACTCATAAAGGCATCTTAGTGGTGCATCTGGAGTCTTCTAGTCATTCTTCTTACTAGAAGGTGTTTCTTTGAAACATAATCTGAAAAAAGTGGAGGTGATTTATTTTCACCATCCAAAACAGCAATCATCTCTCTTAACCCTAAGGGTGGATCTAATCTGATTGGAGCTTTCAGAATTATTAAGGTAAATAGGATTCGTTCAGAGAGAATCTTAGTTACTTGAGTCAAGGGTGGCAGCCTTGGTATCTCAACACTGTTTGTCAAAGAAGATACTTGCAAAAAGATTGAATACTTGATAAGTGTTCATGAAGAGATCTGGTGGAGCATAGCTACAACAGTGAAGAAGGGTTATTGGACAAGGATTTAAGATCAATTGCTATTTGTGGAGCTCACAAGTATTTAATTGATTATCCTTGAAAGTCAAGATTGTTGATGTTCAACAAGATGTTGGAATATCTCATCATCAGAGTTTGTGCAGAATCATGGGAGGGGTACTGCATACGCTTTAGCATCTGTTTTGATTTTAGGTGGTGACCTAAGAATGGGCTTCAGTTGGGTGTGACAGAAACATGTGTTCTCTGGAGAGTTTCCTGGAAAGAAACTGGTCTGGACTTTGATGCTATTGAAGATGCAGATGGAGACATCATAATCTTGATGGTTACTGCTTGGATCAGTTTATTCCTGATCTAGGTACTTAGGAGCATGGGATTTTGCCCAGTTTGAAGGTCAAAGTTCAAGGGAAGTTATCTCTGACTTTCTACAGATTGGTCTACTAAGGAAAGTGGCATTCTTTGGTATGGCTATGGTGTAGTCTAGGATTACTTATCTTTTGAAGATTCAGACGTGGAAGGTGTGAAGTCTTTGGAGTTTCAAAGCAGGATAGAGGTTGTCTACTCAAACTTGGTTGTTGAATCAATTCTATGAGAACATGGAACTCTTGTTCTGAAATAAGAAGGAGGTTCTTCTAAGTGGCAGAAGTAGGAGATGAATTCAGAAGTTGGATGTCATATCAGAATGTTTTGACATCTAGCTTAACATCAGAGTCTCAGCTGGTGATGTGGCACATCAACTTAAGATAAGGTGATCTACAGGAGAATGGAAGTTATGGATGCTTCAAAAAGGTTTATCTCATGCAGTTTGCGAGAGCTGTGGATGGGAAGATGTTACATGTCTAAGAGGCTTAGTGGATCCAAGATGTCTTGCTATGGAGCAAGTAGTTTATGTGACTTGAAGATCTGATTTCATTGGTGGATCAGTGTATCATATGGGAGTTTTGAAGAAGAGTGAGATCAATCAAAAAGTGGCATTTGGTTGGTTTCACAGTGTGCATTCAAGTAGGATGCTTGAAACTGATTGCTCTTGTGCAGAAGGGTGGTTGGTTGAAAACGTAAGGAGGATCTGGTTCTCTTGGAGCTTGTGGTAGAAGTTCTAGGTTGAGGATGGAAGTATACCTTCTTTTAGTGGATGCGAGTTTATTTCTCTCTGGGTTTCTGAAGTTCTTTTAGTTCAAGCTAGTGGCGCAGTGTTGTGTGAAGATCTTCAGTTTGAATTACTATGCTGATAGTAAGTCCAATGGTGGAACATATCAAGAACCATGGTATGTGGTGTCTGTGATGTGTGAAAGATGTCCTAACTGAAGTTAGAACATTTTCTGGGTTGGTTATCCTTGGTGGAGGATTCTTAAGTTCTGGTCTAGGAACTTGTTGGCTACATCATGTCTAAGGAGTATCTATCTTGTTATATGGGAGAATGATGAAGTAGAAGAACTGCCTTGGGAGGATGGTGTGGAGTAGACTGTAGTGGATCATGTGTTGATTGCATGGAAGTCTGAATATGGATATTCACCAGTTGATCAGAAGTATTCTAAGCTATCATACCGGAGAATGATGAAGGAATGACTGTCTTGGATTATGGGGTGTCTATCTCAGTTGCTGGCCTTGGTAAGGTCAGTGGAAAATCTTGTGAAGGGGATACTGCTCCTTGCTGCAAGTCATGCTAGTAGTGGATCAGCTTGGCAAGCTGTGAAGTTCTGGAGCATGTATACGATATCTGACATCTTTATAACAAACTAAGGGGCCCTGTGCATCTCTTTGAGGAATGTGAAGCATTCTGATTCAATTGGGTTGTGTCTCAGGGAACAAGGAGGTCTATACATGAGAATTCAAGAGGAATTCGTGTGGTGTATGGATAGTTTCTGGAAGAGAGAGATCAATGGAGCTTTGATCTCAATCCAAGAGTTTGTTATGTTAGGATGGTGATCCTGTTATTTCCTCACGGGTAGCATGATGGTGTTTATGTGTGAGTGATTATTGGTTCTTGTCAGAAGAAGCAATAAGAGTGTTGATGATTGTGTTCAGCAGGTAGGTTGGGTAGAGGGTGCGCTCTTGAAGACATGAAGATGCGTCTTATGTTTTCCATTCATCAGCATAGTGTTCATTGGAGGAGCACTGGTTATCTTAGATAGGGGAAGTTGCTCCTTGATCTAAGATGTATTACTGCGGGGGTGCAGTTCTGGTTCAAGTTTGTATTGTGCGTCAAGCAAGCTGTGATTATGTTTCCATCCTGGGAGGATGAGATGTCAAGAAGGATGTCTTGACATTTGTATTGTTGCAAGTTGGGGGAGACTTGGCAGTGCAAGTTACATGATTCTTAAGGGATGCTTGAGAATCATTGATTAGGTCTGGGAGAATTTATTTTTCTCTGCAGATTGTGATCATAATTGTGTGAAGATGTCTTAGTAATGTCAAATCAGAAGAAGAACCTGGGAATAATAGATAATGTCTGACATAATGTCAGGACATTGCTATAAAACATGGTTGCATGTAATGGGTTCTTTGGTCGGCCTTCTTAAAAGAAGAAACAATCAAAGCAGTCTTGGTTGGTGCGCTTTTGGTCGAGTTATTGCCTTCGATTAATGATCCTTTGAATTGACCAGCATTATTTTCTGTGGTTCGTTACTTTCTAAGGAAAATGCTCGGCTATAAATAGGTTTGCCTTGGTCTTCTTTAGTCTCAATACTCTCTCTTTGGGTTGGTGACAGATGGGGTTTTTCAAATTTTGGGTGTGTTGCGCCTGGGTTTAGGGCTGTCTTGGTCACTTTTTCCAAGTTTTGGCTAAAAAGGGGGAGAATGGTTTTCTCGTGCTGTCTGGGATTGGGTACATTCCTGCAGTTGTTTTGCAAGAATGTTGGTTAAGATGTTTTGACATCTTAAAAATCTTATTTTCCTTGTGTCTAGTGATTTGAGTTGTGAAGCAGGTGTGTCTTGTGACCTGAGTTACGCAATCTATGCTCTCAGTGTTACGAAGCCTATAACTGCTATTTCTTTTCTTGAGAAGTCTTCTGGTTCTCAAGACCTCTCTTGAAATGAGGGGGAATGTGTTGAGGGGGAGACTCTCTCAGACCTTAGCTCCAATCAATTCTCTAGATGAAGGAGCCTTGATGTAGGATTCTTGCTGATTGCAGAATGCAGCAGAAAATGTTTTAGCCAAAATTTGTCAAAACGGGGAGATTGAAAGCACCTGATGTTTGACTAAATTTTGACTAAAACATACTGATGATATAATTGAAGAATCTGCAGAAGAAAAAGATGTCGAAGGAGATGTCCCAACTTGGTGATTCGACATCCTGACTGGCTTTCTAAGTTAGCAGGTTTTAATCTGTTGCAAGAATTAAGGAGCGGATCAAGGAATCACAGGATCAAAGATAGAAAGCCCAACAAAAGACTATATAAGAAGACTTAGACCTAGGGTTTTGATATCGAATGTACCTTTTGTATCACTTGTAACTTTGTAACCTAGTTCTCTTGTGTTGAATAAGGGTTTAGGGTTTGAGAGTCGTTGGCTCTATTAGGAGTTGTAAGTCTCCCTCTGTAGCATGGGATGCAGAGTGGAAGGCATTGGTACATGGACAGAACCAGAAACCTTTAGGTAATGGTTTGTGTATCGTTCTTGGACGAAGCTTTGAAGCAAGTCCAAGATAACTTATTGGTCAAAAAGACGTGACAGAGAGTCTGAATTGGCATAAGACAGAGATATCACAATTGGTGATTAAGATAAGTGAGTGGGGTATCACGTATCAGAGTTGTAAACATTAGAGTTTAGCTTTGGTAAAGATGTTCATTGGGTAGATGTTAGGATAAAGTTGTAATCGGGAGAGTTTAGCTTTGTAACAATTCTACAGATAGTGAAGTCTTTTTCCTGGATTGGTATCCCCTAGATGTAGGTGAATTGCACCGAACTGGGTTAACAATTGCTGTGTTCTTTATCATTCTGCAGATTTACGTTTTCTGTTAGGGTTCATGATAAACATGTTGGATCACATGTCGCGACATCTGTGATCCTGCAGTTCTGATATTCAAGGTATCAGTCTGCTGTTGTGCCTCTGTGTTTAAATGATTATGTAGCACAATGTCTTGACATGTGTTAGGACATCTGTTGTTTGCATATGCCAGAATTTCAGTTTCAACACCCTTCAATGCTCCATTTCGGGCAACCATACCGTCTATAACCAACCCAATCCCCCCGTCCAAACTACAAAAATATGGGCATGCAACTGGATTACAGAAGCGCCGTTGGCGGAACCCCAACCACCCCCCCCCCCCCCCCCCCCCCCCCCGGGGCCCCCGCGGCTATTGGGGACAGATGCTTCAAAATTTGTCTTATACGCCGGGACCATCTCAACAGATGCCTCTTCCGTAGATCAACATGCAAAGGCCAAAGACACCTCAACAAAATCGTGGTAGACCTAGACGCCGCGCAAGAGCCCCCACATATAGAACCGATGGACATTTCGATAGGCACGACCATTAAATTTTTGTTTACCATCAATTGTACTAATTTTTATTCTGAACATGGTTATGTATTTTTTGCTACCCTTATTTTTTTTCTTTAAATTATTCAATTTCCAAATTAAAATAAAAATTAAAAAAAAAAGGGAAATGAAGTGAGGCTCCATATGGTATGGCGCCTCCCCTGTAAAGAAAATTAAAAAATTAGGGCATGAGATTTTCTACCAAGGCGCCATATGGTTTGCCTTTTAGGGTTTTTCCCTTAGCCTGAGGCGCCATATGGTATGACGCCACCTTGCTTGTTATTTTTCAAACCTAGTCACTTCCGTAATTAATTTCAATTGGGTGTTATTTAGGTATTTCTTTTGAATAACAGTATTATTAAAAAAAAAATCGAAAATATATCTTGGTTATTTGTTAGCCGAGATAAAAACTTTAATAAAAATTTTATTATAAAATATATTATTTATAGTAATGTTAGAAAATATGGAGTTAGAGTGCCTCTCTTTATTTTGGCATTTGAGGTATCCTTCATTTGAAAATCCTAAGATGCATCTTTTTCTTAGGTGAAAGTTATTGTTTTTTCTAGTCTCGAGGCCTTACATAGGATTTCTTCTCATTTGTTTTTATTTTCTAGTCTTTTTTATTCTTTGTTGTTTATGTTGTAGTTTGCCTTTAGTGTTTGTATTTTTTTTTGTTCGGGTCTTTTTGCACATCTGATGTCTTTGTTGGAGGTATCTTATAACTCTTTTTTATCTCTTTCTCTTTTTATTCATTTTCTTTATATATACATATATATTGTCATTAAAAACACTAAATTAAAAACAAATATTATACAAAACTTAAGTACATTAAAACACGATGCAAGTAGTAGTGGTAATAATGTTAAATTTATTCAAGCATGAATAATAATAGGACCACTATGGATTATGGGCATTTATAACTCAAAGATGGAAAAACAATGGATCTAAAGACACATACAATTTACAAACATGAAACATACCAAAAAGTTGTCTAACTACACAACCACTCTTTCAATTCTTTTTGTTAATCCATTATTTATGACTAGGATCCAATTGTGGACATTTAGAACTAAAATAGTTTGCCAAAACTCCAGACTCCAAAAGCTCCACAACAGGTGCGAATTTCACACACCTAGGAGTCTTATATTGATTTATTGAAGCTCCTGAACTAATTGCATAATCCATAAGTTTATCAAATGTCCCCTGCTTCACAATCTTAATCTCAAGTGACCCAATTGATTTATATGAAACACGACATATTCGATAATAACTGTTAAGTGACTCTTCAATAGTTAAACAACAATCTTCATAAACACAATCTGGAATTGTTGCTGAGTCTTTAAGGTTTAATTCCCAATACAACACATAGTGTCCTGGAATTGTTCTAGTGTCTGCATAACTAGTGTACTCTACTACATCTGCATCATATGGTGCTAAATGTGTGACCGCATTTTTTATTGCATCATGTAGCTCAACTTCATCTGTGTTGTCTGAATCTATGCTTAGAACAATGTTTTTTCTGCCGACAAATTTGAATTGGGGTGCATTGTTCTTGAATCCAGACACTTTCAATATATCTCCCACTTTGTACCTATAAAGTCCTGTAAATGTGACACTCATTTCATTAGTAAACCCATATTTGAATAGTTTATTTTTAAAAGTTAAATCATATAGACTATTATGGTGATGTTTCAGACAAAAATTATACAGAAATAACAAGCAAACGGACAACAAACATATCAGAGTTAAGATAGACAAAAAAAAAATAGTAGTATATAAATAACTCACCAGCACAAGTGGTAACAACAAGCTCATATTCTTCATCAAGCTTGACATCAACAAGATCCACCAATTCTTGCTTTTCTTTCTCATGTATAGAATCGTTATTACTTCTATTAACCGGTAAGAATTCGTAGTAGCATGTGGTAGGGATAAGGGTATAAGACACATCACAAGGTTTACAAAGAGGATTAAGGTTAACACCGAAGAAACCTTCACTAGCAGCATAGATGGTAGAAACAAGTGGAAGACCATTACAATAGTAATCCAGAGTAGGAATGTACTGTGACATTGTTCCTGTCACAGTAACATCAACATACTTGGTATTAGGCCACAACCTAGTAATAATTCCTTGCCAAGAACCCTTGCTACACTCACTTTGAATAAAATCAGCAAGATTTTTGTCCGATTTAAGAATCTTCATAACAGCCTCTCTCACTGAAATGTCAGTGATGAGAGGATTAATTGTTCCTGTTCTTATATCTTCGCAGAGAAGTGACCAATTTTTTTCAAGGAACCGAATTGCTTGAATGAGAACTGTAGGGAAAACAGCACCGACACGAAGGACCTCATTGTTTTCACAAAGACCACATAGAAGTTGCGAATACATACTTTGGTATGAGTCAAGACAGAGAATAGTTTCATTTGGACTTGTGAGTGGATTGTAAGATCTGTTTAGAAAATGAGAACTTCTGTAATATCTTGTGCTGGCTGCACTAGTTTTAATGCCTCCTGGTGTTTTAGCTTCATTTCTTATAAGCGTTAGGTACATTCCTTTTCCTTTATCTAGGTCAGGAACAAATTGATTCATTATTGGCATTTTTAGTCTAACTATTAAATATCTTCCTCCAAAATCTTCTTCAGTTGCTGGTATCATCTTTCTCTCACCACCTGATGTTCCTGAGCTGAAATACCCAAAAAGAAACCAAAACAAGCCAATTAATATTAATAGGATTGAGTTTTGCATCCAAAACAAGAAAAGAAATTGCAAATAAAAAATTACATAATCTAAATTTTCAACTTGTAAAAGAGATTGCAGATCAATTAGTTAAAAGTACCTAAGGAGAAACACTGTAACGGGGTCAGCAGTGAGGATTGAAGAAGTATCACCATTGGCAATACGTCTAATATCATTTTGAATATCTTCATAGGTTATGATAGGCAGAAATTTCTTGAAGGTTTCACTATCAGTTTGGCCATTGAGACCATGTCTTTGTAAGTACTCAACATTTGCATTGTGAGACAGAATTTCAGCCAACACTTGCTTTTGGTTTTCATATGCGTGTGTAGTAACATCCTCTATAAAGTCAAGAACATATTTATTTTTTTGTAAGAGATCATAATCAAGTGAAGTAGACATGGTTAATAAAACGAAAGTGTTAAAGTGTTATAGGATTGTTATGTGAGAATGTTCAGAAAGAGGATTGTGAAGTGAAACGAACAAGAGGAATATATATATATATATATATATATATATATATATATATATATATATATATATATATGTAAAAGCATATGTGTAAGAGTAGGTACAATGATAGAGGCTGGAATGACCTTACACAAATATATATATATATATATATATATATATATATATATATGTAAAAGCATATGTGTAAGAGTAGGTACAATGATAGAGGCTGGAATGATTTTTTTAAAACCTTACACAAATATATATATATATATATATATATATATATATATATATATATATATATATATATATTTAGTGTTGGAACTATGTTCTAAGAAAGATGAATGTTTGAGAGAAAGAAGAAGAAGAAGGAGAGAGAGAAGAAAAGGAATTAGGGTTTGCAAAACTTTCTAAACTTTATTGTGTTAAATGTTGTGTGTGCTGTATGTAATTACAAATTACAAAGCCCTTTATATAGACTATCAAAGCCTAGGCCCAAACAAACATTTCGACTAACTCCTTAACAGCTATATTCGACTCTGTCGAATACAACTGACTACACAACACTACAACTAATTCGACTTCGACAAAAACCTATAAAGACTCCGACTTCGACAGAGAACTTGAATTACTTCTAACACACCACCTAATTCATGTTCTCGAGACTTCTCATCCCAATGCTTTTCTTTAACTCGTCGAATCTGACATTCTTCAAAGGTTTGGTAAGTATGTCGGCTAGTTGAAATTCA
This sequence comes from Lathyrus tuberosus, assembly GCA_022829125.1. Lineage (NCBI taxonomy): Eukaryota > Viridiplantae > Streptophyta > Magnoliopsida > Fabales > Fabaceae > Lathyrus > Lathyrus tuberosus. The sequence goes on from JALAZF010000034.1 coordinate 11,636,916, forward strand.
GTCTTACAATATTCAAGATCAAGCTTCCCTCTGTTCACTTGATCCCTGAGAAAATGATATCTTCTTTCTATGTGCTTACTTCGACCATGACACATAGGATGATTGGCAAGATCAATAGCTGACTTGTTGTCTACAAACAACTTCATCTTCCCAAGTTCCTTGATCTTGAGTTCTTCGAGCAACATATCTATCCATGCTACCTGACATGCTGCATACGATGCAGCTACGTACTTAGCTTCACATGATGACAAAGCCACAATGCTTTGTTTTCTCGAACTCCAAGAGATTGGAGCTCCTTCTATCATGAAAATGTAGCCTCCAGTACTCTTATTCTCATCTTGGTCTCCACTGAAATCTGAATCAGTGTAACCATATACCTCCGCATCTTTCGACTTGGACCTATTTCAACATGGCATCAGCACACCATGATCAATTGTACCCTTAATGTATCTCAGTACTCTCTTTACTGCAATGAGATGACATTCTTGGGGTTTCTCCATGAATCGACTTAACAATCCGACACTTTAACAAATGTCCGGCCTTGTATTGCAAAGATACCTCAAGGATCCAATAATTTGTTTGTACAGTGTCGAACTTACAAACTCATCATCAGTTACCTTCTTCAACTTTGCTCCTGTTTCCAATGGAGTTGTTGCAGCTTTACAGTCAGTCATCTTGAACCTCTTCAAGATATCTTGAGCATACTTCTTCTGGTGCAGGAACACACCTTCAGCTGTGTCTTTGAATTCCATCCTTAAGAAATATGACAAATTACCTAGGTCGAACATTTCGAACTCTTGCATTAGGTTCGACTTAACTTTTCTTATCTCGGCTTCATTTGCACCTGTAATTAGCAAATCATCGACGTACATGCATAAAATGATTCGACTATCATTGTCGACATCATTTACATAAACTCCATGCTCAGACACACACTTTGTGAAACCTGCTTCGATTAGGAAACTATCTATTCTTTTGTTCCAAGCCCTCGGGGCTTGCTTCAATCCATAGAGAGTCTTCCTCAATCTATACACATTCGACTCATGCCCTTTGATCTCAAATCCTGGTGGTTGACTGACATAAACTTCTTCCTCCAAAGGTCCATTCAAAAATGCTGATTTTACATCCAACTGATGTATCTTCCATCCTCTATATGCTGCTGTCGAAACAACAATCCTGATTGTTTCCAACCTAGCCACTGGCGCATAGACTTCGTCGAAATCAATACTAGGTTTCTGCAGAAAACCTCTTGCCACTAGTCTTGCCTTATGCTTGGCAATTTCACCATTTGGCCTTCGTTTCAGCTTGTAAACCCATTTCACATCAATAGGCTTCTTGCTGGCTTTTTCGACAAGTTCCCAGGTATTGTTCTTCTCGATGGCCCTGAGTTCTTTCTTCATGGCTTCACACCAATTCGAATCATTCATGGCTTCATCCAAGTTAATTGGTTCTGCTTCAGCCATCATCATTACTTCTACTATTAAGTCACCATCTGCATCGATTGCATTATCTGGAAATCTCTCATATCCAGCTAACTTTGTCGACTCAGCTCTTGTTCTAGTTGATCTTCTGACATTCTGCTGAGGAGGTTCTTCATTTCGAATTGTCGTGGCCTCAGTTTATCGGTCTTCTTCAAATATCGTCGGAACTGTCTCTTCCATCTGTCGACCAGTTTCCTGTCGAACTGACCCATGACTCCACTCCCATTTTTTATTTTCATCTACCAGAACATCTCGACTGATCACAGATTTATCATCTTCTAATGAATATAGTCGATATGCACCAGTTGAATGATAACCTATGAGCACCATGGTTTGACTTCAATCATATAGTTTTGTTCTCAATTGCTCAGGAACATGCCTAAAACATATTGATCCAAAAACTCTAAGATGACTTACATTTGGCATCTCACCTGTCCATGCTTCATAAGGAGTCTTCTCGACTAGCTTCTTCGTTGGACATCTATTCAGAATGTATACTGCTATCGAAGCTGCTTCAACCCAAAATCTCTTTGGCACCTCTTTAGCCTTCAACATACTTCTCGTCATATTCAGTATACTTCCATTCTTCCTCTCAGCTATTCCATTATGTTGAGGTGTATAGGGTGCAATAACCTCATGCTCTACACCTTCCTCTTCACAAAATCTAGCAAACTCTCAAGAGATGTATTCACCACCACCATCAGTTCTCAGTTTCTTTAGCTTGCAGCCACTTTGCTTTTCGACAAGCAACTTAAACTTCTTGAACTTTGTGAATACTTCACTCTTACTTTCGATTATATAAATCCACATATATCTGGTGAATTCATCGATGAAAGTTAAGAAGTAACGCTTGCCACCATTCGACCTAACTTCAAAAGGTCCACATACGTCAGAATGAACAAGCTCCAACTTTCTTTTTGACTTAACTGGCAGATCATGCTTGAATGCTTTTCTAGCCTGCTTTGCTTTGCAGCATTCTTCACACACATGATTTGGTTCCTTCACCTAAGGTAAACCATAAACCATCTTCTTTTGATTGAGCATACCCAAACTCCTGAAGTTTAGATGCCCATATCTATGATGCCATAGCCAATTCTTTTCCTCTTCTGTAGTTGACGCAAGACATTGATGATCAATTATGTTAATCTGAACTTTAAAGGTCTTGTTATCAGCCAATGGTGCTTTCAGTACCAACCTATCATCAGTATGATATACCTTCATTTAGTTCTTCTCCAACTTCATATTATGTCCTTTGGCAAGTAATTGACCTATACTTATCAAGTTACTTGTCATAGAAGGCACATACAACACATCAGTAATGCTGGCTTTTCTACCATCTCTTCTCATTACAGATATGTTTCCTCTTCCACCTGATGTGATATGTCTACCATCTGCAAACTTTATCACCTTCTTAACTGATTCATCAAGCTTGGTGAACCAGTTCTTGTTCCCGGTCATGTGGTTGCTGCAACCTGAATCAAGATACCACAAATCTGTTTCATCAGCGTTTGACTGAGTATCTACCATTAGTAGCATATCATCAGAATCACTATCTTTTGCTTGTGCATACTGCGTTTTGTCACTTTCTTTTGCTCGTGCTTCCTTCTTCTTTCGGCAGTCTCGAGCATAGTGACCAAAATCTTGATAATTGTAACACTGCACGTCTTTCATGTTAACTTTCTTCCCAGAATATTTGTTGCCCATGCCTTTCTTTATTGAATCATCATGATTATTTGAACTCTTGCTTGCCTTCTTATCACTAGCAAGATTCCTTCCCTGCTTCACCTTCCCAAACTTCTTGGTGAATTTCGCTTGTAGTGCTTGGTCTGATACCTTTTCTCTTTCTGAATCTCGTTGCTTCAATCTCATCTCATGAGCTTCCAAAGAAGCCTGTAGCTCTTCAACCTTCATCTCAGCAAGATTCTTGGACTCTTCAATGGACACTACAATATAATCAAAATTTGCAGTCAGAGATCTTAGTACCTTCTCAATTTTCTGCAAATCTGTGATTGTTTCTCCACAATATTTCATCTGGTTCGACAGCATCACCAATCTTGAAAAGAACTCCGAAACTGATTCATCTTCCTTCATTTGAATCATTTCGTATTGTTTTCTCAAGGTTTGCAGCTTCACCCTCTTCAGTTTCTCATCACCTCCATACAAGTTCTTTAACTTGTCCCACGCTCCTTTTGCAGATTCTTCTTCAATAATTTTCTCAAACACATTCGGATCCACACACTGGTGAATCAAGAACAATGTTTTGCCATCATTCTTCCGTTGATCCTTGTACACAGCTTTTTGTTCATCAGTCGCATTCGCCCCCAATTCAGTTACACCATCATTCACGATTTCAACCACATCTTGAAATCTGAAAATAACCCTCATCTGCGCAACCCACCGTTGGTAGTTTTCCCCTTTTAAAACCGGTAGATTTGCTGGGAATTGTGTGGACGTTGTTGTTCTGTTTGCCATTAGATTCTCTCTGAATCGCAACCGTGCTCTGTTATACCAATTGTTGGAACTATGTTCCAAGAAAGATGAATGTTTGAGAGAAAGAAGAAGAAGAAGGAGAGAGAGAAGAAAAGAAATTTGGGGTTTGCAAAACTTTCCAAGCTTTATTGTGTTAAATGCTGTGTGTGTTGTATGTAATTACAAATTACAAAACCCTTTATATAGACTATCAAAGCCCAGACCCAAACAAACATTTCAACTAACTCCTTAACAGCTATATTCGACTCTGTCGAATACAACTGACTACACAACACTACAACTAATTCAACTTCGACAAAAACCTATAAAGACTTCGACTTCGACAGAGAACTTGAATTACTTCTAACATTTAGAAGTATATTTACATACACTACTATAAAAAATTTATATTACGACACCTATTTTACCACGATTTTTTTAAAAACTATGGTGACATATCTCTTAAATCAGACTCTATCATTTTTAATTTTTTAAATTAAAAATAGTTAGCAGTTGGACATATTAACTATGGTGAAATTTTGTAAAATTAATGAGTTCAAATCTCAATGTCGGCAAATTTATGAATCTCAACACCTTTCTTTTTAATTTAATTTTAAATTAAATATAATTTGGATTTCACTATGGTTGTATATTCTAATCGTGGTGATATGTTTTACCTCTTTTTTATTGTGGCGTCTTACTTTTTATTTATTTCTAATCTAAAATTTGTTCAAATTACACTACGGTTGATTAAACCAACCGTGATGATACATTTTCCTTTTTTTTTAATTTTTAAATGATTAAAAACGACCGCTTTTTATTCAAGAAACACAAGTAACAACCCATATATAATAGTGCCTAAATAAAAATCTAAGATCTATATACAATAACTGCAATTGTACGAAATTTACAACAGAAGATTTCGATAAGAGGTTCCCTTGAAATATCAATACACAACTCCTTTTGTATATTAAACCTGCAAATAATATCTGAAAAACAACAATAATATTGGTGTGAGATAATAATCTCAATAAGTTCTCTAAGTCAAAAAGGAGAAAAGGCTTAAATACACAAAACTCGCAATGTATGGAAACATTCTCTTGAGTTCATTTACTCAAACAATCTCTAATTGAAAACCACATCAAGGTATCTTTCCTCGGTCAACTCTACGTCTAGGATTATCGACACGGGTCACTGATCCTTGTATTATACTTTCAAATACACATGGACTTCGGATTCTAAGAGATAACATCCATCTTAAAAATCGTCGCTTTCTATAGGGCTCCAAACCCATTTCAAACCTTTTACCCATATGGAACTCACTCCACTTTGAAATCCACCACTTTTGAGATTCAACTCAAACCTTTTTTAGTTTTATAAAATCACCGATTAATGCATTATTTATTTTTGTCTTTTTCTCGGAATCATTAATCAACAACAGAAAATTGATTGTTGATGTTGAAAACAACCATTGATTATTTTTAATTCATCTTCTTCCATGATCACTGAGTTGTTTATTCAAAGCGTGCTCGCGTGTGTATTATAATATTACAATTTCTCTTGTTATAGCCAACAAGTAACATTAATATAAAAGCCAAAAATGTTTTTGATCATAATATAATTGATCATGCAGACAAGAGAGGATAATATATTTAAAGTTATGCAATAATAGTGCAATATAAATAAAGTTGACATTTTGTACGCTGTTTGGAATAGTGGAAGGGACCACGATGACACAACCATGTAGACAATATGCAACAGATCAAGAATATAGAATCACATTATTAGGCAAAGAAAAACAGGAGCGTTTCTTTGTTGACCCCATGTATTTTTAGCTATCTCGCGAATTTTGAAAAATACATCTCGATTTTAGAAATATATCTCCGAATGTATTTTAAAACATTCACATCTTTCGTTTTTAGTCATACCACATTTTTACGAATAAAATTATTTTGAAAATACAACTTTGAAAAATTTTCAAAAATATATTTCTAGAAACAAAAGAGGTCTCTTTAGATGTGCTCTTTAATTATAAACTAGTGTGGAACCCGTGCGTTCGCACGGGGACCCGTCGTTGCCGCGCGTTTGTTTCAGAAAATATTTGTTGTCATATTATTTATTTGTAAAAAAATTGTAGAAAAAAAAATTACAATTAGTGAAATATTTATAAAATAATTAACGTAAATTAATTAATTTTAAAGAGTTGTTGTAATATTTGAATAAACATGATTAAAATAGAAAATTATAATTATTTGAAGTAAATAAAGGCTAAAAAAAATTTAATCAAAAATTAAATAAATTATCCAAAATTTAATTTGAATATAAACATCATTAATGAAATATATAAATTAATTAAAAGGAAAACTAATTAATTAGAAAATGGTATACAAACTAATAATTATTTGAAGTAAATAAAAGGTGTGACGCGCATTTGTTCTCAAAATGTATTTGTTTTCATAATGTATTTTTTTAGATGTATTTGTTTACATTTAAATTTTTTTTAAAAACAAAATATAATAAAACTATAAATAAGAAAAACCAAATTATTTTACAAAAATAGTTAATTATTTTTAAAAGAAAGACATATTTTTAAAATAACAACAAAATTGTTTTACCAAAATATTTTTACATCAATAATATATATTTCAATTTTCTATACATTATGTTTAAAAAAATTGTATCTCAAATTAAAAATAATTTCAAATATATCCAATCATTTAGTTTTATAAATATCAACTAATAATATAGTATTTGAAAATATTATTTTAATTGTATAAATAAATATTAGTAACAGAAATAAATAAAATATTCAAATCAATAGTAAAGTTGTTCCCATTATTATTTAATATTTAAATAATTAACTTAATATCAGTATGATTCGCATGTACCATATCAGTATCCGTGTGTTTGTCTGCGTACTTGTGTGATTCGTACACTTTTGTTTTCAAAATGTAATAAAAAATACCATATCAGCACCCGTGTGTTTGCCCGTGTACTGGTGTGGCACACACGCTTCGGTAATAATAGTAAGAATGATTTGATACATGATAAAAAAATAAAATTATAAAGTAATAAATTTTGTAAATAAAAATAGAACTTTTTTGAAATTTATATTTTTCAATATATATCAAATGTAAAATCAAATTGAAAGAAAACAAAATAAAGTAATATTTATTCTATTATTATCTAATATTAATATAGATAAAAATGGATCCATTAAAATAAATACTTAAATTAAATTGTGACACGAATTTAGTATTTATTCTATTATTAATTATAGAACTCTTTTAGTGAATTTATGTATGACTAAATACAAAATTGTAAAATCTTTCATATTAAAAAACTAATTTGAGTAGACATGTCGGATAAAAAATCTTTCAAAAACATATTTATTCTCTCTATTTCTTTATTTTATTTTTAAAACAATAAATTAAAACTTTCTTATATATTAATGAGTATGACATTAAAACATTAAAACTTTCTATAACATTAAAATATTAAAACTTTCTTATATATTAAAACATTAAAACTTTCTATAACATTAAAATATTAAAACTTTCAAAAATAAAAAATATTTAATGTTTTATTAAATGAATCATTCATTTGAAATTTTCTTTTACAAATAATTCAATTATTTTAGAATTGATATAATACATGTTACCATAAAAAATCGACATAATACAATACTAAAAGATTTTCATATTTAAAAAATTATTAGATTTACTTTTTTTTATGTTAAGTAATTTTAATTAATTAATTAACTAATCTATCTTGATCTATTTGGTGATTTACCCTATGAAGCTAGAAAAAGATTTGGTGACGAAAGATGGATATTTCCCGTTTTAAGTATAAGTTTTCATCTAAGATATATCAATTAAATCAAATATATCTTAACTTATTATTTTATTAATTATATAGATTTTATTAATAAAAATAAAAATTAAATTAACTATTCATTTTTTTATAAGAAATTAAAAAAATTCAAACGTTATGATTATTTGGAAATATGTGCACAATACAATAACATGCACATGGTCAATCTCTAATAAATGTCAAAATATTTTGAAAGTTGGATAATATAATTGAATTTTATTATAATTTACTCCTACTAATAAATAAGTTGAAATATAACTTCTGAGTATGATTATTGAAATGACGGTGTGAAATGTAAGATTAAGATATAGGGTGATGTTTGACACATAGAAATATAAGGATGACTAAATATATAATAATGTTGAAGAATCTCATGAAAATCTTGTATGTCTAATAGAAAATAATTTTTTTAACACAATTGAGATAATGTTATATCGTAAAAAAGATTATATTTTATATAACAATTAAGTTACATTTTTTAATACCATTAAAAAAACAAATCAATTTAAATGCATATTTAAGAAACTAATTAATATATAATTATAAAAGATGACAATATTTAAGGTAATAATGCTAAAAAAGTAATGGATATAAATTAAGAAATTAAAGTTTAAAATAATTATAAATATTTTTTTGATAAATTTATTTTGTTGATAAATTAAATTAAACAAAATAATTCATGAAACATTATTTACAATTAGTGTCATATTAGGAAAAAATTGAAACTCTATAATTAGTGTCATATTAAAAAAATCGAAACTCAATATCTGCTATTAATTATAAATGATTATATATCCATTCAATTTCTAACTCTATAAACATTACATATTAAAAATTTTAAAACTTTAATCTTTTACTATTTAATATAAATATTTATCTTGTAATCAAAATTATAACCGTACGATTTATATCATTTAAAATCAAAATTATAACCCTATGATTTATATCATTTAAAATACTTATAACTTTATTTTCACTATTTATTGTTAAGAATTATCCTCACTGCAAATATATCAAATAATATAGGGTTAAATAAGTTTTTAGTCCCTATAAAGTTTGAAATTTCATTTTTAGTCCTCCTGGGTTTTGGCAACGGTTTTAGCTGGTTTTGGCAACAGTTTTTTTGTAAAAACTGTTGCCAAAAGGTAGGGAGGGACTAAAAATGAAATTTCAAATTTTATAGGGACTAAAAACTTATTTAACCCAATAATATATATTAAGTTATTTTTGAATTTAACCTATAAATATAAAAATATTTGAAATTCATTCTCTATAATATAGTTTTGAAATTCAATTTGAAATTTTAAGTATAAATATTTAAATAATTTTTATAATGAATCATTGAATTTGTTTATTTTTTTCATAAATATTTTAATACATAATAAAAATTATTAGAAATAATATTTGAAATTCATTCTCTATAATATAGTTTTGAAATTCACTTTGAAATTTCAAGTATAAATATTTAAATAATTTTTATAATGAATAATTGAATTTGTTTATTTTTTCATAAATATTTTAATATATAATAAAATTTATTTAATGAGAGTAATTAATGCCATGAATAAGACAATTAAAAAATATTTAATGACGTATTAAAAATATCATAAATTATAGTATTTGTTTACAAATAAATTAATACTTTTAGAAATATCTATTAAATAAAGAGGATTCTAATCCATAAAATCGTAGTAAATTTTCATTGCCTCTATTGCACGGTTATTAAACTTTTCTTTCGGATGTACTTGCTCTATCTTACTATAGCAAACCATGACCAGCAATAATGACAAATTATTAAATTATTTGAAACAAATTTTTAAATTTTTAAAATAATAAAAATATATTAAAATATTTAAAACTATATAAATAAATCTAAATAACTTTAATAAATTTATTGACACTACTAAATAACTAATATTTATATTTTTATAAAAGAAATTATAAACAAAAAGTATTCTTATATATATATATATATATATATATATATATATATATATATATATATATATATATATATATATATATATATATTAACTCAAACTAAATTAGTGACAAATCTAAAAAAGTACATGTAATGATGTAAAAAAGAAATTATAAATAAGGAGTATTCATTGTAATTAATTTCAACTTTATAGAACAATTCATTTATTATCATTATCGTTACATTGCACTTATATATAATGGAAATTTTACAGTTGTATATTCAATTAGAATAAATTATTAAATTATTTGGAAGTGTGAAATAACTTTATCTCCATCATTTATTGCAATAAAAAGTTATTTTATACCCTTTTATTTCTATTTTTAAGTACACCTATCATAGTACAAAAACTCACTCATAACTCTAAATTTATAAAATACAGACTTCCTTCCAAAAATAAATAATAGCCATTAAAGGTAGGATGCATTCATATACACCAAAACTGATACACCAGTCCAAATACATATGAAATGAAAGAACTAACCAAGCAAGCTAAAACGCTACAGCTTGATGACAGCAAAATTTAGAAAGACCAAACATTAACTACCAGACCCACCATTAAAAGGGAATAAACCTACTACACCAACACACCCAATACAATCAAATCTCCCTAGGCCAATCCCCCCCTAAGACTGCACTGAAAACATATGCAACAACCAACTCCCAGCTGAGAAAATCTCAAGCCACGAGACACAGATGGAATAGGAGGATGAAAATTCGGCCAAACCAGCGGCTAGAATACTAGAAAAGCGTAGATTCTCCTATGAAGCTTCCACTCCAGCAGCCGCCCCCAACAAAACTAAGAGGTCTAAAGCCTCTAACAGCAACAAAAACGATTACTCCACCGGAACACACCGCCCGATTTTCAGGAATTCACTTCTAAACATATGCCCCTGTAGCACAGGCCAACCTGATGACTTCATTCAGCTCTTTCTAACAATCAGAATCTCAAAATAACTGTTGAGTTGGACATGCCAATAGATTACTCCAACAATCCCCCATCCGACATCACAAAACCAGACTCAAACCCCTACTATCCAAACACCACTAATCCTCATAGAGGCGATATGATCATGAGCCTCACACTGGCTCTGATGAAAACACCAAACACCTGCATGAAAATAAACAGATACTCCCAGAAAGTCTACTAACTCCCCTCCAAGGCTCCAACCAAAAGACCCTAGCTCTCCAAATCATGCCTAATTTCCAATCCTGAACCAAACTATATGGTAAATGGCCAAGAGACTCCGCTACCCTACACCTCCAATGGCTCTCCGGACAACTAACCAACCTGATGAGTGATAACAAAATCAGACCACCAACAATACAACATCTATTCTGGTAACAGTAACCGATTAACAGTCTCTGCGCAACAAAAAAAAACTGATTCCATAACTAAAAAACTATTACAGCCCAAGAAAAAATCCTGCTCTTGCCCACAGACTAACACCTGCCTACACCTCCAACCCATCATTGTAATGAAAATTACTGCTCAATTACTCCTAATGATGCGCTGGGATTAGATCACCAGACCTTCGAATTGTTCAAGATGCGGTAAACAATCTCTATGCAGAGCTGTAGCAGTATTTAGCCACCGACATATTGCATACCAAATTCCTGCTGAAAACTGACATTGAAAGAAAGTATGCGACACCGTCTCTTCGCTGCCACAGCCCCAACTACACCCACTGATATCCTGTCTCAGCACCCCTCTCTTTATTAAGTTGTCTCTTGTAGCAGTCACCGCTGTTTTAGATAGCAATCATACAGTAAAAATAGCTTGTGATAACAACCATCCAAAAACTCGTACTAAGGCCAAATAGTGTGTTGAAAATGAAATTGAAAAACAAATAAGAATTAGTGATTATAGAAAACAACACATTCATATGCTACAGAAAATGGCTTATTTGTTTGAGGAATTTATACCATCCACATCTTGGTTACTCGTGGGAGCAGTTGTTGCAAAGCTCATTTGTATAACATTGTGAAGCTCATCCTCCCACATATCAGGCATCTATAGCAAATTGCATCAAAATATGCACATAATGTAAATATAGTCGGCTAATAAACCTTATATGAATGTAATTTGGCCGCAATGTGCACTAATTTATCATAAATATGTGGTTTTACATTCTGTTGTAGCACAAAAGTGAGTGGTTACTTGTTTGAACAAAGATATGATGTGGAAAGGAAACCACGGTGCTTGCAACTTCAATGTATCGATACCTGATTTGGCTCCTTGAACCCTCCACTCAATTGTGGATGAATAGCTCTACGAAGGATGTCAGACGGGTTTGTCATGTTTGGAATAACCGACTGAATCAACCCTGGTTGAGATTGATGTAATGAAGGAAAATTCATAGACATCTCTAAAGGAAACCCTAGTGCTGATGAAGGACCGGGCCATTGGTGAAGAATCTGACACACAATGTTCGGAATACAGTAACGCAACGTCAGACAGAGTTGCAGATCATGTTTTTTTTCTAACCGGTGTGCAAACAGATTAACAACTTACATCTTTAGCAAGAAGACCTTCGATATTAAAATCCAGTCGTGGATTTACTGTTGCAAGTTTCATAGATAAAAACTGCCAAAATAGAAAAGATGGGGCCGAGTCAATTTCACATGAATAGAATATAAGAATGTGTGTCAAGCATTTATTCAATATAAACGTGAATTGGTAAAAGATAGAAATCAGGAAATCTACTAAATTATGAATGTTGATATTGTGCTGAAGTATAACTAAAAAATACAAGGCAAAACAAAATAATTACATGGATTAAAAATCTCTGGTGGGAAATTCAAAGATAAGAGTTCAACTTCGACTATACCTCAACTTGTCGTTGAAGTGACTGTACATAGTTGATGATTTCGTCCAGCATTACTGCCTTGCCAGTGACCTGCAAACATCGACAAACTTTGAAAGTTAAAAAAAACGCGACCATGCGAAGGCAATTATAACATAGAATAGTGAACTCCTCTAGTTTAAAATTTGGAAGCCACCTTGCTGCATCCAGGCACGAGTTCCTGAAGAAACTTCATCCTCTCACTTATCTTTTCCCTCCTCACCTGCAATGCATTTCTAATTAAAATTTCTTCATTAAAATTCTTAATTTTGATTCACAGATAATTTGTCACAATATCTTACCCTTTCTGCAAGGCTATGGCTGTTTGTTGCTTGACCCCGCCGAGCCCTAACATGTATGTATTCCTCCTTAGGTGGATCAGAAGACTGAGAGCCCTGTTTGGCATTCTTCCCAGATACCTTGGTGGTCGATGTTGGTTGTTGGTCTCCCTTCGGTTGATTCTCAGGGTTGTCCTTTGGTCCTTCACTTTGTAGTTCTTGAGCTTCATTAACTTTATCGTTATCAGCATCCTACGACGAATAAAGCGATCACATTAGGAAAACAGTATCACACACACAGAGAACAAAAAGCTCATAATTCACAAACCATACCTGTCCACTTCTTTTTCTTTTCTTCGAGTTTAGTCCTTTAATAGAAGGCTCCCCGCTAGTAGTACCCTCCAACATTGGGGAACCACCCTGTCCGCCACCACCACCATCATCATCTCCCGACTCGCCTCTATCAGAATCGTTAGCATTCCGAACAAGAGTCTGCTTCCCTTCATCTTGAGACATGGCGCGACTCTCGCTTTTATCATTCATTAAAGGGCTTCTTCTAGCAGCCAATTGCTCAATAGACGGAGACACGCCTTTTGTAGCTGCTTCAACTACATTAGGATCACTACTCTCTTGTGATTGTCCCCCAGTTGCTATTTTTAATCCAACACCCACCGCAAGAGCATCCCTACCTCCATGAACCGCACCACCAACATACATAGCCATGGATTGAGCAATCCCATACGAGTTCATCGCATCACCAAAATTCCCTCCTCCAAAGCAAGATAACCTTGCATCCCTTTCAATAAAACCAGAATCAGTTGGAAACTGAGATAAATTCCGAGGAAAAAACCCTGTCCATTCGGTAAAAAACCATCCCCTTTCAACATAGAATTAGCCTGGTTCCAACCTATTTCATCATGACCACCTCTTCCAAAACCAAACCCATCTTTTCTAATTCCAAAGGCGTTCGTAGAACTCCCATTATGTTGAATATTCATCTCACAAAATCCCAAATTTTGAGAATTTGCTGAATGGTCCCAAAAGTTAGGACTAAAAGAATCCACCATTGAAGCAGAGGAACATGAAGAAGAACCAACCAAATCCCCTCTATTGATATTCATAGAATAACCGATTGAAACCAAACCAACAGATGAATTCACAAGATTACCACCCCCAAATCTCCGATCAAGAGGCATACCAGAAGAGTAACTCATAGGATCCCTATTTCTATCCACCTCAAACTTTTCTTTGTCACTCATATCAAAACTAAAACGAGAGAAAAATTGATCAAACACAAAGGGTACTTTCAGGTTTTAATAGTAGCCAAAGCAAATAGTAGAACATGTACATGTAAAGCACAAAACAATGATGAAAAGCTTGAAGCAAGGGAAAAAAAAGGGTGGGAGAGACAAAGAGAAAGAGGATGAAATAAATGATGAAACAAAAAGCAAGTACGAAAAAGATGTACCAAAGTTCACACGAGTTTAGCAGCTACCATTTCCAAAGCTTGAAAGTACCAAAAACTGATAAAGAAGGAACGCCAGAAGACACAAAAAGAGTGAAAAATGCAAACAACATTGATTTCAGGATAATAAATAAGGTCATTGAAGCCCTAGTCATAGAGAGTTGAAGATAATAAAAACTAAAACCAAACAAAAACAAAACCTTGGAGAGAGAGGACTTTAAATTAAAAGTAGGAAGAGAAAGATATCCAATTTCTGATTCTGTGTTACTTTAAGCACCCTTCCTTCCATTGAAACTTAAAAGGTGCAACTTTATTCCAAAGAGCAAGTTTCATACTAAGAAAAATTTCAAATTCAGTTTTTCACAATTCCAATTCAAAGCTGCAAGTTTATTACACCATCCAAATACTTTCAATCATCATCCAAATTCAAAACTCAAATCAAAACTCATCCATATTCATAATTCAAACATTTCACTTACATTTTCATTTCATTTCATGTCATAAACTACATTCAAATTCATTTTAATTTAAGTTTCAAGTTCAAAACATTTTCAAGTTTCTACGCCCAAGTGTTTCAAGCATCTCAATTCAAATCATCAACTCATTTTAATTTCTATTCAAGCTTCCTTCAAACTCATACATAACCATATTCACTAAGTCATCATGTTTCAATCCATGCTTGAATACGTTTTCAACTAATTTGTGTCGCAAATAACTAACTTGCAACACTGTCATATGTGAATCCTATAATGTAGAGGATGCGAATCCTATTATGTGTTATACCATGATCTATACCGCATAATCTGCAACCCGAATTCATCGACCGTGATTTGGCTGTCGTTATGCACTGCATTGAGCATAAACCCTAATCGGCCTATAAGTTTAGGTCTGGGAGAACAAATTTAGGTTCTTGCTTACAAATCTCGGAGGTTGAAGCTGTATTAGTGTTATGTTGTGAATCGTAATCAAGCTGTTACAAAAGACGGATACGTATGAGATTTTAATTTAACGCGCCATGTTAGATCCAAAGTAATGCGGCAAAAAGTTCAACAAAATGGTAGAAGAGAATAAGAGAGGTTACCTCCATTCTCTTCAATCTTTCATTGGTGGCTTTCTCTTTTTCGACAGTGAGACGCAAAGATGCCAGTTCCTGTTGAAAAATTCAAGCAATATTGGTTATAATAAAAAAAATTTATAAATGCAATATTGTCAATTTGAAGTGCTGAGACAAGGCGTGTAAACCGATCAAGATAGCTGTCGATGAAAATAACTAAGAATCGTACATTTTTCAAGTTTATCCTTTCTTTCAACAACAAACTCTCCTCCTCTCTTAGTTCAGCTAAAGTCTGCAAATACAATAAGTATAGTCAAGATATGTTATGCATATAACTAAACACAAAGGGTAACAACATTTACTGCTTAATAACTTAAAAGTGTTCCTAACAGCTACATGACTTATGAACCAAAACTGAAACAATGTAACAACAACATTACATATATGCTTAAAAGAAACTCGAAATCGTTACCGAAATTGTGTAATTGGACCACATTTCAATACAGACAGGTTCTTACTTTCAGCTCCATGACAGCGGCAGCATCTGGAATAGCTTTGTTCAAACCTAATCGTCTACCAGTGATTGAACAGCAGTGAGTTGAATAGCTGACACAAATCAATCAGCACCATCATATCTATACATCGAACAGACCTATTATCTACGGTATTCAAATTGCGCACACAACCTGCAGCTATCTGAAACAACTCGCAAATGCGACATCGACACTGTTAACTTTCCTATAAAAAATCATCGGCAGTATGAGAACAAAGCCACAAAAAGCAATCAAAATCCACAAGCAATTCCATCATAGAAGGGCTGTTGAGCAGTGGTTAGCGGTTGTCAACGGTTATCCCAAAAACTCGACATTAACCATGCATAAAACAATATGATTCAGTTTCACACGAAACCACACAACCGACTAATAAGCAGAATCGTTCCAACACCAAATTAAAGCGACGAAGTACCACAATTATCACAGCAGCATATACAGGAAGCGAATATCATAGCAGCATATACAAGAAGCGAAAATAAAACAAAATTACAATGTTACCGACTAAACCAAAATGATGTTGTCATGTTACATTACAACACATCTAAGCATTTTGCAAGCAAAGAAAATCAAGAAAACTAAGTGCATTGTAGGTTTGTAGCCTAACGCACCAAAAGGTGTGTAGGCTAACGTACCAAAAGGTGCCAAATTGCCTTCATAAAATAAAATATAGCTTTGGGGCCTAACAATAGAGCATGACTTGAAAATGAAGCATGTCGGTGCAAAGGAACAACAATAAAATCAACAAAAAGTTTAACAACTGCTTTTAGAGGTAAACACCATATTCAAATCTTATTCACAAAAAACCCTTTGTACTGCAAAACAAACTAATGAAAATGAAAAAATAATAACATACCTGGAAACTATATTTGTCGTGCCTTGTTGCAATGGTAAATCAAGATTAGTATCATTGTGATTCTTAGCATAGGTCTACAACAAAATAACAGTAACTTACCAATTGCAAACAGAGACAAAATCAAAGAAATTAGAGCATTAGAATGTCAAACAATACCAATATATGGTGTGCCGATGCAACACTCAGCGCCAATCAATAGACATTACGCTTGCATAAACTCTTCTTCCCTGATCACACATTAAAATCAAATAACCTTAAAATGTCATTTCAAATCTATAAATTTCACAAATGAAATAGCACAGATTAAAAATAACAAAATGCAAACACAAATAAACCATACCAAAATCAAGGGCTCTAGCATAAACATATGCTTTTGTAACTTCCCGGCAGAGATTGTAGTTAAAATCATCATGTATGCGGAGATTCGACAACTTTTGCTCACATAAAATAACAATTAAACTCATCACCATAACAAAGAGACTGAATTAATATATAGATAGAGATTATGCAAAAGAATCGAAACTAACGAATCTGCGGAGGTTCTGCTAAACGTCAAACAGAAGACAAATATCGAGTCGGTGTTTACAATTCACAATCATTGACCATAGCTAAACATTTGGAGGCATGGATTGTTTATTTGAGCCACAAACTGTGAACCGAGCGGGTGAGCATCGTTATCGCGTGAGAAACGCGTTTGTGAAGATCCGCGCATCTGAGCAATCACGTTTCTTAACACAAACAATAAAGAAATACAACAAAGAATGAGAATTTACTTAACACATAGATAGTAGATCTGGATATTTTTCCATAAAATCCTACAACAATAACAAAATCAGTCAAAACCCTAACAATCAAAAGTGCAGAGGCCAGCAAAATTTCAACTTATCTCTATTTTTATATAGTAAATATTACAAACACATAGCAATCACAAAAAATACTCTTATAAAAAACGAAGTTGCTGACACACACATGGGTAACAGTTGAGAAATCATACACACAGTTGAGAAACCCTAAAAAAATGAAAGAGGATCACCAAAATCATACCCACCACCCAGTTTTCTGCAAGCTTGTTCACATCATTTTTTAAAACATTGGCTTATCCGTCGAAACCTGGTCCAATAATTCCTGAAAGAACAACAACAAAATGTTAGATAAGAAATGGAAAGACAAAGAAATTTGTAGCTTTGCAACGATACAGAATCAGAATTGAGATCGATAGCTTTGTCGGATTCGGTTAGGGTTTTGTTATTTGAAGAAATTTGTTGTGAAGAAGAAGAATCATGATAACCCCAGGATCGGATGGATAAGGAAGTGAAAATATAGAAGCTCGTTTGAAGAAATCAGAAATTTGCAAAAGAGAAGAAGCAGGGTTCAAGCCAGAGCCAGCCACGTAGGGGAAAAACACGTGTAAAAGAAGGCATTTAACACTTGGAAGGTTGTGAGGCAAGAAGGGCAATATAGTCTTTTCCACAGCCATCTAAATTCTTATATGTTAGATTTATTTTTAATTATGTTTCTTTTCATTTCAAAATGGGGAGACATAGTGAAATACAGAAAGTACAAAAGAGGCACAATACTCGATTGGAAAAACAAAGACCGAATGCAGCTCCCAATAGAATTGAGATTTAATTAGACCTGATTTATGCAAGCGCCAATAAGAAGTCCACCATTACTTCCACCTTCATTGCATAACTTTTTGGGTTGGGTGTATAACCGGAAGATACAAGGTATTCAGCTGCAGAAATGAAATCGTCAAAGCATGTTTGCTTTTTGAAAGGGCTCCTACTTTATGCCATCTAAAAAGCACTTTTTTTTTCAGAAATATATTTCTAAATTTTTTTTTGGAGATATATTTTTAGAATAAATTTAGTAATACAATTGACGTCTGACACAAAAACGAATGAAAAATGTGTATTACGATGCATTCGGAGATATATCTTCAAAAACAGGATATAATTTTAGAAATTCGCAAGGTGGCTAAAAAACACATAGGGTGTAAAAAGAAATGCTCGAAAAATAACTCACATCTCATGATTCACATTCAAGGTCGGCCAACACATCTCAAGGCCTGAGGCGAAATATTTTATTTTAACTAATAATAAAATTAACTCATCTAAATACTCTACTCTTTATTAAAAAAATATAATTGAAAATTAATGTCAAAATTAAAAAAAAAATACTTAGATATCAAATCTCTTATTTTTAAAAACTCAAAAATTTATTATCTATACCTGTAAATTTTAAATTAAGAAATCATACAATACACCTTATAAATGATTGATATTTTCTGTATTTTACATAAATGTTATTATTTAACTGATATATAAATAATTTAAAAGAATTTGTTTAAATCAATTAATTAAACTCCTAAATAAAAAAATAAAAAAATGTGAGACCTTAGGTGATAGCTTTGGCGGCCTACCCTAGGGTCGGCCCTATTCACATTTTGTATAATCGATTTGAGATAATGACTAGTACTACAATTGACTACTAGTGTTATAAAGGAAAAAAATACAAGTTTGTCTATTAATTATTTAATTAATCAATTATTAATAAATTATTATCAAAATATGATATGATCAATGGTTAGTATTAGGGAACATTGACTATTGATTAATTTATAGTTATTAGTGGTGTGTTTGGGCAATTTTAAAGATAAAAATCATTCGAACTGCAAAAGAAAAAAGACTTGCGGTTTGGTTTGATTTAATTGGCTTTTAAAAATAAAACCAAATTAATACGGTTTGATTCGATTTTTTTTACAAATTTTTTATTGAACCATACATACGCATATATAGGATAATATAACTTTGTGTTTAGTCATTTATACATTACCAAATAACAACAGAACTCATTATATTTGGACAACAACTTCTCATTTAATATATAAAATTCAGATTAGACAAAAGTGGAATAATAAGCATAAAACAATATAAACAATATTATGATAAAACAGAAAAGATATAGGAGATTAGAGATTAAAGAATTTGAAAAAGAAATAACATAAGAGATGAAAGCTTAGAGAAGAAAATGTGCGATAAAAACAAAACTGAAAAAGAGAATAATAACATAAAAATGATAAGATGAAAAAGAAATAATATAATAGAGTAGAGATTAGAGAAGAATGGGCGAGATTGTTAGAACACAATTTGGTTCTGCATCTATACCTTTGAGTTTTGATGATAACAACGTAGTATTAATGTGAGAACAATTTTATTACCCTAAGGGCTTGTTATTGTGTAGCTTTAACAGCCAGTTATAAACATTTGTTCTAAAAAAATTCGCTTTTGCACTGATTCACTCCTGAGAAGTTCTTGAAAGACGCTTTGTTGCTGCTCCAATGTTCTCTCCACTTCTGCTTCTAGGCGTGACTATGATCATCAAGCTTCTAAAGAATAACAAGCTTTTGAAGTTTTAATACTTAGTTGAAGACTTTGAAGATCTCAAGACAGATGTTGACGTTGTCAAGGTTCTGACTGAAGATTTTGATTTCATCTGTGTGTTTCTTCTTTTCATGATTCATCAAATTTCTATCAGAAGCCAATGAATTTGAAGATGAGATTAAAGTGAATACATGATCAAATAGTACATTTTGTACGAATCGAAATATTCATTCCACTACCTGAAAACGTGAGCGAAAGACAATATTATTCATCACAACTGTCAATAATCCGTTAGTGGACAACTTCTTTTTAGTATCCCCAATTTGCCCCCTCAACGGTCTTTTCTTATGCTATATAAGTAGGACTTGGAGACTTGAAGAAAGTAGTAACATTTTACAAGACTGTTTCTACATGAAAATCTTTCAACTTTGTGCATACTTTTCTTTAAGTTATTGTATTTCATATGTGTAAAAACAACTTGTAACATAAAAATCTTTATTCAAACTTATTGGTTTGTGATTACTTAAAGAGACTAAGTTGTAGTCGGATCCTTGAGAAGACAAAGAAATTTGTTCTTTGTGATTTCTGTAATCAGTTTGGTTATAGTGCAATAAGTCCTTGTATATAAGGAGAAATCACATTGGCGGTGTGTAGCGGAAAAATTTGAGATTAAGTTATTGATTAACTTAACTCATAAAGCAAGAGTCGCCACTGCACTTTTATTTTTCCAAAGGAATATGGAAAAGAACGAACAAAACCCATAGAAGTTTTAAAATAAAACTAATATGCAACGGAAAGGTGTTAGCACCCAAAACATCTATAGTACTCTATAGGAACCTCTTGAAAATATATGTTTGGCTTAAAAGGTGTTGTTTGTAAAAGATTGAGGAGATGAGAAGAGAAGTATTTTTTAGGGTTTTTGAAATTTGACAAGACTTCCTGACTCTCGTGCTTACGTACCCACAAGTGCATGAAAATAAAAAAAGAGATTTGTTTGATTGACTTTAAATGGAAATACAATTTATCATTTTAAGAAGAAAACTCAACTAGTCAACCACAAGTGCATGAAAATGGGCCTTTGCATCACTATTGAGAAGGGCACCAATTTGGATTGAAATCAACAAGTATGCCACTAACTCTCTCAAGCGGAAAGAATCAACATCAATCATCACTATGGGGATAAGAGAATTACATCTCAACTATGAAAATGACTCATGTCTAAACCCTAAGAATTTGTTTAAAAGAAAAGTGCACAAAGGGCAGAAAATGGTTTGAATAGGTTATGTATTTTTTAAGTCTTATGAAAATGGTCTTGGTATACTTAAAATGAATTAGCATTTATTCAAGAAAGGAGTTGAAAATCACTTGACAAAGTCAAGGCTTATTGTGAAAGTGGTTCAAGTTTAAAAACAAGAAGGTTTTGAAAAGTGAGAAGATTTTGAAAATTTAAGAAGGGGAGGAGATGAAGTGGCTATCATAATGAATTAAGTAAAAGCTAAGGAAGGAAAGATCTAACCAAGAGCAAGCCTATGACACAAGTCAAGCCAAAACTCCCATTCTTTGGATTAAGCAACAAGCAACCAAATAAGCAGAGAAATAATCAAGCATTAGATAAAGAAGAACTTAAGCCAAAGCCAAAGCCAAGTGGAAAAAGGAAAAAGACATAAACATAAACAATATCAATATGATATATATAAATGATAAAAGTAAAGCAATATATATAAGGAGCAAGAAAATAAATGACATAAAAATAAAAGTGCATAAAATTAAATGGCATAAAGTAAAAGTTAACACAATTATATGGTTAGTATAAGTATTAGAGCTAATATTCCGATTCGGGACAAATATAGCGCTATGTTAATCAATCTTATCACAGTCTATAAGGAAGATCATACTATGGGAGGCAAATCAATAATAAATTATGTACCACACATGTTAGAGATATGATATAGATTATAATCCTAAAACATATAGCACAAGTAAAACCAAGGAGGGATCAAGTACTAAGGCAAGGAGATTAGTCCATTACATCAATCAATCCTTCATGACACTTAGGATAATCTTATGCATCAATCCAAAGTACCTCCAATGATTAATTATCAATCAAATGGTAGATTTGAAATGATGAAAGTTCATCAAGCATCAATCCAAAACTCATGAATAAGATGCACAACACATCATCCAATTGATCAAGAGAAAAACAAAAGGAAAAAGAAAGGGAAGAAAAGATGAAGAGATGACCAAATTGAATCAGTACTCAAGATCCTTCCATCATTAATTTCAATAACCTTACTTGGTGGATTAAGGCACTAAACTTATCCTCAACACAAAACACCAAAAATGAATCAAATGACTCATTTAATGATAGATTTGTATTGATGAAGGTTCATCTAACCTCATCAATACCTAAATTCCATTGTGAAATTCTAGCATAGCAGACAGCAGATGTCCTAACACATGGCAAGACATTGTTCTGCATAATTATTAAACAAGAAACAGAACAGCAAACTGATTTCCAAACTATCAATACTACAGAAACACATATGTTTTGACATTTGTTCCAACATGTTAATCAAAACTGATTTGTAAATTGCAGAATGATAAAAAACACATAATATGATGACCCAGTTCGGTGCAACTCACCTACATCTGGGGGATATCTATCCAAGAAGAAGAATCCACTATCAGTAGTATAGTTTAATGTAAACAACCTCAGATTTACAGTAAACACTCACGTTTACCTATCACTACCCAATGAAGACTTTATCATTAAAAGTCACATCTAATTGATAAGAGAAACCCATCTCACTCCCTAAATCACAATCTGTGATTATCTAACAGTTACTACACCATAACTGTATCATCCTATTGAAGGACACCCCTTCCAATACAAAGTTCAGTCAAGCATCCTTGATTAACAAGTTAACTTGGATTTGTTTCAAAGCTTCATCCAAGAACAATACTCGATTCATTACCTACGGGTTTCTGAATCTGTACAAGTACCTATGTCTACCACAATGTATCAAATCGATAGAGAAGGAGGCTTACAAGAGAAAGCTACGACTCTCAAAACCTAAACCCTACTTTACAAAATGGGATTCGTAAGTCTATGTCATCCTCTCTCACTCTTCTGCCTAGGTCTTGGTCTTCTTTTATAGCCTTCTACTGAGTTGGCTTCATATCTTTTATCCTAGATCCACTGCCAATCGCGCCTTGAATCTTGGAACAAATTTAAACAAAACCTGCTGTGACAATCATTATGTCAAATCTTCATGATGTGACATTCTATTCGACATCTTTGGTCTAGGGCATAAATCTTCATGTTGGAGCATCTTTTCCACCATTATGTTTTACCAAAATTTGGTCAAACCATTTGAGCTTTCAATCTCCCCCTATTGTCAAAGTTTGGCTAAAAAATTCTTCAGCTTGATGGTGCATGCAGTGGAAGGAGGGAGAAGATAACCTCTACATTCCCTTTTGATACCAAATACACACTTGCTTCTTAACTCTGATCACAAAACACAATCTCATGATGTTAGAACTAACGTTAGAACATCCTTCAATATTTTGATACATTTTTCCATATCAGTAGCACAGATGCTCATACACCTCTCAGTAGCAGGCAAGAAGCCATTCTCCCCATTTTTAGCCAAAAGATGACAAAAGTGACCCATACAAGCCCATACCCAGATAGTGCTTACCCAAACACGGACAAAATCCATTTTCTCTCAACTTAAGAAAGATGTTCTAGCACGACCGTCCTTAAATATTAAAGGAGCTATATAGGTAGAGCCAATCCATTTGATAGAAAAAAAATACTAGTCCTTGAAATCGCTTCTGAACAATGTCCTTAAAGGAGCTATATGGCAAAAGTCAAGTTAGTTTCGAAAGATTCCACCTTTTATGACTTGTCCTTGAAACGCTTCTGAACAATGTCCTGATACTTAACCTGATATTGTTAGATTTATGGTCCACACAGACAGGACTATAATTACACCCATCTTCTGTTTATTCTGAATAACTTCCTTAATCCAGAATTAGCAAACTTGTTTACTACATAATTCTTCCATAGACCTTTCCATCAGCAGAGATTCCTAAGATACTTGTACCACTTCTAATTCAATCCATTGAAACCAATGACATAGTCAGAAAAACCTTATAAGTTCTCCTAGAACTTACTCAGTAGGGCAATGTCACCACATCTCGTCTGACATATCAACCTCACCTGAGGCAATCTATCACAAACTGCTTGAGACCACAAACAATCTTGATAAACAATTTGCACCACTGCAGCCATATATCCGAAACAGAAGTCTAACTCCCCCTGTCGTAGATAACCAGTGTCATAGCCCAAATTTTGACCATTAAGATCTCCCATCATTGTGCAAATTATCATCACAATATGAATGCACCTTTATGCCTCATCAATCTCCTCAAGAATTATTGAGCATTCCCTACAACTAAGAATTAGGGTTTCAAGCCCTCTCAGAGCTCTTAGACAAAGGATCAATCATGGAATAACATGATCTTCAACTTGTCTAAACCTCTCCAACATCCACAATGGATCAAGAAGACTCCCACATCAAGGATCAAGCACAAGGCTGCATCATATAGAAGTGATCCAAACTCTTAAACAACATCTGGAACACTGATTTCTCAGAATCACCAGCCAGTTGCTCAAGTTTTCAACCAAGTTGCAGTTGGGATGCCATGAAGTGATCCAGCCATTTCCAATTAAATCCAAACATTCAAACACACTCCATATGGTGTAGGGAAGCTGTTCAGATCATCACAACTCATCTGTAACACCTCCAACTTAAAAATCACATTGCTCTTGCTGTCACGACCTTCAAGTAAGCCTAAACCTGGTCATCTCTTAATCTATGCATATTTCATCGCACAATACTTTTGCCAAATGTTCATAATCATGCATAGAATGTTTCCCCTCAATTAATTGCTTTGTTTGAATCGTGTATCAAAATTCTAAGCCTTCATGCAAATTTTAGGGTTCTTGAGGCTTTGTCTTGATTTCTTATTCCATGCTTAAAATAAATGAAATTAAAGACCATAGACATGATCGTGAGGTGAAAACGAGCAGATTAATATTTGGATTGTGTGATTTCATCAAGTATTCAATGAGATTTGATAGAAAATGCAAATCTGAGCAAAACTCCCTTCACGCGTGTTCTTGACCCATGTTCTTGGCGCCTTTTTCACAAATTTGAATATTTGAATTTTGTGATTTTATTTAATTGATTCAAAAATTAATTTCTCTCTGAGTTTTATTGATTTTGAGTTGATTCTTTTTTTAATAATTCACAAAAATGTTAAAATATTTTATTTTGCCAAAAATTCCCAAAAATATTATTTATTTCATATACTTGATATTTTTGCAAAGAATTAATCTTTTATTTGATTTTTAACATTTAAAATATTTTTTCCTCCTTGATTTTCCAAATTTAATTGGTGTCCAATCATTTTGTGGATATAAACATGATTTTTGAAACATTGATCCAAGATCACCACTCATTTGTTCCTATCGCTTCTACCAATATGTCAGAACGTTGTTGTGGAACAAGGGTACCATCTTTAGATTTTTCAATCAACAAATCCTACACCCCAAAAAAAATTTATTTTTACCAAATTGAATTACCTAAAATAAGTAATGTTGAAAAAAGTATTGACCTACCATATTTCCAACAACTTTGCGTGTAACCTTTGATGTGAACTTGCTTCTAGGTCTTTTACGTGCTCTCTTCCATTTCTCATGGCGTGATGGTGGAGCTGAGCTACAACTAAGGTCTCTAGAAGGATCTACTAACTATAGTTCTCTTTATTTTTTAATTATTATTTGTTATTCCCATTTATCATATCCTCCACGAGATAATCTATGTGGATAGATATTCCTTAACCTATTCTACTTTCCTTTTTGCCTCTTAACCAAGAATTTAGGAGTGCTGCTAGACTTGACAAATTTCTTCCAAGTGTCCTTCCCAATAAATTTATACATCTTATATGGAGTCTTTAAGTTAGGCTTTGGATGTGTAATATAATCACTTATGAGCTATGTCTTAAAGCCCCTCCAACACTCACCGGAAAATAAATTTTATTTCTTTGTCAGCTTATCATCGTCGAGAACAATAACACTTCCTACATTACATAATAGAGTTGGTATGAGTATTAAATGGAAATAAAAATAAATGGTCATATATACTTCTAAAACAAATCAAGAAATTTAAAATAAATACGCCTATACCGGTTCATATTTTCCTTTTCAATTCACCCGAAACATCGTTCCACTGATCTATCAAAATGTTGACTTTGCTTTTACCAGGTATGGCCACGTAAATCTTAAAATTCTAAGCATTTTCACCATAAACTTTACCAGTTTTTAGACAAAAATAAACCGGGTACCTAATACCGTTTTGGTGGGATTTTGACAACTTGGTAATCATCGTGGCATCTCTAGAATTTCTTGTACTTTTAGTCTAAGTATAGGTAGCTGTATGATAGGTGCATGTTGTAAGAGTGGTGTTGGTTGAGTTACCCATATATGTTTAAACAAGAACGACAATAAACATTTACTTACACATATCAACAAAGACACCTAATGTGACATTCATGGTACATATGTTACATTTTGTTTAACACAACATTAACACTTCCAAAGAGCACTTCATAAGAATAATCCCATAACATTTAACTTGACACAACACCAACAAAATCTATTTTACTTAACTCATGCATATTAACTATACTACTCATGGTAGAAATGGACTTTTGTCAACAACACTAAAAAGGAAAACTCTATTTCCATTTTTATCAACATAATCACTATAACTTCTCTCAACAAAAAAAAACTAACATTTCTAAGTCATGTGCATGGGTAAAGTGAGTTATTTATCAAAAATGTGATGAAGAAGGTACAACGATGGTTGAGGAAGCTTCATTTGAGTTTGGTTGTTTTTCCTTTGTTTCAAGCTTCGTGCAATTGCATTAATGGCATTTGTAGAGAGGAAGTGTATGTGTGTTGTAAGAGTTAATGTTCGAACACGTACGTGTGTTGGAAGAGATGATGTTTCAAAAACAATGATGGAATATGAGATTAGAAATATGTTATGGCATTTTGATGAAGATGAAAATCGTTTAGGATTAGTTTTATAACGAGAAACATGTTATGGCGCTCTGTTTCGCAGAAGAATGAAGATGAAATAAATGTTGATAGTTAAATGAAAAGGTAGAGTCTAGTTCTATGAAGTATTCATATAAAAGATCTTTCACATCGGGTATTAGCGCCAAGCGAGGGAATATATAAGTTTAAATTTTTTTTTTTTTAGAAAAATACCATATTTTCGAAAATTCTTGCAAATGATGTATCTCTTTGGTTGGCCAATCTAACCTAAGGAATAGAAAAAAATTTAAATACAAAAAATGAATAAAAAAATAAGAGTCAATTAAAACAATGAGAGATTTAAATAATTAATTGAATGAAATCAATACTTTTATTTTTAAAAAATCACTTTAGTTTTTTTGTTTCAAGTATCTCTTTTTCATCCAACAAAGATTAATATGATAACTTAAAAATAAATATATAAAGAAAAGATATCCACAGAAATAATGTAACACTTGGTCTCTAAGTCAATTAAAAATAAATAAAAAATAAAAAACCAAAAAGACAGTAACTAAGAATCAAAACATAAACCCTTATACATATATTACTCAACTTGGTTCAAAACACCGAGAGAATATTGTATTTTTAAATAGAGAAAATATATGTTGTCACCAACTATAACACCTACACCGTATAATCATACTTCAAATTTATTAATTTATTTTTTTAATAATTTTGTTTACTTTGATTTCTGTGCAACCACATTTTGCTCAATTGTTTTATATGGTGTGTAGGGGTGGACATTCGGTAACCACCCGTCATTAACCGACCGATCCGACATGCAATTTGGGCAACGGTTCGGGTGGAATCGGTTCGCGGGTAAGAACATGGCAAATAGATGGATAGTATTGGATAGGGGCGGTCGGGGACGGTGATGCAAATGTGACCCGTTGGACTCCGAACCCGACCGATTCACTCACAAATCATAAACATAAATGCTCCTTGGCCCATAAATTCCTTGGCCCAATTTCTTAATGAAAAGTTAGGGTTAGTTTTAATCTTTAACTTTTTCTATTCCTTATTTTCACTTCACAGATAGACTTTCTTTTTCCTTCGTGTTTCATATATTCTCCTAGGGTTTTTACTCCTTATCACCGTCTTCATCACCGCCGCCACCACCAACATCCATCATCGTCACTCATCCCGATTCTCACTTCAAGCTTCAAGCCATCGCCATCATCCTCATTGTCACGGTAAGAAGCTTACTCTCTCCGAAAGTCAATTTTTTGTTTTCTTCTTCACGGTTCGCTTGGCTTGATGTTGTTTGGCTTTAAAGAGTTATCAATTTGTGCTTAAATTGATTATGAATTATTATTCATTGTTTCAGAAGTGTAAACTCATGGCTGGTCAGTATGGTGTAAGGAGCTGATAATCGAGTTGCTTGGTATAAGAAGCTGATAACATGGGTATAAATTTATATTCATTGTTGTAAAGTGTTGTAAGAAATTTTTGTGCTTATGTATTGTTGTAAATTGTTGTAAGAAATTGTTATGCTTATGTTTTGATAACCAACTGTGTATGTGCTTGTGTTTTGTTGTGCAAGAAGTTCAAGATATGGAAGGAGTTGGAGAAATGCATGGAGCTGGGAATATGCAAAATAACTGTAAGTAGTTGATTCATTTTGTACTTATGTTTTGTGCTTGTGTTTTCTGCTTATGTTTTGTGCTTGTGCTTATGTTGGGTGGAACCGAGCAGTAGTTATGGAGCAATAGTTGTTTTGTTTTGTGTGTACAAGTGTTAGACTTAGTAGCCCGAATACCCTTCTGATATTGCTATTATTTGTGTGTCTATTTGGTTGCTTATTTGTGTTTGTTATTAGTTTTACTTATTTGCTTAGTTATGGAGCAAGACACTTCAGTAACAACAACCACAACACCCACTCTACCAACAACCACAACACCCACTCTACCAACAACCACAACACCTATTGAACCAACCACAAATCTTCCACCTATTCCTAAAAAAAGAAGACCCAATGCTAATGGTAATCGGAAGAGATCAGAGGTTTGGGACCACTTTAACCTTATTCCTAATAGTGACCCCCTTACTGCTGCCTGTAAATACTGCCATCAAATGTACATGTGTGACTCTAAGAAACATGGAACTTCAAACTTAAAGAGTCACATGAAAACATGCCTGAAGTATCCGTTAAACCTGTCAACCGACCCTACCCAAACAATCTTGACATTTTCAACAACTCAGGGAGTTGGCCTGGTTCCAACAAGTTCTAGGTTTGATCCTGTAGGTTGTAGAAAGGGTTTGGCTTATTTTATCATTTTGGATGAGAAACCCTTTATTACGGTTGAAGGAGAAGGGTTCAAGTACTTTTGTAAGCAAATGCAGCCCCAGTTTTCTATACCGTCAAGGAGAACCATAGCTAGGGACTATTTTCAATTATATTTTGATGAGAAAGTGAGGTTGAGGGCATTCTTTAAGTCTGATTGTAGTAGGGTGGCAATAACAACAGATTGTTGGACATCTGTCCAAAATCTAAACTACTTGACCCTCACTGCCCATTTTATTGATAGGGATTGGAATTACCACAAAAGGATAATTAGCTTTACAGTTATTCTAAATCACCGTGGTAGAACTGTTGGTAAGAAGGTTGAGGAAGTATTGAAGAAGTGGAAGTATTGATCTTTACAAACAAGCCTATGACATTGCTGGAGGCTCTGTCACATCTGTTGCAGCCGCTGTTTCTCATGGTGAAACGGTGGCCAGCGACGAATTACCCACATATATAGCTAGAGAAAATGCCTTTCAGGAACATTTGATGGCTATTGATTCAGTGGAAGAAGAAACCGAGCTTCAAAGTTACATTGAAGGAAAATGCTTAACTTTTAATGAAAAGGATAAAGAAAAATTTGACATTCTTTGTTGGTGGAAACATAATACTGGTCAATACCCAGTTCTGTCCCAAATAGTTAGAGATATCATGCCGACACCAGTTTCAACTGTGGCTTCTGAGCGTGCCTTTAGTACAGGTGGGGGGGTTTTAGAGGTGTATAGAAGCTCACTCAAACCAGAAATGGCAGAGGCTCTAATTTGTGCACAGAATTGGTTGAGGCCTTCCTTTTACCAATTCAAAGACTTGGAATTCAATGACGACTATGAGATTTCTGAAGATGTCTTACAAGGTTTTGTTTCAATCTTTCTTAAGTATTCTTAGTAATTTGTTTTGTAATATTTTACTCACTATTTTTAAAATTGTATTATAGGATTTAATGAAACTTCAGCCGGAAGTGTGGCCCCGTCATCCTCTCCGACTCAGTCATAGCCTTCTGGCTGTGCCTAAAACAAATTAAGGTTGAATTCAACTTATATTTTGGTAATCTGTTTTTGTTAAGTATATTATGTATTCTAATGTTTTATACGGTTTTTTCAGCCATTTTTTGAATGTTTTGGAGTCATGAAAGACTCATTTTTTGAAGCCTTCAATAACACAACCAAACACTTTTTGAAAGACAATCAAAACAGCCATGCACATCAAATTTTGGTAAGTGTTTCCTGTGTGAACCTAGCATTGTTGTTTTTGTTATCAGCTTTGATCTTAATTGTGTGAACTTATTGATTTAAGTGTTTCCTGTGTTGTGCTCAATTGGTATTTTTTGCCCTCCAATGAATGTAAGGGAAACAGTTAATAACAATTGTAGGGCTTAATAGGGACGAGACGAAAATGGAGTACAAAACATGATAAGATTTCATTTTATACGTAACCAAAAAACACAAACGTCAGCCCCTAATCATAATTACTAGACTATTCATATATCAGTATTATAAATTGAAATCTGACTTAATTGAGTTATTCAAACTAACCATACTGATTGTATATTTATGCTATGATATATGGAATATTTGGTAAAGTTTCCTTTTGTATTTTTGGAAATAATTATTTTTAATAAGCTTTCTAGAAAATAATTTGATTAAAGGATTTTAAAATAGGTGAATACAAAGACACAGAATTTTGATCACGTGAGTTTATTCCTATTTCGTGTTTGTAGTCTTGTTACATCAAGAGTGTGTTATTTCGTGTTTCCTGTGTGAACTTAGCATTGTTGTTTTTGTTATCAGCTTTGATCTTAATTGTGTGAACTTATTGATTTAAGTGTTTCCTGTGTTGTGCTCAGTTGGTAATTTTTGCCCTCCAATGAATTTGAGAATTTGAAAATTTGAGAATTTGAGAATTTGTGAATTTGAGAATTAGTTCCTACACATTTTGATTCATTTGGCATTTTTTTCCGTCCAATAAATTTGAGAATTTCAGGTCATTTGGAAACTCTCTGATAGCAAAAGTTATCATCTGCTGCTAATTTTGTGAGAAAATTGCATTATCTTGCAGGTCATTTGGAAACTCTCTGATAGCAAATGGTAATTATCACTTATTTTATTTTCTCTTTGATAACTCTTCCAAAATATCTTACTTGTACATTACCTTGCAGTTTGACAGAAGCAAATCCTTCTACTTTCCTGATTTATGGAGAAAATTATCCCTGTTGTGTATGCATTTGTTTCACCTTTCTCCATTCTCTTTTCCATCTATATTACTAAATAAAAGTAACTGCTTAATGCAAATGGTTGCTGCAGATTGGTTGAGATCTGAAAAAATGGAAGATGATCTTTTGTAGAAATATGCAGCACAAGGTGGGCATGAGTTCTTCTTCATTATAAACATCCAGGTTAATCAATAGTCCTCTGTTTAGATTGTTCCTATGTGAAATTTAACACAACACTAATTTAGGTGTTTCTTTGAACCAGGTTCCAGGTTCAACAACATACAGCCTAGCTCTATACTAATTTAGGTGTTTCGAGATTTAAACTCATACCATACATTCAGCCTCAGGTACTGCATACATTCAGCCCCATGTCTGGCGCATACCCCACATCACAAGGTTTCTATCACAAGGAATCTTTTGGTTTGTGCAGGGATTAATGGAGCATCACAAGGAAATAGAATGGTTTGCGCAAAATGGTATCTATGCTAGCCAATTCCTATGATAGTCACGCCAAGCTATTGAATGGAAACATAAATCTCATGTACACTCTGCAGAAGAGGTATCTCCCTACACTTTTCCTTCATATTATGTGCCTATTGGTAGCACCTTATTTATTGTTTTGGTAGAATTAAGAGCCTTGTTTGCTTTGAATATAATTCAGGTTTCTATGCTTTTGTTTGTTTCAGGTGTGAATGTACAAACTGGAGAGGAAGTTGTTGTCAAGCTGGTGAGTGCAGTTAGTGTCTTCTATTAGTGCTTAGGAATGTTAATTGTTGAGGTTTTCTATTTTTTTACTAGTGCATAGATGAGTTTTATTTGCTGTAGAAGTGTAGTAGTTACCTTCTTTGTTGTTGGTTTGTTGTTGGTAAGAAGGTTGATATTGGTAGTATCTTTGTTGTTGCTTCTGTGAAACAATATTCATGTCAACTAGTAGTTATATTTTTGTTTACTGGTAGTTATATTTCAGTTTAGGAAAAAATAATATTTTTGTTGATATTCAATGGATCCTGCTTGAAAGTATTGTGCTTTGTTTCTGTTTTAATAGTTTATTATAATTCTTGTGCAGAAATTTGCAACAAATGATGAGTTGATTTGTTGAAGATGCCTTTTGATGAACATAAACTCAGGTGTTGGAAGTGTGATGATGAACAAAAGTTATATTTATATTGGTTGTGTTATTTTCTCTTGGCTTGTCATTTTACTTTATTTATGAATTTGTAATGAATTTAATTTACCGCATATCCGTTTTCAACAATGACTGTTGGATGATGTAAAATTATATCAATCTATTATGTTTATGTGATCCTTGGAAGGATGAACTAAAATGGCTCAAAATAGCCCTTTCTGCAAATAATTAGTATTTTTTTTATCTAAAGAATAATAGTTTTTTAATAAAAAAATCAATTAATTTTTCTATTTTTGAAATTAAAATAAAATTTATATTGGGATGTGATTGGGCTTGAAATTTGAGTTTCTCAATTAGTTAATAAGAATTAAAAAAAATAGAAAAAACTATTGGATTTACTATTTGGGCTTGATTTTGTATTGGCCCAACTTCAAATAAAAAACTGAATTTAACCGATCCAGTTACCCGAACCCATTTGTACCCGAACCCGAAAAAACCCATAATCCAACTGGTCGGAATTGGGCCTGTATGTGACACCCGAGGGTTGGGCCGGATTTGGATTTTGGGCCCGAACCCGATCCGGCCCGAACCGATGTCCAGCCCTAATGGTGTGTATACAGTGAATGAAAAAATGGATGTCAAAATATCACAGCTTTTTTAAATAATATAAAATAATAAACATACATGTATAGAAAATATATCTTAATTATTTATTGGCCGAGATAAATTTTTTATCAAAAAATATATTATTTATAATAATGTTAGGAAATATGGAGTTAGAGTGTCTCTCTCTGTTTATTTTGGCATTGGAGGTATCCTTCATTTGAAAATCCTACGATGAATCTTTTTCTTGGGTGTAAGTTATTGTTTTTCTGGTCTCGAGGCCTTACATAGGATTTCTCTCATCTGTTTTTATTTTCTCTTCTTTTTTATTCGTTGTTGTTTATGTCGTAGTTTGCCTTTGGTGTTTGTATTTTTTTTGGTTCGGATCCTTTTGCACATCTAATGCCTGTTAAGTATTAATAAGTGTGAGTAGTGTGAAGACTTAGGCATTTATAAGTGGGAGAACCCACACACCTATTACTTTAAGGTTTTTGGTGAGTATATGGTGTGTCTCTCACAAAGGTGTTGCTCTAAAAAGAAAGTTCCACAATGTTTAATGTTTTTTTAGTAGAAATCTTCCCCTAACAATGCCTTAGGTTGGAAGTCTCTTATAACTCTTTTCTATCGCTTTCTCTTTTATCCATTTTTTATATATATTAACATTAAAAAAACTAAATTAAAAACAAATATTATACAAAATTTAAGTACATTATAACACGATGCAAGTAGTAGTAGTAATAATGTTAAATTTATGCAAGTACCAGACCCAACTCAAAGTTGAAAAACAATGGATCTAAAGACACACATACAACCATGAAACATACCAAAAAAGTTGTCTAACTACATAACCACTCTTTCAATTCTTTTTGTTAATCCATTATTTATGACTAGGATCCAATTGTGGACATTTAGGACTAAAATAGTTTGCCAAAACTCCAGAGTCCAAAAGCTCCACAACAGGTGCGAATTTCACACACCTAGGAGTCTTATATTGATTTATTGAAGCTCCTTTACTAATTGCATAATCCATAAGTTTATCAAATGTCCCCTGCTCCACAATCTTAATCTCAAGTGACCCAATTGATTTATATGAAACACGGCATATTCGATAATAACTGTTAAGTGACTCTTCAATAGTTAAACAACAATCTTCATAAACACAATCTGGAATTGTTGTTGACCCTTTAAGATTTAATTCCCAATACAACACATAGTGTCCAGGAATTGTTCTTGTGTCTGCATAACTAGTGTACTCTGCTACATCTGCATCATATGGTGCTAAATGTGTGACCGCATTTTTTATTGCATCATGTAGCTCAACTTCATCTGTGTTGTCTGAATCTATACTTAGAACAATGTTTTTTCTTCCGACAAATTTGAATTGAGGTGCATTGTTCTTGAATCCAGACACTTTCAATATATCTCCCACATTGTACCTGTAAAGCCCTGTAAATGTCACACTCATTTTCATTAGTAAACCCATATTTTAAAAGTTAATTTTTAAAAGTTTAATCATATAGACTATTATGGTGATGTTTCAGACAAAAATTATACAGAAATAACAAGCAAACGGACAACAAACATATCAGAGTTAAGATAGACAAAAAAAATTAGTAGTAAATAAATAACTCACCAGCACAAGTGGTAACAACAAGCTCATATTCATGATCAAGCTTGACATCAACAAGATCCACCAACTCTTGCTTTTCTTTCTCATGTAGAGAACCATTACTTCTATTAACCGGTAAGAATTCGTAGTAGCATGTGGTAGGGATAAGGGTATAAGACACATCACATGGTTTACAAAAAGGATTGAGGTTAACACCGAAGAAACCTTCACTAGCAGCATAAATGGTAGAAACAAGTGGAAGACCATTACAATAGTAATCCAGAGTAGGAATGTACTGTGACATTGATCCTGTCACAGTAACATCAACATACTTGGTATTAGGCCACAACCTAGTAATAATTCCTTGCCAAGAACCCTTGCTACACTCACTTTGAATAAAATCAGCAAGATTTTTGTCTGGTTTAAGAATTTTCATAACAGCCTCTCTCACTGAAATGTCAGTGATGAGAAGATTAATTGTTCCTGTTCTTATATCATCGCAGAGAAGTGACCAATTTTTCTCAAGGAACCGAATAGCTTGAATAAAAACTGTAGCGAAAATAGCACCAACACGAAGGACCTCGTTGTTTTGACAAAGAGCACATAGAAGTTGCGAATACATACTTTGGTATGAGTCAAGACATAGAACAGTTTCATTTGGACTTGTGAGTGGATTGTAAGATCTGTTTAGAAAATGAGAACTCTTGTAATATCTTGTGGTGGCGGCACTAGTTGTAATGCCTCCAGATGTTTTAGATTCATTTCTCATAAGCGTTGGGTACATTCCTTTTCCTTTATCTAGGTCAGGAACAAATTGATTCATTATTGGCATTATTAGTCTAAATATTAAGTATCTTTCTCCAAAATCTTCTTCAGTTGCTGGTATCATCTTTCTCTCACCACCTGATGTTCCTGAGCTGAAATACCCAAAAAGAAACCAAAACAAGCCAATTAATATTAATAGGATTGAGTTTTTCATCCAAAACAAGAAAAGAAATTCCAAATAAAAAAATACATAATCTAAATTTTCAACTTGATAAAATAGATTGAAGATCAATTAGTTAAAAGTACCTAAGGAGAAACACTGAAACGGGGTCAGCAGTGAGGATTGAAGAAGTATCACCATTTGCAATACGTTTAATATCATTTTGAATATCTTCATAGGTTATGATAGGCAGAAATTTCTTGAAGGTTTCACTATCAGTTTGGCCATTGAGACCATGTCTTTGTAAGTACTCAACATTTGCATTGTGAGACAGAATTTCAGCCAACACTTTCTTTTGATTTTCATATGCGTGTGTAGTAACATCCTCTATAAAATCAAGAACATTTTTATTTTTTTGTGAGAGATCATAATCAAGTGAAGTAGACATGGTTCATAAAAAAGAAAGTGTTAGTGTTATAGGATTGTTATGTGAGAATGTTCAGAAAGAGGATTGGCAAGTGGAACGAACAACAAGAATATATATATATATATATATATATATATATATATATATATATATATATATATATATATATATATATATATATATATATAGGGTTATGCTAATGCACACCTATGTAGGTGTGCATTAGCAACATACACCTTAGTGTATTTTTGTGTGGGGTCCACTAATTTTGGGTGGGACCCACATTAAAAAGATGAAGAAAAAAAAATAGAAAAAAAATATATGTAGTGTATTTTTTGTGTGGGGCCCACCAATTTTGAATGTATGTTAAAATTTCCCATATATATGTGTGTGTGTGTGTGTGTAAGTAAGAGTAGGGACAAAGAATGATTTTTTTAACACCTTACACATATGTAAGAGGTATATATATTTAGAAGTATATTTACATACACTACTATAAAAAATTTAGGAGATTTCTTATCACTCCACTCAGGTTTCTTAGGCACCACCTGAATTTTCTATTTTGCCCCTTGATTACGGATGTGCACATTCGGACGCACCAATTTTTATAAAAATGTTGATGCGTTCCGGAAGTGCACATCCGAAAACCTTCCTGATCTGCAGATCCGAAAAACAGCATAACTTAATTTTAAAAAAAAAATCGGTTTTCAAACCAATTGACAATTGACAACATCAATATATAAAATAAAATGATATATATATATATATAAAATAAACCTCGGTCAAAATACAGTGCATACATCTAATATAAATAGAATACATCAAACAAAAAACTACTGCGTATGGCGAAGGATTTCTCCTGGCTCCCCTGCTCCTCTGCTCCTACCCGCCATCCTGGATCAATGTCTGCGGTACTGAAGTGCCCCCCGAGCAATCGCAATAATCCTGTCCACGGCAAGTCTGGCACCAGAGCCCTCAGGGAGGTGACCGGCCTCAATGGCCTGCTGCGCTATCTGCTCTATCTGACCACAGCGTGGTAGGACATCTTGAGTATGGTCCAGCTGAGACTGTCACTCCTCTAATATCTCCTGATGAGCAGGTCTGGGTGGCGATCCCTCAGCAGTGGGCACCATGCATGGGTGTGAGACGGTGTAGAACCACACGATGTACCCGGCAGCAACACTCTAGTCTCTCTCCGCTCTGGTCGCCCGAGCCTCTTCCAGTACCAAGTGGGACTGGTAGTCAGCATATAGCTCATTTATCTGCCTGCGGGTCAAGCCTAGAACAGCAGAGTCATGAGGCATCATGGGGATCATCTGCGTGTAACCGAACTGACGCAAGACGCACTCCGACAGGTATCGGGCAGTAACGGTCGAACTGCATGCCAACCATCCTAGTTCTGTAACGCCCCAGTTTTAGTTAGTTTTATTTAATTGAGTCGTTTTGATTATTTTATTATTATATTATTTTATTTTTGACTTTTATGTGAAAATATATTATTTTTCGCCGTGAATATGTTTTATTGCGTTTTGGGAACGTTTGCGAGATAATTGAGTGTAGGGGTATTTTGGTCTTTTCCTTGGGTAAGTTTTATGTTTTTCCATTTTAAATAGAAAGATAGAAAGAAAAGAGAGAAAAATAGTAAGGAAGAAGAAAAAGAGAAAGGGAGAAGAAGAAAAAGAGGAAAAACTTGTGGATTTAGGAACCGATTCAACCGACTTTTCAAACGCGATTTAATCGGGTAAGGGTGCGAAACTCGATTATACTATGTTTGTGTATGATTATGTATGTTTGTGTGGAAGTTCTATTGGTTTTTCAAATATAGGTCGAAATGAGATAAACGAGTAGAAATCGATGTTTTCACGGTCGGAAATCGATATAAATTGTATTGTATAATCACGCCGTGTGTATGAACAATTGTTGATAATTGTTTTGTTGTTGGAATTGAGTTGGGGTGGAAAATAGGAATTTTTGGGATGAGTTTTCGGGGGGTTTTTTTCTTCTGAAAATCGCAGTGCCCGCTCAGCGCGGTTTTAAAAAATTGCAACCTCACCAGGCAGCACGGAGCGCGCTCAGCGCGGGAGAGAGTCCGCTTAGCGCGGTCTGGGACTTCAAAAATTAATCTGTTTTCTAAATTCCGTAAATTTTGACCCGTAACTCGGATCGGGACGTTCTTTGTACCATTGGAAAGCCTATGAAATGTTCTTTCTTATAAAAATGGGTTTTGAGATTTGAAATTCTGGCCTATATATCAGATGTCCTATCGAGATGTCGAGACACTGATATACAACAACAATGAACAAGTTCAAAATAAAAGTGTGCATAAAATGTAAAGAACACCAGAAATTGTTAACCCAGTTCGGATCCAACTATCCTACATCTGGGGGCTACCAAGCCAGGGATGAAATCAATATTCGATAGTATCAATTCACTGATAACCACACCCGGTTCAATCAGCTCACTTAATCACTACCTTTCCTATAACTTCTACCTAAGACTCCCCTAGGTATGAGGCCCTCCTCAAATCCCTCTTCAATCACAACCCGTGACTGGTTCCTTACAGGACAAATAACAATGGTCAAAACACAAATTCTCAATACTTCACAGCTTATGAGAATTAACACACAACTACTCAATGCTTAAAAGCTTATGAGCAACCTTACACAACTTACACTACAGTCCTTATACTGTTATCATAAGATACCAGTTAGGCTCACAAAACACAAGCACACAACCCTAAAAATACATGTAAGTTCGACACCTAAAACTAGGTTTACATCAGTCTATTTATAGCTTGAAATCTGGACTGAATTGAGCTTCAAAAACGCAGCAATTAGGCTGCTCACAAATCTGCAAAATTAACTCCAATAAAATAGGTCTTCAATCCAAAGTTTCCTATTATGTCTCCATAATTAGAAACAACAGCAAATCCGAAAACCAACAAATAACCCTAATCCAAAAAAGCTTTGGATGCCACATAGGATAACCAATTATTCACAGAATATTCAGTTACAAATCATTGTAACAGAATCTGCAATAAAACCTGTCTTCACAGCGCGATGTCCTATGAGCAGTCATGGAACATCTTCATTCGACATGTTGAACAGAGAGTAATCTTCATTCAACATCTGCTGCTACATGAGTTTTAGCAAAATAATGCCAACCATAAAACCTAGGAAATAACAATCTCCCCCTTTGGCTTATTTTTGGCTAAAACTCCACACACACTTAAATACCATCAGTATTAGCAGCGGAAGAAAACACCATTAATAGCAGCACAAAAAAAAACTCCCCCTCAACTGTACACAAAAAAACTCCCCCTCAGCTGCATTCCCCCTCAGCTGTACACACAGTCCAGCAAACATCTCATCATAGCAACTCCCCCTCAACAGCAGCAACCTCAGCTACACACACCTCAGCTGCACCTGCAGCACACAACTCTACCCGCAACAGCACAAGCACATAACAATGCTGCTCCCCCTCACACTTACTACTCCCCCTTTTTAGCCACAAATATGACAAAGAGAGGTCATAGACAAATGTCACCAAATCACATAGCAGTATATTGTTTAAAACTAAAACAGAATTAAGTTGTCCTAAAAGAAGAAAGAAAAAAAACAAAACAGAAAAAACAGAAAGTAAACTTGTAGATAGCCTATAGCTATTCAGCACTGTCCTCTGCAGCCACCTCATCACTTTCACCTTCAGATTCAGAAGCACCCTTCTCAGAACCAGAATCATCAGTCTGTTGGACACTTCTTCTATCAGACTCAGTAGATTCACCTTGTCCATCATCTTCAGCCAGCTCTTGCTCTTTAGAAGTATTTCTCTTTTCAATCAAGGCTTTAATCAGCTGCTCGAGCTTTGTCTTCCTTGCTGTATCTCACCTGATAGATTCTTCCAGCTCCTTGCAGGTTTCTTGCAACTGAGCAATGGCTTCATCATCAAGATTAGCATGACTAGGAGTCTGTGTAGATGTCCCAACAATGTCTGGGACATGTGCTCCACCCAGCAGCTTGTAGTGAAGGGACAGCGGAGGTTTCCTTTTGAGGGCAGTGTCACCCCTCAACACAAGATTAGGACACTGTTCTAGAATAATACCACAGATCAAGGAAAGGAAACCAATAGGCATCTTGACAACAGGTGAGCTAGCTTGTTTCAAGATCTGCTCAAAGATGTATGATCCAAAATCAAAGGAAATCTTCTTCCCTATGGCATATATGAATCTGCCAAGTGTAGAAGAGATAGTAGATGTGTGATTTGTAGGAACCCAATTTACCACAGCAATCCTGTGAAGGATGGCATATTTGACACTTAGTTTACCAGACGACAGCTTTTCTGCATTTGGCCAATGTCTCATACAGCCACCTGTTATCTCCTTGCAAACAGTATTATCAGTAACTTCGAACTCAGGTTGAGGTTCATTACTCCTGCCCACATAGTTGTTGATAATTTCAGGTGAAAAAATGACAGCTTCTCCTCTCACACAAACTTTCCTGAGAGTGTTGCCCCTGTTCTCATCACACTCTTCAGATATATTCACCACAAATTCTTTGACTAGATTTCCATAGCAGAGTCCAAACTTGGACACAGTTCTCATCATGCCAGCCGCTGCAATGAGCTCCATGATTTCCTTGTACTTTTCGAAATCCTTCCCCAATTCTCTTTCCAGAGCAATCCTCCTCTGATCTACAATTTTCCATCTATCTGTATTTCTCATAGACCTTTCAGTAGCAGCCTTCTTGCAGGTGGAGGTTTTCATACCAACGATGTCCTGGACATCTGTTTCAACTTCATAGTCAGAGTCGCTTTGATCAGTAATTTTTCTTTTCTTAGTGGGCACTACAACCTTGTTCCAATGTTTAGGAGGCCCTGCTTGAACTTTTCTTTCCCCACCTCCAATTTTACCACTCAATTTTGACGACTTAGAGCCTTCACTTACCACAGTTTTTCTACTTCTAGTCTGAATTTTTTTCAGCATTCCAGCAATAGGTTCCTCATCAGAAGTGAGGTCATCAACATTAATAACCTCGTCAGTCCTTACATCAGCTTTCCTTTTACTTCTTCTCTCACGGCCCACATCCATGGGAACCTCACCATCAGTCCTATCAGTAGGGCTGCTATTGATATTTTCTGTCCCTGATGTTGGAGCATTAGACTCGACATTTGCCTTAATTCCACTCAGAATCGAGGCAACAACCCTTGTAAGTTCCCTATCCTTTTTAACAGCATCATTATCAGTGGAATTCTTGTTTACATCTTTAGAATCCTTCTTTTTCTCAACTAAGCCAGAGTTAGATCCCTTTTCAGCCACGTTTTTCTTAGGGCTTACTTGGTCAGCATACAAACTAGTCATGGAGTGACCCTTCTTTCTAGGAGAGAAAGGTTTAGACTTCTTACCTGGGATGTTGACGTTTGTTGTGTGAGAAGCTTGTTGTTTGCCTTTAGGGTCAGCCGGCATAACACTTAAAGGAGCAATGTCGAGCACTAGGTCAGAGAGATTTATCATCCTCAAAGATTCTGCATCTCCAGCATTGATTCGTGGAGAACCAGTGTTCTCATGCATGGATTCGGAGTTAGGATGTTGGGACATGTTTAGTAGATCACACGGTACAGTCTTGAGAGTGTTAGCAGAAAACCCTAAGCCGCGAGAGCTTTGAAGAGAGGGTGCTAGAGGAATTTGTGTAGAGTAAGTTTGCTGAAAATAAGGTGTGTTTTCCTGCCTATTTATACTTCTAAGGACTGGGCCCAGAGTAGAGCATAATTTGATTACCTGACTCGTCTCAA
This sequence comes from Lathyrus tuberosus, assembly GCA_022829125.1. Classification (NCBI taxonomy): domain Eukaryota; kingdom Viridiplantae; phylum Streptophyta; class Magnoliopsida; order Fabales; family Fabaceae; genus Lathyrus; species Lathyrus tuberosus. The sequence continues at coordinate 11,679,294 of JALAZF010000034.1, forward strand.
TTTCGCACTTGTCAACTTCTCCTTCCAACCTTACCTTGCTGGCACACTTATTATTATATTTTATCAAGCAAACATCATGAGTAGCTTTACAATTTATCAGCACCTGTTTTACCTTGGCAGTCTTCCCAATATCTTTCTTAGTCTCCACGCTTCTTTCAGTGTTCTCAGATCTCCACAGATAGCAGTTATCTGACTCTCTCTTACCTCTCATGATAATCTTACCCTTCTTGTTTGTGATCTGACATTCAGAATTGGTAAAGTTGACCTTGAGACCTTGATCACATAATTGACTTGTGCTTATCAAGTTTGCATCTAGCCCTTCAACAAGTAAAACCTTCTCCAAATTAGGTTGTCCTGCATAGTCCAGTTTTCCAACACCTATTACTCTCCCTTTTGATCCATTTCCAAAGGTCACGTAGGTTACGGGTCGAGACTCAACATTTGATAGACATCCCATGATACCAGTCATGTGCCTGGAACATCCACTGTCGAAGCACCACTTTTCTTTTGCAAAGGCACTGAAGGACTTATGAGCTATGTGTTTCTCTGTACTACTCTTAGGAGTCCACACTTTTGTTACCCCAATCCATTCTCGTTTCCTACTGGCCTATAAGCCAACCTTGGGGTAGCCATATAGTCTGTAGCAGAAAGGTTTTATATGGCCAAGCCTTCCACAATAGTGGTATTTCCATCTTTGATTCTTTCTTCTTGTCACATTCTTCTGATGTATTCGAGGATGTTGCAACATGTTATAAGACACCTTTGACTCTTTCTCAGGTTGAGCTGGTGTCACTTCAGGCCATTTTCCTTTGTCCATCTCACTGGAACTTTCAAACCCTAGACCCCTAACATCTCCAACTTCTCTTCTTGACTTCAGAATTTCATCAAGTACATCCAAACTCCTATTTAACATTCTGACATTTTTTATCATGTTGTCCAGTTTTGAATTCAAAACATTTACTTCACTTTGTAGATCAGCTATAGTAGACATATGCTCAGTATTCTCAGCTTCTAAATGAATAATGGCACATGCTTGTTCTTCTTTCTGCTGACATACTTCTTCATGTTCAATGCACAACTTCTTATAAGAGATAGCCAGCTCTTCAAAAGTAATCTCTTCAGATTCTTCATCTGATTCACATACTCCTGTTAAAGCTGTCACCAACTTTGCAGATTTCTCATCAGCGTCAGTTTCAGAATCATCTTCTGACCATGTCACAGATAATCCCTTCTTCTGTCTTTTGAGATAAGTGAGACACTCAATTTTTACGTGCCCAAATCCTTCACATTCATAGCATTGAACTCTCTTCCCTTGATTAGAGTCTTCTTCAGTTCTGGATCTTCTGCCTCCATCCTGGTCTTTGTTGATGTCGAGAGACTTGTTCCGAACATTTTCTCTTGACTTCCAGTCCATCCTTTTCAACACTTTATTAAATTGTCTTCCAAGCAACACTAGCTCTTTGGACACATCTTCATCTTTGACCAGTTTTCCTTCATCATCTGAGTCATCAGCACTTGACACAAATGCTATACTCTTCTTCTTTTCAGCTTTTTCACCGAGTCCTAACTCAAAAGTTTGGAGTGATCCCATAAGCTCATCCACCTTCATCTTGTCAATGTCCTGAGCTTCCTCTATAGCAGTAACCTTCATATCAAATCTCTTAGGAAGAGACCTGAGAATCTTCCTGACCAGCTTGCTGTCAGACATCTTTTCTCCTAAGGCACTAGAGGCATTAGCTATCTGAATAATGTTCATATGAAAATCATGAATGCTCTCATCCTCTTTCATCTTCAAACTCTCAAACTTGCTAGTGAGAAGCTGAAGCTTTGACATTTTCACCTTTGAGGTCCCTTCATGAGCAACTTTCAGGACCTGCCAAGCCTCTTTAGCAATAGTACAATGCTCAATCAGCCTGAAGATATTTCTGTTGACACCATTGAACAATGCATTCATGGCTTTAGAATTTCCAACAGATCCTTTGTAGTCAGCATCATCCCAGTCCTCTTCTTCCTTCAGAACATCAGTAAGATTTCCTTCTCCATCTCTTACCTTTGGAGGCTCCCAACCTTTGATAACTGCTTTCCATGCTTGATCATCCATGGACTTGATGAAGGCTATCATCCTAGGTTTCCAATACTCATAGTTAGAGCCATCCAGCAAAGGTGGTTTATTCAGAGCTCCTCCATCCTTATCCATTGTACCAGAAAGTACCTTCCCTGAATCTCACCCAGAAACAACAAAGGGTGCCAGCTCTTGATGCCAATTGAAATTCTGGCCTATATATCAGATGTCCTATCGAGATGTCGAGACACTGATATACAACAACAATGAACAAGTTCAAAATAAAAGTGTGCATAAAATGTAAAGAACACCAGAAATTGTTAACCCAGTTCGGATCCAACTATCCTACATCTGGGGGCTACCAAGCCAGGGATGAAATCAATATTCGATAGAATCAATTCACTGATAACCACACCCGGTTCAATCAGCTCACTTAATCACTACCCTTCCTATGACTTCTACCTAAGACTCCCCTAGGTATGAGGCCCTCCTCAAATCCCTCTTCAATCACAACCCGTGACTGGTTCCTTACAGGACAAATAACAATGGTCGAAACACAAATTCTCAATACTTCACAGCTTATGAGAATTAACACACAACTACTCAATGCTTAAAAGCTTATGAGCAACCTTACACAACTTACACTACAGTCCTTATACTGTTATCATAAGATACCAGTTAGGCTCACAAAACACAAGCACACAACCCTAAAAATACATGTAAGTTCGACACCTAAAACTAGGTTTACATCAGTCTATTTATAGCTTGAAATCTGGACTGAATTGGGCTTCAAAAACGCAGCAATTAGGCTGCTCACAAATCTGTAAAATTAACTCCAATAAAATAGGTCTTCAATCCAAAGTTTCCTATTATGTCTCCATAATTAGAAACAGCAGCAAATCCGAAAACCAACAAATAACCCTAATCCAAAAAAGCTTTGGATGCCACATAGGATAACCAATTATTCACAGAATATTCAGTTACAAATCATTGTAACAGAATCTGCAATAAAACCTGTCTTCACAGCGCGATGTCCTATGAGCAGTCATGGAACATCTTCATTCGACATGTTGAACAGAGAGTAATCTTCATTCAACATCTGCTGCTACATGAGTTTTAGCAAAATAATGCCAATCATAAAACCAAGGAAATAACAAGATTGTTGGCCGATTTAATTATGTCGGGAATTTGGAATAGTGTCATTTTGTCGACTTTTGCCATTGTAATTGTGTGTAATTGATGTGTATCATGCAATGTGCTGTTGATATGGGTATTGTATGACTTGTGTGCTGTTGTGTGATGAAAATGCATGTGATAAGATGTTGTGATGATGGTTTGTGGCCTAAGGGCAAGTAAATGCAATGTGTTGTATTTGATGATATATGCATGATTATGGATGTGTATATGTGTGCATTTGAATGTCATAAGTCATTGTATGCCAAGCATCATGATATGCATTCTTGTGATGTCGTGTGCCCTAGTGGGTGTGAGCGACGAATCGATTCCAGAGGGAATCCGCTATAACATCGTGCGCCTTATACAAAGAGGACTGAAAGCGATGATTATAGACGATCGTGCGCCTTATACAAAGAGGACCGAAAGCGATCGGATCGTGTGCCTTATACAAAGAGGACTGAAAGCGATCCATAAGCGTCGCGCGCCTTATACCAAGAGGACCTAAAGCGACAGGGAACATCGTTTGCCCGACGGGGAGTTACACTAAGTAACAAGCGATGGTTCCAATAGTTCCTGAGTGAACTAGTGTTGAGATGATAGATGGATGGTACCGCATATGCATTGCATAGAGTCGTTGTGTCGGTCTCTGTGCATTTGTATAAATCATGAATGGATTGATTTTGTGTGGAATTGTGATTGGAATTGATGAGTGGTGTATGTATATATATATTGTGTTGGTGATAATTGTATTGTGCATGATTGATATGCATTGGTGATGGATATATGAGATATGCGTTGTGTTGTTTAGCATTTGAATTCTGGTGTAAGTTGCGGTGAGAACATTTTACGTGTGTATTTTTGTGTTATTATATAATTATATGCAATTATATTATGATTGTGTTTCTCACCCTTCTGCTGTTTTAAATGCTCTATGAGGCATTGCAGATTAGATGCTGGAGGTCTTTTTGTGAAACTTAGGTCTTCATTCTTCTGTCGGTCGGCTCTGATATGTAGCACTGGGTAGTCGGGGTGATCGAGTGTGATTGATTGTATTATGTATACACTTATTTTGGATCTTACTTGTGTGACTTTGTACATGACAGACAAACTTTTTATGATGTGTATATATATGAGATTCAGTTACAGATTTTCCGCTTTTATTCTGTATCTGAAGAGTGGGTGTTAGGAAATAAGTTTCTCTGTTATTTGCTACCTGAATTGTTGCATATCTATATGAGCAGGTTATTGTATTTTGTCTCAATTGATGTGACGCCTCCGTCTATGCCGTGATTTTTTTTTTAATTATACTCTGATGAAATTTTTATTGCTTTGTTTATTTGGGGGTATAGATTGGGGGTGTTACAGGTTCCCTCTGAGCAGGACAAATGCAGCAGCACGTGGCATATCCTCAGTGTACTCGGCAACACTCCCCCAACCAGTAATGTTGGGAAAGTGCTGTAAAATTCACGCCTGAAATGGAAAATATAACATGGGTGTCAAACATTATAATGAATATAGAAAGAAAAGAAATGAAAAAATCACTTAGAATATTAGATTTTTACCACCTATAGCGCACAGCTACCTGCCACAGTCTTGGCTGCCCAGTGGCAACCATCAGAGAGCCTGGAATAGGTGTATGCCAGTGCAGCCGCCCCCAGTTGTACCCGTGGATCTCTGTCTGATCCGAAAGGTACATGCGGTAGACGACATCAACATAATAGGCGCTAGTGTCCACAAACACCTGCGTGCTGAGCAAAAACAAGTAGTAGCATCTCAGGGCACGCTGTATGTGGATCGCCATCTCAGCTGGGTCACCTGCTGCCTGTCCTGCCTCTGCAAGCGCCGCACTAAATCTGCGTGTCAGAAAGGAGAACCGGACGTATGCGCCTCTCAACTGCGTCACCTCTGCAAGTGCATCCTCAGGGGTAGCCCCAAGCTCCTCAATGAGCATCTCCATCGCGTCCCCCTTCGACATCCTACCGTGACGGAGAAGGGTACCCGTGATCGGTAGATGTAAAAGGCACGAGATGTCGTCGAGTGTGATCGTGATCTCACCGTACGGTAGATGGAATGAGGATGTCTCAGGGTTCCATCTCTCAACAAAGGCCATCAGCATACCGTACATGATCTGGGGATACCCAATCCTAGACAGACCTCCAAGACCAGAGGTAGCAAGTACAGACGTGAACCACTCATCCCCTGGAAACACCGCAAGCATGTCCATAACCTTGCCCCCATGGTTATAGAACTTCTGTGAATCCTTCTCCTGAAAATTTCCAAATAAAACAATGTTACAAATGAACATATTTTCAACGAATACAATTCTATAAATAAACCGAGAAAGGTTACCTGTCCTAGCCAGACATATCTGGCAGTATGATCAGAGTACCCCACGAGTAGGGACATATCAGACGGTCCCCCAGGGTAACCGCCCAACTCATCGAAATCGTCATCAGCGTCAACAACCTCATGTACTGGGTGATCACCCTCTGGAACATGAACAGGAACAGGGGAACAAGGAGGAGCAGCTGATGGAGCTGGAGTCTCTCGACGACGTCTGCGTGCGGGTTGGAACCCTGATGAACTACCAGTAGAAACGCAACGCCTACGAGATGTAGAATCGGCGGCTGAAGGGGGAGTGGCCTGTACCTGAGATGTGGAAGTGGCTTGAACCTGTGATGTGGATGGTTGTGGTGTAGGATATGGTGTATGGTGTGCCTCAGCTATAGGGTCTACCCCAACTCCCTCTGCGCCGAAAGCCTCGGCGTAGACTGCATCCGCTCACGTCTGACAGATGCGTGCTGAGCTGTCCGTCCATGTATGATATGATCGTCTCTGCCAGCCATCCAATCTGCAAAGCATAATAAATAAATTAGATTTTTTTTAAAATAATCAAACAAAAACAAACAAACAAACAAAATAAAAAAAAATAGTCTTCCGGATGTGCACATCCGGAAGGACACATAATTTTTAACGTTAGGTATTTTCGGATGTGCACATCCGGGAACACTCAGAATACTAAACGTTAAAATCTTTTCAGATCTGCACATCCGGTACGTTTTTTGAAGTTTAAAAATGGCAGCCATGGCCACTGTAACATGCAAAAGGGCATTTTAATGCCCTGATCGTCTGTTTGAAGCAGTAAAACAGACCTACATTGTCTCTAACCTACGTTATTCATACAACCTAACAATTTCTACACCTAAATATCTACTCTAAATCGATTACTCGAAAATTACTCCGAAACTCTAAAATTTGAAAACTTATCGATTAAAATGAGATACGGAGGATTTGGAGTCTCTTGATCGTTGTAGATGTTGCTTTGTGCCGAACTCAAGAGGAAAAAATCGAGATTTGAGGTGATTGAAAATTTGAGAGTTTGAGGGAGTTTAGAAATGAAAAAGTGAAGAATGAGGGGGAGGAAGAAGGTCTGGCGCGGATTAATAAGAAATCCTTCCGGAAGTGCACATCAGAATTATTTCCGGATATGCGTTTTTTAAAAATTTGGTGCATCCGAATGTGCACATCCGGAATCAGGGGCAAAAAAATAATTTCACGTGGTGCCTAAGAGACTTGGGTGGTGTATTAAAAAATGTTCAAAATTTATATTACCGCACCTATTTTACCACGATTTGTTTAAAAAGTGTAGTGACATGTCTTAAATCAGACTCTATCATTTTTTATTTTTTTAATTAAAAATAGTTAGCATTTTACTATGGTTTGACATAGCAATTATGTTGAAATTTCGTAAAGTTAATGGGTTGGAATTCTGAATCTCAACGCCATTCTTTTTAATTTATTTATAAATTAAATATAATTTAGATTTTGCTATGGTTGTATATTCCAACCGTGGTGATATGTTTTACCTCTTTTTTTATTGTGGCGTCTTTCTGTTTTATTTTTTTTTAATCTAAAATTTGTTCAAATTTCACTACAGTTAATTAAACCAACCGCGCTGATATATTTTCCCTTCTTTTTAATTTTTAAATGATTAAAAACGACCTCTTTTTTTAAAATTAAATAAAATAAATGTAATATCATTACGGTTGGTTTAAACAACTATGATGAAATGTTTTATTTTTATTCAAAAAACACAATGTAACAATCCGTATACAATAGTGCTTAAATAAAAATCTAAGATCTATATACAATAATTACAATTGTACAAAATTTACAGCAGACGATTTCAATAAGAGGTTTCCTTGAAACATCAATACACAACTACTTTTGTATATTAAACCTGCAAACAATACCTGAAAAAAAAACAATAATATTGGAGTGACACTACTAGAAAGTTGTGTTTTAGCTTCGCATTTAGCCTCGGCCACCGACACCAACGCTAATTAGCCTCGGCCACGTCCACGCTAATCAAACACATAAAAGCCATCCAATAGTTATATTTTAACATTATTTTAATTTAATTTAATAGACATGGCTTAGCCGCGGCTAGTTTTTTTTAATTTTTTTTTAATTTTTTTTAATATATTAGACACGGTTTATCCAACGCTACATATTATTTTATTTTCCAAAACTTTTTGTTTTATCTAATAGACACAGAGCATTCGAGGCTAAATATTAAATTTTTATTTTTATTATTATGTAGACACGGATTAACTGAGGTTAAATATTAAATTATATTTTTATTACTAATTAGACACGAATTTTTTTAGGGTTTAATATTTTATTAAGGTATTTTTAATTTTATTTAGTAGACACGGTTAAACCGAGGCTAATTATTAATTTTTTTTTATTTGTATTATTAATTAGACACGATTGATTCAAAGCTATTTAAATAATAAAGAATATTAGACACGGACTAACCGAGGCTAAATATTAAAAAATATTAGACACGGTCTAACCTAGGCTAACTATTAAAAAATATTAGACACGGTCAAACCGAGGCTAACTTTTTAACCCCAAAATTTATTTTCCTTCTCTCTTCTTTTCAGCTTTCCCTCTTTCTTTTAACCCCAAAATTTTCCTCTTTCTTTTAACCCTAACGTAACCTAAAATTTCACTTCGAATCCTCAGTAAAGATCATCATCAGGTACGATTTCAATACGATTTCCTCTTTCTTTTTAAATTTCACTACGGTTCAACACGATTTCGTTTTCAATACGATTTCAATACAATTTCCTCTTTCTTTTCAGCTTTCAATACGATTTCACTTCGAACTCAGGTACTCTTCTGATTTCACTTCGAACTCAGGTACTCTTCTGATTTCAAATTTCTCTTCTATCATCATTAAGGTTCAATACGATTTCATTTTTCTTACTACTTTTCATCTCTTCGCGTTAGATAGTTGAGAGATGGGGTGATTTTCTGCTCTTGCTTTTGAAAGAACAGTGGATTGAGGAACTTGTGTGTTTGCTTCTACAACTCGTGTATGTTTTTCTTTCGTCCCTATGCTTTTCAATTCATGTGTATTTATAGGCTCAAAATGCAATTAACTTTTGATTTCAATTTTTCTTGAAATAAATAACTCGTGAGTGTGAAGTTGAAGTTGAAGTTTTGTGGTTAACGACGTCGTTTTAGCGTTTTAGGAAGCAAACATAGTAGCAGTAGTAATAGAGAAAGTTATTATCGTGTTGCGGAAATCGTAATGTATTATCGTGTTGCGGCAACAGTAGTAGTAGCAGTAGAAAACACAAATCACTATCAGCTTGGTGGAATCTGAATCAGCTTTCATTAACAATAAAAAGTAGAACGAAAGAAAGAAATCCCAAACAAATTTTTGAAAACAAATTCCATTGTAGTGGTTTGAATAGGTATGTCGTTTAAACTCTAGAATTGGAGCAAGGAAGTTTGATAATGAGTAAAACACTATAAAGAAATTTTTTCAATCTAATTGATAATTCTATCAGGTTTTTTTGGATGATAATTTGATGAACTATATGCTATTTGGATGATGTGTCATTGTAATTTGTTGAGCTATTAGGGTGCATATTGTTTTGGTATGATATTTATTTTGTCTGGATTGTTTTGTTTTGAGCAACTATTATATCTTCAAAAAGTATATGGAAATGTTAGATGCATTGTATAAAGACATTTTCTTAACGTATTGGACAATATATTGCATAACAAAGTATGCTAAAAAGATATCAATAAAAAAACATTGCTGGTTTTTTGTTGTTGTTAATGTTGCATTATTAGAGATCAATTAATGCAATTGCAATAAAGTAGGACTTCGAATACAAATACAAACAATGGAATTAAAGTTTAGAACAATTCCTCCACTTGACTTTAGAATTGTTTAATATAAGATCAATAATAGAATGAAGCACACACTTGATGCAAGATTCTCAAACAAAGTAACATGGTTTTACACACATCAATAGTAGAAAACACAAATCACTATCAGCTTGGTGGAATCTGAATCAGCTTTCATTAACAATAAAAAAATGAGCCACAACATTCACAAATTATGTATACACATTTTTGTGAGCATAGCATAGGACACAGTCCTAAAAAAAATAGAGACCTTTGATTCACATCTGATTGATACACTTGATAGAAAAACAAAACAGTGTTATATATTCATCATATGTTGTTGTACCTTTGATTCTATGACCTTGTTCTGTTGTAAAACTCATCATGTTTTGTTTTGGAAATTGATCAATGGAAGAAACCTTTGTTGTCTTCCCATATACTTTTGAGTTTGATGAGTTTTTGTGACCTATAACTTGGTTTTGTTAAGATGAAGAGTTTGGTTTCACCAACAGGTTTAAGCTAAGAAGATTATGAGATTAAGTGCAATTTGAAAGAGGAGCAATAAGCTTCTTTGATAATGTTTGTTTTGTTTATTATAAAATTTGTATTTAAAAATGCTATATTTGGGTTAAGAACACGAGATTATTAAAGAGATAACTTTTTGTAAATTAATTAACAAGAATATATAACTATTACAATTTGATGGCTATTTAATTGCCAATTTTTGCGGCATAATAAGAGATTGATGTTTTCAAAGGAACAGATAGATCGAATTAGATTCTATAAAGACTTGAAGAAATATACAAACTTCATTTTACAACTTGTAATTTAGAATCACATCATATCATACTAGTTTCCTATGCTACTTGAGGGTGCTCTTGAACATAATTGCTGGCTGAAAAGACCATAATGTCCTTGGCCTTTTCAGCTGGAATATCATCAAATACAAGTATTAATTTGTATAATTTGTTTAATGGTTTCACTTTACTAACTGCAGGATTTCTGAATTTTTTCGCTTCTCAACATAGCACACTTCAATACGACCATTGATTCTGCTTCTTAATTCAAATTTCGAAACCAGGTAATATATATATATCTCTCTCTCTATGAACTTATTATTCCGCCATAATAATAAATATAGGCTGATATGTGGTGTTTTCCGCGCTAAAATAGCGCTGCAAAGTGGTCGGTGTGGTGGAATATCCGCCATCAAGTCTAAAATGTTGTGTGAATTTTCTGTTTTTATTAGCACCAAAATTTATAAACATGCATATGGCTTGTAAAATCAGAAGCACTTGTAGAATTAGAAGTACTCGTAGAATCAAAAGCATGGTTACTAGTAGTGATGATTCTTATTACATGTGATGTGCATTTTCATCTCTGATTCCTAAGTTTTTCTGTTACAGAATAGTAGTTAGATCATCATTAGTGATTGGGGAAGCCTACATGCTTTGAGAATTGTTAGTCACCTCACCACCACTATCAATTTGTTATAATTCATACTTATAACTTTAGTATATAGTTAGGAAGTCATCAAAGAAGCGGCAAGCATACGGTTCTACCAGAGTAGTAAAAAGTATCATTTTGTTTACAATATAATGGATTAAGGAACTCACATATTTCATAATTAGTTAAAATTATGACAATTTTGTTTGAAATGGTTTTTAGTTGATTTAAATATTCATAAAATATATATTTAGGATTGTACTTTCTGTCGCTCATGTAAATTATCGTTTTTCATTCAGTTATGAAAATTCAAAAGTATGGTTACTAGTAGTGATGATTCTTATTACATGTGATGTGCATTTTCATCTTTGATTCCTAAGTTTTTCTAATTAGAACATAAACTTAAGGGAAAAATAATTTTCATCTCTGATGTGCATGGTTACAAGATATTTTTTAATGTTTAGTAGCTCACATGTTAATTGTTTGCCATATAGAAAATGGATCGTACTTGGATGTATAATAGAGCATATTCTAATAGACACGGATTGAAAGAAGAGTTTGTTCGTGGGGTTAAAAAATTTGTGAAGAGGGCTTTGAAACAACCCATTTGTAAATCTGAGGGAAGGATAAGGTGTCCGTGCATAAATTACAAGTGTTGCAAGATAAGTACAGCAACTAATGTAAGACTTCACCTGTATCGAGATGGATTTCAACCAGACTATTGGATTTGGACTCAACATGGAGAAGTGGAGCTCAATGTTGATACAGGGGGTGGTTCAAATAGTAGTGAACATGTGTGTCAGACTGACCAGTTTGAGGCAATGGATCAAATGGTGTATAATGCTTTTAGGCCTCATGGAGGTTTCTCTCGAGCGAATGATAACATGGAGCAAGATGAATTTTCGGAGAATGAGTTTCCTAACGAAGAAGCTAAACAGTTTTATGACAAGTTGATATCTTTCAACAAGCCCATCTATGAGGGAGCTACCCAGTCTATGTTATCAATATCTACTCAACTTCTTGAAATTAGGTCTAACTGGCATGTTCCACAAAAAGGTTTAGATTTTGTTGTGCAAATGCTTAAAAGTGTATGCCCAGTTCAAAAGTGTTTACCTAAGAACTATTACCAAGCATTACAGTTGGTGTCTAAGTTAGGGCTAAAGGTTAAGAAGATTGATTGTTGTATGAATGGTTGCATGTTATACTACAAGGATGATAGCAAGTTGTCTGTGTGCTAATTTTGTAATGCTCCTAGGTTCATTCCTCGCAAGACTGGCATGGGAAAGTACAAAGATATTCCAGTGAAAAGGATGTTTTATTTCCCAATCATTCCTAAATTACAAAGACTATATGCATCAACCGAGTCGGCAGCTAAAAAGATGGCATCACATGAACAAAACTAGTTCCAACATCCTTCGCCATCCGTCTGATGGAAAAGCGTGGAAACATTTTGATGGTGTATATCCTAACTTTGCTAGGGAACCCAGAAATGTAAGATTGGGTATGTGTTCAGATGGATTTACTCCTTACATTCAAGCGTCTGCTTCTCCATACTCATGTTGGCCAATAATAGTTACTCCATACAATCTTCCCCCTGAAATGTGCATGACCAAACCATACTTGTTTCTAGCTTGTCTCATACCTGGACCTCACAATCCTAAATTGAAGATAGATGTCTACTTGCAACCATTTATTGATGATCTATGTCTATTATGGTCCAATGGCGTTTTGACATATGATATATCCACAAAACAAAACTTCATCATGAAAGCCTGCTTGATGTGGACAATTATTGATTTTCCGGCCTATGGTATGTTATCTGGATGGGGAACACAAGGTAAGCTGGCATGCCCTTATTGTATGGAACACACAGATGCTTTTACCTTGAAAAGTGGCCATAAGAATTCCTGGTTTGACTGTCATCGTCGTTTCTTGCCAACTAATCACTCTTTCAGAAGGAGTAAAAGAAGTTTCGTAAAAAATAGGGTTGTGAAAGACGACCCACCTCCCATTTCCACAGGGCAAGATATATGGGCGGTAATAAGTAATTTTCCAAAAGTGACTGAAATTGGATGGGAAGCCAAATGGAAAGAGTTCGAAGGGTATGTAGTTGATCATAATTGGAAAAAGTGAAGTATTTCTTGGGATCTTCCATATTGGAAGGACAACTTGTTAAGGCACAACCTCGATGTGATGCACATAGAAAAAAATGTCTTCGATAATATATTTAACACAGTCATGAATGTTAAGGACAAAACAAAGGATAACGAAAAGTCGATAGAAGACTTGGCTAAATTATGCTTTCGTGGGGACTTGGAGCTCCCACCCTTAGCTAATGGAAAGAGGGGTAAACCAAAGGCAGGCTACACACTAACCAAACCTGAAGTCAAGTTGGTTTGTAAATGGTTGAACGAATTGAGAATGCCAGATGGGTATGCTTCAAACCTCTCTAGGTGTGCCAATGTCGAAAAGGGTATGGTGCAAGGGATGAAGAGCCATGATTGTCATGTTTTCATGGAGTGTTTACTCCCAATTGCATTTCGTTCATTGCCAGATTTGGTTTGGAAACCATTAACTGAGCTAAGTCGATTTTTCAAAGATCTTTGTTGCAATACGTTAAGGATGGATAACTTAGTTAAGTTGGATGAGAACATTTCAATTATCATATGCAATTTAGAAAGGATATTTCCACCGGGTTTCTTTGATTCAATGGAGCATCTTCCAGTCCATCTTGCTAAAGAAGCGATGCTAGGTGGTCCAGTACAATACCGGTGGATGTATCCATTCGAAAGGTATTTGTTGCGGTTGCTTTTATTTAGTGATTACTTGTTTATCATAACTTAATAGATGTGGTATGATTGAATGTGTAGATTTATGGGAGTCTCAAAGAGGGCAGTGACAAATAAGGCTAGAGTTGAAGGTTCCATATGCACCGATTATATACATCGTGAGACAAATTACTTTTGTTCTCATTATTTCAACTCATTTGGTTTGTTGCCAACCACAAATATTTGTAACAATCCTCGTTCAGACCATGATGACATCCTACCTACAATGTCCCTCCTACGCAGTGGTGGTCGACCAAGTGGAAAGTCGGGGAAACATTACCTATCAGATAAGGAATGGAAGTCTTCACATGTACATGTCTTGATAAATTGTGATGAGGTCAAACCATATCTTGAGTAAGTATGCATCATAATACATAAATCAAGATCTTAATGCATATCATGATAAATATTTACTTATGAATCATGCGGTTGATTGCAGCATATTCTTAGAGAGTCACTCTATAAATATAGAAGATTCATCTGGAAAAATACATACAGAGTTTCCCATATGGTTGAAGAAATATGTAAATGAGAAGATAAATGGAGTTACCAACAAAGACATAATTGCCTTATCTCATTGTCCTTCATCATTGGCAATATCTTGGAACATGTACTTTGTAAATGGGTATAAGTTTCATACCGAAGAATGGAGCAAAGGTAAAAAAACTGTCAATTGTGGTGTGCACGTGAAAGGTCTCGCTGAAGGAGGAGAAGATGATTTTTATGGCAAAATCAAACATATCTATGAACTGGATTACTTTGGTTTGAAGGAGAAGATTCCACTTTTTTATTGTGAATGGTTTGACCCAACAAAGAATACCGGCACAAAGGTTCATCCACAATATAAAACTGTTGACATTAAGATGGATAAGCGTTATCGTCCTTATGATCCTTTCATCCTTGCGCAAAATGCAAGACAAGTGTATTATGTTCCATATCCAGAAATGTGTAGAGATATGCGTGGATGGTATGCGACAATCACCACAAAACCAAGGGGTCATATGATGATTGATAACATAGAGGATGAAGTGCCTTATCAGTCTGATGGGATGTTACCTGTTCTACCCACTAATGAAATTGAATCAATATCTTGTTTGCGTGACGACACACAAGTAGATGTGTTTGAAGAAATTTTTGATACGTAGTGAAGCAGAGATACGATATTTATTGAAAACGCACTAATGTGTTACATTTTATTATATGTATTTTGTACTCCAATATCTATATTGAAATTAATGTCAGACTTGATTCTTGCTCATCCTCATCCGTTGGAGTAAAATGCAACTGATAAATACAAATCACAACCTACCTTTAGTAATGTATAGACTTAGAACATAGTCAAAATTACAAACTACTCATGTTTAGAAATTGGAATAGAAACAAATCTTATTATCTATAATAAGTTATCTATAATAAGTAATCTTGTTGGAATTGGAATTGAAATTGGAATAGAAACATATCTTGTTTAGAAACTACTCATGTCATATAACTCTGTTCCATATTGTTCAAAACAGATCTTGTTTAGAAATACTCATGACATATAACTATGTTCCATATTGTTCAAAACTATCATAGGCTAAAAAGTTCAGGGACTGTCATATGTTTGTATTTTTTCTTATATTAAAGAGCAGAGATTATATATAACAAATGGTTCTGTCATATGTTATTCCTTACTGAGCTAATTATCTTCCTAATTGAACACGTTTCTTTTTATAACTATAATAACACTATAACCATGTATTTTATTGTCTGGTATGTTTTTTTTGTATTTTATGACAACAGATGACTAACAGAAGTGGAGGTGAGAGAGGAAATACAAATCCAAAAAAAGGAAAATCTAAGTGCTTAGCACCAGGAAATCTTATTGATCATCGGAATAAGATGTTTCGGAAGAAATCTACAGCTCCGACTCCATCGTCGGCTCCATCGACAGCTCCGACTCCACATCACAAGCTACTACAGCACTAAATCCATCAATAATTCGGACTCCATCGACAGCTCCGACTCCATCGCCGGCTCCGACTTCATCGCCTGCTCCGACTCCATCGCCTGCTCCGACTCCATTGTCAGCACAAGTTGCACCGACGCCACGGGCTGTACCAATTCTGCGGGTTGCACAGATGCCGCAGGCTGCACCGACGCCACGGGCTGTACCAATTCGGCTGGTTGCACCGATGCCGCAGGCTGCACCGATGTCGCGGGCCGCACCACCATCGCAGACTACATCGTCATCTGCACCTACTCATGCCTCTACCTCTGAAATATTTAGGTTTATGCCTACTTCAGGTTTAAACATTCAAAGTGTGGATGGTCGTTTAGATCATACCTCACGTGAGATTCCGATGGAGGAAAATGAAGAGGAAAGTGAGGATGAGGACGAGGATGAGGTGGTCATGGGTGAAGGAAATGTTCCCTCTAATTTGACACTAAGAGATGATAATGGAAAAGTTATTTTACAACTTCGTGGTAGCGGGTAAGTTTAAAATATATGTTTCAAACTTGAATAACTTTATAACTTGAATAACTTCAAAATTATATCATATGACATCATTGGTTTCAATCAATATTGCAGGCTTGTTCCGGCCAAAGAAGCAGCAAATGCCATTAACTATGCGATACACAAACAGTTTTATAAGGGTTTCTATAATTGGACTGCAGTTGATGGTGATGTCAAAGAAAAATGGTTTTCTCTTTTTGCGGTAAGTATTTTGGAGTTTCGACTCTTAAGATAGTATAATTTTTTGCCTCTTTAGTGATATGGTGCATTATAATTTGCTGTTATGTTTTAACTGGATGCAAAAGTCTTTAGATGCAGTTCAGTAGTAAATAATAAACAATATAACATCATACAAAATATAACTTTATTGAACAACTTTTAATTATTATATGCTATTATCTACTTTGATCCTGCTCTATAAAAGATAGTAAATGTTAATTATAATATTTTAATTATTTTCAGGACAAGGTTTCATGGGATCCTCGATATGAGATGTTAGTCAAGAAAGCTTTTTATTCAAAGGCAGCCATTCGACTAAACGATATAATGAGGAAGGTGAGGTTAAGAGGGACCCGTCCTTCATGGATTGGTGAGGATGCTTGGAATGAGCTTCAAACTTATTGGAAAAGTGATGTGTTCCTTAAATTGTCCTCTCAAAACAAGACCAATAGAAGTTCGGTAAGAGGAGGAGCGGTCCACACCTCAGGCCGTAAGGCTCGTGTTGATGTAGCGCTTGAGCTTGTAAGTAATAAAGTCAATTTTTGTTTCAACCTTTAATAATTTATACTATCAGATTTACTCAAATTTATATTTGTAGTCCCAAGAATTTCAAAGGGATGTGCGGCCCGATGAGTTATTTTTAAAGACCCATAAGAGGAAAAATGGAGAATGGGTTGATCATCGTGCTGAGTCTACATATGTAAGTTTTCGTTCATTGTGAACTCAATTCAATTGGTGAAGTCCTACAAAAAAATAGGAATCCATGGTTATATAGATTTCTCAAGTACCGTTTTGTGTAACTCATGTCGGCACAATTGAAATGTTCTACTAAACTTCCCATGTTTCATAATCTGACACATATGAAACTTAAATTTTTTTTTAATATGTGGTGTTGGTTACAACAAATGCGTGAATGGTTCTTATCATGTTTACGTATTTATTTCCAAATGACTCCATGTTTACAAATTTATTTGGTATAGTTTACTCTTTATTTGGTAGAGTGGTTGCTATAATTGTTCTTATCAACCTATATTTAGGAATGACTCATTTTTTTTTTGTTTTACAGTCTACTTTTAAAGAAAAAGCTGGAGATGATACTGAGAGGTTAGATGGAGGGACTGTTTTTAAGTTATGGACAGATTCTGCTGGGGGTCGTAGTCGTGGTCGGGTCTATGGAACAGGAGATTTAGCTATCAATCTGAAGCCTGGATCCACATCCTTTATCCAACAACCTCAAAATTCCCATGGATATATGTTTGGGACATCCTTTGAATCAGAGAGACCAGCTAGAATCTGAGCTGAACAATTGGCTGCAGCTACAGCAGCTCAACTCCAAGAGGCTACCGAAGCTATTCGGGCGTCAAATGAGATTGCTCGGAAGGCAACAGAACAATATCAAGCGACTAATGAGTTTGCTAAGAAGATGGAGTCTGAATTGAATGCTTTGAAAGCATTTATCATGCAGAAGCTTGATACTACAAATGGTCAATCTGCTAGTGTTGTCATTCGACCGTCAAATCCTCATTATGATGATGATTTAGATGACCAATCATTAAGTGAAGATTGATCATGTAGTGTTAGTAGAAGAAGTATCAGATGTATATTTTTTGGACATGATCATCAATGTATTTCGAGTTTTTGGGGTTGTTTTTTGTTGTAGCTATGACTACTTCTTTTTTGTTTCAATCTATGTAATATTTGGATATTTGTTACTTCAAATGTTCTATGTTAAAGAATTATGTCTTTTTGCTTCTGAATTTTATGTGTCATTTGCTTATTATCTATATTTTGTTGCATGTGCTTTTTTTTGGTTGTTTTTTGAAGGAGAAGACATGATATGGTTTGTGATCTTGATAAAATTGATTGAAGGAGATCACATGACATGACATAATTGTTATCTATTTGACTGATCTATTGCTAAACAAGGTCAGTATCTATAGATTATAGACACACATAATTGTTATCTTCTCCATGGAAACACATTATTGTTATATTCCTATTGCAGAGAAAACCAAGACAGCGACGGAGAAAGCCAAGTGTGCGGTTGTTCAGGAAAAGGATGTTACCGTAGAGAGAACGAGAAGACTGCTGCAAAGGATGTTGCACCAAAGGCTTCTCAACATTAGGTTATCTTCTCTATATCCATACCTTTTATTACACTTTTTTATCATTTTATTATGTATAAGCTATAAATTGATTTTTAATTTTAGGAAGGTGAAGAAGTTTTGCCATCATCAGAGCCAACATGTATCAGTCTTCAGCATAAGTTTATTGTTGTAAGTAAATTTGAAATCTGTGAATTTGAGTGCATGTATCTTTAGTATGTACATGTATCTTTAGTATGCACATATATCAGTCTGTGAATTTGAGTGAATTTGAAATCTGTGAATTTGAAATATGTGAATTTGAGTGCATGTATCTTTAGTATGTACATATATCAGTCTTTAACATGTATCTTTAGTATGTACACTACTGTAACTTTGAGTGCATGCAGCATGCTTATTTGAAATCTGTGAATGCTTATTTTTATTTGAAATCTGCTTAATAAACTTTCACAGAAACTGCTGTAACTGCTTCAAGAGAAACTGTGAAGATAACTCCAACGATGAATCGGACGCACGTGGCGGTTTCAGCACTTCCAACGGTTTCAACTATTCACCTTCTGATGCATCTGAAATCCTCAAGGTAATTGATGCTTGTTTGAATTTGAGCAACGGAATTTGGCGTTTTAAAATAATTAAAAAACAAAACGTTTCTGAAACTCGTTTTTTATTTTCATTTTGGATAGGGTTTTTTATTTTCACAAAATCTGAATTTAATTGCAGTTAAAATTAAGTTGAGCTGTTTGTTGGTTGAAAACAGTATAATTATATGACCATATTGGTATCGTGTTGATGCAGGTCCATATGGAATGCACATGGAAATGATGTGGTGATGATTTCCTATTTGATCAGGTATTCAAAGTTTAGATTTATTTTTGTCTACAATTCTAATCCAACTCTTGCAATTCTGAGATGCAAGTTCAGGACTTGTACTGCTTGTTTCAGTTTCTGACACTATTAAATTGGCAGATAAATGAGCTTAGGAAAGATATCTTTATTCCTGACTATTGTTTTGTTGGTGGAGGGGAGCTAAGATCTCTCAATGCTTGGTTTGGTCTAGCTGGAACAGTAACACCATTACACCATGATCCACATCATAACATACTTGCACAGGTATTTCCGTTGTATACTCTTAAAAATTATATGCTTGTATTGAACAATGCAAATTAAAGCTGCTAGTTAAACCCTCCCTTCCCCTGGGCCCTACATGAAATAAAATCATATTAGATGCCCCTTGATGTTATGGCTCTTGTTTGTTTTGAGTACTTGTAACTTGTAAGCATTTGTAAGCATTTATTACTGAAATAGAGATCCTTAAGTCCAACTTCGATCAATACAATTATCGAGCAATTTATTCATTCTTCAAATTAAGCTAAACCATTAACTACCACTTGTACATATTTGATTACATTTTTTATTTTGTCACTATTAACCAGTCATAAAGATTGAAGCCTAAGGGGTCATTGACTGGGGTTAAAGTGGTGACTGGTTTGGCCGTGGTTTTTGAGGATGATAAACCATAGATAAAATTTATATATGACTGTATAACAGCTCTAATTCTATTCCTTTCTGTTTTTTCTTGAAGTGTGGATGTTTTCTTTTTTCCTTATATGAAATTAAATAAAGTTGGGATATAGATTTCCGTCTTTTACTTTTATTATTTGATACTTACAATTTACAATAATATTTATAGTTTCTTTTTTTTGACACTGAAGTTCATCTGTGGTATCTGTGGGCATGCTTCGAATCTTCGGCACTGATATTGCTGAACTTCCTTTGGTTGCAACAAGTAACAGTCATCATGAGAAGGTGAGACATTACTAGTTGTTTTCCTCACTTGCGAAACTCAGTGCTAAAATTTTGATTGATTTGTTGCGTATTATGGTCACTTGCGGCAATGACTTGGTATTGCATTAGTGTTTATGATTTCTGACTTTGTAATCTTATGACTATGACAAACAGGATAATCTTTTGATTGAGACAGTCAAGAAGCATGATGGAAGCAACTGGAACAATATAGGTGGATGCCATAGTATAATTATCAATTTCAGTTTCAATTGAAATATTAGATTATGTGTAATTTTTTGTTGGCTTATCAACAATTTGCTACTGTCTATTCACATTTTCACATATGAGTTTATCTTAAGGGATAAAGCAACATGCTGAACTTAATTGCATTTTGGGTTGTTCAATTGGTCTTTTTCAGCTGCGTACCTTCCTGGGCGAACTGACGTCCAAGAATCCGGTCTATAATTTGAATTTAGCCTCGGTTAGGTTGAAGTTAATTAATTTGTTGAAGTTTTATTTTAGCCTCAGCCAAATCGAGGCTAAATATTTTGTTGATGACCTTAGCCTTGAAATATCCCACGCTAAATATTTTGTTAGCCTTTACCAGGCCTATGGCTAAATTTTGTGTGGTTTGACGTTAGCCTCGGCCAGACCTAGGCTAGTGTTTTTGTTGACTTTGACTTTTAAGCGTTGGCTTTAGGGTAGTCTCTATTTAGACTCGGCTAAACCGAGGCTAAATTAGACACGACACATTTTGGCCAAAGCTAAATATTAGCTTCGATTGTTTTAAACTAACCCCGACACCGAGGCTACGCCGAGGCTAATTTTTAAGTAGCGTCAGTTTTTTTTGCCTTATAGTGTCGAAAATGGCCGAGGCTAAATACAGTATTTCTAGTAGTGTGAGATAATACCACTACTAAAAACTTCGGGTTTAGTGACTGAAATAGAGACCAAAAAAGCTTAAAAATCGATCCCTATAACATTTAGTGACCAATATAGTGACCACAATTTTTTGGTTGGAAAAGTGGTAGTTGCTAATCTTTAGCAACGTATTCAGTGACCGAAATTGAGACCGAATTAGTGATCGATTTAGCCACCGTTTTTAGTGTGTTAAATAAAAATAAAAATAAAATGAAAATAATTGTATTGAACCCATGACATTCAGTTGTAGAATACACATGTTACCACTATGACGCATCATATCAATGATCAATTTTTTTATTTAAAATGGTACACATTATTAAAATATATTTAAATTATTATAATATCATTTAATTTACATTTTTTTTTGTTAAATTAATAAATTTATGTTTATAAATTTTTTTATATAAATATATATTTTATTTGTTATAAAAACAAAAATGTGAAATTTTGACTAAAAATTAAAAATTAAGATAAACTTAGAATATTTAAAAAAGAGAGAAATTTAGGGAGAAAATAGTAACATAAAAAATAAAACCAACAAAACTAATAGTGATCAAAATTTCGGTCACTGAAATTTTTTAATAAATTAATTTTGTGAAAAAATAAATTGAGTGACTGAATATTACGGTCACAAAATTTTTGTCACTAATTCGGTGGCTAACTTTATTTGGTGACCGATTTAGTGACTGTAAATATTTTATTAACATGATGTTAAAGTTTGGTGGCTAATTTGGTGGCTAAAATGACCGAAATTTTTCAGTCACTAAATGAGTCACTAAAAGCGAATTTTCTAGTAGTGTAATCTCAGTGAGTTTTCTATCTTATGGGTTAAACCAGTTCTACAAGGTTCTAATCAAATCTTAACTCAAATAAAAAAGGGTGAAAAGGCTTGAGTACACAAAACTCGCAATGTCTGAAAACATTCTCTTGAGTTCATTTACTCAAACAACCACTAATCGAAAATCACATCAATGTATCTTTCCTCGATCAAACTTACGTTTAGGATTATCGACACAGATCACAGATTCTTGTATTATAATTTCACATACGCATTCGGATTTTAAGGGATAACATCCACCTTAAAAATCGTCGCTTTTTATAAGACTCCAAACCCATTTCAAACCTTTTACCCATATAGAACTCACTCCACTTTGAAATCCACCACTTTTGAGATTCAACTCAAACCTTTTTTAGTTTTATACAATCACCGATTATCGCATTATTTATTTTTGTCTTTTTCTCGGAATCATTAATCAACAACAGAAAATTGATTGTTGATGTTGAAAACAACCATTGATTATTTTTAATTCATCTTCTTCCATGATCGCGTGTGTATTATAATATTACAATTTCTCTTGTTATAGCCAACAAGTAACATTAATATAAAAGCCAAAAATGTTTTTGATCATAATATAATTGATCATGCAGACAAGAGAGGACAATATATTTAAAGTTATGCAATAATAGTGCAATAAAAATAAAGCTGACATTTTGTACGCTGTTTGGAATAATGGAAGGGACCACGAGGACACAACCATGTAGACAATACATTTAAAGTTATGCAATAATAGTGCACTAAAAATAAAGCTGACATTTTGTACGCTGTTTGGAATAATGGAAGGGACCACGAGGACACAACCATGTAGACAATATGCAACAGATCAAGAATATAGAATCACATTATTAGGCAAAGAAAAACAGGAGCGTTTCTTTGTTGACCCCATGTGTTTTTAGCTATCTCGCGAATTTTGAAAAATACCTCTCGTTTTTAGAAATATATCTCCGAACATATCTTAAAACATTCACATATTTCGATTTTGAGTCACACCACATTTTTACGAATAAAATTATTTTGAAAATACAACTTTGAAAAATTTTCAAAAATATATTTCTAGAAACAAAAAAGGTCTCTTTAGATGTGCTCTTTAATTATAAATTTATTTTTAAATATGTTTCTTTTCTTTTCAAAATGGGGAGACATAGTGAAATACAGAAAGTACAATGCAGAGGCACAATACTCAATTGGAAAAACAAAGACCGAATGCAGCTCCCAATAGAATTGAGATTTAATTAGACCTGATTTATGCAAGCGCCAATAAGAAGTCCACCATTGCTTCCACCTTCATTGCATAACTTTTTGGGTTGGGTGTATAACCGGAAGATACAAGGTATTCAGCTGCAGAAATGAAGTCGTCAAAGCATGTTTGCTTTTTGAAAGGGCTCCTACTTTATGCCATCTAAAAAGCACTTTTTTTTTTTCAGAAATATATTTCTAATTTTTTTTTGGACATATATTTTTAAAATAAATTTAGTAATATAATTGACGTCTGACACAAAAACGAAGGAATGAAAAGTGTGTATTACGATACATTCGGAGATATATCTTCGAAAAGAGGATATAATTTTAGAAATTCGAAAGGTGGCTAAAAAACACATAGGGTGTAAAAAGAAATGCTCGACAAAACAACTCACATCTCATGATTCACATTCAGGGTCGGCCAACACATCTCAAGGCCTGGGGCGAAATATTTTATTTAATATTTTATGTTAACTAATAATAAAATTAACTCATCTAAATACTCTACTCATTATTAAAAAAATATAATTGAAAATCAATGTCAAAATTAAAAAAAAAAACTTAGATATCAAATCTCTTATTTTTAAAAACTAAAAAATTTATTATCTATACCTGTAAATTTTAAATTAAGAAATCATACAATACCCCTTATAAATGATTGATATTTTTTGTATTTTACATAAATGTTATTATTTAACTGATATATAAATAATTTAAAAGAATTTGTTTAAATCAATTAATTAAACTCCTAAATAAAAAAATAAAAAAATGTGAGACCTTAGGTGATAGCTTTGGTGGCCTACCCTAAGGCCGGCCCTATTCACATTTTGTATAATCGATTTGAGATAATGAATAGTACTACAATTTACTACTAGTGTTATAAAGGAAAAAAAATACAAGTTTGTCTATTAATTATTTAATTAATCAATTATTAATAAATTATTATCAAAATATGATATGATCAATGGTTAGTATTAGGGAACATTGACTATTGATTAATTTATAGTTATTTATGGTGTGCTTGGGCAATTTTAAAGATAAAAATCATTCGAACTGCAAAAGAAAAAAGACTTGCGGTTTGGTTTGATTTAATTGGCTTTTAAAAATAAAACCAAATTAATACGGTTTGATTCGATTTTTTTTACAAATTTTTTATTGAACCATACATACGCATATATAGGATAATATAACTTTGTGTTTAGTCATTTATACATTACCAAATAACAACATAACTCATTATATTTGGACAACAACTTCTCATTTAATATATAAAATTCAGATTAGACAAAAGTGTAATAATAAGCATAAAACAATATAAAAAATATTATGATAAAACAGAAAAGATATTGGAGATTAGAGATTAAAGAATTTGAAAAAGAAATAACATAAGAGATGAAAGCTTAGAGAAGAAAATGTGCGATAAAAACAAAACTGAAAAAGAGAATAATAACATAAAAATGATAAGATGAAAAAGAAATAATATAATAGAGTAGAGATTAGAGAAGAATGGGCGAGATTGTTAGAACACAATTTGGTTCTGCATCTATACCTTTGAGTTTTGATGATAACAACGTAGTATTAATGTGAGAACAATTTTGGTACCCTAAGGGCTTGGTATTGTGTAGCTTTAACAGCCAGTTATAAACATTTGTTCTGAAAAAATTTGCTTTTGCACTGATTCACTCCTGAGAAGTTCTTGAAAGACGCTTTGTTACTGCTCCAATGTTCTATCCACTTCTGCTTCTGGGCGTGACTATGATCATCAAGCTTCTAAAGAGTAGCAAGCTTTTGAAGTTTTAATACTTAGTTGAAGACTCTGAAGATCTCAAGACAGATGTTGACGTTGTCAAGGTTCTGACTGAAGATTTTGATTTCATCTGTGTGTTTCTTCTTTTCATGATTCATCAAATTTCTATCAGAAGCCAATGAATTTGAAGATGAGATTAAAGTGAATACATGATCAAATAGTACATTTTGTACGAATCGATATATTCATTCCACTACCTGAAAACGTGAGCGAAAGACAATATTATTCATCACAACTATCAATAATCCGTTAGTGGACAACTGCTTTTTAGTATCTCCAATTTGCCCCCTCAACGGTCCTTTCTTATGCTATATAAGTAGGACTTGGAGACTTGAAGAAAGTAGTAACATTTTACAAGACTGTTTCTACATGAAAAGCTTTCAACTTTGTGCATACTTTTTTTTAAGTTATTGTATTTCATATGTGTAAAAACAACTTCTAACATAAAAATCTTTATTCAAACTTATTGGTTTGTGATTTCTTAAAGAGACTAAGTTGTAGTCGGATCCTTGAGAAGACAAAGAAAGTTGTTCTTTGTGATTTCTGTAATCAGTTTGGTTATAGTGGAATAAGTCCTTGTATATAAGGCGAAATCACCTTGGCGGTGTGTAGCGGAAAAATTTGAGATTAAGTTATTGATTAACTTAACTCATAAAGCAAGAGTCACCACTGCACTATTATTTTTCCAAAGGAACATGGAAAAGAACGAACAAAACCCATAGAAGTTTTAAAATGAAACTAATATGCAATGGGAAGGCGTTAGCACCCAAAACATCTATAGTACTCTATAGGAACCTCTTGAAAATATATGTTTAGCTTAAAAGGTGTTGTTTGTAAAAGATTGAGGAGATGAGAAGAGAAGTATTTTTTAGGGTTTTTGATGTTTGACAAGACTTCCTGACTCTCGTGCTTACGTACCCACAAAGTGCAATGAAGGATCAAAACCTCGTAGTTCGTGGTAAAAAAAAAGAGATTTGTTTGATTGACTTTAAATGGAAATATAATTTATCATTTTAAGAAGAAAACTCAACTAGTCAACCACAAGTACATGAAAATGGACCTTTGCATCACTATTGAGAAGGGCACCAACTTGGATTGAAATTAACAAGTATGTCACTAACTCTCTCAACTGGAAAAGAATCAACATCAATCATCACTATGGGGATAGGAGAATTACATCTCAACTATGAAAATGACTCATGTCTAAACCCTAAGAATTTTTTTAAAAGAAAAGTGCACAAAGGGCACAAAATGGTTTGAATGGGTTATGTATTTTTTAAGTCTTATGAAAATGGTCTTGGTATACTTAAGATGAATTAGCATTTATTCAAGAAAGGAGTTGAAAATCACTTGACAAAGTCAAGGCTTATTGTGAAAGTGGTTCAAATTTAAAAACAAGAAGGTTTTGAAAAGTGAGAAGATTTTGAAAATTTAAGAAGGGGAGGAGATGAAGTGGCTATCATAATGAATTAAGTAAAAGCTAAGGAAGGAAAGATCTAACCAAGAGCAAGCCTATGACATAAGTCAAGCCAAAACTCCCATTCTTTGGATTAAGCAACAAGCAACCAAATAAGCAGAGAAATAATCAAGCATTAGATAAAGAATAACTTAAGCCAAAGCCAAAGATGAGGTAACAGAGCCAAGTCTTCCAAAAGTCAACACAAGGTGTCAGATGAATTTCAAGATCCCAAGTCACAACTCCAAAGCATAGGACCAAGAACCTAATTCTAAGTCCATAAGTCTAACATTCAAGCATGGGATAGTAACCAATAGTCCAATGAAAACATTAAGTATTTTAATGGTTTAGCCTTTATTAATTGTGAAGACATGGCTTCTCAAGAATTTTGATGAAGACAACATTAGTTATGTCATTTGCTATGCTTGCTTAAAATGAAAATGGATCAAGGACGTTGAAGCTACATTGAAGAATTGAACAAAATTGCACATTGGTTCAAGTCTTGAAGAACTCTCAAGGATTGATCAAAGGTATAATCAATTACTCCTTAGCAATGTGCATACAAGTGTTCAAACTGGTCCTTATTCATGTCTTGGTCTTTAGAAAATATTTTCAGCATCAAAGAAATGTTTCAGCTCTGTTTCTAACCGTTTTTCACAAAACTGTCTGCAAGTAACCGGTTACTGATAGTATGTTAACCGGTTACTCTGAGCATTTTTTCAAAAATAAGTTAAACGTTGCATGAAGTAACCGGTTACCCACCTGGTGTTAACCGGTTACCACTGATCAGATTTCAAAAATAATTGCATGTCTTCATGCTTCATTCTCAAACCTTGTCTATCTGAACCATGGCATCTCTTAATAAATTATAGCTATTTGTAAAGGTGTTTAAGCATTATAAAAGCATAAAATTGTCAGATTTTAAACTCACCTTCTTTGCTAAAATTTTAAAACAATCATTCTTCTCTATTCTTACATTTTTATCAAAGTGTTCTTCAAACTTTTCTAAAGTGAAACTTCTGCACAGAAACTTTCATATATATTGCATTTGTTTCATCCTCATTGTGTCGAACACTTGTATAACATTCTTAGAGTGATTGCTACAAAGAAGAAGATCAATCTTTAGATTGATACATTGAAGATTCAACTTTCTACACATATACAAAATTCATATTTTTTGGTATTTTGATTACAACTTATTTTTAGGATTGTTAAAGATAAGTTTGTAAGGTTTTCCTTGTGATCCAGATTGTGGATACAAGAGGTCCACTTGTGACATATTTATTCTCGATTGGACTTTAAACATTTGTAAATCCAAGAGAAGTGTTCTTGGTTGTTAGAGTAGTATAGAAAGACATAGTTTTGTCTTGTCTAGGAATCTAACATTATAGTGAAATTCTCTTTCAAGTTGAAAGGGGAGTGGAGTACTCTCGACGTGTGAGGGGAACCACTATACGTCTTGGTGTTCATTTACTTTCCGCATTTACCAATTCAGCACTTAGAAATCTTTAGGAAGGTAAATATCAAATATCATCAAAAATCAGGATAATCATCTAAGAACCTAATTCACCCCCCCTCTTAGGCTCACATATAAGTTACATTAATGTCTTAAGAAAAAGAAAAGTCCAAGTGGACAAAGGAAAAAGACATAAACATAAACAATATCAATATGATATATAAATGATAAAAGTAAAGCAATATATATAAGGAGCAAGAAAATAAATGACATAAAAATAAAAGTGCATAAAATTAAATGGCATAAAGTAAAAGTTAACACAATTATATGGTTAGTATAAGTATTAGAGCTAATAATCTGATTCGGGACAAATATAGCGCTATGTTAATCAATCTTATCACAGTCTATAAGAAAGATCATACTATGGGAGGCAGATCAATAATAAATTATGTACCACACATGTTAGAGATATGATATAGATCATAATCCTAAAACATGTAGCACAAGTAAAACCAAGGAGGGATCAAGTACTAAGGCAAGGAGATTAGTCCATTACATCAATCAATCCTTCATGACACTTAGGATAAACTTATGCATTAATCCAAAGTACCTCCAATGATCAATTATCAATCAAATGGTAGATTTGAAATGATGAAAGTTCATCAAGCATCAATCCAAAACTCATGAATAAGATGCACAACACATCATCTAATTGATCAAGAGAAAAACAAAAGGAAAAAGAAAGGGAAGAAAAGATGAAGAGATGACCAAATTGAATCAATACTCAAGATCCTTCCATCATTAATTTCAATAACCTTACTTGGTGGATTAAGGCACTAAACTTATCCTCAACACAAAACACCAAAAATGAATCAAATGACTCATTTAATGATA
This sequence comes from Lathyrus tuberosus, assembly GCA_022829125.1. Lineage (NCBI taxonomy): Eukaryota > Viridiplantae > Streptophyta > Magnoliopsida > Fabales > Fabaceae > Lathyrus > Lathyrus tuberosus. The sequence goes on from JALAZF010000034.1 coordinate 11,708,236, forward strand.
GATTTGTATTGATGAAGGTTCATCCAACCTCATCAATACCTAAATTCCATTGTGAAATTCCGGCATAGCAGACAGCAGATGTCCTAACACATGTCAAGACATTGTTTTGCATAATTATTAAACAAGAAACAAAACAGCAGACTGATTTCCAAACTATCAGTACTGCAGAAACACATATGTTTTGACATCTGTTCCAACATGTTAATCAAAATTGAACTGTAAATTGCAGAATGATAAAAAACACATAATATGATGACCCAGTTCGGTGCAACTCACCTACATCTGGGGGATATCTATCCAAGAAGAAGAATCCACTATCAGTAGTATAGTTTAATGTAAACAACCTCAGATTTACAGTAAACACTCACGTTTACCTATCACTACCCAATGAAGACTTTATCATTAAAAGTCACATCTAATTGATAAGAGAAACTCATCTCGCTCCCTAAATCACAATCTGTGATTATCTAACAGTTACTACACCATAACTGTATCATCCTATTGAAGGACACCTCTTCCAATACAAAGTTCAGTCAAGCATCCTTGATTAACAAGTTAACTTGGATTTGTTTCAAAGCTTCATCCAAGAACAATACTCGATTCATTACCTACGGGTTTTTGAATCTGTACAAGTACCTATGTCTACCACAATGTATTAAATCGATAGAAAGGGAGGCTTACAAGAGAAAGCTAGGACTCTCAAAACCTAAACCCTACTTTACAAAATGGGATTCCTAAGTCTATGTCATCCTCTCTCACTCTGCTGCCTAGGTCTTGGTCTTCTTTTATAGCCTTCTACTGAGTTGGGCTTCATATCTTTGATCCTAGATCCACTGCCAATCGCGCCTTGAATCTTGGAACAGATTTAAATAAAACCTGTTGTGACAGTCATTATGTCGAATCTTCATGATGTGACATTCTATTCGAAATCTTTGGTCTGGGGCATAAATCTTCATGTTGGAGCATCTTTTCCACCATTATGTTTTACCAAAATTTGGTCAAACCATTTGAGCTTTCAATCTCCCCCTATTGTCAAATTTTGGCTAAAACATTCTTCAGCTTCATGGTGCATGCAGTGGGAGGAGGGAGAAGATAACCTCTTCATTCCCTTTTGATTCCAAATACACACTTGCTTCTTAACTCTGATCACAAAACACAATCTCATGATGTTAGAACTAACGTTAGAACATCCTTCGATATTTTGATACATTTTTCCATATCAGTAGCACAGATGCTCATACACCTCTCAGTAGCAGGAAAGAAGCCATTCTCCCCATTTTTAGCCAAAAGATGGCAAAAGTGACCCATGCAAGTCCATACCCAGATAGTGCTTACCCAAACACGGACAAAATCCATTTTCTCTTAACTTAAGAAAGATGTTCTAGCACGACCGTCCTTAAATATTAAAGAAGGTATATAGGTAGAGCCAATTCATTTGATAGAAACAAAATACTAGTCCTTGAAACCGCTTCTGAACAATGTCCTTAAAGGAGCTATATGGGAAAAGTCAAGTTAGTTTCGAAAGATTCCACCTTTTATGACTTATCCTTGAAACTCTTCTGAACAATGCCCTGATACTTAACCTGATATTGTCAGATTTATGGTCCACACAGACAGGACTATAATTACATCCATCTTCTATTTATTCTGAATAACTTCCTTAATCCAGAATTAGCAAACTTGTTTACTACAGAATTCTTCCATAGACCTTTCCATCAGCAGAGATTCCCAAGATACTTGTACCACTTCTAATTCAATCCATTGAAACCAATGACATAGTCAGAAAAACCTGATAAGTTCTCCTAGAACTTACTCAGTAGGGCAATGTCACCACATCTCGTCTAACATATCAACCTCACCTGAGGCAATCTATCACAAACTGCTTGAGACCACAAACAATCTTGATAAACAATTTGCACCACTGCAGCCATATATCCGAAACAGAAGTCTAACTCCCCCTGTCGTAGATAACCAGTGTCATACCCCAAATTTTGACCATTAAGATCTCCCATCATTGTGCAAATTATCATCACAATATGGATGCACCTTTATGCCTCATCAATCTCCTCAAGAATTGTTTAGCATTCCCTACAACTAAGAATTAGGGTTTCAAGCCCTCTCAGAGCTCTTAGACAAAAGATCAATCATGGAATGACATGATCTTCAACTTGTCTAAACCTCTCCAAAATCCACAATGGATCAAGAAGACTCCCACATCAAGGATCAAGCACAAGGCTGCATCATATAGAAGTGATCCAAACTCTTAAACAACATCTGGAACACTGATTTCTCAGAATCACCAGCCAGTTGCTCAAGTTTTCAACCAAGTTGCAGTTGGGATGCCATGAAGTGATCCAACCATTTCCAATCAAGTCCAAACATTCAAACACACTCCATATGGTGTAGGGAAGCTGTTCAGATCATCACAACTCATCTGTAACACCTCCAACTCAAAAATCACATTGCTCTTGCTGTCACAACCTTCAATTAAGCCTAAACTTGGTCATCTCTTAATCTATGCATATTTCATTGCACAATACTTTTGCCAAATGTTCATAATCATGCATTGAATGTTTCCCCTCAATTAATTGCTTTGTTTGAATCGTGTATCAAAATTCTAAGCCTTCATGCAAATTTTAGGGTTCTTGAGGTTTTGTCTTGATTTCTTATTCCATGCTTAAAATAAATGAAATTAAAGACCATAGACATGATCGTGAGGTGAAAACGAGCAGATTGATATTTGGATTGTGTGATTTCATCAAGTATTCAATGAGATTGGATAGAAAATGCAAATCTGAGTAAAACTCCCTTCACGCGTGTTCTTGGCCCATGTTCTTGGCGCCTTTATCACAAATTTGAATATTTGAATTTTGTGATTTTATTTAATTGATTCAAAAATTAATTTCTCTCTGAGTTTTATTGATTTTGAGTTGATTCTTTTTTTAATAATTCACAAAAATGTTAAAATATTTTATTTTGCCAAAAATTCCCAAAAATATTATTTATTTCATATACTTGATATTTTTGCAAAGAATTAATCTTTTATTTGATTTTTAACATTTAAAATATTTTTTCCTCCTTGATTTTCCAAATTTAATTGGTGTCCAATCATTTTGTGGATATAAACATGATTTTTGAAACATTGATCCAAGATCACCACTCATTTGTTCCTATCGCTTCTACCAATATGTCAGAACGTTGTTGTGGAACAAGGGTACCATCTTTAGATTTTTCAATCGGCAAATCCTACACCCCAAAAAATTTTTATTTTTACCAAATTGAATTACCTAAAATAAGTAATGTTGAAAAAAGTACTGACCTACCATATTTCCAACAACTTTGCGTGTAACCTTTGATGTGAACTTGCTTCCAGGTCTTTTACGTGCTCTCTTCCATTTCTCATGGCGTGATGGTGGAGCTGAGCTACAACTAAGGTCTCTAGAAGGATCTACTAACTATAGTTCTCTTTGTTTTTTAATCATTATTTGTTATTCCCATTTATCATATCCTCCACGAGATAATCTATGTGGATAGATATTCCTTGACCTATTCTACTTTCCTTTTTGCCTCTTAACCAAGAGTTTGGGAGTGCTGCTAGACTTGACAAATTTCTTCCAAGTGTCCTTCCCAATAAATTTATACACCTTATATGGAGTCTTTAAGTTAGGCTTTGGATGTGTAATATAATCACTTGTGAGCTATGTCTTAAAGCCCCTCCAACACTCACCGGAAAATAAATTTTATTTCTTTGTCAACTTATCATCGTCTAGAACAATAACACTTCCTACATTACATTATAGAGTTGGTATAAGTATTAAATGAAAATAAAAATAAATGGTCATATATACTTCTAAAACAAGTCAAGAAATTTAAAATAAATACGCCTATATCGGTTCATATTTTCCTTTTCAATTCACCCGAAACATCGTTCCACTGATCTATCAAAATGTTGACTTTGCTTTTACCAGGTATGGCCACGTAAATCTTAAAATTCTAAGCATTTTCACCATAAACTTTACCAGTTTTTAGACAAAAATAAACCGGGTACCTAATACCATTTTGGTGGGATTTTGACAACTTGGTAATCATCGTGGCATCTCTAGAATTTCTTGTACTTTAAGTCTTAGTATAGGTAGTTGTATGATAGGTGCCTATTGTAGGAGAGGTGTTGGTTGAGTTACCCATATCTGTTTAAACAAGAACGACAATAAACATTTACTTACACATATCAACAAAGACACCTAATGTGACATTCATGGTACATATGTTACATTTTATTTAACACAACATTAACACTTCCAAAGAGCACTTCATAACAATAATCCCATAACATTTAACTTGACACAACACCAACAAAATCTATTTTACTTAACTCATGCATATGAACTATACTACTCACGGTAGAAGTGGACTTTTGTCAACAACACTAAAAAGGAAAACTCTATTTCCATTTTTATCAACATAATCACTATAACTTCTCTTAACAAAAAAACTAACATTTCTAAGTCATGTGCATGGGTAAAGTGAGTTATTTATCAAAAACGTGATGAAGAAGGTACAACGATGGTTGAGGAAGCTTCATTCGAGTTTGGCTGTTTTTCCTTTGTTTCAAGCTTCGTGCAATTGCATTAATGGCATTTGAAGAGAGGAAGTGTATGTGTGTTGTAAGAGTTAATGTTCGAACACGTACGTGTGTTGGAAGAGATGATGTTTCAAAAACAATGATGGAATATGAGATTAGAAATATTTTATGGCATTTTGATGAAGATGAAAATCGTTTAGGATTAGTTTTTTTTCCAAAAACATGTTATGGCGCTCTGTTTCGCAGAAGAATGAAGATGAAATAAATGTTGATAGTTAAATGAAAAGTTAGAGTCTAGTTCTATGAAGTATTCATGTAAAAGATCTTTCACATCGGGTATTAACGCCAACCAAGAGAATAGATAAATTTAAAATTATGATTTTAGAAAAATACAATATTTTAGAAAATTCTTGCAAATGATGTATCTCTTCGGTTGGCCAATTAACCTAAGGAATAGAAAAATTTTTAAATACAAAAAATGAATTAAAAAAATAAGAGTCAATTAAAATAATGAGAGATTTAAATAATTAATTGAATGAAATCAATACTTTTATTTTTAAAAAATCACTTTAATTTTTTTGTATCAAGTATTTCTTTTTCATCCAACAAAGATTAATATGATAATTTAAAAATAAATATATAAAGAAAAGATATCCACTGAAATAATGTAATACTTGGTCTCTAAGTCAATTAAAAAAAATAAATAAAAAATAAAAAACCAAAAAGGTGGTAACTAAGAATCAAAACATAAACCCTTATACATCTATTACTCAACTTGGTTCAAAACACCAAGAGAATATTGTATTTTTAAATAGAGAAAAGATATGTTGACATCAACTATAATTTTCGGTGTGGAGGTGACCACCTTTTTGTAATTTTTGGTATAGAAGACATTACTAATTTCAATTGTAATTTTTATGATTTCATTAAGAACCCTTTGTTCTATTTGTCGTAAATCTCAATTGGTTGGTAATTTTTTCTATTTTTGAGCTCAGTCTCTCCCCTTTTGTAACAAGGTTTGAGTTCTCTTTGTACTCATTTTAATATATCACTTGCTTACAAAAAAATACTATAACACCTACACCGTATAATTGGGATGTAATTTTCCTTTTTGTCGAGCTTTGTCTCGGTTTTTCTGTAAGCAGATTCGAGAACCATTTGTTCTCGCTTTATAATATCTCTTGCTTATTGGAAAAAAAAAACTTAAAATCTATTAATTTTATTTTTTTAATAATTTTTTTTTACTTTGATTTCTGTGCAACCACATTTTGCTTAATTGTTTTATATGGTGTGTATACAGTGAATGAAAAAATGGGTGTCAAAATATCACAACTTCTTTAAATAATAAAAAATAATAAACGTATGCGTATAGAAAATATATCTTAATTATTTATTGGCCGAGATAAATTTTTTATCAAAAAATATATTATTTATAATAATGTTAGGAAATATGGAGTTAGAGTGTCTCTCTCTGTTTATTTTGGCATCGGAGGTATCCTTCATTTGAAAATCCTACGATGAATCTTTTTCTTGGGTGTAAGTTATTGTTTTTTCTAGTCTCGAGACCTTACATAGGATTTCTCTCATCTGTTTTTATTTTCTCTTCTTTTCTATTCTTTGTTGTTTATGTCGTAGTTTGCCTTTGGTGTTTGTATTTTTATTGGTTCGGATCTTTTTGCACATCTGATGCCATAGGTTGGAAGTCTTTTATAACTCTTTTCTATCGCTTTCTCTTTTATCCATTTTCTATATATATATTAACATTAAAAAAACTAAATTAAAAACAAATATTATACAAAACTTAAGTACATTATAACACGATGCAAGTAGTAGTAGTAATAATGTTAAATTTATGCAAGTACCAGACCCAACTCAAAGTTGAAAAACAATGGATCTAAAGACACACTTACAAACATGAAACATACCAAAAAAGTTGTCTAACTACATAACAACTCTTTCAATTCTTTTTGTTAATCCATTATTTATGACTAGGATCCAATTGTGGACATTTAGGACTAAAATAGTTTGCCAAAACTCCAGAGTCCAAAAGCTCCACAACAGGTGCGAATTTCACACACCTAGGAGTCTTATATTGATTTATTGAAGCTCCTTTACTAATTGCATAATCCATAAGTTTATCAAATGTCCCCTGCTCCACAATCTTAATCTCAAGTGACCCAATTGATTTATATGAAACACGGCATATTCGATAATAACTGTTAAGTGACTCTTCAATAGTTAAACAACAGTCTTCATAAACACAATCTGGAATTGTTGTTGACCCTTTAAGATTTAATTCCCAATACAACACATAGTGTCCTGGAATTGTTCTTGTGTCTGCATAACTAGTGTACTCTGCTACATCTGCATCATATGGTGCTAAATGTGTGACCGCATTTTTTATTGCATCATGTAGCTCAACTTCATCTGTGTTGTCTGAATCTATACTTAGAACAATGTTTTTTCTTCCGACAAATTTGAATTGAGGTGCATTGTTCTTGAATCCAGACACTTTCAATATATCTCCCACATTGTACCTGTAAAGCCCTGTAAATGTCACACTCATTTTCATTAGTAAACCCATATTTTAATAGTTAATTTTTAAAAGTTAAATCATATAGACTATTATCGTGATGTTTCAGACAAAAATTATACAGAAATAACAAGCAAAAGGACAACAAACATATCAGAGTTAAGATAGACAAAAAAAATTAGTAGTAAATAAATAACTCACCAGCACAAGTGGTAACAACAAGCTCATATTCATGATCAAGCTTGACATCAACAAGATCCACCAACTCTTGCTTTTCTTTCTCATGTAGAGAACCATTACTTCTATTAACCGGTAAGAATTCGTAGTAGCATGTGGTAGGGATAAGGGTATAAGACACATCACATGGTTTACAAAAAGGATTGAGGTTAACACCGAAGAAACCTTCACTAGCAGCATAAATGGTAGAAACAAGTGGAAGACCATTACAATAGTAATCCAGAGTAGGAATGTACTGTGACATTGATCCTGTCACAGTAACATCAACATACTTGGTATTAGGCCACAACCTAGTAATAATTCCTTGCCAAGAACCCTTGCTACACTCACTTTGAATAAAATCAGCAAGATTTTTGTCTGGTTTAAGAATTTTCATAACAGCCTCTCTCACTGAAATGTCAGTGATGAGAAGATTAATTGTTCCTGTTCTTATATCATCGCAGAGAAGTGACCAATTTTTCTCAAGAAACCGAATAGCTTGAATAAAAACTGTAGCGAAAATAGCACCAACACGAAGGACCTCGTTGTTTTGACAAAGAGCACATAGAAGTTGCGAATACATACTTTGGTATGAGTCAAGACATAGAACAGTTTCATTTGGACTTGTGAGTGGATTGTAAGATCTGTTTAGAAAATGAGAACTTTTGTAATATCTTATGGTGGCTGCACTAGTTGTAATGCCTCCTGATGTTTTAGATTCATTTCTCATAAGCGTTGGGTACATTCCTTTTCCTTTATCTAGGTCAGGAACAAATTGATTCATTATTGGCATTATTAGTCTAAACATTAAATATCTTCCTCCAAAATCTTCTTCAGTTGCTGGTATCATCTTTCTCTCACCACCTGATGTTCCTGAGCTGAATTACCCAAAAAGAAACCAAAACAAGCCAATTAATATTAATAGGATCGCGTTTTTCATCCAAAACAAGAAAAAAAATTCAAATGAAAAAACATAATCTAAATTGAAGATCAATTAGTTAAAAGTACCTAAGGAGAAACGCTGAAACGGGGTTGGCAGTGAGGATTGAAGAAGCATCACCATTGGCAATACGGTTAATATCACTGCGAATATCTTCATAGGTTATGATAGGGACAAGTTTCTTGAACGTTTCACTATCAGTTTGGCCATTGAGACCATGTCTTTGTAAGTACTCAACATTTGCATTGTGAGACAAAATTTCAGCCAACACTTTCTTTTGGTTTTCATATGCGTGTGTAGTAACATCCTCTATAAACTCAAGAACATTTTTATTTTTTTGTGAGTGATCATAATCAAGTGAAGTAGACATGGTTCATAAAAAAGAAAGTGTTAAAATGTTATAGGATTGTTATGTGAGAATGTTCAGAAAGAGGATTGTGAAGTGGAACGAACAAGAGGAAGAGGAATATATATATATATATATATATATATATATATATAAACATATGTGTAAGAGTAGGTACAATTTTTTTTCAATCAGAAATATTATAAAAGCGAGAACAATGAGTTCTTGAAACCGCTTCCAGAAAAACCAATGCAACGCAAACGGTAAAAAAAAAAATTACAACCCAATTATCCTTACGATAAATAGAACAAGGAAAACTTACGATAAAATATAACTTGCTAAGAGTAGGTACAATGAAAGAGGCTGGAATGAGTTTTTTAAAAACTTACACATATGTAAGAGGTATTTATATTTAGAAGTATATTTACATACACTACAATAAAAAATTTATATTACAACACCCATTTTACCACGATTTTTCTAAAAAACGTGGTGACATATCTCTTAAATCAGACTTTATCATTTTTAATTTTTTTTATTAAAAATAGTTAGCATTTTACTACAATTAGACATAGTAATTATGGTGAAATTTCGTAAAGTTAATGGATTCAAATCTCAGTGTCAGCAACTTTGATCTCAACTCCTTTCTTTTTAATTTAATTTTAAATTAAATATAATTTACATTTTATTATGGTTGTATATTTCAACCGTGGTGATATGTTTTACTTCTTTTTTTTATTGTGACGTCTTTCTTTTTTATTTATTTCTAATTTAAAATTTGTTCAAATTTCACTACGGTGGATTAAACCAACCATGATGATATATTTTTCCTTTTTTAAAATTTTTAAATGATTAAAAACAACTATTTTTTATAAAATTAAATAAAATAAATGTGATATCATCACAGTTGGTTTAAACAACCGTGGTGAAATATTTTATTCTTATTCAAGAAATACAATGTAACAACACATATACAATAGTGCCGAAATAAAAATCTAAAATCTATATACAATACCTACAATTGTACGAAATTTACAGCAGAAGATTTCGATAAGAGGTTCCCTTGAAACATCAATACATAGCTCATTTTGTATATTAAACCTGCAAACAATACGTGAAAAACAACAATAATATTGGAGTGAGATAATAATCTCAGTGCGTTTCTTATCTTATGGGTTCACTCGGTTCTAATCAAATCCTAACTTAAGTCAAAAAGGGGAAAAAACATGAGTACACAAAACTCGCAGTGTATGAAAATATTTTCTTGAGTTCATTTACTCAAACAATCACTGATCGAAAACCACATCAAGGTATTTTTCCTCGGTCAACCTTACGTTTAGGATTATCGATACGGGTGACGGATCCTTATATTATACTTTTACATACGCATGGATTTCGGATTCTAAAGGATAACATTCATCTTAAAAATTGTCACTTTCTATAAGACTCCAAACCCATTTCAAACCTTTTATCCGTATGGAACTCACCTTAAAATCCACCGCTTTTGAGATTCAACTCAAACCTTTTTAATTTTTATAAATCACCGATTATCGCATTATTTATTTTTGCCTTTTTCTCGGAATCATTAATCTACAACAGTAAATGGATTGTTGATGTTGAAAACAACCATTGATTATTTTTAATTCATCATCTTCCATGATCACTGAGTTGTTTATTCATAGCGTGCTCGCGTGTGTATTATAATATTACTATTTTCTCTTGTTATAGCCAACAAGTAACATTAATATAAAAGCCAAAAATGTTTTTGATCATAATATAATTGATCATGCAGACAAGAGAGGATAATTTATTTAAACTTATGCAATAATAGTGCAATAAAAATAAAGTTGACATTTTGTATGCTATTTGGAATAATGGAAGGGACCACGATGACACAATCATGTAGACAATATGCAACAGATCAAGAATACAGAATCACATTATTAGGGCAAAGAAAAACAAGAGCTTTCTTTTTTGACCCCATGTGTTTCTTAGCTATTTCGTTAATTTTCAAAAATGTATTTTGTTTTCGAAAATATATCTCTGAACACACATTAATACATGTATTTATTTTGTTTTTGAGTCACACCACATTTTTACGAATAAAATTATTTCAGAAATACTTTTTTAAAAAATTTCCGAAAATATATTTCCGGAAAAAAAAGGCTTTTTAGATGGGCACTTTAATTAAAAATTTATTATTAAATATGTTTCTTTTCTTTTCAAAATGGGGAGACATAGTGAAATACAGAAAGTTCAATGCAGAGGCACAATGCACGATTGGAAAAACAAAGACCAAATGCAGCTCCCAATAGAATTGAGATTTAATTAGACCTGATTTATGCAAGCGCCAATAAGAAGTTCACCATTGCTTCCACCTTCATTGCATAACTTTTTGGGTTGGGTGTATAACCGGAAGATACAAGGTATTCAGTTGCAGAAATGAAGTCGTCAAAGCATGTTTGCTTTTTGAAAGGGTTCCTGCTTTATGCCATCTAAAAAGCACTTTTTTTTTAGAAATATATTTCTAATTTTTTTTTCGAATTTTAGAATAAATTTATTAATACAATTGAGGTCTGACTTAAAAATAAATAAAATATGTGTATTAGGATGCATCCGGAGATATATTTCCGGAAACAGGAGATACTTTTGAAAATTCGCAAAGTGGCTAAGAAACATACGGGGTGTAAAAAAAAAATACTCGAAAAACAACTCACCTCTCATAATTCACAGGGTCGGCCAACACATCTCGAGGCCTGAGGCGAAATGTTTTATTTAATATTTTATTTTAACTAATAATAAAATTAACTCATTTAAACACTCTACACATTATTAAAAAAATATAATTGAAAATCAATGTCAAAATAAAAAATAAAAACTTAGATATCAAATCTCTCATTATTAATAACTCAAAAATTTATTATCTATACTTGTAAATTTTAAATTAAGAAATCAGACAATACACCTTATAAATGATTGATATTTTCTATATTTTAAATAAATGTTATTTTTTAACTGATATATAAATAATTTAAAAAGATTTGTTTAAATCAATTATTAAGCTCCTAAATAAAAAATATGAGACTCTAGGCGGTAGCTTTGGTGGCCTATCCCTAAGGTCGGCCTTATTCACAGTTTGTATAATCGATTTGAGATAATGACTAGTACTACAATTTACTACTAGTATTATAAAGAAGAAAAATACAAGTTTGTCTATTAATTATTTAATTAATCAATTATTAATAAATTATTATCAAAATATGATACGATCAATTGTTACTATTAGGGAACGTTGACTATTGATTAATGTATAGTTATTTGTGGTGTGTTTGGGCAATTTTAAAGATAAAAATCATTCGAACTGCAAGAGGAAAAAACTTGCAATTTGGTTTGATTTAGTTGGCTTTTAAAACTGAAACCAAATAAATACGGTTTGGTTCGATTTTTTTTTTTACAAATTTTTTATTGAACTATACATATACATATAGAGGATAATATAACTTTGTGTTTAGTCATTTATACATTATCAAATAACAACAGAACTCATTCTATTTAGACAACAACTTCTCATTTAATATATAAAACTCAGATTAGACAAAAGTGGAATAATAAGCATAAAGCAATATAAAAAATATTATGATAAAACAGAAAAGATATAGGGGATTATAGATTAGAGAATTTGAAAAAGAAATAACATAAGAGATGAAAGCTTAGAGAAGAAATTTTGCGATAAAAACAAAATTGTAAAATAGAATAATAACATAAAAATGATAAGATGAAAAAGAAATGATATAATAGATTAGAGATTAGAGAAGAACGGACGAGATTGTTAGAACATGATTTGGTTCTGCATCTATACCATTGAGTTTTGATGATAACAACGTAGTATTTATGTGAGAACAATTTTGGTACCCTAAGGGCTTGTTATTGTTTAGCTTTAACAGCCAGTTCTGATTCTGAGTTTATGACGTGCAACGTCATCAGTTTCTAAATATTTGTTCTGAAAAAATTTGCTTTTGCACTAATTCACTCCTGAGAAGTTCTGGAAAGACGCTTTGTTGCTACTGCAATGTTCTCTCCGCTTCTGCTTCTGGATGTGACTATGATCATCAAGCTTCTAAAGAATAACAAGCTTTTGAAGTTTTATTACTTAGTTAAAGACTATGAAGATCTCAAGCCAGACGTTGACGTTGTCAAGGTTCTGACTGAAGATTTTGATTTCATCTGTGTGTTTCTTCTTTTCATGATTCATCAACTTTCTATCAGAAACCAATGAATTTGAAGATGAGATTAAAGTGAATACATGATCAAATAGTACATGGTACGAATCGAAATATTCATTCAACTACTTGAAAATGTGGGCGAAGGACAATATTATTCATCACACCTGTCAATAATCCGTTAGTGGACAACTGCTTTTTATATCCCTAGTTTGCCCCCCAACGGTCCCTTTCTTATGCTATATAAGTAGGACTTGGAGAGTTAAGAAAGTAGTAACATTTTACAAGACTGTTTCTACATGAAAAGCTTTCAACTTTGTGCATACTTTTCTTTAAGTTATTGTATTTCATATGTGTAAAAACAACTTGTAACGTAAAAATCTTTGTTCAAACTTATTTGTTTGTGATTCCGTAAAGAGACTAAGTTGTAGTCGGATCCTTGAGAAGAAAAAGAATGTTATTCTTTGTGATTTTTGTAATCAGTTTAGTTATAGTGGAATAAGCCCTTGTGTATAAGGCGAAATCACTTTGACAGTGTGTAGCAGGAAAATTTGAGATTAAGATATTGATTAACTTAACTCATAACGCAAGAGTCGCCACTGCACTTTTATTTTTCCAAAGGAATAAGGAAAAGAACGAACAAAACCCATAGAAGTTTTAAAATAAAACTAATAAAACAGAGAGACAAAGGGTAAGGTGTTAGCACCCAAAACATCTATAGTACTCTATAGGAACCTCTTGGAAATATATGTTTGGCTTAAAAGGTGTTGTTTATAAAAGATTAAGGAGATGAGAAGAGAAGTATTTTTTAGGGTTTTTGATGTTTGACAAGACTTCCCGAGCCTCGTGCCTACGTACCCACAAAGTGCAATGGAGGATCAAAACCTCGTAGTTCGTGGTAAAAAAAAGAGATTTGTTTGATTGACTTTAAATGGAAATACAATTTGTCATTTTAAGAAGAAAACTCAACTAGTCACCCACAAGTGCATGAAAATGGACATTTGCATCACTATTGAGAAGGGCTCCAACTTGGATTGAAATCAAAAAGTATGCCACTAACTCTCTCAAGTGGAAAAGAATCAACATCAATCATCACTATGGGGATAGGATAGTTACATCTCAACTATGAAAATGACTCATGTCTAAACCTTAAGAATTATTTTTAAAAGAAAAGTGCATAAAGGGCACAAAATGGTTTGAATGGGTTATGTATTTTTTAAGTCTTATGAAAATGGTCTTGGTATACTTAAGATGAATTAGCATTTAAACAAGAAGGTTTTGGAAAGTGAGAAGATTTTGAAAATTTAAGAAGGGGAGGAGATGAAGAAGCTATCCTAATGAATTAAGTAAAACCTAAGGAAGGAAAGATCTAACCAAGAGCAAGCCTATGAAACAAGTCAAACCAAAACTCTCATCCTTTGGATTAAGCAACAAGCAACCAAATAAGCAGAGAAATAATCAAGTATCAGATAAAGAAGAACTTAAGCCAAAGCCAAAGATGAGGTAACAAAGCCAAGTCTTCCAAAAGTCAACACAAGGTGTCAGATGAATTCCAAGGTCCCAAGTCACAACTCCAAAGCATAGGATCAAGAACCTAATTCTAAGTCCATAAGTCTAACATCCAAGCATGGGATAGTAACCAATAGTCCAATAGAAACATTAAGTATTTTAATGGTTTAGCCTTTATTAATGTCTTAAGAAAAAGAAAAGTCCAAGTGGACAAAGGAAAAAGACATAAACATAAACAACATCAATATAATATATAAATGATAAGAGTAAAGTAATATATATATATATATATATATATATATATATATATATATATATATATATATATATAAGGAGCAAGAAAATAAATGACATAAAAATAAAAGTGCATAAAATTAAATGGCATAAAGTAAAAGTTAGCACAATTATATGGTTAGTATAAGTATTAGAGCGAATAATCCGATTCGGGACAAATTTAGCGCTATGTTAATCAATCCTAGCACAATCTATAATGAAGATCATACTATGGGAGACCCATCAATAATAATTTATGTACCATACATGTTAGTGATGTGATATAGATAATAATCCTAAAACATGTAACATAAGTAAAACCAAGGAGGGATCAAGCACTAAGGCAATGCGATTGGTCCATTACATTAATCAATACTTCATGACACTTAGGATAAACTTATGCATCAATCCAAAGTACCACTACAAGAAAAATGCCATTTTACGACACTTAGGTTGCGACGGTTTATTGATAACCGTCATTATATGTACATTACGGCGGTTTTTTGAAACCGCCCCTAAAATTTGGGAAAAAATGAGATATTACGACGGTTTTAGGAAACCGCCCTTAAAATTTGAAAAAAAAATTGCATATTACGACAGTTGTTGGAAACCGCTCTTATTTTTTGAAAAAAAAATACACATTACGACGGTTCTGTTTCCAACCGCCGTAATATTTATTTTGCAACAGTTTTTAACCGTCCTTACCCTTTAATATATGGCGAAGCGCTTGTTGGGCTGCAACGGTTGAGCCCAACCGCCTTCATTTTTGGCCCAATTGGAAATCTGGGACTTGAAAAATTTGTAATCGCGCCAACCTATTTTCACAAAACATCGCTGCTGTTGTTTCCACAAAACGCTGCTTCTACTGGAACCCTTGATTCTCTTGTTTCCACTGTTCATCTTCCATTCTTCAGAACGCTGCTACTGCCGGAAAATAACAGGTCAGTTCTCTTGATTATCATGATTTTGTACACAACATATATCATAGAATCCCTTTCTTCCTCATAAACTGCTTTTCCCATTCTTTTTTGGATTGGTAACATTCGCTTGGGTGGTCGAAGGAGCTTTTGTTGAAGGAGATTTACTAAGTTTGCGTAGTGTTGCGGTGTGAGAGGGGAAGCTTTGGAGAGAAAGAAATTACGGATTGGATTTGCAGGTTTGTTAGAGATTCGTGTGTTCCAGTAACGAATGAGTGAGGCTTTGGGAGTGAAAGGGTTTGTCTTTTGTATAGGAAATATGATGTGATTTGTAGGAAATATGATGTGATGTGGTTTGTCTTTTGTATAGGAAATATATAGGAAATATGATGTGATTTGTAGGGTAGAAACGGTAGAAATTCCTGGTGGTGGAGATCAATTTGTAATGTGGACATAAGAGGTATTACTTCAGTAGATCACTATTCTGTAAAAGAGAGTTACAAAGCTTTATTGCTGGATAACAGACTGGAACCTAGTGTTCATTGGTCAAAAGTGTGGTATAAAGTGATTTCGTCAAAAGTTTCTTGCTTAGCTTGGAGGATCCTTCATAATAGATTGCCAACCAAAGACAATTTAATTAGGAGAGGGATAATAGGCTTCGATTTGAATCTCTGCGTGGGTGGATGCGGTATGCCAGAAACAGTTTCTCATATTTTCTTTGAGTGCCCTGTATCTACAGGTATATGGTATAGTGTTATCAATTGGCTCGGATTATCAACGGTACTTCAAAAAGATTGCAAGGAACATTTGGAGCAGTTCGAATCATTGCTCGGAATAGGAAGATCGATCACTAACAGATTAACAGTGATGTGGTCTGCTTGTATTTGGAATATCTGGAAAGCTAGAAATGGAAAGGTCTTCAACAATAAGGATATATCGGTGGAGCAGACGGTCGAGCTAATTCAAAAAGACACTTGGAACTGGTTAAATAACAATAATAATTGGAATGTAAATGGGACAGCGCTTTGGTACATGAATCCACAAAATGGCCTTGGTTGCAAGTTCTGAAGTGGATTCGTGGGCTTTTCAAAATTGTCTAGTTTGGAGGTCTGTTGTTTCAAGGTTGCAATAATCGTGGTTTGTGTTGACCAAGAGTGCAATTTTCTTCTCTGTTGGTTAGTGTGCGTCGGCTTTGGAGTCGGTGACTGTTTGGAGCCCGGTTTTGTTCGGGTTTAAGAAGGGCTCTCCTATCAGCAGTTGGTTTTGTGTTTGAGTTTTGGATGATTGTTTCATCTTGGCTCATTCGCTAGCTAGTTGGTTACGTTCATGCAGTTGCTGTTTCAGAGGGGTTTCCTTTCAGTATAAATGCTACCGTTTGTGGACGATATTGATTCGTGGTGTTCAATCCTTCCGACACAGCTAGGAGATTATTGGGCAGATTTCTTGTGTGGAAATCTTCTGTTTTCTGCTTTGTTCTGGTGCAGTTTTTAATTTTCGGAGTGTTAGGTGTATAGCTGGAGGCATTTGTTCTTTGTCTGGTTTTTTCATGTTGGTATCCGTAGAGTGTTATTTTTTATTGTTGGACCAGACTTTGGTTTTGGCCGCTGCGGGTAGAGAGGTGCTCTGTTCTGGGAGGCTGTAGTTAGCAGTTTTTAGTTTCGATCCATCAGTATAGTAGTGGGTGCTTGGTTCGTTGGAATCTTATGCATATGTATGAGCTGGCTGGGTGTAATGTAGAAGTAGCAGAAGAATTTTATCAGTGGATGGTGAAATCAGTAGGTCCTGATCCAATTTGGTAGTTTGGGTAGTTTTCTGCGGATGTTGAAGCCCAATCCATGATCCAGCATTTCTCGATTGGTTGTCATTGTTTGGTTGTAGAGAGCAAGATCAACAGTATTTTCAAGATCAAAGTCGAATCTGTCGAGCAGATTTCGAAAACGTTCAAAGACTTTCATGGATTGGGTTGAGGGGCAATCATAAGTATCTCAGTTGTATCTTGATACATTGGCGCTCGAATTCAAGGCTTCTATCAATGTTGAGGTGCACCCTCTCGTGGCGCTTAAATCCAAATCTGATTTCAGTCATGTACTTGTCGGGTGTAGTCTATGTGCCAAGTATGGTGCTACTGGAAATTAGCGTCTTATGTTCGTCTTGCCGATCTTCCTGTGAGTTATTTGCAGAGGCATGTGTCTAAGTCTTCGGTTTCGGTGGAATTTTGTGTTTTGGCTGGTGGAGGAAAGCGCTATCAGAGCCTTGGTCCATGCTGCCTTCGAGGTTTTGGCGGTTGTCAACCGGTTTTACTTGTGAAGGGTTTCCCATTGTCATTCTTTGTCATGGTATTTCAGGAGATGGCAACTATAACAGAAATTGTTTGGGCGTGTGGTGTATAAATCCTAAGGCTTGCCTTGGCATTTCAATCGATTGAGATAGATACATTAAGGCAACCAACATTCGATGGCGTATTGAGTGCAAGACTTAATCTAGTTGTTTAGCTTGGCTGCAGTTTGTTTACAGCAGGTGGTTGATGGTTATTTTGAGTGGATCTATGTTAGGAAGAGTTAAGTGATCTTTTAGTTTTGGAGGGTAGGGTGTTGTTTGTTTTTGGTGAGGGTCAAGTCCGATCATTGCAGAGAGTAGCTTTTAGTGTTTGGCATCAGTTTAGTGGTGTGTGCTAGGTAGTTTCTTTTTAGCACCCTTTGTGTTTGGCTGTATTGGCTGCGGTGGTTTGCAATGTTAGCAGAAGTTTTGGTGTTGTAATCTTTGGCATAACTTATGCCCCTTTTTCTTTTAATAAAATTCCTTTTCCTTTGCTGTTTCTAAACAAAATTGAAGACCACGTTATTTGTGATGAGTGTGGGACCAATGATTTTAGTGAGTAAGAAGATGCAGTGAAACTTGTGTGTGGAATTTAATATAAAACTGAAAATTGCTTTGATGTTACTAAATGTTTGAAGAATAAAATAATAATAACACATGGTTGTTGAATAGTTGACCTTGTTGAATTATTTCTTGTTTTATGCCACTATCTGCATGTTGTGTAATAATAATAACAACAGATTAAAAGTTGATTTGTTAAAAAATATAGGTATTCATTTTAAATTATATAGTAAACTTGGTCAATTTCAAATTTTAAAATTAGATTTTCACACTTGAATTCAAGTATGTATAAAAAAGTAAATCTAATATAATTACAGTAAAAGATCATCTAAAATGTTTTAATTTATCTATTACTAAATTAATTTAAAAATTTTCACAACTTTAATTAAAAAAGAGGAGTGTGGTCACAACTTATTAGGAACAAGCTAGATCTATTTTGTAGTTAGCTATGATTTGGCAATACAATGCATAGCAATCATGTTTAGAATATCACAAAAACAATTTAATTTTAACAATTAAAAATATATATAACAGTGATAAGTGATAAAATAGTAATAATATAATTATTAAAGATTTGGAAATTACAAAAACTATATTTTATTTTATATTAAAAAAAAAATAAAAGATACCTAAATTTTTTCTACCATATTGCTACCCTTCCTACTTTCTTTCTTTCTCATTTAATTTTTGTTATGGTTTTTGTAGTGAAATTGCAAGAAGTGGTCTTCATATCCTACTTGGAGGTGTTTGTGCTTTAACGGTGCTGATTTTTTTCTGCTTCGTAAGTACTTCATCTACCTTCCTTTTGGCTTATTTGTTATACATTTTTAAAGATATTTGGTTCAAATTGTTTTTGTTTGGCTGGATTAAAACTTGACCATGCTTTTTTTGAAGAAATGGATAATTCAGGGATTACAAAGCCACAATCATCGACCGCGTATCAACAAGGGATAAAAGAATTTATTGATTTTGCATTTAAAGGTGCAAAAGAAAATGACGTAGTAATATGCCCTTGTAAATGCTGCGGTTTTAGAAAATCAAAGAGTAGGAGTGAAATGTTCGACCACTTAATGTGGTCACCATTTCCGAAGGGATACACTATGTGGATTCATCATGGAGAGTATTTTGACCTACCTAGTACTATCTCCCCTAGTACTACTCCAAATATAGTTGAAGATGCTATCATTGTCGAAGATCGTATTCAGAACATGATCGACGATGCATTAGGAGTTGATAGGAATCATGCTAATGATATACCATCTGCATCAAATTTGGAGATTGACGAAGAAGATTATGTGATGCCAAATGCAACTCAGGAAAGAAACGAAGCCAAAGAGTACTATGAATTGGCTAGAGAAGGAGAACAACCTTTATATGAAGGGTGTAGACAATATTCAAGACTATCTTTTTTGGTAAAGTTGTACCATATAAAGTGTTTATGTGGATTGAGTGAGAAGGCAATGACAATGATTCTAGAGTTAATAAAAGATGCATTTGAATATGCAAACATTCCAAGTTCATTTTATGAAGCCAAGAAATCAATCACAAAACTTGGTTTAAATTATGTAAAGATACTCGCATGTCCAAACAATTGTATGCTTTATTGGGGAGAAGATGAAGAGAGAGAGTCTTGCAAAACTTGCAACACTTCAAAGTGGAAAATAGATGAAGAGGTGCGTGTTAACAAGAAAATGAAGAAAATTCCTGCCAAGGTTCTTCGTTATTTTCCATTAAAACCTCGATTACAGAGATTATTTTTGTCATCAAAGACGGCCGAGGATATGAGGTGGCATGCAACAGATACTAACAGTGATGGAATGTTGAGGCATCCTAGAGATTCAGAAGCTTGGAAGAAATTTGACTCGACACATACTTGATTTTCATTAGATCCGCGAAATGTGCGTCTTGCAATGGCTAGTGATGGTTTTAATCCTTTTGGTGTGATGAGTGCAAACAATAGTATTTGGCCAGTTGTTCTCATTCCATATAACACTCCTCCATGGGTTTGCATGAAGCAGACATCGTTTATAATGTCAATGATAATTCCCGGTAAAGAAGCACCAGGAAATAATATCGATGTCTACTTACAACCCTTAGTCAAAGAGCTAAAGGATTTATGGACAAATGGTGTAGATACATACGATTCTTTCAAGAAAGAGATGTTCAAGTTGCATACGAATTTGATGTGGACGATTAGTGACTTTCCAGGTTTGGGTGCACTTTCTGGGTGGAACACATACACAGGACTTGCTTGTCCATCGTGTAACTTTCAAACTACATCTATCCGTCTCACAGCTAGTCGTAAATGGTGTTTTATGGGCCATCGTCATTTCCTTGATCGTAGACACAAGTTTAGATTGAACAGGATTCGGTTTAACGGTGAACAAAAAATGTGGAGTCCACCGAGAACATTATCTGGACATGAAGTTTTTGAGCAGGTTAAAGATGTTGAAGTCATGTTTGGTAAAAAGCCAGTGAAAGAAAAATCGGTAAAAAGAACACGTGAGGGACAACCTATAGAAGATGCTAGTACACAACGTGTTCCTACACAAGGTCATCCTCAACAATGGAAAAAGAAAAGCATATTTTTTGAACTTCCATTCTGGAAGGATAATCTTCTGCGCCATAATCTTGATCTGATGCATATTGAGAAAAATGTGTGTGATAATGTCATATTTACTATACTAAATCATAGGCAAAAGAGTAAAGATCATTTTAAAGCTAGAGAAGACCTTCAAAATTTGGGCATAAGACCTGATCTTTGGCCTGATGAAAATGGTAGAATTTCTCCGTCGGCCTTTAGTCTAACGGGTAAAGACAAAAGAATTTTTTTATCAATTTTAAAGAATATTAGGGTGCCTGATGGTTATTCAAGCAACATTTCTAGATGCATTGACTTGGTAAATCTCAAGGTGAATGGAATGATGAAGAGTCATGATTGTCATATATTAATGGAACAACTTCTACCATTAGCCATTCGCACAACATTACCTCATGAGATTTCAGCAGTATTGATTGAGTTGTGCTCATTCTTTAGACAATTATGTGGTAAGGTAATTAAAATTGAAGAATTGGAAAAATTACAGAACCAAGTTGTCCTCACTTTATGCCACATGGAAATGATATTTCCTCCCTCGTTCTTCACTGTTATGGTTCACTTGGTTGTTCACCTTGTTGAAGAAGTTAAACTTGGAGGTCCTGTTCATTATCGGTGGATGTATCCTATTGAAAGGTAAATTATGTGATTTTGTTGTAATGATACTAACTTAGAAAGTAGAATTTTTTTTAACCGATACTAATGTGGTTCAATAATAGGTACTTGGGAAAACTTAAATCACATGTACGTAATAAGGCAAAACCAGAAGGGTCTATTGCAGAAGGATACCGTTTCGAAGAGATTCTTACATTTTGTTCAAGATATCTAGACAACATTGAGACTAGATAGAATCAACCTGGACGTGTAGATGATGATCCTATTGGTGATATGCAAATAGGTTCACGTGTAGCAGAATTATTTCTTAGAGTTGGAAAACCTGTGGGAGGATCTTCATATTACACTCTAACAACAATTGAAAAGTTGCAAGCTCATAAACACGTTTTAACGAATTGTCCAATAGTTGACGACTATCTAAAGTAAGAAGTTTTATTCCATTCAAGTAGTTTCCTCTACACTATTAATGATTTTTTACATCTAATATCAAATAACCAAATAGGCGGTTCCGAAGTATTACTTAGAAACAAATGAGGCGTGGGCAAAGAAATACTGCTGAGATAGACAAGAAGGTTCATAGAGAGTTTGCTCATTGGTTCCGCAATCGTGTGAGTTTTCATACGATAATAGATGTTTGTATTGAATTTGTTTTTGACAATAACAAGACTAATTGGATGTTGTATCGTGTATAGATTTGCAACAATCTTGACACCATTGATGGACCAGATAAAGATGTTCTCATTAGTCTTGCTCATGGCCCTTTTGATAAAGTTAAAAGGTTTACCGCGTTCAATGTCAATGGGTTCAAGTTTCGAACGTTGGAATGAGACAATCATTTAAAAACTCAAAATAGTGGGGTTTTTGGCATGTTTGGGACACGAAGTTATTCAAGCAATAGTGATACCCAAACGAGATTTGGAGGGATCCCTTACTATGGAAGATTGATAGACATTGTTGTGCTTTCCTATGATGGCTTCACAGTGCCCATGTTTAAATGTGAATGGGTTAATACCACAAACCCAAGAGGCATTAAGATAGATAAGTTGGGTTTTACCTCTATAAACTTTGCAAGACTATTACATACTGGGGAACATGAAGATAATGAGCCATACATTCAAGCCTCAGAAGCTCAGATGGTTTTTTATGTAGATGATGAGAATGAACAAGGATGGAGCATACATGTTCATTTGAAGCCAAGAGACTTGTATGACATGGGTGAAAATGATGAAATTATGACAGCCATTGAGCCATATCCATCACAAAATTTGGAACAAATTTTTTCTAATGATGATCCTGGAACTTCAGCGGAAAATGATGCCAATAATTAAGATATATTTTTTTATTGATAAGAAGTCTAGCTTGTTTGTAACTCGTGTAAGACTTATGTTTTTTGTTTCTTATCCCTAATTAATGTATGAGATTCTTACTTTTTCATTTGATTCATCGTTATAAAATGAAGTACCAACGTATGACATTGTTACTCTATGTTTTATTGCATAATTTATCTTTTAATTTATTGTGTTTATGTTATGTTTATTAAATTTATAGTCATGATTGATGTTACTCTTTGTGATTATGTTGTATTGATTAAAGTTGTAGTCATAATTTATCTTTTAGTGTACTGACTTGTTTATCACCTATACCTGTAGTTGAAATCTGTTGTTAAATAATGAATCCATCATATGATGATATTCGCCGCAAAACTATTGAAGAGAATCAAAAAAAGATGCAGGCTCTCAATCTTACTAAACTCTCTCAATCCCTTTACAAATCATCTTCGTCTTCTTCAAAACCATCACCGGTTAGTAATACATTCTCATATAACTAATAATATCAATAATGTTTCAAAACTAATTAATTGTATTGATTGTTGACTGATATTCTCTGATGCATTTTATTTAGTCTGTGAAGGGTCGTCCGAGGTTTGTACAACCTGGAGAGCTTGAAGTAAACAAGAAGTGCCTACATTCAACGACAACTCAAAAATCATCAATAGCCTCTCCGCCAATCCAAACTACAATAACACCTCCGCCAATCGAAACTACAATAACCCCTCCGCCAATCCAAACTACAATAATCCCTCCGCCAATCCAAACTACAATTGAAGACGTTGTGGTAGAAGATGAGGATGGAGATGTTGTGGTAGAAGATGAGACCGAAAATGTTGTGGTAGGAGACGAGGCTGAAGATGTTGTGGTAGGAGACGAGGCTGAAGATGTTGTGGTAGAAGATGGGACTAAAGATGTTGTTCGAGTGGCTAGTTCTGAGTATTGGGATGTAAATGTTATTAGTAAGTCATTTAAGGTTAAAGTATCTGTAAGTAATTTAATTTTTTTCATAGTTGAGTTATGACATTAATTTGTTTACTTTTTTATGTGATAGATGTGGAGGGTTATGTTTCAAAAACACGTTTATGTGTGAAAGATTTGGTTGCGAAATCAGAGTCTGATGGAACATGGATAATACTTGAATGGGATAAGACTCATCGTGTAGTAGGACCGGCGGCTGGTTTGTTAGCAGGGTATTTGGGTGTACTTATTAGAATGTTCAAAGACTTTCCCATAATGTTCGAGAGTTGGAGGAGTATTCCAATGGATAAAAAAACATTGTTTTATGATTCAAAGATAAAGGTATCATTAATAAACAATTACATATTTTGTAAATTAATTTTATCGTGCCTATCATTTGTTTTATTAACCCATTTTTATTTGTATGGTTAGCTCCATTTTAATGTTGATGATGGGCGTGACAAAGATTACATACTTGGTTCTGCTGCAAAGAAATGGAAGGATGGTCGTTGTCAATTGTTTCAAAAAATTTATAAATGGGATCTCACTTTGGAGGAAAATCTTCAAAATTATCCAAAATGCAAAGGCATTGAAGAAAAAGATTGGGCTGTTTTTGTTCAATATAGGCGGAAAGAAAAAAACACAGGCAATATTAGTGTTTTACTCATATAATTTTATTTTTAATATATAAGTAATGCATTGTATCTTATTCCTATCTATAACGCGTGTTTTTTTTTTTGTTACCAATGTAGAGATTAGCAAAACAAAATGCCCAAAATAGAGGAAAATTGAAGATTCCGCATACACTTGGATCTAAGTCGCTTGCAAGGAAGCAACATGAGTTGGCATGTCTAAATCTATATATTGTTGGTTTTATGCTTGATAGTACAAATAATTAATATTCGTTCTTATTTGTAGGAATCGAGAGATGGACGATCATACAGTAGAGGAGAAATGTATGCAATTTCCCATAAAAAGTCTGACGGGTCTTTTGTCAATGAACATGCGCAGAACAATAATGTAAGTACAAGTTAATTTTTTTTAAAATAATTGTTAGTCTCCTTAAGGTTTGAGAAAAAATCAAACCTTTTGGCATCTCTTAGAGGTGGGGAGAACCTGTCTGAAAATTAATTAATATTCATGTCTGTGTCTGTATGTAAGTACTAGTTATAATATTTATAGCACCGATACTTTTGTGTTTGCATGTCTATGTCTGTGTCAATACTTCGTAGGTTATAACTTATGATACAATTGATGTGTAACATAACACTTACCAATAGTGTCCCATAATCCAAGATTAAATGTGCTACCATTAACCAATGAAAACAGTCTATAAATTAACGATAACAGTGGAAAGTCACAGGTTACTAACTGATTTACAAGTTAAAAGAAAGCATATGGTTAAAATAGAACTGAATATATATAATAGTATACAATATAGGGAAAAACCGATAAGATTAAATGTTACTTTAGTCTATTACAGTCAGTAATACACTATTAGGAGTTTAGGATGTTACTTTAGTCTATTACAGAAAAGTTAGTCAGGAAAAATGACAACACATCTTCATTTCTCAGTAGTAAGGAAGAGACAAATCACCATAAAATAGCAGAAAATCACCTTAGTGGGTTCTAGACTCACAAGGCCGCAGGCACGTGCCGTCTAGGATGTGACAAGATTCCGCCCATTAACAGGAAGGACAGTTGCTTTGTAACGATAATCAATTTTTTAAATGATGACATTTTTAGAAATTATGCTGAAATGAAGTGTAGTATGATATTTTTTTTTAAAAGAGTGGCATGGCAGTGAAAAATTCGAGGAATTAACTTATTACTATTATGAATGATTCAATAAGTTTTTTATAGTAATTAGAAGCAAGTTATTACTCCCTGCCCATTTTCTGACCCGCTATCCCATATTTATGCTAAAAAAATTAGGGTACAAGTTTTCTTCCAATAAATTCATAGTTTTGCAGTTTAGGGGAACTCATAGATATTGTGCTTAAGCTATGAAAGGGTAGTTAGATGAATAAAACATTGCTTCCAATAAACTCATAGTTTTGCAGTTTGAGTGAAATTCATGATTAGTATATATCTAACTCATTCAACATCTGGTCCAGTTTTTAAAACATTGCTTCTAATTTATCTATTTAAGTTTAGATCAGCGGACAAGTACTTTTTATTCTTCATCTATGATGTCAATAGTGTGATAAACAGAACTGTATACAATAGTGGTTGTTGTGGGCATTTGCTATTAAGGTTTCAGGACGAAATTCCTAAAATCCTTTTTTAAAACTGTTGCGTTTTTTTAAAGTCAATTGGAACCATTTAAGTTGTATTTTGTTCTCATACTTTTATGTTCTTGCTTACAAACAATCACATTCTTCTTCTCTATATAAGTTTTGTACTTTAGGTTCTTTAATTTTTTAAGTCTGATAGTCTCTTTAATTTTGCATATATTTTTATATTTTTTGCTGGACTAGATTGGTATTAAATCCCAACAGTTATTGGCCCTTTAAGATAAAAATTTATGACAATAATGTTGTATGTTGACACTCCCTAGCAATCGTGATTTGGTTGGCCTTATGTCAACATTTATTAGTCATGTTTGAAGCCTGTTAAACAACATAACAATACACTGTTAGGAGTTTTCCCCTATCACAGTCAGTAGTCACAAATAAGAGCATGACAAAATACGATAATTTCAACACCTAAAGTTCCAATAAGAAATTTAACTTTTGCCAGATATTTTACACATTGTTTTTAATACATTTATGTTATAATGTATGAAAATGGTTTTCTATGATGCTGGTTTGCATTAATTTATGAATATTCAACTAAATGTGCTTGTGAATGTTGGTATAACACAGTAGTTTATGAAAATTACAAACCATCCTTGACACAGTAGTCTATCAATGTGATATAATTGTATAAGAGATGATGAAATATTGATTCCCATTTGCTAATAGTCAAAGTTACAACCTGTTTAGTGTGTGCCACTATGTTTTGAAAATAGATTTTGGATGAATTTTAATTGTGCAGGAAAAATTAAAAGCTGCAATTAAGGATTCTGTGTCTGAAAATGGGGCATTTCAGAAAGTATTTGGAAAAGAACATCATGGATATGTTCGTTCTATGGGACTTGGAGTTACACCATCTCAGATTAATAGATTTACGAGATCGTCGTCTTCTTTTGAAGAAAATGAAAAAATAAAGAAAATGCAAGAAGAAATTGATGCTCTTAAAGAACAAAATTCAAAAATTGATGACTTGATGAATGCAATCACATTCTTAAAGGAAAGGGACAATGCTAGGAAAGAAGAAATTGAATTCTTAATGCAAATGCAAAACTCTAGTGGAAGACGGGTATGATTTTCATGAAATATATTATTAACGTTAAAATACATAAGTTTAAAATTGATAGTTCATTCTAGTGGAAGACGTTCTTCTAAGTTTAATATTTTTTTCACAGGGATTGGAGTCACCTATTGATGGTAGACGTTCTTCTGAGTCTAGCTACCGATTTGCAGATAATGGATCATCAAGAAGGACAAATTAGACTTTGATATGTTTTTCTATGTACTTTTTTAGCGACCTGATGATAGGATACTGTCATACCCCAAATTTTGACCACTAAGATTCCCATCATTGTGCAAATCATCAGCACAATACGGATGTACCTTTATGCCTCATCAATCTCCTCAAGGAATTGTTGAGCATTCACTACAATCAAGCTTAGGGTTTCAAGCCCTCTCAGAGCCTTTAGACAAAGGATCAATCAAGGAATGACATGATCTTCAACTTGTCTAACCTCTTAAGCATCCACAAAGGATCAAGAGGACTCCCACGTCAAGAATTAGGCACAAGAGTGCAAAATTCCAGGTGGATCAAGCCTCAAGTTCATCTAATACAAAGTCAACTGACGCAGAAAGTCAAAGTTTGACTTTTTGGTCAACTATGAGCTTCACAAGCCATTACTCAAGAAAATATGATGGATGATTTAATTTGATCAAATTTAAATCAAGAAATCATGCAAAATTGCAAAATTGATCAAATTGAAAGAAACTTAGAAATTTTTTCTAAGTTAAAATCATGTTCAAGTGCACAACTTTTCAAGGTTGTAACTATTGATCCAAGCATCCATTGATTTTGAGTAGGAGCTACTTTTAAAGAAGGTATTTGTTACTTCAACATTGTAGAGGGAATCAACTCAAAATATCATAAGGATTGAAAGATATAAGCGATCAAAGTTGGGAATTCTTAATGTCCAATGTTCTGACATTGCATAGGGACATCATTAATATTTTTTCAGCAAGAATGCCCCAACTTCAAGGACTTTTTCTCCATGATCCAAGTTGAACCAGGTTTGGAGTCAAACATGAAAGTTGAAGTACGTTGTCTCAGCTTTCCAGAAAGGTGTAGAACGTCCTTGTAGCATACTCGAGCAGGGAGATATGATTTTCGCCAGAAGCAGTGATAAAGCAGAATTTTCATGACAGCTTTTGGGACAGATTTGACTACACAAGTTCAAGACCATTTTTGATGACTTTGCAAGCTGAACTAATACCAAAGTCAAACATCAAAGTTAAAGTATGTCATTAGGGCTTTCCAAAATGTATTAGAACTCCCATTAATTCAACTTGAGCAAGGAGTTATGAACCTCACAACAGGCCTTGCTCGAGCTGATTTTTTAGTACAGATTTTGCGCACTTTTCTTGTGCCACCCAATTTTCAAGCTTTGTCACCATGCAAGACAAGCATCAAAGATGCAATTCACTTCAATTCAAAATATCATAGTGGATTAAAATATACAAGTGATTAAAGTTTGGAATTATTAATGATCAAAGTTGTCAAATGTTTCAACATTTCATGGGACATCATTAATATTTTTTCAACAAGAATGCCCCAACTTCAAGGACGTTGTTCTCCATGATCCAAGTTGAACCAGGTCTGGAGTCAAACATGAAAGTTGAAGTACGTTGTCTCAGCTTTCCAGAAAGGTGTAGAACGTCCTTGTAGCATACTCGAGCAGGGAGATATGATTTTTGCAAGAAGCATTGATAAAGCAGAATTTTCATGACAGCTTTTAGGACAGATTCGACTACACAAGTTCAAGGCCATTTTTGATGACTTTGCAAGATGAACCAAGACCAAAGTCCAACATCAAAGTTGAAGTACGTTGTCTCAGCTTTCCAGAAAGGTGTAGAACGTCCTTGTAGCATACTCGAGCAGGGAGTTATGAATTTTTTATGACTTTGCAAGATGAACCAAGACCAAAGTCCAACATCAAAGTTGAAGTACGTTGTCTCAGCTTTCCAGAAAGGTGTAGAACGTCCTTATAGCATACTCGAGCAGGGAGTTATGAATTTTACAAAACGGCTTGCTGCAGCTGAATTTTTCATGGGACAGATTTGCACATTTCTTGTGCCACACGAATTTTCAAGCCTTGTCATCACTTTGGACACCTCTGAGGATCAAATCTAAAGGGGACAATCACTGAGCCAAGCCTCCAAAGTCCTTGGAACAAGAAGTAGCATGTTATTCCTAAAAATCCCTAAAAGAGGGACAAGACTCCAATTTTGGATTGGAGCATTTAATAGATGCTTAGAGGTGGCATGGAATGACACATTTGCAACTGAATTCAGTCAACATTCCTCCAACAAGTAGGGAACCAAAGCTCTGTGCTCTAACCTCTAGTCAATGGCTAGAGGAGACTTGGATTCTCATTGGCCAACATTAAAAAAACCTCTGCTGCAGTTGCCATTCACTGTTGCTGCGAAAACAAACTTGCTCTACTATAAATAGAGCTCATTTGTGCTAAGTTTGAGTACACCAAAGCCATCAAACAGATGCTTTCCTCAAAATCTCTTCTTTCACCTCAAATTTGCTTTCCAAAGCAAGTAATTCTGAGTTTTTGAGTTAGAAAGCAATTCCACTCAAACTAATCACACACACACCTCATATATATCATATGTAAGCTGTGCAAACTATCACAAGTGACCTGTAATCACAAAATCACAAAGTCACTTCTCAAAACCTCAAAATGGCACTTTTTTGCATTTTTCAAGCCATGTCTTGATTCAGTCACTTTCCAAACCAGATAAAACCTCAAACACACTCCAAATATCATCCTTGAACTATCCCAAATGGTTCCCAACATCTGGAACACCATTTGAGAGAGTTGCTATTTTGGTCACTTTTAACCCCTTTTGCAAGAAAGGGACAGTTTGTGTTTTTGCAGGTACCAGTTGATTCCAATCATCCTAAAAGCTTCTAAGGGATCATTTGAGTGTGTCTAAAGCATCAAATCATTTCTGGAACAAGAGGCTTGACAGATTGCACAAAAACTCCAAAAAGCTCAAAAAGAGGTAAGCATCACAACTTGGAATCTTTGAAATCATGCATTGCTTTGAAGTCCACTGATCATACACATCTCATACATGTTGTATATGTTGTATTTGGGCTAATTCACCATGTAATCCATGCTTGTATCAAAGTGTAGCACAAAAAATGCAATTATAGGTCCTTTTCAAAACCACTATCGGGTTTTGAGGAGGGAGTGTGATCTGAAAAAACTACCACCACCATTGGATTCCTTGTGAAATTCTGGGCCAGATGCATATAAATTTTGTCTCAAACTATTGAGATTTGAGAATGTTATGGGTGTTGGAAGTTTGATAAAAAAGATGTTGAAAACTCATGAGTGATGTCTCATGAGTGATGTTGTGACATCACATTCCTCTTTTTCTTAGTTTATCTTCAAAACTCAACCAATTTTTTCACATAGCAAAAATTATCATTTTCCAAATCTGTTTTACACACTTGTTATTCATACTCCATAATATTTTAATCCACCAAAAAATCACAAAAAATATTATTATTTGATATATTTTTAATATATTCAAAAATATTGTTTTAAATTGTTTTAAATGCTTTTAAAATGATTTCTTTTTCTTGATTTTTAAAACCAAAATGATTTTAAATATTCATGTGGATAAAATACTTTTTCATAAACCTTAATCACTGTTTATAACATGATTAATGATTTTATTTGATATTTTTTTATCATTTTTTACTTGATTTTTCTTTGAAAAATGCTCTTTAAAAAATGAAATTAGGGTTTTTGATTAATTCAACCCTCATCAAACTTTTTCA
This sequence comes from Lathyrus tuberosus, assembly GCA_022829125.1. NCBI lineage: Eukaryota > Viridiplantae > Streptophyta > Magnoliopsida > Fabales > Fabaceae > Lathyrus > Lathyrus tuberosus. Next base: position 11,739,300 of record JALAZF010000034.1, read on the forward strand.
AACATTCATGGGCGTCTATTAGAGTGTAAGACCCAACACCCTTGTACAGAAAACCCTTTTGGGCCTCATTCGTTGTATAAGTTCCCCTGTACATTTTCAAATAAACGGCGCGATCGTCGCTTTTTTAAAATAAACATAGGCCTACCCTCGAGTAGTAAGACCCATTTCTTTTTCTTAAAACTTTTTGGGCCTCTAATAGAGTGTAAGACCCAATCCTTTCTTGACCAAAACATTTTGGGCCTCAGTGTATTGTATAAGTCCCGATACCGTAAAAAACAAACGGCGCGATCGTCGCCTTTTCAAAATAACCCTTGGGCCTCTCCTCGAGCTATAAGACCCATTCAAAACATTTTGGGCCTCTATTAGAGTGTAAGACCCAATCCCCTTTTAACCAAAATCATTTGGGCCTCACTTATTGTATAAGTCCCTCTGCGTTAAAAGAAAATCTCGGCGCGATCGCCATTTTTTAAACGAAAAAATCAACTGGGCCTCCCCTCGAGTTGTAAGCCCCATTTCTTTTCTTTAAACTTTTTGGGCCTCTCCCTGAGTTGTAAGCCCCATCTTTTGTACAAAAATACACTTTGGGCCTTTAATAGAGTGTAAGACCCAAACCCTCTTTTTCATATTTTTTCATATTATTTTTTAATGATTTGGAAAATTAATAACTCCTTCAATTTTGATTATTTTTTATTGGTTCTTTTTCTGAAAAATCACAAAAATAGTAAAATATTTTATTCTACAAAAAAATAAAATTTATATTATTTATTTAATATAGTTGGTATTTTTGTGAATAAATTCATTTTTAATTGTTTTTAAGCATTTTAAAAGTGAATATTCATTTTGAAAATAAAGACCATGGGCCTCCCCTCGTGTTGTAAGCCCCATTTCTTTTCTTTAAACTCTTTGGGCCTCTATTAGAGTGTAAGACCCAACCCCTTGTGTACAGAAAACTTTTTTGGGCCTCATTCGTTGTATAAGTCCCTCTGTACATTTTCAAATAAACGACGCGATCGTCGCCAGTTTAAAATTAACCAACTGGGCCTACCCTCGAGTAGTAAGACCCATTTCTTTTCTTAAAACTCACTTGGGCCTCTTGAGAGAGTGTAAGACCCATCCCTTTGTACAGAAAACCTTTTTTGGGCCACAGTCACTTGTATAAGCCCCTCTGTACAAATTCAACAGTGCGCTCACTGATAAAACCCTGGGCCTCTCCTTGAGCTGTAAGCCCCAAATATTTTTATTTCAAAGCACTTTCTCCTTTGATTTTGAATATACTGTTGTTTTCAATCTTTCTTTGTTGAACAACTAACCAAACAGCATGGAAGCTCTACAACCGAGTAAGTGTTTACTCGCTTTCATTTACCGCTTTCATATGTATATAACTGTATTGTGGGGCTGTTTCACTGTAAGTCTCCTTTCATAAACTCATATATATATAAATGTATTGTGGGGTTGTTTCGCTGTAAGTCTTCTTTCATAAACTCATATCAATTGTGTAATAATAGTATAGATATTTAGAGTTTCCCCGGCAACTACGTCTAGAACTAGGTGACGCCGTTTCGTTTATTCATAGAAATAGACAATTAGATCCCCAATAGGATCACCAGATACAGTCTTCTCTTCGGCTGTCCTCATTAGGAATTGTCAAGAAACTCTACTCCCAGAGATGAATGTATTCTCCATGAATGGCATCTTTGAGTTTCTTCCAAATTCTCGAACTTTCCTGACTTGATCTATTCCTTGTGAATAGCTTGCCTTGAATTTCTCGGGATTTGGGGACCCATCGGCTTCGTAAAAGCATCGGCCTCCTCTTGGGCATCGTACAAGGACCCACAGGCTTCCTAAAAGCAACCCTGCCTCCTCTTGGGCTTAGTACAAGGACCCGTTGGCTTCTTAGAAGTATTCACCGCCTCCTCTTAGGCTTCGTATAATGATCTCTTCCTCCGGGAATGATAGCCTCCTCTTGGGCTTCGTACAAGGACCGATCGGCTTCTTAAAAGTTTCCAGCCTCCTCTTGGGCTTCGTACAAATTGTCCCGACGACCTCCTAGAGGTATAGGAACAAAACTTAGTCATCTTCATAGAACAGTACTTTCGTAGAGTCTACTACTGTTTCTCAAAGCATAGTAGAAAAGATGAAACCCTAGACTTGGACAGTCTAACTTCCTTGAGTCTCAAAGACATTCTCAAGTGACCCCTTCGTTAAATAGGAAGGAAACCCGCAGACTCGGACAGTCTCAATACCCTTTGGATTTCCCGTTTCCTCAAAGAGAAGGAAATATACCTGATCCTCAAATCAAATCCCTGAGTACAGTGTTGCTCATATAAGAATTGATTTTCTCTTTAAAATCAGTATACTGGACCTGTCACTCAATTGAAACAGTCACCCTAGCCTCCTCTTGGGCTTTGTACAATGATTCTCCTCGGCGGAGTCAAACAGCGTTTAGCCTCTCTCTCGGGATTTGTACGAGACACATAAGAGACTCCCTCGTTGAGTCAATCACCCTTTCGCCTCCATCTCGGGCTTCATACGAGACACAAAAAACTCTCTTGTTGAGTCAAATAGCCTCCATCTCGGGCTTTATACGAGATACCAAAAGATTCCCTCGTTGAGTCAAAACCTTTTCGCCTCTCTCTCGGGCTTTGTACGAGACACCTATTAGCCTCCTCTTAGGCTTTGTATAAGAAAACCACTGGTTGATCCAATCAACCTTTTAGCATCAAAACTGTACCTCGTTCACAGTACACAAACATCAATAACTCCTTTCCTCTTCATCTAATTACTGTAAGCGGCAAGCCTCTGGATCATCTACATCCATGCCACTGTCCCTCTTTTAGCATGAGAAATTCCTAAGGAAAAATAGCATTGCTCTACACTGAGTTAAAGTCTTCTCCTTCAGGTTAAAACCTCCTTTAAAGGAAATTATGGCATTGCCGGATTCACAAATCCCGGTTAAAGTAATTCTCCTTTATAAACAGTTGTGACATACAACCCCCTCTTTCGAGATGATAAATTCTCTCTAAAGACGAACACCTTTTAGCTTCACATCTTGGGCTTTGAACAAGATACAAATAGACTTTTCAGCTTCACATCTTGGGCTTTGAACAAGATACCAATCACCTTTCGCTTCACGTCATGGGCTTTGAACAAGACACCAAAAACAACCATTTCCTCCCATAGAATAGGAGGAACTACGAACGCTCTGATTTCCCGGTTTCGGTAAACGGGAATACGTAGGCATAAGATTGAAAGAAAAATCTTAGCGAGCACAATCAACAAAAAACCCAAATCCCATACTCTCACATAAAAAAGCATCAGTCCTAACATCCTAATCCTTGTTCCCCGCCAGAAACCTTCTGCCCAGATAAAAAGAAAGAAATCAGTATTGGCGAAAATACAAATAACCAGTACAAAGGCCCCCCACATTGATAGCATTCGTAACCTAACAGACCGCTGTTTAAACTCAGTATGCAAAGCAGGGTTAATTGGAGACATCTATTTCCCTTCCTTAGTCAGCTCACAATAGGATAAAAATGAATCGACCTGTAGTTTAAGCTCAACCGCAGAGAGCGACCAGCGCTTAAGAACCGCGTCCAAAATCGCTCGCTACAGAAAAATGGCGCCCACCGTGGGGCCTCTCTTTCTTTCTTTCTGTTTTCCTTGTGTAGAACCCACAGATTGGGGCTTCCGCCGGGGAACCCATTTTCTGTCAGGAACTTAGGATCCTTAGCTTTAAAGGTCTAGGATGTTTAGGACAAATATATATACTGCTTTTCCTAATTGCTATACGTGTTTATTTTTCTGCTAATGGGAATGCGGGTGATGCCGTATGTGGAAAGAATGAGTATACACCTAAGATAAGTGATGGCGACGGGGTCGACCATCAACCTCAGTGGAGGCTGACTAATGTAACCATTCTCTTACCTAGACAATGGGTCGGTTGTGATGCTTGAGAAACTGAGGAGCCAAACCCTTTCGTAGTGCGGAAACTATCGGAAATAGTTGTTACGCGATACTACCCTCATTTGAGGCTGGTGATCTATTCTCGGTGAATGGCACTACTCTAAGATTGCTCTACAACTCGCTGGCGATCCGCTTGTTGTTTTGCTTTCCTGGGAGGAGCTGATGATAATGAGTACATGTACAAAAATCACCCTAGTATAAACCTTTGGGGATGGGTAGAGCCTTGACTTCATGACAACGACCCTTTGACCCCATGTTTTTTCTATGTTTTTGTGTGCTGCATTCATGCATTCATTTAATAAAACATTAAAACATTCAAAAATCTTCTCCTCTAGTCTCTCTGTTTTTCAAATTAAACTAAGACTGTGATTGCAAATATCAGAGAAAAAGATTGTACTAATGGATTTCGGTAGAAGGAGAACTCACCAGTATACCTTCAAGGTTCCAAAACTAGAGGATTTGAGAAGGTTAGCGAGGATGATCACTAGCCCTGAGGCTTTTAGAGCCAAGCACGGAGGTCTGCTACCACTGTTAAGAGTCCATGTGATTGAGGGAATGATGGATGCGCTCATTCAGTTTTATGATCCGGTTTATCACTGTTTCACATTCCTAGATTACCAGCTAGCACCAACGCTGGAGGAGTATTCTCATCTGATCGATCTACACATTACGGATCGAGCTCCATTTTCTGGACTGGAAGAAATTCCAAAGAATTAGACAATTGCAAGAGCAATTCATTTGGACGAGTCTGAGGTCAGGACTCACATGACCGCTAAGGGGGGCATCCAAGGTTTGCTGGCCCAGTTCTTGACGAAGAAAGCCCTGTACTTCGCCAGTATCGGGAATGTAACTGCTTTTGAAAGCATCTTTGTCTTGCTCACCTACGGGTTATTTTTATCTCCCACTTGCCCAAGTCTGCTGCTTTTTGGGATTGTAAGAGTGCCTTACGTTGGTCGCAGAAGATCATGTCTCTTACCAACTCTGATATAGATTGGTGTAATAGGATCTTTGAGGGAATCAGAATCATTGATCATTGTGGAAACTTCCCCAACGTACCCCTTATAGGAACTAAAGGAGGAATCATCTACCATCCCGTATTGGTTCGCCGTCAGTTTGGATACCCGATGAGGCTTGTTCCGCGCAACGCTCATCTGGAAGGTCTTTTCTTCAAGGAAGGAGAAAGTGACAGAGCACTAAAGATGGAAATAGTGCACGCTTGGAAACACGTTCATAAGAAAGGACGGGAGTCTTTAGGAAAACCGAACTGTGTCTCGGTGGAGCCTTATCTCCATTGGGTACAAACTAGAGCTCTCAAGCTAAAGATGCCTTATCCTCGTTACGGAATTCTTCCGCCGAGGGAATCTGTCATGTACTTCATGACGGAAACGGAAAAGCTTCAGGTTACTCTCAACAAAATTCAACGGGAGAGGAGGTCTTGGAAGAACAAGCACCGCACCCTCGACGTAGAGTGCATCAGAATACAGCAATTACTAAAAGAGAAGGATGCTCTGATTGAAATTTTGGAGCAACATGCTGTAGAAAGTCAAGAAGACCAGAGGAATTTACTCGCTTCTTTCACTTGGCAAAGGAATGACAACCCGACAACGGCCCAAGAGCCCCGGTCAAAGAAAAGGAAAGTACCAGAGTCAGCACCCGATTTCTCTTCAGAGAGGACTCGGGACCCATTAGATTAGGTTTCTATTCCTGCACCTTGTAATCTACTGTATTTCCATTTCTGTAATCCTTTGAATTTCAATAAAAAGGGGTTTCCCCACTGTTTGATATTTGCAATCTAATTGTCGAAGTTTATTTTGATTAAACCAAAAAAACAATTAATATAATCATTGCATTCATCATTCTCACATCGCGTATTCTTCTTACCTACGAATCTCACGTTTGCGTCTCGGTTCTAGAGTCAAACTGTCTCATTCGTATAATACTCGGGCCTATCGTCAGAAAAAGATGGATGATCTTGAGGAAGAAAACAGAGAGTTGAAAGAAGAGATCGACGCTCTGAGAGAGGATATGAGAAAGCTTCGTAACGACATGCAAGCCATGGCAGAAGCTCAGCTACAAAGAACTGTGATCTCAGAGATCACCTCAACGCCCGTAGTGGAGAGGTATGATCCTAGGTATCAGATACCGAAAGATCGTCCTTGGGGCATGCCTGTTAACTATATCCCGGAAGGATATGTTCTGCCGATCACTGAAGATCAGGGAATCACAACAGAAGCCGCTGGGCCTGAAGGTTACAAACTTCGGGAAAGCGAAGATGCCAGGGGCATACTGAAGACTCCTGAAGGTTACAAACTTCAGGAAACGCCAAGATTCGCTGCCGTAGTCACGGTACCACCCCCTGTGGTGCACACTGTCCCGGAAGGACAGATTCCACCAACACCTTCTGGTAAAAAGGAAACTATGTTTGACAGAATGGATGAATTCCAGGAACAGTTCTTGGAAATGCAGAAGGAACTGCAGGCCATTCGCGGTTAGGATTTATTTGGAAAGGACGCCGCAGATCTCTGTTTGGTCCCAAATGTGAAAGTCCCGCACAAGTTCCAAGTGCCCGACTTTGAAAAATACAAGGGTAAATCTTGCCCTCAGAGCCATCTGGTGATGTATGCTCGGCGGATGTCAGCTCAGACGGAGAATCAGGACCTACTGATTAACTACTTCCAGGATAGTTTAACCGGTGCCGCACTCAAATGGTACATGGGTTTAAACCATGCTACGATTAGCACATTCAGAGATATTGGTGCTGCCTTCGTCCAACAATACAAATACAATTTGGACATGGCACCCGACATAGATCAACTCAGATCGATGTCGCAAAAAGACAAGGAAACCTTTAAGGAGTATGCTCAAAGGTGGCGTGAAATTGCCGCTCAAATTTGTCCACCTCTTGAGGAAAAAGAGATGACAAAGATCTTCTTAAAGACCTTAAGCTCATTTTACTATGACCGAATGGTTGCCAGTGCGCCCAGTGATTTCACCGAGATGGTCGGCATGGGCGTACGTCTTGAGGAAGCCGTCCGAGAAGGACGTTTGGTAAAAGACACTGGATCGACGAGCGATACTAAAAAATACGGTAGTGCTCTCCCTAAGAAAAAAGAGCAAGATATTGGGAATATCTCTCTCGGAAAGCAAAGGCGACGTTATCAGCCGGTAGCAGTTGTGACTCTTGCTACCAACCCTGCGTCTATTCCTACGTATCAACCTCAGGTTGCGCAGAGCCAACTTGACCAGCAAAGGACACAACAGCCTCTTCAGCAGGCTCGTCCTCCATATAACAACAACCGTACAACACGGCCGCCAGGATTTGATCCTATACCCGTATCGTACGTAGAATTATTTCCGTTACTACTGGCTAAGGGGCACATGCAGACTAAGTCTCCTCTTACAGTACCCGAAAATCCGCCTTTTTGGTTTAAGGTGGATCAGACATGCCCTTATCATCAAGGAAGTCCAGGGCATAACATTGAGAATTGTCTCAATTTCAAGTCCGACGTGCAAAAACTTGTTAGGAGCGGGGTCTTATCCTTCAAGGGTACGAATCCTAATGTTCTCACAAACCCGCTGCCTCAACACGAGAAGGCAGCCATCAATTTGATAGAAGGAGAGACTAACGATGTCTATCAAATTCACGATGTACTCTTGTTGAAAACCAATTTGGTCAAGATGCATTGTAGACAGAGTGGATAAGGCCATGTGCCACCTCATAACTATCATCAGTGTGATATCTGCTCTAAAGACAACCAAGGATGTTCTGTGGTGCAAGCAGCTCTACAAGAACAAATGGATCTAGGATGGATCCAAGAGCACCGAGTTCGTGGAGTTAACATGGTCTATACGAATTCTAACGTCATTCAAAACCACGATATCCGTGCGATGAATGTCAACTTGGTGGCAATGCACTCAAGGCAAAGCCAGTATCATAATCTGCCGCGACACGATTACAATTCCTGTCTGACTTGCTCGGTAAAAAAACAGGGATGCTCTTTCATACAAGAGGCCCTCCAGCGTCAGATGGATCTTGGATGGATCCAAGACTACCATGATAGGAACTCCTATCAGATCAACATGGTTCAAATCTTCGATATTCGCGTGATGAATACCAACCTGGTAGAGTTACATGCTGAGCAGGTCCGACTCGGATTCTTAATATCACACTACTATCAAAGCTGTAAAGCAGGTTGCAAAAACGATCAGGGTTGTACCCTTGTCCAGGAGGCACTTCAGCACTTGTTAAATCATTGGTGGATGCCAATCTATATGGATGAAGATACTCAACAGATTAGTATCAATAACAGGAATCCTACTCGACGTCAAAGTCAGGATGTCCGATCTGTGGAAGCTAACCTAGTGAGGTTACATTGTATTCAAAGTGGGCGTGGCCAGGTGCCACCACACAACTATGACAGTTGTAGCGTTTGTTCGGAAAGTAACCAAGGGTGTTACCTTGTGAGAGCAGCTCTTTAGGGTTAGGTGGATCGTGGAGAGATTCGCCCATATCCGGGTTCTGGACCCATCAACTGGTCTCCGAATTACCTTGCCGATTAAGTCGAGGATGTTGTCACAATCTCTGGTCATCACCATACCAGGGATGTTTTTGCCATCATCCCTCTACTTGACGAATCTAGAGCTCCCAATCGGGAATGGGTCGAGATTACTTATGATGGTCAGAAAAATCAGAAGGTTCCCATAGTCATCTATCTACCGGGACCACTACCGTATGAATCAACTAAGGCTATCCCTTACAAATACGGTGCAACAATAGTTGAAAATGGAAAGGAAATTCCATTACCCTCCGTCGTGAATATTGCAGACATCAGTCGTGTAACACGGAGTGGTCGAATCTTCAACCGAGGGGTTGGGGAACTTAACAAGGAAAAGGAACTTCAGACTGAAGCTCCCGATCCATCAGTCGGTCAATCCAGTAATCCTGACCTTTCGAAAAATGATGATGAGATGCTGAAGCTCATCCAAAGGAGTGAATACAACATTGTTGATCAGCTATTACAAACTCCTTCAAAGATCTCGGTATTATCACTGTTACTCAGTTCAGAAGCCCACAGGGAGGCTCTACAGAAAGTCTTGGAGCAAGCCTTTGTGGAACAAGATGTAACAATCAGACAGTTCGATAGCATTGTCTCTAACATCACTTCCTGCAACAATTTGGGATTTAGTGATGAAGAATTACCTGAAGAGGGTCGTCGTCATAACATGGCGCTCAATATCACAGTTAACTGCCAGGACGATGCTTTAGCCAGCGTACTGGTAGACACAGGGTCAGCCCTGAATGTTATGCCGAAGTCTACTTTGATGCAATTATCATTCAAAGGCCCTCCGATGAGAGTCAACGAGGTCGTCGTCAAAGCATTCGACGGATCCAGAAAAACGGTTATCGGCGAAGTTGATCTTCCCATAACTATTGGTCCTCACACTTTCCAAGTCACTTTCCAGGTCATGGACATCCGGGCAACATACAGTTGTTTATTAGGAAGACCTTGGATACACCAGGCTGGAGCGGTCACTTCGACCCTCCACCAAAAGCTAAAGTTCGTCCAGAACAACCAACTTGTCACGGTCTATGGGGAACAAGCCTTGCTCGTGAATAACTTGTCATCATCTACTGGAATAGAACCCGAGGAGGTTATTGGAACTCAGTTCCAAGCACTGTCGGTGAGCAAGGACAATCAGTTCAGAGGAGGAACCTCGATTTCCTCATACAAAGATGCTATTAAAGCGGTCGAGACTACCGATACGACAGGATGGGGACAGCTTGTCATTCCCATTGACAATAAAACAAAGAAGGGTCTTGGTTTTTCTGCAACCTATACCCGGACAGCTGCCAACGATGAAAGTCTTCATCCCCTTCAAAACTTATTCCACAGTGGAGGTTTTCTTCACCCAGTGTCTCAGACAGTTCATGCTATCAATGAGGAAGATCCCTCTGACACAGATGAAGAATGTAAGTCCTACCTTAACAAGGACGGTTATATGTCTCAGGAAGAGGTGCCTATGCCTTTTTGCTTTCCTACAGAAAGTCCAAGATTTATACCAAGATCAGATGTCGAGATGATATACGGGGATTGTGATCCGGAAGGATTCCGCACTCCGCCAAATTCATTTGAGGAAGACACTCCGATGAAAGATAATTTTGACTATACCTACTATGGCCTAATGGATGGTATGCCAATGTGGCGACCTTATCCAGGAGACTTGGGGCAAGAGAGTCAGCCGAACAATGAAAATCAGCTGACCGTCATTGAACAGAATACCTGTGTCCCCACCATGTCATGGGATCAACACTCAGGTCATTCGGAAACTACTCAACATGAAGATGAATTCGCAACATTTACAGGACTTGAATTCATCAACTATGCTTTTCCCGAGGTCAACGTCATCGAGAGAGATGACTCCTCCAGTTCCAAAGAAGTTTGGGACACCTTGGGACAACTGAGTGGAAAATTCGACTTTATGGTCAAGTACACCGCTCCCAAAAGCTCTCGTATCAGGCTCGAAGATATCCAGCCAACTGGATGGGGAGATGTACCTGAGAGCCCCAATACTCTGCAGAATGCAACAGAGGAATTCTCCTATGACAACTCTGCTTGGGAGACAGATTCCAATGATCCTGCTCCACCAGAAATCAGCGTCATTTCTGAAGACAAATCAAGGAAGGTGCCAGACTTTGTGATTCACCGAGGAGTTCGCCGCCAATGGGTTGCTGTCGAGGTTCCGAAGGTCGTTCATCAGTCAAAGTAATTGCCGTCTTTTAACCTTTCACCCTGCCCAGGTGAAATGGATGTTTTGATAGGGCTCGCTTTCTGTAAATTTCCCTCTTCGCTTCGCCCGAAGCGACAGAGTTTTGTTTTATAGGGCTGTAGTTTCAAGGATCGACCTGATCATAAATAAAATAACGTCGTTCTGTAATTTTCGCATTAATTGTTGTTTTCTCTTTTTGCTTTTTCAGAAAATGGTAATCCTAAAAAACATGTAAAAATAAAAACAAGCAGTAAAACAAATACACTGCACACACTTGCATTTTTCTCCATCTCTTCTAAATACGAATCATCACGTCATGCAGATTGCTTATTTTAAACCCAGTTGAAACATACGATCCAATGCCTTCTCCCGACTTTGAGTTCCCGGTATTTGGGGCTGAAGAAGAAGACGACGACAAAATTCCAGAAGAGATCTCTCGACTACTCAGACAAGAGGAAAGGTCCATCGAACCTCACAAAGAGCCGTTGGAAACGGTAAACTTGGGTTCAGAGCAAGAGAGAAAAGAAATCAGGATTGGGGCACTGCTCAGTCCAACTGCCAGAGAGAGTTTGATAAACCTTCTCAGAGAATTCCCCGATGTATTCGCTTGGTCCTATCAGGATATGCCAGGGTTGGATACCAGCATCGTGGAACATCACTTACCGTTGAGATCGGAATGTCCGCCAGTAAAGCAAAGGTTGAGACGGACTCACCCGGACATGGCCATCAAAATCAAAGAGGAGGTACAAAAACAGATTAACGCGGGTTTCCTCGCCACATCAGAATATCCTCAATGGTTAGCCAACATCGTACCCGTTCCCAAAAAGGACGGAAAGGTCAGAATGTGTGTTGATTACAGGGATCTGAACAAGGAAAGTCCAAAGGACGACTTTCCTTTACCACACATTGACATGCTAGTAGACAGTACAACAAACTTCAAAATTTTCTCCTTCATGGATGGATTCTCGGGCTATAACCAGATCAAAATGGCGCCGAAAGACATGGAGAAAACTTAGTTCATTACCCCATGGGGAACCTTTTGTTACAAGGTAATGTCGTTCGGTTTGAAGAATGCCGGGGCAATCTATCAAAGGGCCATGACTACTCTGTTTCATGACATGATACAGAAAGAAAACGAGGTATATGTCGATGATATGATTGCAAAATAAAAAACAGAGAGTGAGCACGTTGAACATCTGTCAAAATTGTTCGAACGTTTAAGAAAATTCAAGCTCCGCTTGAATCCCAATAAGTGCACCTTCGGTGTCCGTTCAGGGAAACTACTAGGGTTCATCGTCAGCCAGAAAGGAATTGAAGTTGATCCTGACAAGGTCAAGGCCATTCAAGAAATGCCTTCTCCGAAAACTGAAAAACAAGTCAGAGGATTCCTGGGACGTTTGAACTACATCTCCAAATTCATATTCCTCATGACCGCGACATGCGCGCCAATCTTCAAACTGCTCAAGAAGATACAATCATTTCTCACTGATTCGCGAGGTAAATGGACTCCGAATTATGATGGCCCCTATGTGGTCACGAAAGCTTTCTCAGGCGGCGCCTTGAGACTTGCAACCATGGACGGAGAGGAATTTGCCTACCCCACGAATGTTGACGTAGTCAAGAAATACTTCGCCTAAAAAAAACGTCTCGGTGGATTGAAAACCCGAAAGGGCGGTCCAGGCAAAAATTAGAGACATGAAAAAATCATCCTGGTGGATTGGAAATCTCATAGTACAATCCAGGCAAAAATTAGGGATAATGGCAAGTAACTATGTTCAACAGAGGCAAGTCCCTCAGAAGCAGCAGCAGTTACATCGTCCATCGGAGGAAAACTCCAGTCAAGGTCATCTTCGACAGAAGCTCAGGATGTCCCGAATTCAAAGTTGGTAGAAGGATAGTGGTCGTTATGTTTCAACGTAGCCCTTTTCCCTGTAAATTACCATTTTCAAACTTTGTAAATACTCTATGGAATCACGCGTTCGGCTGATTTCCATCCTATCAATAAAATTTGAGCCCTTGTGCTTTTGTTTGTAATTCTTATTTGTTTTAGCTTTACAGAACGACATTTTAATATGATCAACGATTCTTGAAATAAAACAAAAATGAATTTACTTGTTAAAACTTTTTCCGCTTTTAAAATAAAGATGGCAATTTCTTTTGACTGTTAAACATCAGAAGAACGTCGGTCGCTTCTCCAGAAGTAGACGAACTTTAAAGTGCAGAATCAAAGTACTCCTTCTAGGCCCAGTACGCTTGAATAAAGGGATCAACTGTGTCAGAGACCTTGTTTCGTCTGACATCCACGGCAGAGTTCTTACCTCCTAAGCCTGATCAACGGTATTCCCCGCAGGGATTATCTCTCCTAAGCAAGGTGGAATTGCTATCTTGAACCAGCGATATCTCTATACGTCCCGCGATGGCCGAGTATCCAGTCGTGTTCATTTTTTAGTTTGTGTGTCGCGTCAGTTTTGTCCGCATATACATACATACATCATGCATTATTGATTTGCATTCACATTTCATATTGCATCGCTATCACTCTAGCCGGTCTTGTCCCTTAGTGATAGTAGTTCTCTCAATCGAGTTGTCAGTTCTTTCCTCGTCAGGAAACGTTGTGTCTGAACAATCTTGCCACCAGTGTATCTTTAGATCAGAGTCAGCACTCGACCACTTTGATAACTTGAACCTCTGAAGGGCCAGAGAACCTTCAACGGATGTCACTCTTCGCCATTGAAGATGATATCCTTGCTTTCCCGGATTAAAGAAAATCCCCAGAGAAAGCCTCTTAAGCAAAGGTTCGGCAGTACATCAGTATTCCTCCGAAAATCCGCTGATGAAAAGGTCATCGGCACCTCAAAATTGGATCACATCATATGGCATTTCTCCGGGAAGATCCCGAGAAAAGTATGATGTAATACCCAAGCGAAAGCAGTCTCTCAAGAGACTCGTTTTCCCCAATAGAGTCGACAAATGGCATCTCCAAACAGAGAAGTTTGTACACCTCTACAACGCAGACGACTGGGTTCCCCAGCAAGTCTGACATCAAAACTTTTTCCACTCAAATGGCATCTCCCCAAGAAAATTCGGTGAGAAGTTTGAGGAAAACCGCTACAAATAGCGTCCCTTGTCAAGAAAGTTTATTGACGAAAGAAACTGAGACCAGTTCCTTGGTAGGAAACCAGGATCGAGGGGAAGTTTAGATCAGAAACTGAGACCAGTTCCTTGGTAGGAAACCAGGATCGAGGGGAAGTTTACAAAAGAAACTAAGACCAGTTCCTTGGTAGGAAACCAGGATCGAGGGGAAGTTTATTTCAAAAGAAAACTGAGACCAGCTCCTTGGCTGAAGACCAGGATCGAGGGGAAGTTTACCTTTTCTAAGCATCATTGCTTAGCAAAGGAAGATGAATGCGCAAGCTGCCATTCATAGCCATCAAAATTTCGGGTATTCCGATATTTAATCCTCTTGCACCCCGAATGCCCGAATACCTTCGTCATTCACACCTTCGGGTCCAAGAAGATTAAATAGGGGCATCTGTCATACCCCAAATTTTGACCACTAAGATTCCCATCATTGTGCAAATCATCAGCACAATACGGATGTACCTTTATGCCTCATCAATCTCCTCAAGGAATTGTTGAGCATTCACTACAATCAAGCTTAGGGTTTCAAGCCCTCTCAGAGCCTTTAGACAAAGGATCAATCAAGGAATGACATGATCTTCAACTTGTCTAACCTCTTAAGCATCCACAAAGGATCAAGAGGACTCCCACGTCAAGAATTAGGCACAAGAGTGCAAAATTCCAGGTGGATCAAGCCTCAAGTTCATCTAATACAAAGTCAACTGACGCAGAAAGTCAAAGTTTGACTTTTTGGTCAACTATGAGCTTCACAAGCCATTACTCAAGAAAATATGATGGATGATTTAATTTGATCAAATTTAAATCAAGAAATCATGCAAAATTGCAAAATTGATCAAATTGAAAGAAACATAGAAATTTTTTCTAAGTTAAAATCATGTTCAAGTGCACAACTTTTCAAGGTTGTAACTATTGATCCAAGCATCCATTGATTTTGAGTAGGAGCTACTTTTAAAGAGGGTATTTGATACTTCAACATTGTAGAGGGAATCAACTCAAAATATCATAAGGATTGAAAGATATAAGCGATCAAAGTTGGGAATTCTTAATGTCCAATGTTCTGACATTGCATAGGGACATCATTAATATTTTTTCAGCAAGAATGCCCCAACTTCAAGGACGTTTTTCTCCATGATCCAAGTTGAACCAGGTCTGGAGTCAAACATGAAAGTTGAAGTACGTTGTCTCAACTTTCCAGAAAGGTGTAGAACGTCCTTGTAGCATACTCGAGCAGGGAGATATGATTTTCGTAAGAAGCAGTGATAAAGCAAAATTTTCATGACAGCTTTTGGGACAGATTTGACTACACAAGTTCAAGACCATTTTTGATGACTTTGCAAGCTGAACTAAGAACAAAGTCAAACATCAAAGTTAAAGTATGTCATTAGGGCTTTCCAAAATGTATTAGAACTCCCATTAATTCAACTTGAGCAAGGAGTTATGAACCTCACAACAGGCCTTGCTCGAGCTGATTTTTTAGGACAGATTTTGCGCACTTTTCTTGTGCCACCCAATTTTCAAGCTTTGTCACCATGCAAGACAAGCATCAAAGATGCAATTCACTTCAATTCAAAATATCATAGTGGATTAAAATATACAAGTGATTAAAGTTTGGAATTATTAATGATCAAAGTTGTCAAATGTTTCAACATTTCATGGGACATCATTAATATTTTTTCAGCAAGAATGCCCCAACTTCAAGGACGTTTTTCGCCATGATCCAAGTTGAACCAGGTCTGGAGTCAAACATGAAAGTTGAAGTACGTTGTCTCAGCTTTCCAGAAAGGTGTAGAACGTCCTTGTAGCATACTCGAGCAGGGAGATATGATTTTCGCAAGAAGCATTGATAAAGCAGAATTTTCATGACAGCTTTTGGGACAGATTCGACTACACACGTTCAAGGCCATTTTTTATGACTTTACAAGCTGAACCAAGACCAAAGTCCAACATCAAAGTTGAAGTACGTTGTCTCAGCTTTCCAGAAAGGTGTAGAACGTCCTTGTAGCATACTCGAGCAGGGAGTTATGAATTTTACAAAACGGCTTGCTGCAGCTGAATTTTTCATGGGACAGATTTGCACATTTCTTGTGCCACACGAATTTCCAAGCCTTGTCATCACTTTGGACACCTCTGAGGATCAAATCTAAAGTGGATAATCACTGAGCCAAGCCTCCAAAGTCCTTGGAACAAGAAGTAGCATGCTATTCCTAAAAATCCCTAAAAGAGGGACAAGACTCCAATTTTGGATTGGAGCATTTAATAGATGCTTAGAGGTGGCATGGACTGACACATTTGCAACTGAATTCAGTCAACATTCCTCCAACAAGTAGGGAACCAAAGCTCTGTGCTCTAACCTCTAGTTAATGGCTAGAGGAGACTTGGATTCTCATTGGCCAACATTGAACAAACCTCTGTTGCAGTTGCCATTCACTGTTGCTGCGAAAACAAACTTGCTCTACTATAAATAGAGCTCATTTGTGCTCAGTTTGAGTACACCAAAGCAAGTAATTCTCTTCTTTCACCTCAAATTTGTCTTCCAAAGCAAGTAATTCTGAGTTTTTGAGTTAGAAAGCAATTCCACTCAAACTAATCACACACACACCTCATATATATCATATGTAACCTGTACAAACTATCACAAGTGACCTGTAATCACAAAATCACAAAGTCACTTCTCAAAACCTCAAAATGGCACTATTTTGCATTTTTCAAGCCATGTCTTGATTCAGTCACTTTCCAAACCAGATAAAACCTCAAACACACTCCAAATATCATCCTTGAAATGTCCCAAATGGTTCCCAACATCTGGAACACCATTTGAGAGAGTTGCTATTTTGGTCACTTTTAACCCCTTTTGCAAGAAAGGGACAGTTTGTGTTTTTGCAGGTACCAGTTGATTCCAATCATCCTAAAAGCTTCTAAGGGATCATTTGAGTGTGTCTAAAGCATCAAATCATTTCTGGAACAAGAGGCTTGACAGATTGCATAAAAACTCCAAAAAGCTCAAAAAGAGGTAAGCATCACAACTTGGAATCTTTGAAATCATGCATTGCTTTGAAGTCCACTGATCATACACATCTCATACATGTTGTCTATGTTGTATTTGGGCTAATTCACCATGTAATCCATGCCTGTATCAAAGTGTAGCACAGAAAATGCAATTATAGGTCCTTTTCAAAACCACTATCGGGTTTTGAGGAGGGAGTGTGATCTGAAAAAACTACCACCACCATTGGATTCCTTGTGAAATTCTGGGCCAGATGCATATAAATTTTGTCTCAAACTATTGAGATTTGAGAAAGTTATGGGTGTTGGAAGTTTGATAAAAAAGATGTTGAAAACTCATGAGTGATGTTGTGACATCACATTCCTCTTTTTCTTAGTTTATCTTCAAAACTCAACCAATTTTTTCACATAGCAAAAATTATCATTTTCCAAATCTGTTTTACACACTTGTTATTCATACTCCATAATATTTTAATCCACCAAAAAATCACAAAAAATATTATTATTTGATATATTTTTAATATATTAAAAAATATTGTTTTAAATTGTTTTAAATGTTTTTAAAATGATTTCTTTTTCTTGATTTTTAAAACCAAAATGATTTTAAATACTCATGTGGATAAAATACTTTTTCATAAACCTTAATCACTATTTATAACATGATTAATGATTTTATTTGATAATTTTTATCATTTTTTACTTGATTTTTCTTTGAAAAATGCTCTTTAAAAAATGAAATTAGGGTTTTTGATTAATTCAACCCTCATCAAACTTTTTCAAACATTCATGGGCCTCTATTAGAGTGTAAGACCCAACACCCTTGTACAGAAAACCTTTTTGGGCCTCATTCGTTGTATAAGTTCCCCTGTACATTTTCAAATAAACGGCGCGATCGTCGCCTTTTTTAAAATAAACCTGGGCCTACCCTCGAGTAGTAAGACCCATTTCTTTTTCTTAAAACTTTTTGGGCCTCTAATAGAGTGTAAGACTCAATCCTTTCTTGACCAAAACATTTTGGGCCTCAGTGTATTGTATAAGTCCCGATACCGTCAAAAACAAACGGCGCGATCGTCGCCTTTTCAAAATAACCCTTGGGCCTCTCCTCGAGCTATAAGACCCATTCAAAACATTTTGGGCCTCTATTAGAGTGTAAGACCCAATCCCCTTTTAACAAAAATCATTTGGGCCTCACTTATTGTATAAGTCCCTCTGCGTTAAAAGAAAATCTCGGCGCGATCGCCATTTTTTAAACGAAAAAATCAACTGGGCCTCCCCTCGAGTTGTAAGCCCCATTTCTTTTCTTTAAACTTTTTGGGCCTCTCCCTGAGTTGTAAGCCCCATCTTTTGTACAAAAATACACTTTGGGCCTCTAATAGAGTGTAAGACCCAACCCCTCTTTTTCATATTTTTTCATATTATTTTTTAATGATTTGGAAAATTAATAACTCCTTCAATTTTGATTATTTTTTATTGGTTCTTTTTCTGAAAAATCACAAAAATAGTAAAATATTGTATTCTACAAAAAAATCAAATTTATATTATTTATTTAATATAGTTGGTATTTTTGTGAATAAATTCATTTTTAATTGTTTTTAAGCATTTTAAAAGTGAATATTCATCTTGAAAATAAAGACCATGGGCCTCCCCTCGTGTTGTAAGCCCCATTTCTTTTCTTTAAACTATTTGGGCCTCTATTAGAGTGTAAGACCCAACCCCTTGTGTACAGAAAACTTTTTTGGGCCTCATTCGTTGTATAAGTCCCTCTGTACATTTTCAAATAAACGACGCGATCGTCGCCAGTTTAAAATTAACCAACTGGGACTACCCTCGAGTAGTAAGACCCATTTCTTTTCTTAAAACTCACTTGGGCCTCTTGAGAGAGTGTAAGACCCATCCCTTTGTACAGAAAACCTTTTTTGGTCCACAGTCACTTGTATAAGCCCCTCTGTACAAATTCAACAGTGCGCTCACTGATAAAACCCTAGGCCTCTCCTTGAGCTGTAAGCCCCAAATCTTTTTATTTCAAAGCACTTTCTCCTTTGATTTTGAATATACTGTTGTTTTCAATCTTTCTTTGTTGAACAACTAACCAAACAGCATGGAAGCTCTACAACCGAGTAAGTGTTTACCCGCTTTCATTTACCACTTTCATATGTATATAACTGTATTGTGGGGCTGTTTCACTGTAAGTCTCCTTTCATAAACTCATATATATATAACTGTATTGTGGGGATGTTTCGCTATAAGTCTTCTTTCATAAACTCATATCAACTGTGTAATAATAGTATAGATATTTAGAGTTTCCCCGGCAACTACGTCTAGAAATAGACATAGATCCCCAATAGGATCATCAGATACAGTCTTCTCTTCGGCTGTCCTCATTAGGAATTGTCAAGAAACTCTACACCCAGAGATGAATGTATTCTCCGTGAATGGCATCTTTGAGTTTCTTCCAAATTCTCGAACTTTCCTGACTTGATCTATTCCTTGTGAATAGCTTGCCTTGAATTTCTCGGGGTTTGGGGACCCATCGGCTTCTTAAAAGCATCAGCCTCCTCTTGGGCATCGTACAAGGACCCACAGGCTTCTTAAAAGCAACCCCGCCTCCTCTTGGGCTTAGTACAAGGACCCGTTGGCTTCTTAGAAGTATTCACCGCCTCCTCTTAGGCTTCGTATAATGATCTCTTCCTCCGGGAATGATAGCCTCCTCTTGGGCTTCGTACAAGGACCGATCGGCTTCTTAAAAGTTTCCAGCCTCCTCTTGGGCTTCGTACAAATTGTCCCGACGACCTCCTAGAGGTATAGGAACAGAACTTAGTCCTCTTCATAGAATAGTCCTTTCGTAGAGTCTACTACTGTTTCTCAAAGCATAGTACAAAAGATGAAACCCTAGACTTGGACAGTCTAACTTCCTTGAGTCTCAAAGACATTCTCAAGTGACCCCTTCGTTAAATAGGAAGGAAACCCGCAGACTCGGACAGTCTCAATACCCTTTGGATTTCCCGTTTCCTCAAAGAGAACGAAATATCCCTGATCCTCAAATCAAATCCCTGAGTACAGTGTTGCTCATATAAGAACTGATTTTCTCTTTAAAATCAGTATACTGGACCTGTCACTCAACTAAAACAGTAACCCTAGCCTCCTCTTGGGCTTTGTACAATGATTCTCCTCAGCGGAGTCAAACAGCGTTTAGCCTCTTTCTCGGGCTTTGTACGAGACACATAAGAGACTCCCTCGTTGAGTCAATCACGCTTTTGCCTCCATCTCGGGCTTCATACAAGACACAAAAAACTCTCTTGTTGAGTCAAATAGCCTCCATCTCGGGCTTTATACGAGATACCAAAAGATTCCCTCGTTGAGTCAAAACCTTTTCGCCTCTCTCTCGGGCTTTGTACGAGACACCTATTAGCCTCCTCTTAGGCTTTGTATAAGAAAACCACTGGTTGATCCAATCAACCTTTTAGCATCAAAACTGTGCCTCGTTCACAGTACACAAACATCAACAACTCCTTTCCTCTTCATCTAATTGCTGTAAGCGGCAAGCCTCTGGATCATCTACATCCATGCCACTGTCCCTCTTTTAGCATGAGAAATTCCTAAGGAAAGACATCATTGCTCTACACTGAGTTAAAGTCTTCTCCTTCAGGTTAAAACCTCCTTTAAAGGAAATTATGGCATTGCCGGATTCATAAATCCCGGTTAAAGTAATTCTCCTTTATAAACAGTTGTGACATACAACCCCCTCTTTAGAGATGACAAATTCTCTCTAAAGACGAACACCTTTTAGCTTCACATCTTGGGCTTTGAACAAGATACAAATAGACTTTTCAGCTTCACATCTTGGGCTTTGAACAAGATACAAATCACCTTTCGCTTCACGTCTTGGGCTTTGAACAAGACACCAAAAACAACCATTTCCTCCCATAGAATAGGAGGAACTACGAACGCTCTGATTTCCCTGTTTCGGTAAACGGGAATACGTAGGCATAAGATTGAAAGAAAAATCTTAGCGAGCACAATCAACAAAAAACCCAAATCCCATACTCTCACATCAAAAAGCATCAGTCCTAACATCCTAATCCTTGTTCCCCGCCAGAAACCTTCTGCCCAGATAAAAAGAAAGAAATCAGTATTGGGGAAAATACAAATAACCAGTACAAAGGCCCCCCCACATTGATAGCATTCGTAACCTAACAGACCGCTGTTTAAACTCAGTATGCAAAGCAGGGTTAATTGGAGACATCTATTTCCCTTCCTTAGTCAGCTCACAATAGGATAAAAAATGAATCTACCTGTAGTTTAAGCTCAACCGCAGAGAGCGACCAACGTTTAAGAACCGCGTCCAAAATCGCTCGCTACAGATACGTTCTTATTATGAACTTTTTTTAATGTATTTTTGGCATTATGATGCTTATTATTATAAGATTAGGATTTTATGATTATGGATATATTAGATGTTTTATGGATATTACATGATTATATAATATGACATGATTATTGTTATTGGATTTACTTTTACCATTTAAAATGTAATATAGAAAATCATATAAAAAAGTAATGAAGTATTAAATAAAAACATTTATGTGGAAATAATTTGAAGTAAGTAAATAATATTGAAAAATATAATATTATATTTAAAAATATTTTAATAGATAATAATTAAAATTTAAAAAAATATAAATAAAATAATATTATACACAGTTATGACGGTTATAACCGTCGTAATCAACAATAAAAACAATAATCAAAATGAAATTTACGACGGTTATAACCGTCGTAATCAACAATAAAAACAAAAAAAAATAATAGGATAATAACGACCGTTATAACCGTCGCAATCAGTGACATAATCCTCTATCACATTGAAAATTACGACGGTTGTAACCGTCGTAAATTACGACAACAATAATCACTAAGCTATTTAAGACGGTTGGAAACCGTCACAATATTAAAGTTACGTCAGTTAGATATCTGTTGTAAAGATTACGATGGTTTGCATGACGGTTTTCATAACCGTCGCAAATTGCCCTCGCGACCCCCATTTCTGCGACAGTTCTAAAATCGTCGTAAAGTTCAAATTACGGCAGTTAGAACCGTCGTAATATACCAAAATGAACCGTCACAATTTGCCAAATTTCTTGTAGTGTACCTCCAATGATCAATGATCAATTAAATGGTAGATTTGAAATGATGAAAGTTCATTAAGCATCAATCCAAACCTCATGAACAAGATGCACAACACATCATCCAATTGATCAGGAGAAAAACAAAAGGAAAAAGAAAAGGAAGAAAAGATGAAGTGATGACCAAATTGAATCAATACTCAAGATCATTCCATCATCAATTTCAATAACCTTTCTTGGTGGATTAAGGTACTAAACCTATCCTCAACACAAAGCACCAAAAATGAATCAAATGATTCATTTAATGATAGATTTGTATTGATGAAGGTTCATCCAACCTCATCAACACCCAAATTCCATTGAAATTGAGGAGAAACTTGATCAACAAGTTATGATCCAAGGCTACAACCAGCAAACCAATCAAAATGCAATAAAATGCAATTAAAATGAATTTTAAAAACAAATAAAAGAGAAAATGAGAAAGAGGTATCCAAACCACAAATCAACGTTCAAGAAAATTACTACAAGTCAGAAACAAATAAAAAATCATATATAAAATTTTGGAGAATTTCAAAATGTATAAAAGTAATTTTAAATTATTTAAAATCCATGAAAATGAAAAAATAATTAAAAATAGAAAATGATGAAATAAAATATGAAAAATAGCTTAGAAAATAGAAAATAATTTTATTAGAACTATGGAAAAAAATGGAGCGAAAAATGTTAAAGGATGTATTTTTTATGAATTTTGAAAGAAAAATGAATTAAAAAAACAAATAAAACAAAGCAAATTAAAGGCGAAAATATCTAGACCATTATATTAAATCCACTATCATATTGCAAAGCACTAAAGCCATTGGATTAGAATATCAAGTCCAAGTCATTAAATCCAACACATCAGATAAAAAGTCAAAGCGCGCTCACATTAAGATCCTTGCACATGATTCCAACGACTAAGTCAGATTCAAAAAAATTGTGTGGCTTCCTCTGATTGGATAGAATTCAAATTCTTGGTCTAGAAAGCGCAAATAACTTCATCTTCAACCTCTGAACCATAGATTTCGCACGATCATGAATCGTAATTTTAAGCTCAAACACTCATGGTGCAAGCTTTGTCTTACTTCATCGTTCATGTCTCCTTGTTCAAGATCAATTTATTTGATATGAGCAAGGAGAATTTGCAGAAATACACAAGAACCCTAGCTACTTCAAACAAAAATTAAATTCCAAAGATGAAGAATAAATTCCAATTAGGTTAGGGGAAATGATTAGCAGAACAAGATGAAGAGAATGGTAACTTGTTTGGATGCAAATGAAACTCGTATCTACCTTTCCCAAAATGAGCTTCAAATTCTGAAAATGTTGGAATTGGTTTGCTTCTTAGAGGTCACGATAAGTTATGGTAATTCTTTGGTTAGCTTCAGAAGAGACCGGTGACGGATTCTGAGCAAAGAATTGAAGCAAATTGAGGCTGAATTTGGAAAATGAGTTACTGGTTTTGAGGAAGTTTCGAGCTTCAGAGTATCAGGGTTTTCTTGGCTTTCAAAGCTTAAAAGTTAAGGGGAAAGCTTCCTCTATTTATAGGAAATGAAATGTTGAGCTCAAGTGTGTGAGATCAGATCTAGAACGTGTGAATTCATTCTAGAAATTTTCTCATTTTTGCAATTGTGTGAAGCAAAGTGAAATGTGTGACTTAGGGCTTGAGATGAGTCATTTTTCACTGGGTTAGATACGTTTTAGTGATTGAAATAAGTTGCACATGTGCTGGTGGTCCTAGATTGAGATTAACACGAAATGTGTGACCTAAAACTTGAACCAATAGCAGGGTCTATGGGGGCATGTTCATAGCTATGCCAAATGCAATCTACTCGTGCATTTTATGATTTTCTTTGAGCCTAATCATTTATTCATGGGGGCAGAAAACAATGCAAAAAGTACCAATCTAAAAGGATGCTTGAGGTGAAAATAAAATGAGGTAAAAGTTGAGGTCGTGGATCTAAAAATCAGGTCAGGCATTAGGTCAAACTGGTCATGACCTAGTTTTGTGCAAAAATAAGCGCCCATAAAAGTTTAGTATTGAAGGAGTTATGATCTTTGGAAGTTAGGCATGCCAAGCTTGACCTTAGGCCAAAAATTTCTAAGTCCACAAGATGACGTATAATGTCTTCAAACTTTTGATGGTCTTCCAAGCATAATTGACTCTTGACTTGTGAATAGAAGTTAGAGAGGATGTTAAGAAGAGTAATTTTCCCAAAGAAGCACTCAAAAATTTTGAAGTATGAAGAAGTTGTGAAATCTTGAACTTAGGCTTGAAATGTTATTTTTTGGTCAAACATCCTTGTACCAACTTGCAATCTTGGACTTTTCTTGCAATTCAAGGCACATTGATGATCATATGAACTCAAAACGAAGTATTCTTGATTGTCCATTGATGAAGCATGTCATAGCTTGATGAAACTTATTGATAGAGGCATGGAAATAAACACATGAACCTTTGAGAATTCCCTGAGAAACAAGTCATCCAATTTGAAATATCTTTAATCTAAATGGAATTGAGTGATGCTTGAGACCTTATGATTTGAGATGAGAGGTCATGCCTTGATGACTTGCCCTTAGAAATCAATGGTTAATCATATTTTAACCTGAAAAACTCAAACCCTAGCTCAGGATACCCTCACTTGATGTTCTTGATCTCAAGCCCTACCTTGCAGAAGAAGCAAAAGGAGACGACGCATATTTTTGTATTTTCATTAGTGGTTAGTGAATCATAAAGCATATAAGCACAAAAAGAAAGGTATACAAAAAGTTGCTTGGTGATCTCTACAAAGACCAACCCAAAGGTAGGAGGGTTAGAAGACAAACAAGTTTGTGATCTTGATGCATTATGAAGACGCAAATGAGGTAGGATCTTAGGGGTAAAAATTAGGGTATGACAGATGCCCCAATTTAAGTTTCTTCTATCCGGAGATATGAAGATTGACATCTTTGTCTCGACGAGATATGAGAGACTTAAATACAGAAGACCCAATTTTTATCCCTAAGATACTGCAAAATACTTATGATATGATGTGATATGATGCAAACACATAACTCTGTGGGAAAAAGATGTCATAGGAGACAAACAATTGCTGGAGAGAAATTACCAAAGGAAAAAGAAACTTTGTAGGGGCAAATAGATCCAGCTGGGGAATGTAAAATTCCACAATAGATAGAAAAAGGTGTGTAGTTAAAGCTATGACTCGCAAATGCCGGAGATAAAGAGGAAAGAGGATATGGACTGCACTGGGGAATCTCACAATCATTTGCTCTACTGGGGAAAAATCTTTGGTATACAAAGATTAACAGGATAACAGACAAGCTTCACAAAGGATAGCCACTTTCTGAAGATAAACAAAAACTCTTTCAGGGATTTCTCAAAAGAGATGTGAGCAGGTTAAATCACACAACATACTTCTCAAATAAAGAGACAACCATCTGTTGGGGACGAAAGATTTACTAGATTGCAAGAGGATTCTCATTTAAGGAGATAAACACCTGTTCAAATAATGAACCAAGCAGGATTGATAACAAGCTTCCACTATTAAGATAGGGCTCAACTTCTTCTTTAATCAAGTTTAAAACCTGAAAAAGGACCAACTACAAGTTGTCTCCGCTAAGGGGA
Organism: Lathyrus tuberosus; assembly: GCA_022829125.1. Classification (NCBI taxonomy): domain Eukaryota; kingdom Viridiplantae; phylum Streptophyta; class Magnoliopsida; order Fabales; family Fabaceae; genus Lathyrus; species Lathyrus tuberosus. The sequence continues at coordinate 11,764,959 of JALAZF010000034.1, forward strand.
GTGCCGCTTTCTAGGAATTAAGAATCAATAACTCTACCGGGGATCTTCAGAGGAGATACGGGCGGGTTAGATTGCACAACAAATTTCTCAAATAAAGAGATAGTCATCTGTTGGTGATAAAAGGTTTCAAAACAAACTTCTTTGACGGGAATGTACCAGAGAGATGCCATTTGATGGAAAAGTTGACGGAGTCACAATTGGCTTTTCAAATAAAGACATGCCACCTGTTCAAATAACGAGTCCAGGACTTCACTTGATTTCACAATAAACTTCTCTGCTGAGGATAAAGTAGAGAGATACCATTTAATGTGAAGATACAAACTAATATTCCAGGACATACAAGCTTCTCAAAATAAGAGACTGTCACTTGAAGTAACACAAAAGATGAATATGTCAAACAAGCTTCTCGAAGAGATTACCATTTGTAATTGTAAAGGTTGGAGAATCATCAATAATGGATAAGCTTCTTAGAAGAGACTGCCACTTATCGTTGCAAAGATTTACTATGTTGGGGATATGCAACCTTCTCAGGGTAAAGAAACTGCCACTTGTCATACAAAAGCTCAGAATGCCGAGAACTGTCAAGCTTCTCAAATAAAGAGATAGCCACTTGCTGTTAGGCAAAGATTCCAAAAGAGTGTTATCATAACACTGATGTGGATACATAATCTTCATTCTCTGATTAAGGAATTATGAACATATTCCTGCTGAGGAAAATAAATCCTAAAATGTACAAAATGAATGCCTTCATCATCCAGGTCTCAAAGCCTAGGGAGATTCAAAATAATTGTTACGGGAGACCAAAGTTCAATCTAGGAACAAACTAGAGAGAAACAGTCAAACAAGATTCTACCCAATGAGAAAATAACTCAACTGAGGAGTAATTTCATCCAGATAATGAGCTGGAAAGGAAAACTAAAGAAAACCCCTTCCAAGAGGAATAAACTCAGTGGGGAATTAGAAGGGATATACATGCTTTCTGCTTAATGTAGACACTCTAATGGATAGAGGATATACATGCTCTAAAGGATAAAAACACCAGAGAGAGTGGATAAGCAAACCAAGAAATTTTGGATATATGAATCTCAATTTATCTATGTATGATGTATGTATGCATGAATGAATGAATGCATGTATGTATGAATGAATGAATGCATGTATGTATGTATATGTATGCTGACAAAACAAACACAAAGATAAACTGGGGATGACCAATCCCCATAGTACAACCGGATACTCGGCTAAATCTCAACAAGATGGAAACACCACTAGAGATTTCACTGAAAGATCTATCAGGGTCTCAATTGGAGATAAACAAAATCCACTGAAACAAAAAATATCTTTGCTACACGACTTATATCTCCGAGAGAGGAAGATATTGTTTTAGGAGAAACCCAATGTTGAATCTTCTATTACCAACAATCCACTAAGGGGAAAACAATATGAACTTTGAATTTGAACTAATGAGATTGTTTTGGAGTTTTAGCGTTGTCTGGTTATAACTGTCTATGTTTATGCAAGTGTTTTGTATTTTAATCTGCAAGTATTTAAGTTATGCTTATAACTTATACTTTTCTTTAATTATACTATTTAACATAATGTTGTTTTACTTTATATATATATATATATATATATATATATATATATATATATATATATATATATATATATATATATATATATATATATTGCATGTGCTATTTTTGCATTTGAATTTGGTTTGGATCATCTGATTTCTCTTTGGTGATAGAATTTCATTTTGTGACTGAGAATTTGTGTGTAATTTTAATGTCTTGGTTCATGAATGATTTTTTCAAATTGTGATTGTTTTGTGGAGGACTCGGTTTATTCTCTACTTTTTTTAATAGTTTAAGTTTTAAATCGCGCATTTCGAAAAGAATTCTTGATGCAATGTTTGTTTGTTCAAGTTGTCAAGGACATATGAGCATATTAGTAAAAGGTTTGAGTTATTCAAATTGTACTGACTATTATCTTGTGTTGTACAGGAAAATTAGGCGAACCGTTTGACACAAGCCACATAAAATGATAATAATGTGGATGGGTCAAAAAAACCTACAATTATGGAAAGAAGCTGTCGGTGGTAAGTCACGAGGTCGGTGTTACGGAACTGCCCGAATGGGAGTCAACATACAGTATGGAGTGTCTTACTTGACACAAGTGACCATTTAAACCCGAATAGAGAAGTGGAGAGCCAAGCCATTGAGGCAGATAGAGCTTAGGCTTCTAGAGCACGTGAAGAGTCTACATTAGCTAATGCACATGCAAACGAAGCTAATGTGTGTGCAAGCGAAGCTAAAGTCGAGACACCTGATTTGAAAAAGAAATTTGAAGAATTTCAGAAACATCTATTTACTTGGCAGTCAGGTCAGGCGGGTCCTTCCATTTCTCCTTCTAGTTTCGATCCTAATACTCATGGACATTACGATGATGACTCTAATGAGCAGTCATTGGATATAGAAGAAATGAGTGATGGATGTTGATTCATATGCATTGTCTTATTCTTAGTTTTAGAACTTGTTCAAATTATTGTGGGATTTTCACAAGTTTGATATGTTGTGTTGGTATTTGATGTAACTTTGAAATCTTTATGTAGCAATATTGTGGTTGTGCACAAGTTTAATATATTGTGTAAATATTTTGATGTAACTTTGACATCGTAATTAATGTAGCAATATCGTGGATTTACACAAGTTTGTTATCTTGTGTTGGAATTTTGATGTGATAATATATCAATGAATAGTTTGAAATTAAAAACAGGTTTCAGTAAATTTCATGTAGCAAATAAATTTGGTTTTAATCAGGTTTAATTTAAAAAAAAAGCTAAAAAAACACTAGAGACGGCTACAACCTACGCTATAACACACAATTATAAGGTTATAGCGCCTACCATAACTAACGCTACAATGTAAAACAGAAAATTAGAAAACCACTAGTGGTGATTTTTAGCAACGCTATAATGCACGATTATTGGTGAGTAGCATTTAATACGGACGATGCTAATTCAATAAAACCAACATTAGTGTCTCTACTAACCGACATTAACTGGTCATAGCTAGACAAGGGCGTCGCTCTGAACTGACGCTAACACATTGAAGAGAATGTTTAAGTGTCGCTTTAAAACGCCACTATGTGAAAGTTACGTTGATAATAATTGTCGCTATAGGTAATTGTTTTTACAAAATAGCTTCGACTTTTAGCAACGTAATACATGATTATTGGTATATCATTTAATACGGCCGACGCTAATTCAATAAAGCCAACACTAGTGTCTCTTTTAACCGATGCTAACTGGCCATAGCTAGACAAGGGTGTCGCTCAAAACCGATGCTAAAACATTGAAGAGAATGTTTAAGTGTTGCTTTAAACCGCCACTATATGAAAGTTACGTCGACACTAAGGTTGGCGATGACTCGTCATTATGCTTTTCTTCCACTTTTAGGGTATCCGTCCCGACCCCAACGCTAAGCCATCGCTAACACGATGTAGCATCATTTTTTAGTCTTTTAGCGAGGGCTTTTAGCTGACGTTAAAAGGCAGTTTTCTTGCAGTGTCACAAGAAAGATCTAACAAGCCCTTACCGGAATTCACCCCAATAAGAGAACTCTTTGCAAAGTTCACTCAAAGACAAGAGGCAACTTAGAACCCGCAGAGAATATCCTAAATGGTCCAGAGGTTATCAATAGTAGCGTTGGCCAGAATAATCGTGTCATCTGAATATTGAAGATATGAGACCAGTGAGTCCGAGGATCCATTTGTAATTCCAGAAAGAATGTGCAAGTCTATAACCCTATATATCATGCCACTTAAGCCTTTAGCAACCAGGAGAAACAGAAAAGGGGCAAAAGGGTCTCCCTATTTCAAACCCCTTTAAATATTAATCTCTTTAGTCGGGCAACCATTTACCAGGACAACAAGATTGCCAAAAAACACAAAAACTTTGATTCTACTCCTTCACTTATCATTAAACCCAAACCTGGTGAGCATATTGTTATGTAAAGACCAACTAATAGAGTCATATGATTTATCAATGTCAACTTTAAAGAGGAGACAAGATCTGTTACCTCGCTTGACAAGATCCATAAGCTCATTCATGACAACCACCCCATCCACTAGGAGTATTCGTTTAAGAAAAGCAGACTGATTAGCTTATATGAGGTTATCCATAACACTAGCCTAAAAACCAAAACCTTTGAAATAATATTATAAAGAGATCCCACCAAAGATATGGGCCTAAAATCCCCTAAATCGGAAGGGAAATCAACCTTGGGGGATCAAAGTCCTAAAAAAAGAGGAAAAACTACGAGGAACAGTAACAAACTGATGGAATTAGGCAAGCATCACACCAAAATTCTTTTTGAGGAGAGGCCAAAACTTCTTATAGAAGGAAAGGTTGAAACCATCTGGGTCAGTACTCTTATTCCCATCACAAAGGGCCAATGCACAGTCTATCTCAAAAAAGAGGAAAGGCACAGTAAAATTAGCATCTTTCTCTTCAAAAATAATGTGGAAGGAGACCTCATCAAGCCGAGGGAGATCATCAAAGGGTTCTCTAAAGTGATTATTAAAACGATCAAGCACGACCTAACGAATCTCAAAGACTGCCTCAACCCAACCATCTCTTACCTTAAGAGCTAGGATAATATTCCTCTTACTCATACTCTTTATATAGTCATGGAAAAACAATATATTGTTATCTCCTTCCTTGAGCCACTTGGCTCGAGACCTATGAATAAACTGTGAATCCTTGATCCAGATAAGGGACCAGAGGTCCAAGGAAGCCTAACCCCTAGTCACAATCTTCTCCTCATAAATAATACCCTGCTCAAGACTCAAATCAAGACTACTAACCACCTCCCTCAGGGATTCAATATGAGAATCAAGAGTCAAACACATGATGATTCCAATCTTTCAGAGCCCGTTTGAGAGCTTTAAGATTTTCTTTAAGAACAAATGTTTTCCATCCTAACGAAGGAGAAGTAAACAACTATCAAGGACAACAGAAGGGAGATGAGGATGGGTTAGCCAGTGATTGTTAAACCGGAAAGGCTTAGGCCCCCACAAATGATTAAAATACCTGAGGATAATCAGGCAGTGGTCAGACACATCTCTAGGAAAAGCCCATTGGGAAGTAGTCCCCCATAAATACCATTAATCAACAAAAATAAGAATCCTATCAAGACGATTGACAACCCTACCATAAGGTTGGAACCAAGTGAAGCTCCTCCATAATAGAAGGAGGTCCCAAAGCTCCATATGGGATATGAAATTACTAAACTCCATATAAAGAGAATCCTCTGCACGGTGCTCAGCAGGGCCAACACCAATCCTCTCAGAAGGGGAACAAACATAATTAAAGTCACATAGGACACACCAGACACTGCCACCAAGGGAGGTCCATCTAAGGAGTAAATCTCTCCAAAGATCTCTCTTATCACTAAGAGTGAACTTGGAGTAGATATTAATCACCACACACTAGGAGGTAGAAATCCCCCACTCCAGACAAACCCCAAGATAACCAGGACCCAGAAAGGAGAACACACAAGTCTCTTTCGAGCTACACCAAATATAAATAAGGCCACCACTATTACCAGTAGACGGGGAAAAGGTCCACTCACAGAAAGAATTTCCCTAAAGGGAATGGACCAAAGAGGTAGACATCTCAGAGAGCTTAGTCTCCTGGATTGCAAGGAACTCCAAGGACTTAGAGACAATAAGATCTCAAACCTTATTCTTTTTTATCCTACTTACCAAACCACACGCATTGAAAGACCCGATCGACATCGAGCACCTGTCCTAAAAAGTCTATTAGACCTCAACTGTTTGTCTCTAAATTCAAGACCTAATAATTTGTTAATCTCATCCTCATCACTCAGGAGAAAGGTACAACCTAGTTTATTGGCTTCCCTAAAAACCATAGCCGCTTTTTGATTATACAACAAATTGAAAAACTCAGGTGATAAAGGAATTGGTCTTCGATGACATGAAGCACGAGGAAATACTACTAAGGAAAACACATATAATGACGGTTGCGAACACATATAATGACGGTTTCACGTCCGTTGTTAGGTAGCATGCGATTGTATGTATGGTGGTTTCCATAACGGGCGTGTGACTGTGGTTATAAGCTAGGTAGCGCGCTACCTATCACAAAGGTTATATTAAACCCAACGTTATGATATATATTTAGATCATGGGTTCGAAACCCAGCAACAACAACAATTTATTTGGAAATAATTAACATTTCACCACAGTTATATGAGATAACCGTTGTGAAAAGTACCTGAGTTTATTATAAAATATGTAGATTGCTTGTTTTTCCTTACACTTCACTAAACATATACAACCATAACAATTGTTGTAGAAGATAATAATTTGAAAAATTAAATATTCGTTAAAAACAACTTAAATGAACCATTGTTTTTCAAATTGCATTCATACTGTAATTCATCTCTTGCTTCTTAACACGTAGTATTTGATTCAATGCTCCAAATTCTTCAAAGCAACGGTTCATTCATAGTTTAATTTGCAAAGCATGAATATGTTGACTAATTCTAAATCATCATCATCACTATTTTAATCAATGATGAAGATTATTAATTATGATGACAACAATGAAGATGATTCAATTTCTCAACACATTTGATGTTATGCAATATAAATTAATAGATAAATAACCATTGATTTAATGAATTTGGGGCAATAAACAAAGTTCTACATGTTAAAGAGCGATATATATTAATTACGAGATTGATGCAATTCAAAAATCATGTTTGATCTAAGTTGCGTTTCAAATATAACTTAATTTTCATATTATTATTTTCTAAATCACTTTAAATCAATGCATGTTCTATAAAGGGAGTGAAGCAAACAATCTACATAAATTATAATAAACTGAACAACAACATACATCAACAAAATGACAATAACATACCTTTTATTGAAATGATTCGTGGAATGATCTGAAGTTAATTTACTTTGTGTTGCCATGAAGAAAAAGTACAAGGAGGATGAATCTTCCAAAATTGTTTCATACTTCTAGTATTGTTTCTCCATGACAAAACAAAGCATTTATGAACTACACCCATAATATGATTTCTCTTGAGCTAGATTTTGAAATATTAACAGCATTCAGAATGGTAACCTGTTTTGAAAACATAAACTAGCATTAATATTGTAACATAATAAGAAACAAACAACCAGCAGTACATTGTTAACCCAAAAAGGAAGTAAATCATGCCACAACAAAAAGCGGCATGTTAACATAAATAAGAAGTACACTATAACATAACAAGCAACAAAAACCACAACATAACTAGCATTAACATTGTAACCTAACAATGAACAACAACTAGCAGTACATTTTTAACCCAAAAAGAAAGTAAATTATGCCACGACAAAAAGCAACATATTAACATAAACTAGCAGCACAGTGTAACTTAACAAGCAACAACAACCACACCATAAAAAACTTGTCAACAACAACAACTAACGACAAATCAAGTAAGACATAACAAGGTCTTCAATCTTCATGCCTAGTTGAATTCATGTAGTTCTCAAGGTCTTCATCTGATTCAGAATTAGTTACATCCAGATTCATAAGATCATTAATAATAACTTTTACGTTCTTCATGTTTTCAAGGTTAAGATTCTTAAAATGAATCTTCTTATAGCATGTTCCATCATACGGTTTAACAACAGTAATGTGTTCCCTAACAGATTCAGCTTCCTTGGCTTTGTTTAACCATAACTCCAACAAATCAATAACTTCTTTTGTAACTTGAATCTCGTGGATAAGTTTGTTGCTCCCACTATTCAAACCCTTTTTTAGAACAACATACAACAACAACAACAATAACAACAACATAATACAACAACAACATAAAAAAAAAACCATAAACTCTAGAACAAGGAAGAAGAATAATACCTTTGTGAATGAAGAGAGAGCTAATGATGAAGAAGAAGTGAGAAAATATGTGCTAGGGTTTTGCTGTGATAATACGGTGATACTGTCAAGAAGCGAAAGCTAATTCGCTTATATTATAAATAAGTAAACAATTTCACGACGATTGTTTACAAAAATTGTGATGAAATGTAATATCTTTAACAAAGGTTCAAATTAACAACTGTGGTGATAGGTATTTCAATTTTAATTTATATATTATAATTATAAGGACAACATCAATTGTAACGAAAAAGTAGAAAATTATTGGAGTTGTGATTCGAACCCTGTGACTCCTTAAATGTATAATCACGGTTTATTAGTTTGGCTGTAGTGCAATGTATTTTCGTAAATATAAATAAAAAAGCGCATCCAAAATGAGGTATTACCATGGTTAACAGTATGGCCGTTGTAATTTATTATAGTGAAAATTCTATTTTGTAGTAGTGAAGGGAAGCACCTTCCAGGCAAATGGACAAGTTAAGTCCCTGAGAGCTTGAGCCCTCCCTCGGGAAAATGTTGGGGGATACTATCCTATAAACAAAAACTAATAGAATTTAGAGGACTAGCAATACCTGAATCCATATGAGGAGTATGGAGGTCTTTGCCCTAGTGCTCTGAGGTAAGTCCAAATGGAGAGTCTGACGTCCGCTCTTCAATTAGAGAAGTTGTCGTCTTTAATGCCACATTGTCATCTGCACCCACCGTCGCTGAAATCGGGTCAAGATCAAGGCCTACCAAAAACAAAGGATTCTCAAGCTTGTCCTATGGGAGGGAACAAAAAAATGCACCGGAAGCCACAAAAGAAGAGGAATAAAAAAAAACATTCTCATGTAAAGAAGAATTCTTAGGGTGGTAAGGGTACAAGGGAAGGGATGTCACTACAAGAAAATTGGAAAATTGCGACGGTTCATTTTGGCAGATTACGATGGTTAGAACCGTCATAATTTGTAAGTTACGACGGTTTCAGTACTGTCGCGGAAACGTGCGTCGCGAGACCGTATTGCGACGGTTGTGAAAACTGTCGTACAAACCTTCGTTTTTTTTACGATGGGTAGCTAACTGACGTAATCTCCATATTGCGACGGTTTCCAACCTTCTTAACTTGCTTAATGATTTTTGTGATTACGAAGGTATATTGTGGCGGTTTGAACCGCCGCAAGTTGAAAATATTTTTTAAAATAAAATCTAAGGTATATTGTGGCGGTGTGAACCGCCGTAAGTTGCAAATAGTTTTAAAAAAAAACTGCACTCAATTTTTTTGTATTATTATAAAAAAAAAACAAAATAAAAAATAAAAATGATACGCAAATATCTGCTAAAAAACAAATTAAAAATGAAAAACAACACATCAAAATATAGTGAATGATGACAGAAATATCTGTCAAGTAACAATAAAATGATGATGCTAAGTAAGCATTCAACACAACAACAACATCAAATGCCTGCAAAGCCTCCATGAACTCCTTGGTTCCGAACCTCACAATAGTACCGAAGTTGTTCACCAAATCTGAAAAAAAGGACCCATGAGCTTTTAGAAACAGGTTCCAAATTCCAAATAAATAATATTTGAATGCATATTTTGAATTACATTAAGTTTGATATAATCAAAATGTGTCACCATACTTTAACAAAAACTACAGTTTAAACTTTGAAGATCATAACACCATAATTTCAGCAGATTCACCTCAATTCAAACAAGCACTTAATCTTTTAAAAACATGAAATTAAGACATTACCTGCTTTGGTCATTCCAATGCCACTGTCTATGATGGACATTGTCTTGTTAGCTTTGTCAGGCACAAGCCTAATGAAAAGTTCTGGCCGGGCATCCAGCTTTCTTTTATCAATCTAACTCTCAAAATGAATTTTATCTAAATCTTGTTGCACCAAAAAAGTTCTGGCTGGGCATCCATCTCCAAATATCATTATGTTCTTCACTGTCTTCTTTATATCAATATTCTCTTTATATACACCTGCTTTCACATGAATTACGACTCTTTCTTTTCCACTTCCCTTAGCAGCTGCTACACCTTCTGAGATTGTCTTATAGTCCCCGCTTCCAGCAAAGTGGACAAATACATCCAAAAAAACTCAAATGATGTACTTCAGAAACCTTGGTCTTATTAGAAATATTACGAACCTGGTTGACTGCATGCGATCTTTTAGGAGCATTGTCAGTATGCTCCAAACTAAGATATTGCTCCTAAGCACCATAAACATCCCGCCTCTATCAGAAGGATACCAAAAAAGGGTAGTATGAACATACAAAAAAATTAGTGATGAATACCGTGCAAGAGAAAGACATAACTACAATTAACTTTCAATTAATGCACCTGAAAACGACTGGATACAATGTCTGAATCCTGAAGGTACTCAGGACACCCAAGTGATAAAAAAGCAAACTTCCACTGGCCAATCAAAAAATATCATAAAACAGTTGGGTCGAATGAAATCAAATATAATATTTGTGTTCAGTGAAACCATCAAGTAAATAAAATGACTTCAAAAGCTTCAAATGTAACAAATAACAACTTAGGTAAGTGACGAAATACCTTGCTAAACTCTTCATCAGGAACTTGAAGCTTCTTCTGTATTCTCACTTTAATTTCACATAGAGCTTCACCTTCATGTATAACCAAGAAAAAAGGATCTCCAAAGTTTTGAATTTGCTGTAAAGTTCAGGGAGGGAAACAAAATACATAATTATCGTCGACGTGAATATCAGAAACATCAAAATATTTAAGAAGTTTTTAAAAAATGAATCAATTAAAACTATTTACCATTTGATTTTGAGCAGTGTCTTTAGTAAAATGGTACACGTTAATAAGCCGATCCTGTGGACCAATGTTTTTCTCTTCTTCTGGAATCTGTGAAATTCAAATAAAACCACAAAAGAGCTTCATTTATTTTGCAAGAAACCAAACAATTAAAAATAGCAACTAATTCTACATCCAGTCTGACATTGTAATTAGTAGAGAAAATGAAAGAAGAAACACACCATACTCTAAAGGTCTCAAACCCCACTTAAAGAAAGAGATTCATACCTCTTTTGCTCGCAATGTCCAGTATTGATCATTAATATGTTCAATCTTTTCATTGGATGGGAACACCTATACAGGCACATTAACAGGAAGTGATAAACATAAATAATAATATTTTTTGTCCAATAGTCAAACCGGAAACACAGAAACGCATGCAATTGACGAATCATAATTGAATACTTAATTTAGAAAACTTAACTATGATTTACAGATAATTTTGTTTGCAACAGTAACAAAATATTACAAATTCGTGAATCAGCCTCAACACAACGAATGTAACTAAATACCTTGTATATCTTGTGATAGAAGACTTCAAGCAGCCGTAGCTCAGCATTAGGATGAGATAACTCCACCTGAGCAACAATAGTTATAAGTGAGCATGATAAATAAGTATACTATAGTTTCATTATAGAAGAATTGCTTAGGCAGGCTCAGGAAATTATAGAAGAATTGCTAAAACCTGTGGTAAGTTTCTTCACTCCTAGTATTCATCTTCTCTCTCTACTTTAGACTGTTTGAGGTGGCTACTAATCTACTTCACTTTGTTTTAAGACTGGTATTAAGATACTGATAGAGGAATGTGTAAACAACAAGATTTGACCCAAAGGCAATTTGGTATCTGCTTATTTCAGAGTTGAATTAAGTAGTGTGATGAGTATACCATTTTTTGTGGCAGTAAAGCCTTCAATCATTAGGAATAATAAGAAACCTTGTGGTAGAAGATATGATGTTATAACATCAGAATTAACCATGGTTCCAGAACATAATAGAACCACATTTTTTCATCAACTGTCAAAACAAGGAGTTTCTATTATTAAAAGCAAATTAAGATCCAAACCACCTACAGACCCTATAATTCTTAGAAGTCAAGCCACTTCTACTAATCACTCACTGTATGAATTATCATTCCCATAGGAAAACCAACTTAGGAAACAAATTGAGATCTATAGGATGTCACAAAATTTCTGCTACAATATGAAGGTTTTAGAGGTCTATACAAGTAAACCTACAGCTTGGAGAGCAAACAAATAAACTACAAAATGCCATGAAACATCAAAGTCAAACTGAACCACCCAACAACATAAGAGATTCATTTACTTTTTCTTCTTTCGTATTTCAAAATATTCAGTTTAATTCAATGAAAATTCGCGCATGAGTTAGATCGAGGACCGGTCTTTAATTAACTGTGATTAATGAAGCAGGATAAAAAATGAGATCTAACACAAAATAAACTTGACAAGATCAAAATATAATAAACAAAGACAATGATATTAAAGAGAATCAGTGTTTCAGAATAACTCTACCACAGAAAAACAAACAACCATTTTTCTTTCTCAAATTTAACTCTCAAACAGAGAAATCTAACACTAAATGCTTAAAATCCAAACCAATTGAATGCAAAATTCAGAGTAAAATCCAAACCAGTTGAATGCGAAATTCAGAGTACTAATGCTAAACTCAAAATTTTCTAAATCTACTGCTATAACTACAAAAAAAGATTACAAGGAATGAGGGTCTATACCTATGTAATGCAGATAACAGGACAACAAGAGGCGGACTAGTGAAACCCGATTAGAAATCTGAATGACCTCACACCGAAACAGTCAGTAGTACAAGAGCACGGAGGACTCACGAAATCAAATGGTAGCCCGCCAAAAATTATCCAGCCAAAGCCGATTGTAAATAGATCCTAAACATCAATGCAGAAGAATAATCATTAGAGTTTAAGTTCAAAACATGAAACCATCGAAGTCCTCTCTTATGTAAATCGTATATATAATTATTTAAGCAAGGTAAAACAACGGGCAGGGAACGAACCTTCAGATTTCCGCAAATTGTCTGTGTTAGAGCGGAATTAAGAGTTGTGTTGAGAAATATACAGTAGTTCAAGAAGAATGCTAGTATGCATGAAAAAAGTAAAATAACCTGCCCAAGAAAAAAGGAACAGAAAAATCAGATTAATCACTAAACCAATCAAAGGAGAGGTTTAGGGTTATGAATTATGAGGTTCAACCCAATGAGGCTGCAGATATATTTGCTTAAGCTTCTCCATAATTCATTTTTCTAGCCAATTATCAAGGAAGGTCTAATTACGAAAACTACTACTTATCGAAGAAGTATAGCTATAAAGAGAATTTACAAGAAAACCAGGTGAGAAGAGATAAGGGAAATCGATTGTCGTCTTCAAGTCACCACGAATAAATGTCTAGACGAGAAAAACTGGACCACAAATGATACCTAAAATATTGTGGATAATTATTTCGGGTCAAAAACCCGATCACACTAAAACAAGGTAATAAAGTTTAATAGGCCACAATACGATCTATCAGTTACCATTGCACCACATAAGGCCAAAGCTATTAAGACCGCTAGTTTTTCCTGCGAAAAATTCATAAAGCCAAATAAATAAGATAGTCATGATTTACATGTTACAGGGAAACAAGATATAAACTTTTCACTTTATAAGAGTGTGAGAATAGGAATGTTACCGATGCGTGCTATGGTAGCAAGATATATTGTTGTAGTAATGTTTGCCATGAAAATAACAGCGTAACCATAACCATCAAAAGATAAGTCTTGTGCTCCCGCAACAAACACACCAAAGATAATCAAGCCAACACTGATAACAACCTTATAAATTTCAGTTAAATTAAGGAATCAAGGGGATGCTTCTTCAAGAAAAAATTGAACTTTAACTACACCAAGTTATAAATGCAAAGGGGGAAATAACACAAAGGAAATAACACTCAGAACATAATACTCAAGTTAGATTCAAACAAAAAGCTTGTTTCCAAATATATAAATAGCAAAAGAACCTCTAAGATGCCAAAAATCATGAATTTCTCAACTCTAATGGCAAGAAACTCAAAACTCATAACATAATACTCAAGTTAGATTCAAACAAAAAGATTATTTCCAAATATATAAATAGCAAAAGAAGCTCTAAGATTCCAAAAATTATGAATTTCTCAACTCTCATGGCAAGAAACTCAAAACTCAAAACTCAGATTCAACTTAGATTCAACCAAAAGGCTTATTTCCAAATATATAAATAGCAAACCAACCTCTAATATTCCAAAAATTAAGAATCCCTAAACCCTAAAGGCAAGAAACTCAACAAACTCAAGTTAAATTCAACCAAAAAGCTTATTTTCAACAAACTAACAAAAATAAAAAAAGAAAGAATCCGAACAAATTTAGAATACCTCAACCCTAAAATCCCATGAGCCGATCCATGACGAGAATCCTAAAAGCCTTCAAATCGAGAAGGGAAAAAAAGTAGGATTTCTGAAACCCACGTTGAAACTCCAAATGAGTGATGGCTGGTGCGAAGTTTAGCGAATGGCTGGGAAGAAGTAGATGGTGGAAAGCAGCGATAAAGAGTGGGGCTTACGGTGGAGGCAGGGAGGTTGTTCCGTTTCCGGTGGATGGACGAATGTGTGGCGCGTTTGGATTTTAGTGGGAAATTGAATAAAATTGTGAGGAAAAAAAAGAATTGGGAAGGATATCTCTGTAATTATGTAAACTCCATATTTAATTTTTATAAAAAAATTATTAAATAAAATCTCAATTAAATAAGACAAATGACTATTTCTGATTCATCCAACTCACTTGGGTACCAATACCCCTACAAAACAACAGGGTACCTAAGAATTTGCCTTTTTTTTATTTCTATTTTTTTATAGAATGTTATAGTATGGATATTGCAATTATATTAGTAAATAAATAATTATAATAATTATTTATTAAAATTAATTACTAAAATTGAAAAGGTTGGAAAATAAAAATGAAAGAAAAAGTGGGAAACTAAAGGAATAAAAAAATATTGATTATGATTGGCTAAAGTAATTGCGACAGTTCGCCTTAACTGTCGCGAGTGTGGAAAGAGGGTGGTTCTTTGGTAACTATCGCAATTATTTTATACAACATGCCTAAAAAATCTGCGACGGTTGGCTCAAACCGTCGTGAGAACTGTCGTAGTCCAGGAATAAGGATGGTTTTTTGATAACTATTGCAAAAAATCTACGACAGTTGACCCTAACTGTCGTGACAACCGTCACAATCCAGGAATAAGGACGGTTTTGTGATAACTGTCGCAACTCAAGTGTCGTAAATCTCATTTTTTCTTGTAGTGTGTGAATCTAAGATTGGCAATCAGCTTGCTAAAAACGACCCAATAAACCTTCCCAAATCTTTTTTTCCCAAAAACATGTGGGCCCCAAGCCAGGAGAGAGAAGGAGACAGTTCTCTCCTTGCATCGATATGGGGCTTGTAGAATTAAGGTGGAAAGGGATCCGAAAAGTTGCCAAGGGATAAAGTGGGGTTTGACTTTTCCCGAAACGGCGCATGTGCACATCTCCCAATTCCATTAGAACACTTGCAGAACCATCCAAAGATTTTTGAGAATTACTCCCTCCGCCCCACAATGAGTGACCCAGTTGAGTTTTCACGCAGATTAAGAAAAAGGAATAAATGAATGAGAGAGAGTGATATTTTTACTAAAGTACCTTTATCATGTATTGAGAATGATGAAAGTAATATTAATTAAAGGGTAAAATTAAAAAAGATGCATTAGAAATTAAAATGGATCATTTATTTTGAGACACTCATTTATTCCAAATGAGTCACTCATTATAAAACGAAGGGAGTAAGATATTTTGAACACCGACAAGACAAGGAGCATAATGCAGCAGCTAGCAGGAGCGAGACAACGAGTCGCCTGTCCGCCTCATATGCATCACTGTCACCATGAGACAGCTCCCCACCTACCAAATAGGAAGTCGGCAACAAAGAGTAGCCACATGGAAAGCTCTTGTCCCCACCATGCATCGAAAACTGCCCATCGTCTTCCTCACTGAAATCACCCGAAACTCCATCATTTTCACTTGAATCTTAAAAAAAAAAACCCGTTTGACCTTCGATACCGTCACAGAAATTATCCTTACTAGCTAGATCATCAATGGTACCCAACATTGAGCCTACGCCATCCACAAAAGCTGGGCCAAATAGTGAGGAGGGAGAGTTGGAAATGCACGAAGGAGTAACTTCTTCCACAACATAAACAAAATAAACCAATTCTCCAACTTTTAGATTGACCTCCATATCGATGAGAGAACCAAGTTCCTTAGAGACTAGAATTCTACCAGGTTCAAAACCAATTCCTAAACAAGAACTATGATCTACTTTTAAAACTTGACCAAACAATTTACCAATATCCATCAAAGCTTCTTTTTTCCACGCATGAAGTGGAATAACTCTACACATAACCCACACATTCTTTCTTGATATATCAAGAGACACAGACCACGGGACCATGGAAGTGAAGAAAGGTTTCCATATCTCTTATTCATTAGCATAAAAATCCTCCAATGTTCCTTCAAAAATAAAGCTTAAAATGGTATCGTCTCCTCCCATAGATGAGATTTTTATTGAAGGAAAGCCTAGGATAATAAGTTGTTCTAAAACAAATGACACTTGGATTTGTGAGTTCCGAACCCTAACATAACAGCTTGAAAGAGATGCAATCCTGGCATCGTCTTGCTCAACATCAAGCCACTTAACCCTCCCAGAGAAAGAAGATGGACATGTATTGAGTTCTATAAGTTTCAGTCTCATTCTCCATGAGGAGGATATCACATCTTTGAAGCTAGTTCCAAAAGCAAAACCACTAGTACTACTTCTAGATGCCCTAGAACAAGTTTCAGCATGTACCCTTAAACCATGCGAAGATAAAACCTTCACACCCAAATGATGCTTAGCAAATCTGGCAAGATTCACCCTCAACTTGAAAGAACCCATCCACACATCTGCTAGGGAAGTTTGGAGTTTGCGCAGATTCTTCACCTCTGAAAACCTAATGAAACCAAATCGTTCTCCAAATTTCGAATGTTCCGAAGGAAAAAAAGACTTCTTTCCCCAAATTGAACCTTTCAAAACACTTACGAGCCGAAGCATTCGAAGCTTTAACGAGAATATTTGAGACGTAAAAAGAAGTGAGATCTTCCAAACGTGCAAACTTCTTGGAATTGTTTATAGTAGAAAGGCACCAGATGTAATGCGAAATGCGAAATGCAAAAGAATGATTTTGAGAAATGACGATGCAATAATGATAATGAGGAATGTGATGCTACTGTTTTTATGATGGTGCAAGAATATATGGGAGTAAGTTTATGGACTCAGTGAAAGAAAATAAACCGTATAACCAAAATCATAGATATGATTGTAGGGCATATTATATGAATAATTCTATAAATATGAACCTGTCATAGATGAATCCATTTACTTGAGTATAAACCTGAGAATGCTATTGTCCTCTTTCTGATGGAACGATTACGCTTGATATCTGACCTAATGGGATAGCCAGAATATATAACCACCAGATGGGGGAAGGGACCTCTCAGCGGGCTATCGAAAAGAATGACCTAACCCAGCATGGCTCATTCAAAAAATTAAGCCCAATACAATATTCATTTAATTAAATAAATTAATAATTGATATATAATTATAATTTTTATTTAATAATTAATTAAAGGAAATCTATTATAATTTTAACGTTCTCCCACTTGGATGACTTTAATTAATTATTAAAATACAACAATTATAATAAACGAATATATCAATCATTTATCAGCAAAATAATGTGAGAAGGCACAAAATTTTTAACAATGTATAAATTGTATACAATAGGGAAACAAATCACACATTTCAAATACTCACATTTCACATATCGATAATGAATATGAATTAACATAATATAATGAAGAAATATGTAATCCAATAATGGTCCAAGCATCTGAAATGTTAAAAGAGATATGATTATTAAATTAACGTCACCTTATACATATCTCATTATGATAATTAAATACGACAATCAGACTCCCACAAATCCAAAATATCAAATGACTTAACTACGCCTATGTTGGCTACATGCCTTTGAAAAAAACCAACAGTTAAACCTTTGGTCAGTGGATCTGCCAACATGTTCTTTGTGGCAAGATGTTCAATTCGAGTCTGAAATTCAAGAATTTTCTCTCTGACAAATAGATACTTAATATCAAAATGCTTTGAGCGAGAAGAGCTCTTAGTGTTTTGAGAGAAACAGCAGCAGAATTGTCGCAATATATCACAAGTGGCCTAGATATGCTTTCAACAACCTTGAAGCGAGAGATTAAGTTCTTCAGCTATAGCTTGACAAGTAGCTTCATAGCAAGCTACATATTCTGCTTCCATGGTTGAGGAAGCTGTAAGAGTCTGTTTAACACTCTTCCACGAAATAGCTCCTCCTGCCATCTTAAAAATAAAGCCGGAAGTTGACTTTCGGTCTTCAAGGCAACCTGCAAAATCAGAATCAGAATAACCAATAACCTGAAGTTGATCAGACTTCTTATAGGTCAACATGTAATCCTTGGTTCCCTGCAAATACCGCATGACCTTTTTAACGGCTTTCCAATGACCCAATCCTGGGCTTCTCAAGTATCTCCCTAAAACATTAACTGCATATGCAATATCAGGACGAGTACAAACTTGAGCATACATCAAACTGCCAACAACGGAAGTATACGGGACTCTTTCCATTTCATCAATTTCTTTATCATTTTGAGGATATTCAGATTTAGAGAGTTTATCACCCTTTTGGACAGGAACAGTGCACGAGAAGCAAGACTGCATATTAAAGCGTTTAAGGATTCTTTCAATATATCCTTTTTGTGACAAACAAGAACACCACATGACCTATCACGAAAAATTTAAATGCCTAAAATAACAGAAACATCACCTAGGTCCTTCATATCAAAGTGGTTACTTAACATTGTTATTGTCTCATTCAAAAGACTAACACTAGTGCTAGCAAGAAGGATATCATCGACATACAACACTAAGAGTACATAATCTCTCCCACTAGTCTTTAAATAAATGCACTGATCTGAAGCATTTTCATTGAAACCAAAAGAAGTGACAACTTTATCAAACTTTAAATACCATTTTCTAGATGCTTTTTTTAATCCATATATGGATTTCTTCAGTTTTCATATTAACTTCTCTTTTCCTGCTTCAATAAAACCTTCAGGCTGAATCATGTAAACATCTTCAACAAGTTCTCCATTCAGAAAAGTTATCTTCACATCCATCTGGTGAAGTTCCAAATTAAAGTGTGCAACCAACGCCATAACAACTCGAAAGGCATCTTTGGTAGAGACGGGTGAGAAAGTTTCTTTGTAATTAATCCTTTCTCTTTGACTATAGCCCTTCGCCACTAGTCTGGCATTGTATCTATCAATTTTACCATCAGGATTACGTTTAGTTTTGAAAACCCATTTGCATCCATTGGCCTTGCAACCAACTGGCAACTGTGTGAGATCCCAAACACCATTATGAGACATATAATTTAATTCATCATGCATAACATTCAGCCAATCAGAAGCATGAGAACAAGAAATTGCTTCATTAAAAGTGGTAGGATAATCGTCATCATGAATATCAAACTCATGCTCTTGGAGATACACAACAAATTCATTTGATATTGTAGGTTTTCGAGCTCTTTGAGATCGTCTCAATTGAACAACTTCAGCAATGTTACTTGGTTCAGCAACACCAATAGGCTCTAAGGTATCAGTTTGTTCATGATCATCTATTTGTGGTGCCACAACTTGATCATTATTTTAAATTACTGGAATCACAACCTCATTAGGGAAAGGAAAAATTGGCATAGGGAGGAAAGTACGATTTTCTTCAAGAGTAACTGGTCGTGGCATAGAGACTCCACTATCCAAATCACCCTCAAAGAAACTTGCTCTATCTGATTCAATGACTCGTGTAGAATGAGAAGGACAATAAAATCTATAACTTCTAGACCCAACACTATATCCGATGAAGAAGCCATTAACAGTCTTCATATCAAGTTTCTTCTGTTGAGGATTGTAATGATTGACTTCAGCCTTACAACCCCAAACATGAAAATGTCTCAAACTTGGCTTCCTTCCTGTTAATAGTTCATAAGGAGTCTTCGACATTGATTTACTAGGCACCTTATTTAGAATGTAGACAGCAGTCTTCAAAGCATCACCCCAAAGAAAATCAGGCAATGACGAATGACTCATCATGCACCTAACCATGTCCATAAGCGTGCGATTACGTCTCTCTGCAACTCTGTTCTGCTGAGGAGTGCCTGGCATAGTGTATTGAGCCTCAATACCATATTCATCTAGAAATCTAGCAAACGGTCCTGAATTTCTTCCAGTCTCATCATATCTACCATAATATTCTCCTCCTCTATCAGACCCCACACATTTGACATTTTTTCCTGATTTCAATTCAATGGCAGCTTTAAAAGATTTGAAGGCATCCAAGGAACTAGACTTATCATGGAGAAGTTCTATCCATCCAAATTTGGAGAAGTCATCTATGAAAGTGATAAATTACATGTATCCACCCATAGCATTGGGTGTAATAGGTCCACACATGTCTGTGCGAATCAATTGCAATACATCTTCACATCTATTCGCTTTTGTATTCCTAGTTTTGGCAGTGAACTTTCCTTTGAGGCAATCAACGTAAGTTTCAAAATCATAGAATTCAAGATTATGCAGAATACCCTCCTTAATTAGTCTTTCAATACGAGGTCTAGAAATGTGCCCTAAACGTTTATCCCACAATATCGAAGAATTCTCATCTTTCCCATTGCGCTTTGTCCCAACAACAGAATTAACAGACATCTCATTCACATTCAACATATATTAAAACAAACATCAAGTTTTCCATTACCAACAACAAAAGAGTAACCACATTTATCCAAAGCTAAAATAGAAATCAAATTCCTTCTCATTTAAGGTACATAAATTGCATCTTTTAAAATCAAAACGTGTCCGGAAGGTAAAAACAAGGAAACAACTCCTATCTCCATCACCGATACTCTAGCTCCATCTCCCACAATGACCTTTACCTCAACGTCACTTGGTTTCCTCAGGCTTGTGAACCTCTGCAAAGAATTCACGACATGAATAGTGGCACCTGAGTCCAACCACCAAGTATTGGAAGGAACATCTACTATATTTGATTCAAAACAAGCTAAAGCTAGGAGTGTCCCTTGTTTTTCAAGTTTCGTTTTCAAGATAAAACAATCATCCGTCTTATGCCTATACTTCTTGCATTACTTACACTCTCCTTTAAAGAAAGATTTCTTAAAAGACTTATCCTTAGGCTCCAGATACCGTGTTGTCCTTTTTCCTTTCTTATCATCAAAATGTCGTTTTCCCTTATGAAAGTTTTTCTTGAAATCCTTTGTTCTTGAAGTAGAAGCAACAAACTGAACACTTTGAGCTTTTGCCTTTTTCATAGAATCTTCCTCTTGAGTTACTATGGCTATCACCTCATCCACAAACCATTCAACTTTCTGGGTATTATAGGAGGTCCTCATAACATCAAATTGAGGAGGCAAAGACTCAAGAACCCTCCAAATTAAAGTGCTCTCACCAATTTCAACTTTGAGAGTTTTAAGTTTATTATAATAGTGGATCAATTTCATAATATGCTCACGCACACCACTAACGCCATCATACTTAGTTTTGTTAAATAGAGAGAGATACTCACACTTCTTAGCCTTATCAAAACGGGTGAACTTCTCACCAACAGACTTCAGGTAATCTTTAGCACTATTAATTTCTGGGATTCTTTGTCTTATAGATTTTTCCATAGTGTAAGATATCACCTTAAGGCACACTCTATTGGAGTGTTCCCATTTTTTATAAAGATTCCTCTGAGCTTCAGTAGACGCGTCAGTAATAGCGCCAGGCTTTTCAGTTCTCAGAGCCAAGTCAAGGTTGGCTATAGCCAAATAAAGGTCGAGAGACTCTTTCCAGTCCTCATAATTGGTCCCATTCAGAGTTTTGACAGAGTTAGGAAAAGAGACCGTCATAAAGGAATAAGGAATCATCAAATGAATAATTATGTAATATAAAAAAAATTATTCCACATATACCAGCCAAGTATGTTTCTAATAAAACTCTAGCTAATTATGATCTTACATCAAAGATACAATAATAAACAGAAACTTATGTTACCAAAATTTCAATATCGATAGGATATTTTAAACATGATAAATAAGCATAAGGTGCATACAATATTTTGATTCATAACAAAATTACACTAATAATAGTATGTCGATATGGTATAATTATTATTAATATAATATAGATCATAATTACTAATAATTTTATTTATTCTAAATTTATATCAATAATGATATATCGATAGAATATGATTATTATTAATATAAATAATTTTATCACCAACAAATTTATTATATAATTATTACACAAAATTCATATAATTATACACATGATAGGTGAAATTATAATCATACGAATCAACAATATTTGTTCTAAACAAATATAATAATTTATATTATTATTACGATAATATTCAATTATATATAATAATTACTAAGAAAATATAAGAATGTCATGTTTCATAAAACAAAATTAAAATCCAAGAATATTATAGACATTAATATCCAAGAATATCATAAGCATTAATAATAATAATAATGTGATAGCACTACAACAGTGCATAGGTATTACAAAGAGAAAGAAAATTGTTAGCATATTTAATGTGACAGCAGGTATATAAAAGTGGCGTGCAAAACATCAATGCACTGTGAAATAAAATAAAAAAAATAAAAACTCTGTTAACCCTGTTTATCATCTCCTTCACCCAATTGAGTAGAAACGGGTCGTACAATTCGGTTTCCGACCCGGTTAATAATCCATCAAATCTTAACAAAAGACAATAAAATTTATATTTATTTTAATCGTTTTTTAAAGTTAGAACGATTCCACATATTGATTTCACGAATCGGGATAAAAAAAATGCAAGTCAAAATTTTTTGAGTTTTAACGTGATTTTGATTTTCTCAATGAAGGTTTGAACAAAAAAAAAACTGTTAATCCTTTAGTATTTTAATCGTACAGGTACCGACACAAAATTGTTCAAAATTTTCTTATATCCTTACTCAAATAAAAGGAAAAATCGATTTGATTATGGTTTATATATATTATTGATGATATTTTTCTATATTATTTTTCATATCAATTAAAATTAGAACAGACACATATCTATAGAGAGAGAAAGAATAGTACACACACACAAATCAGAGGAAAATAAACACATATGAATTGAAAAGGGATAAATAATTTACATAACAATTATCAATTAAGTATCGATCAGTACACTCAATTTACATAACACAAAATTATAAATTACAAATAGCCATACAACATATCTATTTAGGCTCTGATACCAATTGAAGAAAAATAAACCCTATAACCAAAATCATAGATATGATTGTAAGGCATATTATATGAATAATTCTATAAACATGTACCTGTCATAGATGAATTCATTTACTTGAGTATAAACCTGAGAATGCTACTGCCCTCTTTCTGATGGAACGGTTACGCTTGATATCTGACCTAATGGGATAGTCAGAATATATAACCACCAGATAAGGGAAGGGAGCTCTGAGTGAAATATCCAAAAGAATGACTCAACCCATCACGGGTCATTCAAAAATTAAGTCCAATGCAATATTCATTTAATTAAATAAATTAATAATTGATATATAATTATAATTATTTATTTAATAATTAATTAAAGGAAATCCATTATAATGAAAACAACCTACAAACTTTATATAACATCACATAATTGTATCTTATAGTGTTTTTTTTCTTTGTCTCTTGGTGTCTTGTCTCTTGCCAACAGAACATAACAATTGTTTAGCCTCATAGAATCAGCTAGGGAGCACATTATTCTTAGGTTAAATATCATTTAACAGAGTCAGCAAGTCTGTGATGCTTCTATCAGACCAGCCATGGCGTGCTTTTAAGTTATACAATTTTAAGACCGTAGACAATCTTGTAAATTTAGTACATCCTTCGTACAATGGAGTCTCTACATCACTTACTAGCCTCTCAAATATTTGAGGACAACCACAAAGATTTTTTTCAATTACATTGACAAATTTTTTAACTCGATCAAACTTATAATTTGTATCTTTTTCAAAATCATTTGATGTATCTCTCCCATTGCTCTTTTTTTGTGGACTTGGTTTTTTTCCCGTGCATTTTCCAACAAGTATAGTTTTTATCAATTCCATTTCATATTAAGTGATCTTCCAAAACATTTGCACTAACGTCCGTATAACAACATTTTAAGCAAGGGCATATGAGTTTACTATAGTGTCTTCGGTATGAGCAATAGCAAACCTAACAAACTCTTGAACCCCATCTTTGTATTCTTTTGACGATCGATTGATAAACATCCATTTCCGATCTATATTTCATAACAAGTAACATATATAACTAGTTAACAACTGGTTCTAACAATCAAATTGGGTTCTACATACGAATCATATGTCCAATTTCAGTGTCTTAGTCTTATAAGGGCATATATATATATATATATATATATATATATATATATATATATATATATATATATATATATATATATATATATAGTTCACTATTGATTATGATTTTGATTATGAAATTTTTGAAAAATCAATTATTTATTAAATAAAATCAAAACATAATTAAAAAATAAAAATTAAACAGCTTAATATCCTATGAGAATGCAATTTATATGGGTGCATATCCTATGAGAATGCAATTTTTATGTAAGAACATGAGAATGAATCTAAATCATTAGATTTTAAAATAAATGGTGGAGATTATGTGTGGTTTTTGTTTTTCTCTCTCTTCCATTATTAAAATAAATGATGGAAGAGAGAGAAAAAAAACTTACACATAATCTCCACCATTTATTTTAAAATCTAATGGTTCAGATTCATTCTCATGTTCTCACATAAAAATGGCATTCTCATATGATACGTTCCCTATATATATATATATATATATATATATATATATATCTTACAGAGTGCACTATTGATTATGGTTGGACTAGCGACAATAGACCACAAAAAGTATGACAAAATGCAAGACAGATTCACCATTTTAAAAAAAAAAGGCATATATAAAATGAATTGTGCCAATGTTAGGAAGCAAAATTGCTAAACCCTAACAAGATTAAACTAAACTAAGAGAAGCAATAAAACTATCTAAGAGAATTAAAATAACATTTGATTTCATTGATTGATTCCCAAATAACACATTACTCTTTAATATATAGAGCTCTAAATGCATAATAGCCATACATGTGGCATAATCTCAAAGCCTTAAGAACATTCTAGAAATATTAAAATACTAAATAATATATTAAAACTACTAAATAAAATATCTAATATCACTCTCTATCACTACTTACCCCTTCAAAATCAACCTTGTCCTCCAGGTTGTAACAATAATAGAAACTTTTCCAGGATCCCACTGTGTAAAGCAGTTAAAATCACGGTTGACGTTAGTACCTCTCAAATCAACCCCAAACTCAAAACTCTCAGAACAATCATCCCTCAAGGAATTATTCGAATTAGAATTGGAATTATTTGGATAATCCCTCAAATCCCTATCAACTTTCTGACCATGTAATAAATAATCAACACCAGCATTAGAATTAACATTAACACTAGCATTAGTGTTAACATTAACACTAGCAGTAGCAGGAGTAACCTTGGCATTAGAAACAGGTGCAGTCCCCAAACCTGTCTGGGCAGCCTTCAAGGCATCATAATCCCTTATAACATCATCACATACATTTTTTTGGATCAGTGGAACAGATGACCCTCCTGGAATCACAGCAAGTACATTGTCCCATCCTCCTCTAACACCTCCACAGTGCCTCTCAATCAACTCCTTCAGTGGTATACTCATTTCTTTAAATACTTTCGCCGCTTCTTCACCCTGGTGCTGCTTTTCCAATCCACCCATTAACCCATTCATAGTCACGGCATTACGATCATACCTCTGCTCAAAAATCATTTTAGCGCAACCCATTAAACCATACCTAGGAAAACCATTAACCAAAGCACTGCCAACATATAAATCATGTAAAAACCCGGACTTTGCAATACTTGTCAGTATCTGCTCAAGCAAAACCAGTCCACAGTCAACAAGAGAACATGCAGCAGTTACTAAACTACACAATGTATATTCATTAGGCCTTAAATTAAGCTCAACAGCTTCCATCTGCATTCCAGAAAATAGCTCAAAAGCTTTAACAGCATCACCCATTTGACAATAAACCGAAATTATAAAATTCCACGTAACAGAGCTTCTAAACTCTATTTCATCAAAAACACGCCGAGCATCCCTAACAGAATCAGAGCAATTGGAATACATTGTCATAAGCATCTTTCCACTGCAACCACAAGATGGTTCAGATATCAGAAACGCATTATCCTTAGACTTGGTTGGCTGTATAGGAAGCCCTTCGTCGGCTAAGGCGGTCGGATGGAACTGTACAAACTCCATGTTGGAAATCACAGCTTGAGCTCGGTGTGCCATTGCAATTCCATCTCCGGTGGCTACCAATGGATTTGTAGTTTTAGGATAAATATGTCCAGCTCCCCCTGACGCTAGTAAAGTCGTCTTTGAACGAAATGTTATCACCTCTAAGGTTTCAGTATTCAGAGTGTCAACGCGGAGACAAGTTATATCAGATCCATTCTGACAAGTGAGAAGATCTATAGCAAAATGGTGTTCAAACACAAAAATATTAGGATTGCTGGTAACTTCCTCCCATAGAGCGCGTTCAATCTCTTTTCCAGTCATATCAGCAGCATGAACAATTCTATTATGTGAATGACCACCCTCCCTCATTAGATGCAAGTTACCGTCTTCCCCGCGATCAAACGATGTGCCCATAGCAATTAGTTCCCTGACTCTATCTGGTCCTTCGGTACAGACAACTCGAACACTCTCCTCGTCACAAAGATAAGCACCAGCTACAATGGTGTCCTTCATGTGACTCTCCACAGAATCTGAAGGGCAGAGCACAGAACTAACACCACCCTGAGCATAATTTGTGTTGCATTCATGAGGCTCGACCTTTGTTATGACTGCCACAGTTCCATATTTTGCAACTTCGAGCGCATATCTGAGGCCAGTAAGTCCACTCCCAATGACGGAAAAATCAAAGTACTTTGTATGACCGCCTATTTTGCACGAGGAAATTACTTTGAAGAGTTTCCGATTCTTACAAAACAGAGGTTCAGAAAACTCACATCTGTGTATCTGCAGTACCTTGGAATTGGATACCCCTTTAGACCATGAAAGCTCTTTTTGTAAGCATCTCTTGATAGGCATATCAGAAACCCATGCAGTTCTTCTATGGCTTCGTCCATTGTAGTTGGTCACTCTGTAATGCAATATGCCCCTTCCAGCAGCAGGTATAGAACTTGCCATTGCAATGTTTCTCAAAGATATCATTGAAGAAGAGGATACACCATCAATCGCCTTACCCGAGTCTCGTTCAACACGAACAAACCCAGATTCGAGAATAACAGCATGAACCGCGAACATCAAAAGTTTGAAATCGCTAACATCATCGCCAAGCGCTTCTTTAAGAACCTTTTTCACAAAATCAGGTTCGGGATTGCTCTTCTCCACCAACGCCACGGTTTCGTCGGATACATCCACCATTTCTATGGTTTGCACTTCGGCGGGCTTTTCTACCAAAGTCGGAGGCTTTTCTGCGGCGGGTTTGTGGGGGAGGGTTTGTGTAATAGGGTGAAAAGAGTTCCCATGGAAAAGATGGAAATGAAGGTGTGGTAGGAGTTGGAATACTCCATGGATGATATTGGTATGCCATGGGAGGTTTTGGTGTTCAAGGATGAAAGCACCAATTGTTAGGAAGCAAAATTGCTAAACCCTAACAAGATTAAACTAAACTAAGAGAAGCAATAAAACTATCTAAGAGAATTAAAATAACATTTGATTTCATTGATTGATTCCCAAATAACACATTACACTTTAATATATAGAGCTCTAAATGCATAATAGCCATACATGTGGCATAATCTCAAAGCCTTAAGAACATTCTAGAAATATTAAAATACTAAATAATATATTAAAACTACTAAATAAAATATCTAATATCACTCTCTATCAGCCAATTTGATCTATATTTTACTAATAAATAAGAAAGTACCACATCATCTATATTTACTAATAAATAAGAAAGTACGACATCATCATAGAAACTACGTCAATATAGACATATAGTGCATGGAAGAGAAGAAAAATATTATCCATGAAAAAACTATAAAACTACATGCAAAAGACCGAACATACTACGCCGGATTTTGTCTTTACTCTCTAACAAAAAAGAACTTTCTGCAGAATTTTTCAGTTGAAAGTAATTTTTTCTCTGTATCGCTATCGTCCTTGAACTCTAACCATTCACGAAAAACAAAATTACAACATCATACATATATATATATATATATAATGGTTACAACATAATTCACGGTAAACTTTTGAGAATTTAATAACTTCAGTGAGGTACAGTAATGTGATTAAGAAAATTTCAGTAACTTGGGACAGCTATATATATATATATATATATATATATATATATATATATATATATATACACAGTGCCGGCCCTGTAGCTGTGCAACATGAGCAACAGCACAGGGCCTCATATTTTATGGGGCCTCTACTAACACACTTTGAACTAACAATTAATGAAAAAGATTTAAAGTTTATACAATGCTATATGTTTAAAGTTTATACAAGGTTTGCACTATATACTAATATTGAAACTTTATCTCTTTAATATTTTTCAACGAGTGGACTTAAATATATCTATATACTATTACTATTGGTTACTACTAATACATGATTTGGACGGAAAAAGAATGATTTTTTAAATTTCACACTAACATTTTATCATCATACTGAATAAAAAATTTGATTTCATATATGGTTGACATATTATTAGTTAAACACCGTAAAATAACAACAAGCTAGTTTACATGAATTATGATGAACAAAATTTTAATTCAAGTCTTAATTTAATTGTCTTAACTTAATTACTATTATTATTAATTACTTATACATTTAACATTAAGCTACGTGACATTAGTTAAATAGAATACTTTTTCACTACAATTGCATAATATGAATAACGAGTCTATATTTTATTTCATTTATTTTTCGATCTTTATCAAAAATAATAATTTTAACAAAAATATTTTTATTTATAACAAGTTAAATTTAAAATTCGAACGGGGCCTCCGAAATATTTGGGCCGGCCCTGTATATATATGTGCACCTTATGGATTAAGAAAATAAGATATTATTATATATGCGCAACAGTATTCACCTTGAATAAATATGTTATTACATGAATGGTTTTAAATTGCGGACCGCATCACCTGATGCGGCCGCAATATTGCGGTTGCGGTAGTGTCCGCATCCGCATCAGGCCGCAATTGCGGTGTGATTGTAAATCACACTAAAAACCGCATCATAATGAGGCATCGGCCGCATCATCACACCGCAATGACCGCATTAGCCCGCAACAATAGATGACATGTGAAACCTAATACATATAATAAAGTATATTATTTTATGTCGATGGAAAATAAATTCACGCCGCAACGACCGCAATCCGCATCGCAACAGCTGCAATATCCACAACCGCAGTGACTACAACCGTAACCGCATCTGCAGCCGCATCCGCAATTTAAAACCATGATTACATGTGCACCTTATGGATTAAGAAAATAAGATAGCTAATGTATATCAAGGGGGTACATTTCACCAACTGAATTTAGAAATTAATGTCACGATGCTACCTCCGTGAGGTACAGTAATGCGATTTTCAAAATATCAGTAACTTGGGACAGCTAGGGGATTACTTTAATTCGGTAAGACATTGATAGAAGATAACCACTGTTTATTATAGATAATCTATGGAGAAAAGTTCTCAAATCAAAGAGGAATTGCACAATTACACACTTGACCAGAAAATAAAAGTTACACGGAAAAATTGGCAAAGACACGGTTTCACCATGCATTTCGATATGTATGAGTTTAACTTGCACCATGTCATGATTGTCTAGTATCTTTATTTACATATATTTATGACTAATACTGTTAGCTGCATTTTCGAAAACACATCTTTGCAGAAAGTCATGAGCAAATAATCAATAGCAAGAGAACAATGGGAAAATATATCCCCTCGTTATAAACTCGAGTGATAGATGATGACATTTGTCGCTACGCGAAAAACAACCGGCGAAGACACAGAATCGCTATCAAACTTTATTTATCCCAACGGATAAAGGAAAATATCGAGAAAACCTCAGAAGAGAGAGAACATGGTCTCGCAACTAAATTCGAGTTCGGAAGTCGATTACGCAAGTGAAAGACATTAACACTCCTCGCGTCCAGTTTACTCAACGGGATCCACTCTTGTTGTTCTGATAAAATGGTGTGTATGTCTAAAGCTTACTTTCTAAGGGAATGCATGAACGAAAAAAGAAAACAAAAGGGGGCTCGCCAGGATCTTGTAATCCTGTGCTACTGCCTACTTATTCCCTTATGCAATGGGAAAGTCAGAGCAATCGTAGTTCGGAGGACTACGGTGAAAAAATGAAAGGTTGTTCGTCAAGGATTGGGGCTCTTGTGCCTACTTATTCTCAACAGGAATGAGAAATTAGAGTATCCGTAGTTCGTGGGACTACGGGTTGTTGGTGTTTTTTTATGGACGATGCTAACGTTTGCATTCTAGTAGTTAGATGTTTACCGCTCGCTCGTGGAGTCTTATGCGTTACCTGTATTGCGGTAGAACGGAAATAACATGCCCTTTCTGAAAAGGTTTTGAAGAGAAAATCCCGAAGGATAAAATGACTTGCATTTGTTGAAGTGTTTTTGTTAGGGTTTTGAAAAGAGTTTGAGACGTGTATTGTACTAAAGTCTTTGACAGTAGGAGTGAATATTTTGAACAAATTATCCAAACGTCTCACGTATAAAATACTTTAAGAGGTATGGAAAACTCCCGCTCATCTTTTCTCATGTACTTAAGGCACATGACGTATACAATTAAGTATTTTTGGATTTTTATTCAAGAAAAGATTTTGAAGGATGCAATGCAAAGAAAAAAAGAAAATCTAGGGGAGACTTATTCCTAAATGTTATCATGCAAAATAATCCTAAGGTTGGGATTAAAGGGAAAATCTACCCTAATGTTATAATGCAAGGTGGACCTAAAATTGAGGATGAAGGGGAATTCTACCCTAATGTTGTCGTGCTTGGATAAACATTCTAATGTCTATTCAACTTCAAACTTAATCAAAAATTAAGTTGAACTAGGAAGCCCTAAAGGGAACAAATGTAGAATAATCTCTAAATAAAAAGATCCAAGGCACAAGCTCACAAAGTTATAAACCCAAGTTGATTAAAGAAACTAATTAATAGAAATTAAAATCCAAGTGATCAAAGATTAAAACCCAAATAATTAAATTATAAACATAAATAAAAAATTAAAAAAGATTAATTCACAAAAGCTAATTAAAAAAATATTTTTTGAGTTTTTATTATTTAATTGAAAACAAATAAACTAACTAATCTAAAAAATATTAAAGAAAAATATTTCAAATTTTTAAATCAAACTAACTAAAAAAAATATTTCTAAACTGATATTAAAACTACTAATAGAGACAATATTTCTAAACTAATTAAATTAACCACAAAATCTAAGATAAATCATAAGAGGGGTGAAAAAATACATGGGGTGTGCAAAACACCAAATGTTCATGGGCCCAAACTCAACCCAAACACAAACCAACACAACTAAATTATAACATAATAATAAATAAATATAAACCTCTAAAAAATAATAATAATAAAAGAAAAAACAAACACATAAAAAGGTATATATATATATATATATATATATATATTGTTATGAAAAACGATACCGGAATAACAAAGTATATTTGGTTTCTTGAACACCAAGAAATCCACAAGGGTAGAAAAGAAGGAAAAAACTTTAACAAACAACCGAAACACTATTAGGGTTCCCAAAGAAAGAGAAAAGAGGCAGAAGAATAGAGAATTGGTTAAATCTGTTTTACTATTCACTTTCTCAATAGGGTTCAAAGATTATAAGTGACTACCAATAATTAACGTCTTTCAACCTAATAAGGTTTTGTCACACCTTATGAAGAGAAACTAGTATGATATTTATAATAAACCTAACATACTAAACTAATGGACTTTTTAACAATTACCCATTACAAGCTAACTTAGGGTACAACCTAACTTAAACAATTGGATCCATAACACAAGGCCCAATTCGATATCCTACAAACTAGAACATAATTCGACTACAACATGTAGGTCTTCGACAGCAGCATGTGAGCGGACTTCGACGACATGCTAAAACTAGAGTTCGATCCAATATCTCACAAATCTCCACCTTGGATCTAACTCTATATCCTCAAGAAATAAACTAGTTTTCTTCATGCAGCTTTATCAACTGCATATAGTGGAAAAACTTGCAACTGGGCAACGGCTTGGTGATCATATCAGCAACATTATGATCTGTCGAAACCTTCAGCACTTGGATTTCTCCACGCTCGATTACCCCTCTGACGAAATGCAGCCTCACATCAATGTGCTTGGTTCGCTCATGATAGGTTGAATTCTTCGACAGGTGTATTGTACTTTGACTATCACATTTAACAGTGATAACTGGGCCTTGAAGTTTCAGCTCCTTTGCAAAACCTTCAAGCCACAATGCTTCCTTTACAACTTCAGTTAGGGCGATATATTCCGCTTCAGTGGTTGATAAGGCAACAAACTTCTGAAGTGTTGCTTTCCAACTGATTGTTGTCCCAAACATAGTGAACACATATCCAGAAATAAATTTTCTAGAATCCATCCAACATGCATAATCAGAGTCGACATAATCTTCGATTACCGCTTGACTATCTTCACCCAAGGCTCCACCATAAATTAGGAATCTATTAAGAGACCCATTTATGTACCTTAAAATACACTTCAATGCTTGCCAGTGAGCCTTTCCAATATTCATCATGTACCTGCTTATAAGACTTACTGCATATGCTATGTTAGGTCTAGTACTGACCATAACATACATCAAAGAACCCACTATATTAGCACATGGAATGTTATTCATATAAGCTCTTTCGACATCAGTACAGGGA
The DNA here is from genome assembly GCA_022829125.1 of Lathyrus tuberosus. Classification (NCBI taxonomy): domain Eukaryota; kingdom Viridiplantae; phylum Streptophyta; class Magnoliopsida; order Fabales; family Fabaceae; genus Lathyrus; species Lathyrus tuberosus. Next base: position 11,798,098 of record JALAZF010000034.1, read on the forward strand.
CACTGATCTATACTCAGCTTGAATTGAGGGTTTATCGGAGTCACAACAGGCTTTGAATTCGACATACCATACTTTTCGAGAATCTTCCGCAGGTATGCCTCTTGAGATAAGCATAATTTTGACTGCTTTCTATCTCTTCGGATGTCAATCCCAAGAATCCTGGACGCAGCTCCCAGATCCTTCATGTCGAACTCCTTATTGAGTCCAGCCTTCGCCCTCATTACATCTTCAACATTGTTGCTTGCTATTAGAATATCATCCACAAAAAGTAACAAAATAACAAATGAATTACCGGGTCAAAATTTGAAGTAAACACAGTGGTCGAAATGACTTCTAATGAAACTTATGCATGCCATGAACTTGTCGAATCTCCTATTCCACTGTCGAGGAGATTGTTTTAGTCCATATAAAGATCTCTTCAGTTTGCACACATAATCTTCCTTTCCCTTTTCGACATACCCTTCAGGTTGCCTCATCAGGATTGTTTCATCTAGATCACCATACAAGAACGCAGTCTTCACATCCATCTGTTCCAGATCAAGGTCCACTACTAAAAAATTCGATTTTAGTGACCGAATTAGAGTCCGAAAAAGCTTAAAAATTGGTCACTATAACGTTTTGCAACCAATTTAGAGACCATCATTTTTCGGTTGTAAAAGTGCTAGTCGCTAAGTTTTTACGACGAATTTAGTGACCGAAATTCAGAGACCGATTTTGTGACCGAATTTAGAGACCAAACTTAGTGACCTATTTTAGTGTTCTTTTTTCAAAAAATAAAATAAAAAGATGCCTAATTTGGGAATCAAACCTGTTACCTCCAACTATTTCAGTTAGGCCTTACCACTAGGCCACTTAATAACATTTATTAGGTTATATATATATATATATATAAATAATATTTAGAAAATTACTAATTATTATTTAATTTAATTGGATCTAATGAAAATAAAATTTGATTTTATTAATGTAATTTTATTATGCACATATAAAAATTGCATATAATAAAAAAATTCACTTTTATACATATATAAAAATAAAATAGCATAATTGTTTATATAATTATATGTTTTATTTGTTAAAATAATAAAAAGGTGAATCTTTTATTAAAAAATTAAAAAAAGGATGAAAATGTTTTAAAAAAAATTGGGAGAGAAATAATAACATAATAAAGAGGATTAAAAAATTAATAAAAAAAAACAACAAAAATATCAGTGACCGAAATTTCGGTCTCTAAATTTTTTATATAAACTAACTATTGTATAAAAACATTTTTTCAAGACCTGATAGGTGGTCACAAACTTTTGGTCGCTAAATCGGTGGCTAATTTTTATTTAGTGACTGATTTAGTTACCTCTAAAAGTTTACTCACGGATATCAAATTTTCGTGGCTAATTCAGTGGCTACAGTGACCGAAATTTTTTGGTCACTAAAAGCGAATTTTCTAGTAGTGGTCGAACTGTGCCACCATGGCAAGCAACATTCTAATGGACTTGTGCTTCACAATAGGAGAGAACACATCATTGAAGTCGACACCTTCTTTATGAGTGAACCCTCTAGCGACTAATCTTTCCTTGTATCTCTTCGACGCCACTCCTTTGATTCCTTCCTTAACTTTGAAAATCCATTTACAGCCGACTAACCTAGCTCCACCATTTACAACCTCCTGTGGCCTGGCTCTAGGCACCATAACTTATAAGCTTTGACTCCTTCAGGGTATGTAACACCCCAAATTTGTAAGAATATTTATTTAATTTATTTAAATATAATATTCACGATTTTTGGTGAATATTGGTGTTTTGGGCATTGTGTGGAATTTTGTGGAGTTTTGGTTATTTAATTAAATAATAGTATATAATATGAATATATTAGTATTGTTATTAATTTAAATAATATTAGAGGAATTAAGGGTAAGATGAACTTTTGAGGAGGATTAGTGAGGGTATTATGGGGAAAACCCATTTTGGAAGCCCAAGGGTTTAACAAAAAGGAATTGGGAAGAATATGATTCATTTTGTTAGATTGTGAAAAGAAGGGAAAAGTGCAGAGCTCTGAGGAAAGAAGGAAAAGGCGAGGATTCGAGAAGGTTTTCGAAGAATCGGTAGAGAAAGCTCCGAATCGACAATCTAAGGTATGAGGAGTATTGCCTTTCATTGTTTTCAATATAGGAAGTGATGTGTTTAAAATGGATTTTTAAGGTTTTTGGGGTTTTTGAAGGGTTTATGAGTTATTGATGATTTAGAGGTATTTTTGAGGATCGATGATGGATTATTAAGGGTTGAATTGATTTGGGTAAAAATAAGCCTTCGAGGCAAAACCTTTTTGATGATATGTGGGATCTTGTATGAGAAAGGGATTTATGGGAACCTTGGGAGTTTGTGAAGGTTTAGGTGATTTTGAGTTAGGATAGTGGAATTAACCAACCTAATAGTCGTAGGTTTTATGCCTTTGATTTCCTTAATGTTTCAGGATTATTTTGGGGGTGATTTGAGGTTCGAATCGTAAAGGTTTTTGGGGCTGGGATACTACTGGTGCGTAGCAGCAATTGCAGGAATCGCTAGTTCACAAAGCGAACATATCATTCGCAAGGCGAATGTTCGCCCAGGCTCGCAAAGCGAGCAGCGCAGCGAATGCGCGATAAATTGTGTGATGATATTGGGATAAATTCTGAGGTTGATTTTGTGGGCTCGCACAGCGAATGTCCCAGCGAAGGGCTTCGCACAGTGAATAGAGGTAGCGATGAGAGGTGAAAGGGGGAACTCTCTGGTTTTTGTATGGGATATTGGGGTGTGATGGAGTTTGCAAAGCGAACATGTTCGAAAGGCGAACGTGGTGGCGAACGCCTGCTGTTCGCGAATTGTTTTATGTTTCTTGAGGTGTTTTGATGTTTTGATGTTGTGACTTTTCTGATGAAATTCCCTGATGTTATTAATGATCATATGACGATGATTTCGTGATGTTTGATGATTAATTGATGATATAAATTACCGTGATGTATATTGATGATTATGAGCTGTTATATATGATGTTTGATGATTTAAGTGATGATATGAATTACCACGAGTGTGTTGATGATTATGAGCTATTTATACCTGATGTTTGGTGATTAAATATTGATGTGAATTAGCATGAGCTATGTTGATGATGATAAGATGGTGATGCATGATGTTTTGATGAATAAATGACGATATGACGAATATGAGATTTTGATGAATGATGATGCACGTGATGACTTTATTGATGATGATGATTATGACGTTGTGCATTATGCATTCATAGCATATTTTGATGATGATGTTAGGACTTCGGTCCAGTGATGATGATGTTAGACTTTGGTCTATTGTGTCTTCCATCCCATTGCGTAGATGTGAAGTGGTTTATGACGTGCTCCAATTGTTGTGTGGAACCGATCCTATTGACGAGGATCTTTGGAGAGTGATGGCCTAAGTGTTTATTGATTGTGACGATTGGTACCACATGCATGAGTCCTGTTGTGCATTGCATTTATGTGGCATTTCTTGTGATTTTGGATGACGTGTTTTGATGTTTGTCTGTGATGACTCTGATGATGTTGTATATGATGATGACGCCATTTTTATGCATATATTATTTTATATTGATTATAATGAATTGTATTACTCACCCTGCCTGTTTAAATGTTGCCTCCATGTGGGTAACGTGCAGGTGATCAGGATTAGCCGTGGATGCTTCGGGGAACTTTTGAAGTATTATTTGCTTTTGGTCGATGTAGAGGGTCTTGCTCTGATAGTGTAACATCGGGTTGGGTCGTTTAGTCGAACCGTGTTGAGTTTTATTTGGCTATTATTTTATTGATTATTTGATGACTATGGTTTATTTTATTACACCCTTTTGTGGGATTTTTGTGGTTATGGTGGTTCTGCTGCCCTTTGAGGTATTTTTGAGTTATTTTGAGGAAAACCCGTTGTTTACGGAGCAACTTTTGTTGATTTGATTTTATTGAGAAATGTGCACCCTTTGAGGTGATGCTGATTTATTTAAATGATTTTATGTTTATTCCGCTACGATATTTGTGGGGTAGAAAAGGGTGTTACAGGGTATCCCATGAACATGCATTTCCGAGCTCTAGATTCGACCTTGTCTTGCCTAATATGAGCATAGGCCACACAGCCAAATACTCTTAGTCTGTCGAGACTAGGTGGATGTCCCAACCAAACTTCTTCAGGTGTCTTCATTCCCAAGGCAGTCGAAGGACATCTATTAATCAGATAAGCTACTGTCAAAACAACCTCCGCCCAAAACACCCTCTTCAATCCAGCACTAACCAACATGCATCTAACCCTTTCAAGGATTGTTCGATTGAATCTTTCAGCTAAACCATTTTGTTGAGGACTACCTGTTACAGTCTTATGCCTTGCAATCCTAAACTCAACACAGTAACTATCGAACGCTTCATTGCAGAACTCAAGGCCATTGTCGGTTCTCAACCTCTTAACCTTTCTTCCAGTTTGAGTTTCGACCAGAACCTTCCAACTTTTGAAATTCTCAAAAGTTTCATCCTTCGTCTTCTAAATAAATACCCATAACTTTCTAGAATAGTCATCAACGATGGATAGAAAATACCTTGCACCTGAGTTTGAAGAATTCCTTGCAGGCCCCCAAAGATCAGCATGAATGTAATCCAGGGATCCATGTGTTCTTTGCTTGCATTTGTTAAACTTCTCCCTGCAGGATTTACCAAATACACAAGATTCACAAAACTCCAACTTTTCGACTTTGTCACCACCTAGCAGGTTCTGCTTCCCCAATTCGACTGGGCCTCTTTCGCTGACATGGCCAAATCTTATGTGCCATAATTCTATCTTCGACATAGGTTTCGTGGATGCAATATTTGTCGAACCACTTACAACCTCAGCCTCAAGGGTATACAAGCCTTATTTCTTCACGCCTCTCAAGACTTCCTTTGACCCCTTCATGACTCATAGGATATTTTTCTCTCCATGAAAAACATATCCCTTCCTGTCGAATTCACCAAGAGAAATTAAATTTCTCTTCAAATCAGGTACATACCTGACTTCAGTCAATAACCTTATTGACTCATCATGGAGCTTGAATTTCATAGATCCAATACCTGCAAATTTGCAGGATTTGTTGTTTCCCAGCAGCACCAATCCACCATCTTGATCACATAGCTCCTCAAACAATTCTCTGTTTAGAGTCATGTGCCAAGTGCAACCTGAATCCATAATCCACTATTTTCTTGAGTCGTTGCTTGAAACTACAAGGACATTAGATGAGTCGCAGTCATCTTGAACAATGGCTGTGTTGCCATTATCCTTACCTCCATGATCTTTTAGGCATTCAGGGCACACCTTTCTTGTGTGACCCTCCTTCTTATAATGATAACATCGAATACCAAATGTTTCGCCACTATAAGACTTCTCCTGACTTTTACCTTTCTTCTTGTCGAACTTACCATCCTTTCGAAAGAATTTTCCCTTAACGGCCAAACCTTCACCAACCGTCGAAGGTTTATGCTCCTTTCGTTCGTTCAGGTCCTTAGAATACAAGGCTGATTGAACTTCTTCAAAGCTCAGGGACTCCCTTCCATACAAGAGAGTTTCTTTGAAGTGAGCATGTATTCCCATCAATATTTTCAAGATCAAGAATCAGCTTGTTGAAAATATCCAACTGCTCAGCCAAAACTTTGTCTTCACTCATCTTGAATGTATACAAAGGTTGCTTCAGGTAGAGTCGATTCACCAGAGATTTGGTCATGTACAAACTTTCAAGTTTCAACCATAACTCCGATGTCATAGTCTCCTTTGATACCTGTCGAAGAACCTTATCACCAAGGCTCAACAATATTACGTTATGGGCTTTTTCTATCGTGGCCGTCTTTTCTTTTATCGTTAACGCGGTATCCATGGTTGCCTCTCCCTTCAACGATTCCAAACAACCCTGCTAAACCAGTAGGGCTTTCATCTTCAAATGCCACAGACCGAAATCGTTCACTTCGGTGAACTTTTCAATCTCATACTTTGTTGAAGGCATCTTCTCCACGCTCACTGCTCCAATTTGTTATGGAAAACGATACCGGAATAACAAAGTATATTTGGTTTCTTGAACACCAAGAAATCCACAAGGGTAGAAAAGAAGGAAAATACTTGAACAAACAACCGAAACCCTATTAGGGTTCACAAAGGAAGAGAAAAGAGGAATACGAATAGAGAATTGGTTAAATCTGTTTTACTATTCATTTTCTCAATAGGGTTCAAAGATTACAAGTGAATACCAACAATTAAACTCTCTCAACCTAATAAGGTTTTATCACACCTTAGGAAGAGAGACTAGTATGCTATTTATAATAAACCTAACATACTAAACTAATGAGCTTTTTAACAATTACCCATTACAAGCTAACTTAGGGTACAAGCTAACTTAAACAATTGGATCCATAACACAAGGCCCAATTCGATATCCTACAAACTAGAACACAATTCGACTACAACATGTAGGTCTTCGACAACATCATGTGAGCGGACTTTGACGGCATGCTAAAACTAGAGTTCGATCCAATATCTCACATATATATATACACTACGCCAAAAATGATCTTTAGCAGCACTACAAAGACATCGTTTTTCCAAGAAAGCGCTGCTAAAGGTGGACTTCAGACAACGCTTTTAAAAAGCGCTGCTAAAAGCCAAACTAAGGCTACCCTTAAGAAAGCGCTTTCCTAAAGCGCTGCTAAAGGCCCAAGGTATACCATACTTTAGGCAGCGCTTTAGGAAAGCGCTGCTAAATGCCCAATTCACTACACACCTTAAAAAGTGCTTTTCCCAGAAAGTGCTGCTAAAGCTACAGCCTATGAAAGCGCTTTCTAAAAGCGCTGCTAAAGGTGCTTTAGGTAGTAAAAATTAAAACGTAAAACACCACTAAATCATTTCTACTGTTTAACCCTAATCATTTCTACTAATTTCACTCTCACGATTCTCTCCATTACGCAACCGCTGCTCCCTCCACCGTCACTGTTCGCGTCGTCTCCGCCACCGATACTATTCCTCCGCCGTGAATACTTGATTCTCCCACCACTGTAACAGTTTCGGCCATTTTTTCTTGCTTCTCCCACCGTCGTCACTGCTCCGGCCGTTTGATCAAGGTATTTTTCATTACCATTTCTTGTTTCCCATTTCATTTTGTTTCTTGTGATTGTTAGCATTTGTTTTGATATCTTGATTTTGTTCTTGTTTCGCGGCCAAAGAATAGTGGTGTTGTTGTGGTTGTTAGCATTTGATTATGTTTCTTGATTTTGTTCTTGTTTTGTGGCCAAATAATAGTGTTGTTGTTGTGGTTGTTAGCATTTGATTTTGTTTCTTGATTTTGTTCTTGTTTCGCGGCCAAATAATAGTGTTGTTGTTGTGGTTGTTAGCATTTGATTTTGAAATTGTTGTTGTAGTAAGGTTGAAGATGATGAATAGTGATATTTGGTGAACTTATTTTGAGAATTGGGGTTAATTTTGTAAGTTGATATTGAATGTTAGTGATGAATTCTTGGAATTAATTGATGATAATGACATTGTTGACGGATAATTTTTAGTGATTACTTTGTTAATGGGTAAGGTTGAAGATGATGAATATTGATGAAATTAATTGTTAATTGTTGAGGTTGAAGTTGCTATTGAGTTTAAATGTGGAATTGATAATTTTGGTGATTGATTTATGCTCGAATTGATGATTCTTTGTTGAGGTTGAAGATGATTACTTTGTTAATTGTTGCGACCTACTAAATTTGTCTTGTTATATTTGGTATACACCATCAGTTACTAACTTAGTGAATATGCTATAGGGGTTACCTGAGAAGAGTGATATTCGATTCGTTTTCTAGAATCTTACACTTTGTGGTTAAGTCCAGAAGTTGCTGACGTCTATACAGTTACTTATAATTAGTTGTTCTTTTGTGTTTGTTTAGCTTACTTAGTAATACCATGGATCGAAAATGGATGTCTTCCAATCGATTGTCAAAAGAATACGAGACTGGGGTATCAGAATTCGTTAAGTTTGTAGTTGAACATGCCAAAGACCCCAGTCGAATCACATGTCCTTGCTTAGGTTGCTGTTATGGTCGTCGGATTGACGCAGTTCAGTTGGAATCGCATTTAATGAGGTATGGAATTGATCAAAGTTATACATGTTGGATATTACATAGTGAGAGTAACGAGAATGTTGAACCGGGGGATAATACGACCTATGCTTCAAACGACAATGGCACAGATACACACGATTGTGATCGAGTCTAAGAGATTGCAGAAGCACTTGAAGAAGATCTTCAGGATTGTCCCAAAATGTTTGAGAGGTTGGTAAGCGATGGAGAGAAACCGTTGTACAAAGGTTGCACTAAACTCACAAGATTGTCTGCAGTATTAAAGTTGTACAACTTAAAGGCGGGCAATGGATGGTCGGATAAAAGTTTCATATAGTTATTAGCCCTTATGAAATACATGTTTCCAGAGGATAATGTTCTTCCCAATCGAACCTATAAGGCCAAAAAAATGTTGTGCTCTATTGGCATGAGTTATGATAAGATACATGCTTGTCCAAACGATTGCATTTTGTTTCGAAATGAATATGCATCGTTAAATGAGTGCCCTAAATGCGGAGTCTCTCGATATAAGAAAAAATTGTCTCCAGCAAAAATCTTATGGTATTTTCCTATAATTCTGAGATTTAGACGCATGTTTCGTAGTGAAACCAATGCAAAATACTTGACTTGGCATGAAGATGAAAGAACTATAGATGGAAAGTTTCGGCACCCGGCAGATTCACCATATTGGATGAAAATTGATAATGATTATCCTGATTTTGGAGAAGAAGCAAGAAACCTTTGCTTGGAATTATCTACTGATGGAATGAACCCACATGGTCTTCAAAGTATCTCACATACCACATGGAATGTGATTATTATGATTTATAACCTACCTCCATGGCTATGTATGAAGCGTAAGTACATGATGTTATCTATGTTAATCTCTAGGCCTAAACAACCAGGGCATGACATAGATATATACTTGACACCTTTAATTGAAGACTTAAAGATTTTGTGGGAGAACGGTGTGGAGGTTTATGATGGATATATGAAAGAAAGTTTCAATTTGAGGGCGTTGTTGTTTGGCACAATTAATGATTTTCCAGCATACGGAAATCTATCAAGGTATAACATTAAAGGTCAATGTGCGTGTCCTATTTTTGAAGAAAACACAGATTGGACGCATTTGAAATTTTGTCAGAAGAATGTCTTTCTCGGTCATCGTAGATTTTTAAATTCTAATCATCACTACCGTGGATGGAGAAAAGCATTCAATGGAAATCCAGAACAAGGTAGAGCTCCACCTACATTGACAGGTGACCAAATTTTTGAAAAGTTGAAAGATGTGACTACTCAGTTTGGAAAGCCTTTTGCACATACGCTTGGCAAACGTGGGTGGAAGAATAGGTCAATGTTTTTTGAATTACCATATTGGAAGTCGTTGTATGTAAGACATTTTCTTGATGTTATGCATATTGATAAAAATGTATTTGAAAGTGTTATCGGTACTTTAATCAATATACATGGAAAGTCGAAGGATGACATTAAAGCAAGAAATGACTTGGTAGCGATGGGAATAAGAAATGAATTAGAACCCACGAAAAAAGGAAAACGAACATATATACCACCTGTTGCTTATACTCTATCTAGAAAAGAGAAAAAGATATTGTGTAAGTTTCTGAGTGATGTTAAAGTTCCAGAAGGATACTCTTCAGATATTAAAAGACTTGTGTCTATGAAAGACCTTAAGTTAAAGAGTTTGAAGACACATGATTGCCATGTTATAATGGAACATTTTCTACCAATAGGTATACGTTCTATTTTTCCAGAAAAAGTAAGAAGCACAATAACTAAATTGTGTTTTTTCTTCAGGTCAATTTCTAGTAAGGTGGTCGATCCTGCGATATTACCAACATTACAAAAAGAAATAGTTATTACATTGTGTGAGCATGAAATGTTTTTTCCTCCCTCATTTTTTGACATAATGGTACATCTAGTTGTTCATCTTGTGAAAGAGACACAATTGTGTGGACCAGCTTATATGAGATGGATGTACCCTGTTGAATGGTATATGAAAATATTAAAAGGGTATGTGAAAAATAGAAGTCGACCAGAGGGTTGTATTGTTGAACGATACATTGTTGAAGAAGCGATTGAGTTTTGTACTGAATATTTGTCCAATGTTTAATCCATTGGACTCCCCAAATCTCACATTGTTGAAAAAAAGGAAGGAAAAAATTTAATTGGAAATAAAATTGTGACCGTATCAAGGGCTGAACGGGAGCAAGTGCATTTGTATGTTCTGCACAATGACAATGAGGTTGAGCCGCATATTGAAATGCAGAAGGATTTTCTCCAAGGTTTAAATCCGAATAGAAATGAAAATTGGATAGTACGAGAGCACAATCGAAGTTTCATACCATGGTTTAAGGATCATATTTATTCAAAGTTTTATGTAGATCCCGCTTCAATAACAGAAAGTTTGAGATGTTTAGCATATGGTCCAAGTTTGAATGTGTTTTCTTATAGCGCATACGCAATTAATGGATACACATTTTATACCAAAGAACAATATGATAAAAGTGCAATGCAAAATAGTGGTGTCACCTTGGTAGCTGAATCAATGCACATTTCAAGTGTGAAAGACTTAAACCCCAAATATGTAAATATGTCATATTTTGGGGTTATCGAGCACATTTGGGTTTTTGATTATGAGAAGTTTCAGATTCCTATATTTGGTTGCAATTAGGTTGAAAATAATAGTGGCATACGAATGGATAAGTCATAATTTTTGCAAGTGGATCTTAATAGGGTGGGGTACAAAGATGAGCCTTTTATTCTAGCCTCTCAAGCTAGACAAGTGTTCTATGTCACTGATCCGACAAGTACGAAATGGTCTATAGTGCTTTTATCTAACAAAGTAATTGATGTTAACATTGGAGATCAAGGTGATATTGATATTGAGAATGAATCGTATATTATAAGTGATCAAGATGAGAATGTTGGAACGAATGAATCATATATTATAAATGATCATAATGAGGGAATTTGGATCAATCCATCCATCCGTGTTGTTAAGAGACAAGTAGATCATCTTCCTACCCGGAAATGAAAGAGATGTTAATAAAAAGGTAATAGTAAAATTATATATTTTGTCATGTATTTTTCATATTTGAGAATGATTATGGATTATGGATTTATATATTTGTCATGTGTTTATCATGTTATGTATTTGTCATTTCATATTTATGGATTATGTATTTGTCATGTGTTTGTCATGTTATGTATTTGTCATTTCATATTTGAGAATGGATTATGGAATGTGGATTATGGATTTATACGTGTTTTTCTTTATTACAGGTCAAATGGCTACTAATGAGGAGAACTCGCACGATACTTCCAAGAATGATGCAAAAGAATCAATTCATGATGCGAAAGGAGATATTTCAAGAGGAATAACAATTATGAAAGGAATAATTCGTGCTAGAGACAAGGGAATAAAATATGACGTTCATTGGAATGAAACAAGTCAACTAATTGAGCCTAACGGCGCAATGTTGACAAGTTACATTGGTGAACTTGTCCGTTCACAAGTTCCTATTACTTGTGACAATTAGAGAAATCCACAGTTGAAACCCGCCAAAGATAAAATATGGAGTGAGATACAGGTACTATATGTGATGTTATTTGTTACTTTTGACGATTATATTTTTAAATTAATTATACTAACACACTTTATGTATATTTTTTTGTAGAGATCTTTTAACATTGGTGACGACCGGCAAAAATATTATCTTCAACAAGTTTTTGAACAATGTGTAAGTATAACATTATTTGTTTAATTAAATAAAAAGTTCTTGTTTATCTAAAATATTTATGCTTAACTCTAATATTGAATTTCAGGAGACTCTATCTCAGTCCTTAACTCTCACAGAAGACCAGAATTGCAGGAGCGTACTGAGTCGAGTATTAAATGTTCCTGAGTATTCTAGTCGCGTGAGGGGTAAGGGATTTGGAGTCACTCCATCTGCCTTGTATAAGCGTCCAAAGACCAAAATTTCTAGCAATAAAGAGGTGATGGAAACGTTGGAAGAATTGAGAGCTCAAGTTCGTGAACTGGAAAAGGATAAAGAAAGATATATATCAGAAAGACGCGGTTCAAAATTTAAAGATACTAGTGACAAAGATAGTATCAATTTTCAACAAAAAATTCCAGAGGTAATTATATTTATTAAATTAGCACAATTTTTTATATTGGCATATATGCACAATAACAATTTCATATTAATTTTTTTTTTGTTTAGGGCATTTCACCTTGTCAGCTATATTTATCGGCACTGGCATATCGCATGGTTGGCAAGGGAAAAGTGCATAACACTTTGGGAGACGTACTTCACCATAGACCGCTCCTTACTGGATTTTTGAAAGTTTCGATTGATATTGCTTTAGAGTGGAATGCATTAATACCTATACCTGACGACATTTCAGATGCAAAATTGGTGGGGGCGCAATAGGGTCGTATGTTGCATGGCCGTCAAACCTCATTGTCATAGATGACTCGGTATGTTGAAAACCATTATTAACCTTTTAGTTTTCAAATGTTTTACTTGCATATAAGTTATGTTATGCTTACTTTTACGTACATTTTATTTACATGGTATTGTTAGACTCCTACAAAATCCAAATCAAAAGATAAAGGGATTGTGCGGCAAACCGAGTCAGTTGCACCAAAAAAAGAGGTACATTGATATATATGCATTGAAAATGTTAATTCTATGATCCTAACTCAAAAGCTTCATGATTTTATACTTTATGACTTATATGATTTTCAGATTCCTACACAAGAGGTGCAACAAGGGATCAAGAATAAGAAGGCAGAATTAGCCAAGCCAAAAAAAGCTTTTATTCCTCGATTTCGGTTGTGCCTTGAAACATTTGTAGGCACATCAGATTTGATGGAAGGTGGTATCCGTGAAATACCTTTGGAAGAAGGTAATTTTGGGTTTGCCTATTCAGAAACAGTTGCTATAGATGACTTGGATCAGATTTTCCAGCATGCTGAATTAGGCATCGGTGTTATGAATTCATACATCAGGTAATCCATCGATTTTATTTAATTAATTGATCAATTTATTTACTCATTTCAATGAATATTCGAATGTTGATTATGTTTTTATTTCATGTTCTTGTATGAAAAATTGATGCTCCCGCGTCAATTGACAGATAGATTCTCTTTCTTGTCTCCCAGCTGTGTCAACGCAAATCTAACCGATCGAACTGCAAATGCGGTCAAAGATCACTTAGTATATGCATTTATGCCCAACAAAGATACAAAGAAGTTGTATCTTTTACCATATAATACTGGCCATGAGTTAGATTTTCATTCTAACTTCCATTATTATAATCTTTCGCTTTTTTACGTTGTGTATAACATTTCCATCTAAACTTTTGTTTTATTTTACAGTGGACACTGGTTGTTACTTGCGATTAATCCGATAAAAGAAATAGTCTATTATCTGGATTCGCTAGATGGTGATCAAACAAAATACCCGGAGATGAAGAAGATGATTGATACGTAAGTGATACGATTGTTCTAAATATTCGCGTGCATATTTATTTATTTATGTGAGATTGTTCTAAATATTCGTTTACATTATGATATAGCCATACAAATATTCCGATCACAACGACAAACTCGAGTACCAAAGAGAAAAGCAAATAACATTACATGGATAAGAGTGTAGGTATATTTTCACATTTGTTATTATAATAGTGATGCTACTTGATAACACAAGTTAGACTATATATCTATCTTGATACATATGCATACTTTTTTTCTATGTGTAGTGTCATCGGCAGCGTAATGGTATAGATTGTGGTTATTTTGTATTGAGATTCATGAAAGAAATGATTCATTTGGAACAAATAGAGATTCCAATCATGGTATGGATTTATAAGTTATGATTTATTTTAAGACTTATTATCGGATATTTCATCTAATTAATTATTTTTAACTAAATCGTGCATATTATGTTATATTATGTAGTACTTTGATGAATTCAAGTGTGCCACCTACACGAAAGATAAATTGGAAGAAATAAAGGAGAAATGGTGTCAATACATGGTTGAAATAAGAATTATATGAGGTATATTATTGTTTTTTTTTTTTTTTGTGTTAAGTTTATGGAAGGTGTTGTATAGTTTTGGAAATTGTTGAATAGTTTTGGAAGTTGATGTATAGGTGATGGAAATAGTGTATAAGGTTTAGAATTGGTGCATCTTTAGGATGTTTGGTGTAATTTGTTTTGGAAGTTGTTATTAGAATTTTGGATGTCTACATGGATGTATGAGGTTTGTATTGAGTTATATATATAATGGTTATTTTGGTGTATTAGCACTACAAGAAAATAGGAGATTTACGACACTTGAGTTGCGACAGTTATCACAAAACCATCCTTATTCCTGAATTGCGACGTTTGTCACGACAGTTAGGGTCAACTGTCGTAGATTTTTTGCGACAGTTATCAAAAAACCGTCCTTATTCCTGGGCTACGACACTTCTCACGACGGTTTGAGCCAACCATCGCAGATTTTTTAGGCATACTGTATAAAATAATTGCGACAGTTACCAAAGAACCGCCCTCTTTCCACACTCGCGACAGTTAAGGCAAACTGTCGCAATTACTTTAGCCAATCATAATCACTATTTTTTTATTCCTTTAATTTCCCACTTTTTTCTTTCATTTTTATTTTTCAACCTTTTGAATTTTATTAATTAATTTTAATAAATAATTATTATAATTATTTATTTACAATATAATAGCAATATCCATACTACAACATTCTATAAAAAAAATAGAAATAAAAAAAATGAAAATCCTCTAATATTTCGCTCTCAATTTTTTCGCTATATCCACGACGGTGAACGCCGCCCTCTAAAACTCATCAACGCGCATTTTTCCGTAACAAAGGAGGTGAAAATTTTGGTAACAATGTTAATATATATATATATATATATATATATATATATATATATATATATATATATATATATATATATATATATATATTAAAATTAATTTTGGTAGCAATGTTAATATATATATATATATATATATATATATATATATATATATATATATATATATATATATATATATATATATATATATATATATATATAGGGAACATATCATATGAGAATGCCATTTTTATGTGAGAACATGAGAATGAATCTGAATCATTAAATTTTAAAATGAATGGTGAAGATTATGTGTCCTTTTTTTTTCCCTCTCCTCCATCATTTATTTTATTAATGGAGGAGAGAGAAAAACAAAAACCACACATAATCTCCACCATTTATGTTAAAATCTATTTATTCAGATTCATTCTCATGTTCTCACATAAAAATGACATTCTCATAGGATATGAACTCTCTATATATAAATGATTAAAACACAAACACCAGCTAGCACATCTACAAGATTCCCAAATTAGCTTGACAGCAAAATATGAAATCAATGCCTTACCAGCTAATAGCCAAAATGGCACAACTATACAAGATAAGAGATGAAACTCCAATGAACACTCTCAGCATAATAACAGTAAAAGTTATAATTGTGATACCCACTAAACCCAAATAGGAATTGGAGGTACGAAATTGATTTAGAGAAATAGTGTACCGGTTTTTGAAATGCAATCCGTTTATGCAGGAGACTTCATACAAAGCTGACCTCCATGTTTCCAACTTGTCCTTTCCATGCCTATTTTCATGACGAGCAATTATTTTGCCGTAAATACCTTTTTGGTGCTTTACCTTGGAGGGATCAACATTATAAAAGATTGGGAAAACCAGCAGGTTTATCCTTTTAGAACCAAGGGCAATACCGGACCACCAATGTCGACACTCCAAGCACAACACAGGGGAAGACAAATGATGGAGAGGTCATATAAGCGGAGGAGCACACGAGGAGAACGAGGGTTTCGAGCGAAGGGGCGCTTGAGGGGAAAACGAGGGTTTCGAGTGTTTAGGATTCTGAAGTGAAATTGTAATAGAAATTGAAATTAATTCTAAAATGAAATTGAGTTTGAAAATGAAAAGGACACTATGAGGGAATTAGAATTTTAAGAGGGAGATGAAAAAATTTAGGTTGGAATTGGGAAGGAAGACACGTGAACTTCTTCTTTTGTGAATATATATATATATATATATATATATATATATATATATATATATATATATATATATATATATATATATATATATATATATATATATATATATATATATTAACATTGTTACCAAAATTAATTTTATTAGAAAATATTTTACTATTATTTTAGACAAAAATATTAAGCTACATTGTCATGAAAATTATAATAATTATAATAATTATTTACTAAATTAATTAGTAAAATTGAAAAGGTTGGAAAATAAAAAATGAAAGAAAAAAGTGGGAAATTAAAGGAATA
Source organism: Lathyrus tuberosus (assembly GCA_022829125.1). Classification (NCBI taxonomy): domain Eukaryota; kingdom Viridiplantae; phylum Streptophyta; class Magnoliopsida; order Fabales; family Fabaceae; genus Lathyrus; species Lathyrus tuberosus. The sequence goes on from JALAZF010000034.1 coordinate 11,814,632, forward strand.
AAAAAATAGTGATTATGATTGACTAAAGTAATTGCGACAGTTCGCCTTAACTGTCACGAGTGTGGAAAGATGACAGTTCTTTGGTAACTGTCGCAATTATTTTATACACCATGCCTAAAAAATCTGCGACGGTTGGCTCAAACCGTCGTGAGAACTGTCGTAGTCCAGGAATAAGGACGGTGTTTTGATAACTGTCGCAAAAACTCTACGACAGTTGACCCTAACTGTCGTGACAACCGTCGTAATCCAGGAATAAGGACGGTTTTGTGATAACTGTCGCAACTCAAATGTCGTAAATCTCCTTTTTTCTTGTAGTGTTCGTAGCGTATGGGTTGAATATGCATTTAAAAGGTAGAAAGCACAAGCATTAAATAGGCGTTTGACCCTTGTGAAATTTTGTGAAAGAGTTTATAAAAGTAAATTGTGAATTGTTAGATAAGTTTTTTTCAACTTAATATATTGTCATAAATAGCTTGTGAAAATCCTTTAGGATTCTGTTTATTTTGAGAAAATATTTTTTATGTTTCTTGCATTTTGTTTTGACACATTTTGTTATTTTTCCTCATGATAATATATACCGCTCGATGATATGTAACTCTGAATGTTTTTTTGTTGTTCCCGTAGCGTGAAAGGTATTGGTGGTGGTTGGTGCAGGACATGGGCCTCTTGTGCTTCATCGTTACAGGTGAGATTTTATATCATAATATGTGGCAAATATTGATTTTGTGATATTCTATTCTTTTGGAATGATATTTTTTCAGGTCGCTGAAAAAACTAGGCATAGGGTAAGAATTTATGTTGTTGAAAATAAACCACAAGCAGGCATTGCACTTAATGTTAGTTGTTCTATTGTTTAAGGTGATTCCATCTCTATGAACTTATATGTCAATAATGAAGCGATTAACATATTACAGAAGTTGTCAGTCAGATTCAATTTACTAGTAGCCTAGTCTTCATTTTGTTCTAAGAAGTAAGATTTAAGTGTGACCTTAAAATAAATATATATTGATATGGTTGCCATTTTTATGTAACTAACCAATTTTAAACCACAAAATAGAATGATTGAGTTATCGTCATGAGTTCCAAGTAAATTGTTGATCTCCTCTGTAAAATTTTCTTTATAAATTTTTTTCCATACACTAGTATTTTCTTGTCCTTGTTACTTTATATTTTAAACTTCATGATTACCATTATATTTTTCTTGATTATAGTAAAATAATCTTTTTAACATATTCTGAAATATCAGTATTACTTATGTATGTAATATATTTGGCTGACATTGGTTTTGAAATTGTATATTATTATTTTTTCTCATCTCCATGATTCTTACTGTTTTATTTAAGGCCAATGACAATCAATGTTTTAGCTGTTTAATAAAATTATTGTATAGATTTAAAACCCATTGAATTAAACAATATAAATTGTGTTTCATGGTGCGTGTTTGTATTGTGACAAGTTTTCGGTTCAAGTTGATTTGTGACAGGCTTGTTTTGAATTTTGTCACTGATTAGGGAGGAAATTTTGAAAATGAATGTTGTAGTTTCAGGCAACATTTAGGGACAGGCTTCTTTTCTGTTATGCTTTCTGCCATGTTTCTTGGAGAGGTTAGAATGCACCTTTTTTTCTTTTTACCAAAACATGCCGTTGCTTGTTGTAATTAATCTTCAATGAATTTGATGATAGTTGATAAGTATGTATTAAACTGGCATGATTTTAAATTCCTATCACAGTTCTTTATATTCTGATGCTTTATAGTCTATCGTTGAACAATCGTGATTTACGCAAGGTCTGCTACATTATATATATATATATATATATATATATATATATATATATATATATATATATATATATATGAAACGCAGTAACTACTCTATATATACATGTTTAAAGATCAAACATTACATATATAAGAAACAAAGGCATACATATATGACAAACAAAACCACACATGTATATAGATATATATTAGAACCTAGAATAGAACATTTATATATACACATATAGCACTCACCAACAGTAAAAAAAAAAATTAGAACAAAACATTTATATATATATATATATTTTTTCAAAAGGCCATTCATTGATACCAAAAAGAAAGAACAAGAAGATGTTCCTGAACAAAGCCAAAAACCAGACAGAACTCCACCCACCAAACTACAAACTTCCCAAACAAAAAGGGAAATAACCCCACCCAGAGATTTTCAAGCCCAACTCTAAAGAAAACTAATCCCCTAAAGGGTACATACAAAATGCAAAAAAATTAGAGTTGAGGGATGAAAATTTCCCAAAAGAAGACCATTTTCAAACGAGAAGTTTGATAGACCAGCAAATGTCTTCAAAAATGAATGCTACACCCGAAAAAATAATGTTATTTCTATTTCACCATAGCTTCCAAAAAATGATTAACCAAACATAACCAAGCTTCAATTTGTCCTCCTCCCTATGCCCACAACCACATCAATCCAAAAAGAAAAGAATAGAACCCAACACAGTATATTTATATATATTAGAAGAACATATATACGTTTAAAACTCTCTTCAAGCACGATGGAAATCAAGCCTCAAGATATACTAGGTGATTGGCTCCTAGTGTTCTTAAAAATGAGAAGAACAAAACACCCCAATAGTGAGGCGCTGCCTCGTGGGTCTCTGTTTTTCTTGGATACTCATTGATGGGTCATTATTAGGGAGCAAATATTGACATTGAGTCAAACACTCACCTAAGATTATAGGTGTATGGATCCTCTTACTTATAAAGTGTTTAACATCAAGAAAAACATTCACATTGGGTCAAACATTCACCTAAAGGTCAAATACTTGCCCAAACAAGTGAGAGACACCACATATTCAACCAATACCTTAAGGTTATAGGTGTATGAATCCTCTTACTTATAAAGTGCATAACCTCAACTTTTCTAAGCAATGTGGGACTTAGAACAAACTACTTACGAATTAAATCTAAATCTAAATTAAAATGATTAATTAACAAAAAAATAAATGAAAATGATTAAAAATGAAATAATCAATCAGGTATCAAAGAGCTCGAAAATTAAAAATGACTGCACCAAAATTATCAGCGCGGAATAAACCACTCGAAAAAATACAGCGTTTTGTCAAATTTTGAAATAAATCTGGATCGGTAAAAATGCTGAGACTGATCAAAACGTGGTCGAAAAGTCATCAAAAATTAAAACGAGCACGCCAGGTTAAACCAAGTGAAACGTAGATTAAAATAAGTGACGTCTGTAAGCTCAATTTTAAAACTTTACGTTCACTAATTTTATGCACAATTGACTTTTAGTTTGACCGATTTGTCTGTAAATCCGACACGTTTATTCTGTCTGATAATTTGGACATTATGCATGATGAAAAACATGTTATACTACACAGATGATGCAATGTGAAAATTAAGTTAGATAAATGCAAGTTTTAAAATGTCTGGTCAAAATTTGAGGTATAACAGCATTCTCAATATTACATTCTATATATCATTACCAAAATAAATACATGCCTTATTAACTAATTCCAGTAGTGGTAGATACTAGTTTGTATTGTCTCATTCTTGAACAAATACACTCTACAAATAGTTCATGAAACACAAGTTTTTACAATCCAATTCGTCATTGCAGTTTATTTCCAATTTTCGTTAAATTCCACCTAGCTTATCAATGATTTCCAGCAAAACTTGATCCACAAACCACTCACATTAACCTAGCCATGTTCTCAATACAAATAATTTTAACCTATTATTGTATTTTTTTTTTTAATAAACAAATATATTCAACTAGGATACAATAGGGGTATCCAAACCCATTTACAAAATCGACCGTAAAATCACCCTACGAAAAATGTATAAGTGATTTAAACCAATCGTAGTAATTACAAGTAAAATTATATTTTCTACCTATCCACCTCCAAACTATAATCATAATATTATAAACTATAGAGTCTTGTATCCAAAAAGCATCATTGAACAAAATATCATTCCTATCCTTCCACAAATGCCAGCAAACAATAAGCCACAAACCTGTTGCATTTTTTACTGCCACACCTGCAATATATAGAGATGATATCCAACTTCTGAGGTGATCCACCATGGTTCCATCCAACTGAGTCGAAACTCCAATCCATTCAAGAATATTCTTCCACACCATAATTGTTTTTGGACAGTGCAATAATAGGTGAGTAGCATTTTCTTTCACTTGAAAACAAAACGGACAAGCTCCATCGTGCGGTGAATTGATGATGCGACGAGCCAAAAGGTTGTCTCGCGTAGGGAGTCGATCGTGGAGTAAACGCCAACCGAACACCACCGTTTTGATTGGTGAGGAAGCAGACCAAATGAGTTTAAATGCTGCAGATAATTCCTGGGGTATATTGTGAGATCTTGACTTCCTATCAAACAAATACTTGTAAGCGGAATGAACGGAAAATTCGCCATCATCAAGCTTCCATGATAATCCGTCTGTATCCTCTCTGCGCAGCTCGACTTGTTGAATTAATTGTCGAAGATTCTCCCATCAGTGTAATGATTGCTGAGTTTCAATACCTTCCAAAACCTCCACTCTCCACTGCCATGTCTCTCCGACCCAACTGCCATTGTCAACCACCAAGCTTCTAGGGAATACTGCAACTTGGTGGAGGTCTGGAAACAAGGTGGCTAAAGGTCTAATATCACACCAGGCAGAATACCATAATGACGTACGTTCACCACTACCAACAGACGCATCCAAATTAAGGAAAAATGAATCGTTGCCAAAATTACAAGATAGGCGAACAATATCTCGCCACCATAATGACGCCATGACCGGTCCGGCTCTGCACTCACCACGAACTAAGTTAGCCATCACTGTTCCATATCTAACCTATTATTGTATTGACATTCCTAGGGTAGCTTTGTGTGATGTTGCGAGATTAGTTTTGCAAGATCTTATATGAACTTATTAACCTAAACAGAAAAACAACTCTAAGGTCCATAAGGTGTACTCAAGGTATGATACGACATGTTCAAACATACACAGGAGTCCTTTTGGCAATAAACCTGTGAGATGAAGGAAACTTGTATACAAATCCAGTAATGTGGCATATAGTCCCACAGAAAACCTTTACAAAAATTGAGCATATGAAAAAACTCTTGAAAAACTTACAAATACGCTGAAACTGAATAAAGTAAGTTTCATCAACCATTTATAATAAAATTAAATTTAGAGAATACTACCTGTGCTCCCCATGCTTTGGAAGTAATTTTGATTATGATATGATAAAGTCAATGAAGATAGTTTCTTGTGCACACTCATGACAAAGACCCAACCTGTATCCCATTGACTCCTATCTCCCACCCATTAATATACATAACTTTTTTTTTGTTCTACTTTTATATTTTTGTCACTAAAAAATATGAAGAATCTATGAACCAACCATTAATCATGCAACTGTTATAACCTTCTAATATGGCAAATGAAGATTAAAAAACAGCGCAACAAACTAATCAACAAACATGATAAAGATTATACTAAGGACTTGAATTCACTGCCATAGAAAGAGTATCAGTTGCTCTCACATTGGAAAAGGATGCATCAAGGTAAAAAGGATAGTTTCAAACTTTCAATAAACTATTTTAATAATTTACTTTAAAAAAAGTTTACACAGTAACACAAGTATTGATATAAATAGATAAACTTCAGCATAATAGCATAAGCTTTTTTTTTTCTTCATAAGTTAAGTGCATTAGCACAATCTCAAACAAGCTAATTTTTTCCTTGATCAGTGTCACTAGCAGCAACTCCTTTACCCTGCTTATACTCTATAGCCTTCCCCATAGTAATCTTTAACCAAACCAACACATCCTTTTCCCTCCACCATCCAATTGGAACCATAGTTTTAAATTGCGGTTGCGGCTGCGGTTGTGGTTGCGGTTGCAGGTGTTGTGATTGCGGTCATTGCGGATGTTGCGATGCGTATTGCGGCCGTTGAGGTGTGAATTTTTATAAAGAGGTGTTTGAAATACAAAGTTGAAAAACATTTAATTTTAAGTTTTCTCATTACATAATAACTAAATTGAGTTTTAGGATTCTAATATTTTGATTTTAGATGAAAATACTTGGAGAAATATGATTGAAATTATATAATATAGTTCCAAACATAGCCGGAGACGTAATTTTTAAATCACACCGCAATAGCGGTCTGATGCGGTTGCGGAGGCAACCGCATCCGCAATATTGCGGGTGCAATTGCGGTTGCGGGCCGCAATTTAAAACCATGATTGGAACCTTTATTGAACCAAAGCAGGGCAGTAAACACTGGAACTACAGTACTCCTGTTAGATATGAGTTGGCATTAGATACAATTGTAAACAGGCTTTGATACCTTATCTCAAGGCATATTCAAAATTGTGTCCAACTTTCTTTCTTGACATTTGTTCCATATTTCTACTGAGGTTGGGACCTTGTCTGAACAATATAAATATCATTTCCAACAAGACATCCTTCCACATCCTGTGGGCTACCAAACTTTCTCTCCAGGAAAAACCCAACTGCACAAAGCCGTTGACCAAGTTATCACCGAAAAACTAGATCAACTGTCAGTGGTTTCTTGTTGTTTTTTTTTCAATAAGCAAGGAATATTATAAAAGCGAGAATAATAGATTCTCGAAACCGCTTACAGAAAACCGAAGCAAAAAACACTTGGTAAAAAGAAAATTACAACCCAATTACCCTTAGGATAAATAGAACAAGGGAAACTTGCTAAATTCATAAAAGCCGTAATTGGTCCGAGTAATTTTCCCGATGTGAGACCATCTCCAAACTAAAGCTTTGATCTCCCAAACCAAGTCCAAAACGTTTCAATTTACATTTCTAAAAATAATGCCATTTCTCAAAAACCATAAGCTCCACATGGTAGCCAACCAAATACAACCTTCTCTCCCCTTCCTCACCCCTTTCTTCTTACAAAAGAGAGACCACTTAAGAAAGCTATGCTTAATATTAGAAGAGACAAAATTCTCAAAACCAATCCAATCCGCCATCTCCTTCTAAACCAAAACCGCCACATTACAGTTCGAAAAAATATGAGGAACCGATTCTAAAAAATTAGAGCACAAAACACAATCCATCCCACTACTCGGGTAAGTGCAACCACGTCTAAAAAGAGAGTCTTTTGTAGGAAGTCTATCAATGAAGTACCTCCACCCAAAGGCCTTAATTTTTTGAGGCACCACCATCTTCCATAATAAAGGGAACACCTCATCATGAATATTACTAGGACCTAAAGGAGTCCTAAACTGGCACAAAAGTTCATAAAAACTTCTAACTGAATACCCATCGGACAAATTAGGAACCCAACAAACCAAATCACTACCACCCGAAGTCGGACCAGCCTGCTCCACAAGGGAAAACAGCTGCTACCGAGGAATATCAGTGGGAGCAATAACTCGCGACTGCTGAAACCGACCCCCGAAAGTGTAGACAGCGCCCTGCTGCGCTCCCTCAGGAGGTCGAGCCATGAAACCATTAACCTCATTAAAATCAGGTCGCAGTTGGAAATTTGAACTCGAAAATGTGTTTAAGACGCCCTGCTGTGCACCCTCCGGATGCTGAGCCGAGAAACGCAACGAACCAACATCATTATTCAGCCCCTACAGGGAACCGTCCATCAGCAGAGCTGGAAAATACTGCATGGCATCAACAGTTCCATCCTGCCTCGCAACAAACCGCCCACCAGAACCTGGGACAGCAGCTCCTAGCCCAAAATCGCCCCATCTCCACCTGTCATGAAACCAAGATCCCATGCAAGCAACTCCTGTAACGCCCCGATTCCAATTATTCCCATTTTGTTGAGTCCTTTATTTAAATTGAGTGATAAATTATTTTATTTGTAGAATTGGTATGTTAATATGCTATGTTGATGTGTTATGATAATTGACCGTTTTGAGAGTTTTCGGGGAAAACTAGAATGGAGGGTATTTTAGACTTTTCTCAATTAATGATAAGTTAGAAATTTAGTGGAATTAGAATTTGTGAGAAAAAATGAATTAATTGATTGTTTGGAAAATGAGAGAAAGAAATAGAAAGAAAAGAGATAGAAAGGAAATAGAGAAGGAAAAATAGTAAGAAAGGAGAATTAGAGAAAAAGAAGAGAAAGAAAAAGGAAGAAGAGAAAAAGAAGAGGAGAAAGTTGGGAAAACTAGGAAAATTCATCAAGATCAATCACATAGCAAGTTGGAATCCGGGTAAGGGTGTGAAATCTTGTTATCTTAGCAATGTGTATGATTATGTATGATTGTATTGTTGATTTTGTTGATTTTCATGAGTTTTGGGGTATAAACCCATTTGTGTAGAAAATGGTAGAAATCGATGTTTTCGCGGATAGAAATCGATATAATTTGTGTTGTATAATCTCCATATGTTTATGAATCATTGCTATGAATTGTTTTGCTGTTGGAAGTGATTTGGGGGAGAAAATGGAGATCTTGGGGGTTTTGGAACAGTGAAAACGAAGCAGAATTTCTGCTTCTGGTGCAGAGCGCCGGGCGAAAGGCCCAGAGCGTCGGGCGGTTGTTCCTTCGCCGGGCGAAAATAAGAGGAGCGAGGGTGCCAAGCTACTGGTTTGATTCACGTTTGGGGAATTTACTTCGCCACTCCTTCGTCGGGCGAAGCGAAGGCGAAAACGAAGCGTCGCCGGGCGAAACTCCCCTGTCGCCGGGCGCTTTTGTTTTTTTCTCATAAAATTTACTTTTCTTTTAACGATTCATAATTCTCGAACAGTAACTCCGATTTAGGCGTTCTTTATATCGTTGGGAAGCTATTGAGCTGTACTTTATGATTATGATGGTGTGGAAACTGTTGGCCGATTTTATTATGTCGGAAAGTCGGGAATAGTGCTATTTAGCGACTTTTACCATTTTGATTGCGTGTTTGAATGCGAATCGTACAATAGTGCATTGATGTGAATGTATATTGATTGTATGTGATTGTATGAGATGAATGCATGAATATATATTGTGAATATGTATGCATTTCAAGAATGTCTTGAGTCATTTTGCATGTGAAGCATAATGAAGTACATTCTTGTGTTGAGCGATTCTAATGAGAATCCGTTGTATCGTCGTGTGCCTATGTGAGGTGTGAGCGATGATTACGAACGATTGTGTGCCTATGTGAGGTGTGAGCAATCGGATTGTGTGCCTAGGTGAGGTGTGAACAATCAGATCGTGTGCCCGCGTGTGGGGTGTGAGCGATCGGGTCGTGTGCCCCGGTGGGGTGTGAGCGATCCATAAACATTGTGTGCCCATGTGGGGTGTGAGCAATGGGTGAACATCGTAGGCCCGACGGGGAGTTACATTGGTAACGAGCGATGGTTCTAGTAGAGTTCCTGAGAGAACTAATGATGATAGAGTCGGTACCGTATTGCATTTGCATAGAGTCGTGAGTTGGTCTCTATGATTTGCATTTATCATCTTTATAATGATGTGGTGTTGAGTAAACATAATTGTGTATGTTTATGTGGAATGATTGGGAATTGTGAAAGTATGCATGATAAATATGCTTGGTTGATATATAGATATACATTGTGATGTATATGGAGGAAATTGTGATGGATTGTGGTGAGACTGTGGAATATGTGTATTTTTATGTTTATATATATAATTATATACATTGTTATTATGATAATATTTCTCACCCTTCTGCTGTTTTATAATGCTCTATGAGGCATTGCAGAGTAGGTATGCTGGTGGTCTTTTTGTGTAGCCTGTCTTCATTCTTTTGGTCGGTCGGCTCTGATATGTAGCACCGGGTAGCTAGGATGGCTGTGATTCTTTTGTGATACATATGTATATGTATCTTGCTGATGAATGTTTATGTAAACATGTATAATGTTGGTGGAGAATATTTGATGATTCATGTATATATGTATACATGTTTGTTGTTATTCAATGTTTAGATTTTCCGCTTTTATTCTAAATATTGAGATGTGGGTGTAAGGACTAAGTTCCTCTGTTGCAAGTTACCCCACTGTTGCATATCAATGTTGAGCAGGTGTTGTTTGTTTTAATTTAAAGTATGATGTGACATATCTCCTTTATACCATGTTATAATTATACTCTGACGAAATTTTTAATATGTGCCTAAATGATTATGTGATTATTTAGGGGTATAGAAAGGGGGTGTTACATTAAGTGGTATCAGAGCCAGAGTTGAGTTAGTTGTGTCTGTCTTGTTGTCGTATTGTTTGAATTGTTGTTTAACTTTGTTGTTATTTTTGGGAATGATTAGAATATGGCTGGTAGAAACGACAATGCGATGGCTGCTGCTTTGGAAGCAATGGCTAGGGCGGTGCAAGGCGCGCCAAATGTGAATGCTAATGACGAGTTCAGGAAGAATCAACCACCAGTTTTCAAAGGAAGATTTGATCCCGATGGTGCTCAACTTTGGTTGAAAGAGATTGAAAGGATCTTCAGAGTCATGGACTGTGCGGAAGAGAATAAAGTGAGACTTGGGTCTCACATGCTGAAGGAAGAAGCCGACGATTGGTGGGTCGATATGCGTCAAATTCTTGAGGTGGATGATGAAGAGGTAACTTGGGATTTATTTCGTACTTAGTTCTTAAGGAAGTATTACCCTGAAAGTGTGAAAGGGAAGAAGGAGATGGAGTTCCTTGAATTGAAACAAGGTAGTATGTCCGTGGTGGACTATACTGCTAAGTTCGTTGAGTTGGTTCAATTCCATCCTCACTATGCTGCAATCACTGCTGAGTTCTCAAAGTGTATTAAATATGAGAATGGTTTGCGTCCTGAGATTAAACAGGTTGTGGGATATCAAAGGATATGAAGGTTTTCGGATTTGAAGGAATGTTGTAGAATCTTCGAGGAAGATAGCAAGACTCGTTCTACACATTACAAAAGTTTGAATGAGAGGAAGGGAAAGCAACAAGCTAGAAGTGGACCTTATGTGACACCTGTTGATAAGGGCAAGCATAGGGGAAACTTTGAGAAGAGATCTGGAGGAGGAGGTTTGGGTCCCATTAAGTGTTATAAGTGTGGAGAAATAGGTCATAAATCATTTGAGTGTGGGAAGCCAGTGGTGAAATGTTCTAATTGTGGAGGTACTGGGCATGCTGCTACAGATTGTAGAAGGAATATGGTGAAGTGCTATAATTGTGGAGAAGTTGGTCACATTAGTACTAAGTGTACTAAACCGAAACAAGCTCAAGCGGGCGGAAAGGTGTTTGCATTGGCGGGGACTCAAACTACTAGTGCAGACCGTTTGATTAGAGGTACATGCTTTATTAATAGTACGCCTTTAGTTGCTATTATTGATACGGGAGCGACTCATTCGTTTGTTTCGTCTGAGTGCGCGAAGCGTTTGAATCTTGTGTTGTCTCTGATGGATGGTAAGATGGTTATTGATACTCCAGCAATGGGGTCAGTAACTACTTCGTTGGTTTGTTTACGTTGTCCTTTGACCATTTATGGTAAAGACTTCGAGATGGATTTAGTGTGTTTGCCGTTGGAAGGTTTAGACGTAATCTTGGGTATGAACTAGTTTCGATTTAATCGAGTTCATATAGATTGCTATCACAAGTTAGTAAGGTTTCCTTCTTTGGAAGATGATGAAGATGAGAGTTTCCTATCCACTAAAGAATTGAAGAAACTTTTAGCGGACGAAGCTCAATTGTTCGGTTTGTTTGCGTCATTGTCTGTGGATAGTCAAGTGCCCCTTGATGTGTTTCCTGTTGTTTGTGATTTTCCTGAGGTGTTTCCTGAGGATATTAAGGATGTACCGCCGGAGAGAGAAGTTGAGTTTTCTATTGATCTAGTTCCGGGTACGAGACCAATTTCGATGGCACCGTATCGTATGTCGGCATCAGAGCTGGTAGAATTGAAGAAGCAATTGAATGACTTGTTGGACAAGAGATTTGTAAGGCCAAGTGTTTCTCCGTGGGGTGCTCCGGTATTGTTGGTAAAGAAAAAGGATGGAAGTATGCGGTTGTGCATTGATTATCGACAATTGAACAAGGTGACAATTAAGAACAAGTATCCGCTTCCAAGGATCGATGATTTGATGGACCAATTGGTTGGTGCGCGTGTTTTTAGCAAGATTGATTTGAGATCGGGATATCACCAGATTCGTGTGAAAGAAGAGGATATTCAAAAGACGGCCTTTAGGACACGGTATGGCCATTACGAATATTCCGTGATGCCATTCGGGGTTTCTAACGCGCCGGGTGTGTTTATGGAATACATGAATCGTATTTTTCATGAACAGTTGGATCGTTTTGTGGTGGTGTTCATCGATGATATTTTAATTTACTCTAAGTCTCAAGAGGAGCATGAAGAGCATTTGAGGATTGTGTTACAAATTTTGAAAGAGAAACAATTGTATGCTAAGTTGTCGAAATGTGAATTTTGGTTGTCGGAAGTAAGTTTCCTTGGACATGTTATCTCCGGTAGTGGTATTAGAGTTGATCCATCCAAGATTGATGCGGTGATGCAATGGGAGGCTCCTAGATCGGTTACGGAGATTCGAAGCTTTTTAGGATTGGTGGGTTATTATCGGAGGTTTATTGAGGGATTCTCGAAGTTGGCACTTCCGTTAACGCAATTGACTTGTAAGGAAAAGGCTTTCATTTGGGATATTCATTGTGAAGAGAGTTTCAATGAGTTAAAAAGAAGGTTGACAACGGCTCCGATCTTGATTTTGCCAAATCCTACGGAACCATTTGTTGTGTATTGTGATGCTTCATTGGTTGGTTTAGGTGGTGTTTTGATGCAAGATGGAAAATTTGTGGCTTATGCTTCAAGACAATTGAGAGTACATGAAAAGAATTATCCTACGCATGACTTGGAGTTGGCGGCCGTGGTGTTTGTTTTGAAAATTTGGAGACACTATCTTTATGGTGCAAGATTTGAAGTTTTTAGTGATCACAAGAGCTTGAAATATTTATTTGATCAAAAAGAGTTGAACATGATACAAAGAAGGTGATTGGAGCTTTTGAAGGATTATGATTTTGGTTTGAATTACCATCCGGGTAAGGCAAACGTGGTGGCTGATGCTTTGAGTCGGAAGTCGTTACATATGTCCTCATTGATGATGAGAGAATGGGAACTTTTGGATAATTTTAGAGACTTGAGTTTAGTTTGTGAAATGACGCCGAGAAGTGTGAAACTTGGTATGCTACATGTTACGAATGATTTTCTTGCAACGGTAGGCGAAAAGCAAAAGTTGGACTTGAAATTCGTTGATTTGATGTTGAATGAGAATGAGGATTTCAAGGTTGACAATTTTGGAGTTTTGAGATTCCGTGGTCGTATTTGTATTCCCGATGATGTAGAGTTGAAAAAGATGATATTGGAAGAAGGGCACCGAAGTAACTTAAGTATTCATCCGGGAGCGATTAAAATGTATCAAGATTTGAAGAAAATCTTTTGGTGGTCCGGGTTAAAGAGAGATGTGGCTCAATTTGTGTATGCGTGCTTAACTTGTCAAAAGTCTAAGGTGGAACATCAAAAACCTAGTGGATTTTTGCAACCGTTGGATATTCCGGAATGGAAATGGGATAGTATATCGATGGATTTTGTTACGGGATTGCCGAATACGCAAAGTGGCCATAATGCTATTTGGGTAATTGTTGATAGGCTTACTAAATCTGCTCACTTCATTCCAATTGATATTAGTTATCCTTTGGAGAGGTTAGCCGAGATTTATGTTCTTGTGGTTGTGAAGTTGCATGGGGTTCCTAAGAGTATTGTATCGGATAGAGATCCTAGATTCACATCGAGGTTTTGGGAGAGTTTACAAAAGGCTTTGGGTTCTAAGCTAAGATTGAGTTCGGCTTATCATCCGCAAACGGATGGTCAAACCGAGAGGACAATTCAATCGTTGGAGGATTTATTGTGTGCTTGTGTGCTCGAGCAAGGTGGTGCTTGGGATAGTTATTTGGCGTTGATTGAGTTCACCTACAATAATAGTTTTCATTCAAGTATAGGTATGGCACCATTTGAGGCTTTATATGGTCGGAGATGTCGAACACCTTTGTGTTGGCATGAAACAGGAGAGAGGACGGTAGTTGGACCGGAGATGGTACAACAAACGACGGAGAAAGTGAAGTTTATCCATGAGAAGATGAAAGCTTCTCAAAGTAGACAGAAGAGCTATCATGACAAGAGAAGAAAAGATCTTGAGTTTCAAGAAGGCGACCATGTATTTCTGAGAGTTACGCCGATTACGGGTGTGGGTCGTGCTTTGAAATCGAAGAAGTTGACTTCTCGTTTTATTGGTCCGTATCAGATTTCTGCACGAGTTGGTGCTGTGGCTTACCGTGTGGCGTTGCCTCCGAATCTTTCGAATTTGCATGACGTTTTCCATGTTTCGCAACTTCGGAAGTATGTTCCGGATCCGTCACATGTTATTCCTATGGATGAGGTTGAAGTGAGAGACAACCTTACGGTGGAAGCTTTACCGATTAGGATTCTGGATCGTGAAGTTAAGAAGCTCAGAGGCAAGGATATTGCGCTTGTAAAGGTAGCGTGGGGAGGCGCTGCGGAAGGCAATATGACTTGGGAACTAGAGAGTAGGATGCGAGAGTCGTATCCGGAGTTGTTTGAATCAGGTAATATTTTCGAGGACGAAGGTTTCTAAGTGGGGGAGAGTTGTAACGCCCCGATTCCAATTATTCCCATTTTGTTGAGTCCTTTATTTAAATTGAGTGATAAATTATTTTATTTGTAGAATTGGTATGTTAATATGCTATGTTGATGTGTTATGATAATTGACCGTTTTGAGAGTTTTCGGGGAAAACTAGAATGGAGGGTATTTTAGACTTTTCTCAATTAATGATAAGTTAGAAATTTAGTGGAATTAGAATTTGTGAGAAAAAATGAATTAATTGATTGTTTGGAAAATGAGAGAAAGAAATAGAAAGAAAAGAGATAGAAAGGAAATAGAGAAGGAAAAATAGTAAGAAAGGAGAATTAGAGAAAAAGAAGAGAAAGAAAAAGGAAGAAGAGAAAAAGAAGAGGAGAAAGTTGGGAAAACTAGGAAAATTCATCAAGATCAATCACATAGCAAGTTGGAATCCGGGTAAGGGTGTGAAATCTTGTTATCTTAGCAATGTGTATGATTATGTATGATTGTATTGTTGATTTTGTTGATTTTCATGAGTTTTGGGGTATAAACCCATTTGTGTAGAAAATGGTAGAAATCAATGTTTTCGCGGATAGAAATCGATATAATTTGTATTGTATAATCTCCATATGTTTATGAATCATTGCTATGAATTGTTTTGCTGTTGGAAGTGATTTGGGGGAGAAAATGGAGATTTTGGGGGTTTTGGAACAGTGAAAACGAAGCAGAATTTCTGCTTCTGGTGCAGAGCGCCGGGCGAAAGGCCCAGAGCGCCGGGCGGTTGTTCCATCGCCGGGCGAAAATAAGAGGCGCGAGGGTGCCAAGCTACTGGTTTGATTCACGTTTGGGGAATTTCCTTCGCCCCTCCTACGCCGGGCGAAGCGAAGGCGAAAACGAAGCGTCGCCGAGCGAAACTCCCCTGTCGCCGGGCGCTTTTGTTTTTTTCTCATAAAATTTTCTTTTCTTTTAACGATTCATAATTCTCGAACAGTAACTCCGATTTAGGCGTTCTTTATATCGTTGGGAAGCTATTGAGCTGTACTTTATGATTATGATGGTGTGGAAACTGTTGGCCGATTTTATTATGTCGGAAAGTCAGGAATAGTGCTATTTAGCGACTTTTACCATTTTGATTGCGTGTTTGAATACGAATCGTACAATAGTGCATTGATGTGAATGTATATAGATTGTATGTGATTGTATGAGATGAATGCATGAATATATATTGTGAATATGTATGCATTTCAAGAATGTCTTGAGTCATTTTGCATGTGAAGCATAATGAAGTACATTCTTGTGTTGAGCGATTCTAATGAGAATCCGTTGTATCGTCGGGTGCCTATGTGAGGTGTGAGCGATGATTACGAACGATTGTGTGCCTATGTGAGGTGTGAGCTATCAGATTGTGTGCCTAGGTGAGGTGTGAGCAATCAGATCGTGTGCCCGCGTGTGGGGTGTGAGCGATCGGGTCGTGTGCCCAGGTGGGGTGTGAGCGATCCATAAACATTGTGTGCCCATGTAGGGTGTGAGCAATGGGTGAACATCGTAGGCCCGACGGGGAGTTACATTGGTAACGAGCGATGGTTCCAGTAGAGTTCCTGAGAGAACTAATGATGATAGAGTCGGTACCGTTGTTGAGTAAACATAATTGTGTATGTTTATGTGGAATGATTGGGAATTGTGAAAGTATGCATGATAAATATGCTTGGTTGATATATAGATATACATTGTGATGTATATGGAGGAAATTGTGATGGATTGTGGTGAGACTGTGGAATATGTGTATTTTTATGTTTATATATATAATTATATACATTGTTATTATGATAATATTTCTCACCCTTCTGCTGTTTTATAATGCTCTATGAGGCATTGCAGAGTAGGTATGCTGGTGGTCTTTTTGTGGAGCGTGTCTTCATTCTTTTGGTCGGTCGGCTCTGATATGTAGCACCGGGTAGCTAGGATGGCTGTGATTCTTTTGTGATACATATGTATATGTATCTTGCTGATGAATGTTTATGTAAACATGTATAATGTTGGTGGAGAATATTTGATGATTCATGTATATATGTATACATGTTTGTTGTTATTCAATGTTTAGATTTTCCGCTTTTATTCTAAATATTGAGATGTGGGCGTAAGGACTAAGTTCCTCTGTTGCAAGTTACCCCACTGTTGCATATCAATGTTGAGCAGGTGTTGTTTGTTTTAATTTAAAGTATGATGTGACATATCTCCTTTATACCATGTTATAATTATACTCTGACGAAATTTTTAATATGTGCCTAAATGATTATGTGATTATTTAGGGGTATAGAAAGGGGGTGTTACAACTCCCACATGTTTAAGCTTAGATTCAAGAAAAAGATAAGGAAATTTATCCTTAAGGCACATATCACCAATCCACTTAGAGAACCAAAACGACGTAGAGAAGCCGTTTCCAATATTAAATCTACAATTAGAGACAAAAAGATTATCCAAAATTCCTTTGTCCAATTTAAGAATGTCTCTCCACCAAAAAGATTCTTTCGCTCCCAAACACTTAGTCACACCGGCTCCGACCACCTTCAAGTTGATATCACCATAACGAGCCTTAAGAACTTTATACCAAAGAGCATCCGATTCTACAAGAATTCTCCATCTCCATTTATTCAAAAGAGCCACATTAAGATCATCGACCCTCCTTAAACCAAGGCCCCATTTATCACAAGGAAGACAAACCTCCTTCCAACTAACCCAATGAACTTTCCTCTTATCCTCCAAACCACCCCAAAGAAAACAACTTTGTAATCTCCTAATTTCATGAATAACCTTCGCCGGAGCTTTATAAAAAGAGAGGGTGAAAATAGAAAGACTAGAAAGGACCGATTTTAGCAAAGTTAACCTTCCTCCTAAGCTAAGAAACCGATTCTTCCAACCAAAATGCCTCCTTCTTACTTTCGAAAGCAAATCCGTCCAAATTGCGCCTCTACAAGAATCCCAACCAAACGGAATACCAAGAAAGAAAAACTTATTAGCCTCCTTTCTACAAGAAAGAAAAGACGAGGCCACATCCAGAAAACGGGGACAAATATTAATACCAATCTTTTTACTTTTATGAAAATTAATACCCAAACCGGAAACAATCTCGAAACCCCTCAAGACCGATTTGATCGGCCAAATATGATTCCAACTCCCATCACCAACCAATAAAGTATCATCCGCAAATTGAAGAATATCAACAAAACAATCTCCGTTAAATTTGAATCCCACAAAGTCGTCATTCTCCACCGCCTTGTTCACTAAACCCCTTAATCCCTCCGCCACGATTACAAACAAAAAAGGAGAAAGATGATCCCCTTGCCTCAATCCCCTTTCACCACAAATTCTTTCGTCGGGCTACCATTGAATAACACCGACATCTTACTCGAAAAAATTAAAGCCTCCATCCATCTCATCCATATCTCCCCAAAACCCATCTTTCTCAACATAAATTTAAGGAAATTCCAACTAACCTTATCATAGGCCTTTTCGAAATCGACTTTGAATAACAAACAACCTCTTCCTTCCTTTTTAGCATAATCCACCAATTCATTTGCCACTAACACCCCGTCTAACAATTGCCTACCCGAAACGAAAGAACTTTGACAATTAGAGATAACCGAACTTAACACCACCTTGAGTCTAGCCACCAAAAGCTTCGAAAGTATCTTATAAACACACCCCACCAAACAAATTGGCCTATAGCCATCCAACCTCAAAGGGTTGGGAGACTTCGGAACCAGTGTAAAAAAGGAAGAGGTAATAGCTTTAGATAAAGTAGCTTCTGAATGAAAGCTATGAAAGCAATTAAAGAAGTCCTCTTTCATAAAATTCCAACAATGCTTAATAAAATCCAAAGAGTATCCATCCGGACCCGGACTCTTATCTCCACCACAACTCCAAACCGCCTCCTTAATCTCCTCTTCCAAAAAAGGCGCTTCAAGGAGAGATCTATCCCCCTCACTAATACAATTGAACAAAATGCCCTTCAAAATAGGCTTCATCTTATCCGGTTCAACAAATTTAGAGGCAAAATGATCCCGAACAAACTCCTTGACCTCCTCCACCTTTTCAACCAACCCATTATCCCCCTCTATCGGCCCAATAAAACTATTCCTTCTTCTTTCTTTCAAGACCCTATGAAAAAACTTACTATTAGAGTCCCCATCATTCAACCACTTTAACCTTGATTTTTGGATAAGCATATTTTCCTTAATCTTAAGGTTCAACCAAAACTTACTACTAGCCGACTTCTTTCTCCGCACGATCTCTTCCCCCAAAAGATCACCTAACCCCCTCCTCCATATCTTAATCAATTTTCCCGAATATGTTATAGTTCCACCATTTTAGCCTCCCTTTTAAAATGCGAAGTTTTTCTTTAAGGACGAAATCTCTCCTACCTTGCACCACAATCTTCCTCCACTCCATCTCAACAAAAGGAACAAAATCTTTATTAGAAAACCACTCATTATTGACTCTAAAAGGCTTCAGCCCCCAATCCACAATATCCGACAACAACCAAACCGGGCAATGATCTGATATATCTCTCAGACCAATAAATTGACCAATTAAATTCCACTCCCCAATAATGCCGTCTGCCACTAAGAAACGGTCGATCCTACTTTTTGCCTTACCATCTCCTCTATACCAAGAAAAATTCTTCCCCTTACAAGGAGGATCAACCAAATTGCTCGCCAAAATGAAATCCTCAAACTCTATACTTTCCGTACACGAATCGAAAGCGGTTCCACCTCTTCGTTCAAGAGAATTTTTCACCGCATTGAAATCTCCACCTAACAACCATTCACCATCCGAGTGGCTACTCTTGAGATCCAATAATTTCTTCCAAAGAATTCTTTTTTATCCAATCGTACAAGGGGAGTAGATGTTCACAATGTAATAAACTTTATTATTCCAAAGAGCCTTAATACCCAAATAACCTGTTCCTCTAAAACTACATAAAACATCCAACACCCCCAACTTCCAAAGAATAATCAAACCGCCAAACATCCCAACTGAGTTAGCAAAAGAAAATTCCACCTCTTCCTTACCCCAAAAGCTCTTAGCAACTCCTTCCGTCATAACTTGAATTTTTGTCTCTTGAATTAAAAAAACATCCGCCTTCCCTTTAGAAATAATTTGAGAGATTCTTCTTCTTTTGATCCTACTAGCACCCCCTCTAATGTTCAAAGATCCCACAATCATTAAAACAAATTCATTTTCGCCTTCCCTCCTACCAATAAGTTTTTACCATCACTCTCCATATCATCCAAAATTTTGGGATAATCCTTATTAGGATCACCCTTCGAAACACCTATATTATTCAAAGATCTCCATAATTTCCCACCAATATTAGAATCAAGATTAACTAACATCCTTTGGTTGCACCTCTCTATATTTGAAATGGATGACTCGTCACCATGATATCTCCTACCTTCCACCGATTCCACCACTTGAAAGATTAAACTTGATTTGGGCCTAAACATATTGTTTGGATTTTTGGGCTTAATTATTTTGGTTTAGGTAATTTTAATTAATGTTTCTAGAAAACTCTTGTAATGTTTGGAGTGTCTAGACATTTCTTAGGTTTGTAGTATTTTCTAGAATACTCTTGGAATTTCAAGAGTTGAGAACTCTCTAGAATTAGTGTGTCTAGAGTTCTCCTTAGAGTACTATAAATAGAGATGTAATTCTACACTTTTGTATCAAGCAAAAATACAAAGTTCTCTCTTCCATAAAGATTTCTCCCACCTATAAAGTTTCTCTTTAAGCCTCTAATATTCCCACACATTTTCTTTAAACACAAAGGCTTTATTTCCAACAAAGTGGCATCAGAGCTTGAAGATCCTCAAAAGATGGCGAATGGAGGTTTCCCTTTTCAAATGTCAATGCTCACAAAGAACAACTATGACAATTGGAGTATCAAGATGAAGGCGTTACTAGGAGCTCAAGATGTGTGGGATATCGTTGAGAAAGGCTTCAAGGAGCAAGATGAAGCCTTGCTAAGCCATGGTGTAAAGGAGACATTGAAGGAGTCCAGAAAGAGAGGCAAGAAAGCTCTCTTCCTCATTTATCAATTGGTGGATGAAGATACATTTGAAAAAATCTCCAATGCAACGACGGCCAAAGAAGCATGGAACAAGCTTCAAACTTGCAACAAAGGAGTGGAGAAGGTGAAAAAGATTCGTCTTCAAACTCTTAGAGGTGAGTTTGAACGTTTATTTATGGAAGAGTCTGAGTCAATTTCAGATTATTTTTCTCGAGTATTGTCCGTATTCAATCAACTTAAAAGAAATGGTGAAGATGTTAATGAGGTGAAAGTCATGGAGAAAATACTTCGCACTTTAAATCCAAGTTTTGACTTCATTGTTACCAACATTGAAGAAAACAAGGATTTAAATAACATGACTATTGAGCAACTCATGGGTTCCTTACAAGCATACGAAGAAAAACAAAAAAGAAAAATTAAACAAAAGGAGGCTAGGGAGAAACTACTACAACTTAACGCAAAGCAAGCAAACTATGTGAATTATAAGAGCCAAAGAGGACGAGGTCGTGGCCAAGATCGTGGACGTGGACGAGGACATGGAGGAGAAGGAAGAGGTAGTTACAACAACTACTCCAACAACTTCAACAATGGAGAAAGAAGTTGGAATACACAAGCAATAAGAGGTCGTGGAAGAGGAAATTCATGGTCAAGGTGCGACAAGTCACAAATCAAATGCTTCAACTGCAACAAGATTGGTCACTATGCATCTGAGTGTAGATTCTCAAAGAAGGTTTTGGAGAAAGCTAACTCTGTAGAAGAAAAAGGTGGAGAAGAAGAAACTCTGTTGCTCGCGTGCCAAAGCCAAGTTGAAGAGAAAAGAAACAAGTGGTACCTTGACACTGGCGTAAGCAACCACATGTGCAGCGATAGAAGCATGTTCGTAGAGATCAATGAAGAGATAACTGGAGATGTCTCATTTGGAGATGACTCAAAGATACCGGTCAAATGCAAAGGTAAAATTCTCATTCGCTTAAAGAATGGAAGTCATCAATTCATATCCAATGTCTTCTATGTTCATAACATAAAGAATAATATTTTGAGCTTGGGACAATTATTAGAGAAAGGCTATGACATTCACTTGAAAGAACATACTCTTTTCTTAAGAGATTGTGAACATAACTTGATTGCTAAGGTGCCATTCCTGTTGCGGTGAGAATCGAATAATAAGATATTAATTAACTTGCATCACATTCTTTAAATTCACAACCGACTTTGATTTATCCAAAGGAAAGGTTCAAGATCGAGAAAAAACCTAAAGGGGGGGCGGGAGATCTAAGGTTCGAGGGTTGGTTACGCCTAGGGAAGGTATTATCATCCTAAACGTCCGTAGTACTCTACGGGAACCTCTTGTTTTAACTTGTTATATCTTACTCGCTTGCTAAGGGTGCTATGCTAAAGGTTAAAATCCTAGGGGTTTATTTCTAAGTATACTCGACAAAGCATCGCGCTTTGCGCCTACGTATCCTTACGGGAGTGGAATCAGAGTATCTGTAGTTCACCGATCTAAGGGAGAAGGAAGAGGAACCATTGACTATGGCCAAAGTTCCAAGGGGAAATGAGTATAAACTCATTTTAGAGTTCACGATAACTCTTTAAGTCTAAGTTATAAGGGAAAGTGAGTTCTCATGATGATGAGAATCACATGGGGTTTAAGAACTCCAACCTATTTCTAAGTTATGATTTCATTGGCTCATGATAACCAAGAAATAAGGGTAATCCTAGAAGGATAAGGTAAGATGACTTCAAGAGTCAATTTAAGAGGGTCTCCCTTTGGAATGGGGGGAAATATGACAGTTATAAAGATCACCAAGAGATAAAGAGTTATAATGCAAATAGGATGATGCAATAATACATAAATAAGATAATGGGATGAGGTAAAATCAAGATATCAATGCAAAGTGAGAATTAAATATGTTAGGCAATCAAACATGATATATAGACATAATATGGTATGATGAATAAGAAAGTGCAACAAAAGCCCTAATAAGCATTCATAATCTAAACATGCATAAAGACCTCAAAAATTAATATTTTCAACAATTTTTTTTATATTTGAAAAATAAATTTAATTAGGAGCAATTAGCAAAAAGAAGGGAAAGAAAAGGATAAAAATCAAGTAAGTTATGGCATTTTAAAAAATTGAAGCATCAACTTAAAAATCAAGATAAAACCAACAAGTAAATAAAAAGAAGAAATGGCGTTTTGAGGGATTGAACCCCTGACTCCTTGCTTGCAGCCTAAAACTCAAACCAACAGGCCAACGCGCGCGTTTTGAAAAATAAATGATAACACAAGTATATATTTTAAGACAAGTGAAATTCAGAAAAATAAATAAAAGGACTGGGGCGAGGGGGATTCGAACCCCAGTCCTAGTGGTAGGCAAGGCGTGTGAAAGCGTGTGATTGCCACTGGGGTGGCTGTTACATCCAATACCAAACTTGCTTCAACAAATATATAACATGAATACGCGCCTAAGTTTCAAACAAAATACAAGCCAACCAACATGAAACAAAACACGATATCAGTACCCATGCCATGCCATACACATCAGCCATATCAACAGAACGAAAACAGAAACATGACTAACCATTTAAGATCAAAAATTGTTACACAAGATAAATACTAAGGAAGGGATATGCTCATACAATTAACATAACATCATTCAAAGGTATAAGGCCATAACATCAAACATCATCAAAGCGTTCAAAGAAAGTTTAATGAAAAGGAAAACAAATTGGGAAACATTTAATAAACAAGCAGATCCAAATTGGTATGGCAAGTAATGTTCAGCAAACATACTTACACTCAAAAGAAATCACACAAGGACATGCATATTATGGAATTCAAAAAACAGTAGGACACAGTTTGATCATGAGCTACATGTTGGCAAACAAATTGGTACAGACAGCAATACAACCTAGCAAAATGACACTCTATCATGGCAGCAATCATGTATTATGTTTGAATAAAATGGAAAACAACTTGAAAAGCGATTAAAAGGCAATATATAGATACAGGCCAACATGAGACTAATTCAAGTACATCAAAAAACATTTTCACGAGTCAATGAGTTTAGTGAGGAATGGCAAAGACATTGATTGTCAAAGCAAAGAGTTTGAAATGTAAGCTATCAATGAACATGCTAGTGACACTAAGCTGAGTCAGTTTCAATAATGTTCTCAAGATTCAAGAATAGTTCAAGTATATTGATCTATTTGCAAAAAACAAAATCTAACATGGATCCCAGATTAATGACCAGTTAGAAAACATGCTAGATAGGGCAATATGATAGAATGATACCATAAAGTAAACAACAACAGATAATAACATCAATGCTGACAATCAATCATGGTGCATATCAAACTGCATAGTGACATTTCAAATCAAGGATGGCTTAGCACAAATCAGAGATATATAGCAGACTGAAAACTAATGCCACAAATATCTATGCATCAATAACAGGTAAGGCAGTCATAACAAAGCAAAGTTGTGCACAAACATGTTTGGAAGTTAAAGTAGTGTCATCCACTGAGTATGGTACAATCATTGTGTGCATATTGTGGCAAGATGTGTGATAAGTGTGTTAACACCTCAAAGTGAATTCAGAAACCAGGTTTAGTTTAGAAATCTCATTAATAAATTAGCAAAGCCAATCAAAGCAAGTTACATGATTAACAAGTCAACAGATCAAACACAAACAACTTTTGGCAGATTAAGCAACTTGACACTAAGACAAAGACAACATAGTATTCTCAGTTTGGATAATGATCACAGAAAGACATACATTTATGAGATATACCTGAACCAACTTTAAAACAGTTTGATACACACATCACAAACATCAAGCACATCCATAATGACAATTCAAAGTTGGTGCAAATACACAAAGCTCAGTATATAAACTCCAATGGATTCAACAGTACTTGGTATAAGCAGAACAAAACACAAGGTGCAGCAATAGTCCATACAAACAAACACTTATTAAGATAGGTTTCCAACAGAGGTGGCCATAAGATAAGAGTTTCAACCAACAGAGGTGAAGTATTTCAAGGATTTATCCATCCAAACAACCACAGATAAGTCAGCATTCAATATCTTCAAGTTTGAAAGTAACACAAAGGTATAATCTATAAAACTAACAGTCCATTTAAACAGCTCAGCAGAGTGACATTTTAAATACAATGAAAGAGCAACATATAAGTACATCAATACAACAAGTCAAATCAATCTAACAGTTCAGCAAAAATGAATATACATTAACACATTAAGAATACATATGGAAACTTATGAGATATGTCAATGACACCAAGCAAGCATGATTAACAAAAAAAAGGGGAAGGAGGTGATACCAAGTGGAATAATGTCCACTGTCTTCAAGTATGCTGAATGCCCCTTCTCTCAAGTACTCCAAAGCTAACTCTCTCACTCGCTTGCTCACCTCTTATGGAATTTCACAGGATATCTGAGTTTTCTTCGTGAGAATTGTTGTCTTTTCAAGTGATGTAGTGAACTCTTTTTATAGGCTGAATCAATGGGCCTGGGTTGGGTTCAAACATCAAATACTTGGTGGGCAGAGTGGAGCCAGGGTTTACAATGTCTCATGAGTCCACAACTTGTCCACTTCTTGGAGACAAATGCTCCCCTACTGTGTAAGGTATCAGAGGCTGCAGAGTCAAATGCTTGAATCCAAATGTTGCTTCTGAATCCATCTTTGGGTGTCATACAAGAGAGTGTCGAAAGGAGTAAAGGTTGGGATTGTGAAATGGCATCTTGCAGGTGTGTCAGGATGAATACTAAGATGAGTAACTCTCCCAGAACACTTTTGGTGATGCCAACCCATGGAAGCTCAATCAGGTAAAAGGTTGGAGAATACAAAAAAGAAAATTCACGCCAAGAAACGGGTTTGTATTGATTCAATCGTTTTTGAATTCCCTTCCTCTTCTGCAATTCACGAAGGAGATGAGCAAGGTGTGTTGCTTTCTCCCTTTGCTAGCCACGCGACACACTCCCACTAGTCCAAAACAGGGTTTGAAAAGTCAACCGAAAATGCTTGCATCCCATTGGTTGATAGTTAATGTAGAAACTCTTAGCATTGGTGATACACTTGGCACGGAGAGTTCAATGTGATGCTTACACAATTGGTCTTGCATTATATGAGTTAAAATAAGTGATAAATGAAATATTAAAAACTATCACCATAAATTAAAAATGAATAATTTGAAATATTACCAATGAATTGTTTTTTAGGAAGGTTGGCATAATTAAATAAAAATTAAACAAAAATAATATAGTGATTGAAGTAAATTTAAAAAAGAATAAATGATTTTTTGGAAATAGATTAGGTTTTAGGAAAATAAATATTTAGAAAAATATTAGTGAATAAATATTGATATTAGTTTAGAAATGATAGTGATAATTGTGGATGAAAAATAAAAGCCAAAGAGAGGGTGATGGAAATATCTGAAAGAAATGCTTGATCCAAATGCTCTGCCCACGATCCTAGTTAATCACCTCTTTTATCTCCTGAAAACAAAACCTAATTCACAGATAAAGCAAACAAAACTGATAAAAGGTTAGCTATGCAACATGATTGACCTAATATGATATGCAGAAGATCAATGGATCTAAGGGTAAAATTTGGGGTACAACAGTTGCCCCTATTTAAATATCTTCACTGGATGGCACGAGGAACGACGATCCTCGAGACATCAAGGTGAAAGGTATTTAAATATAGCAAACCAAAAATTTTGCCCTTAGATACAAAGACGTGCAATGGTACTAATATGATGATATGATGCCATGAAAGATGCAAGAGTGCAGACAAAACAAAGCACCAAAAGACAAAGAAACTGCCCACCACAGAGGGAAGCTTCACTGGGGAAGCAAGAAGAAGGTTAGTATCCACGAGGAAGAGACTCCTTGGGGATGCAGGCTAACCAACAAAAGAGACTCACCGGGGAGACTTCGAGGCAACACCAGGGATAGAAAACAAATGGGTATTCTCCACTGGGGAAGGATCCAGGGAGATGGACGACAGGTTCAAATATGACCGGACGACACTCGGGAAAAGACACAATCTTACTGGGCAAGAAACCAGAAAGAAGACATGATCTCCACTGGAGATCAGTTGAAATAAAAGGATAGACACCCGAAGAAAAGATTTTCTGGGGATTTCTTATACTGAAGAGTTCAAACGGGATCTTCAAGAAAAGCCAGAAAAGACAGAAACGAACTCTGCGCGCCAGATAAAAACACCTGGAGTTTAAAAGAGAGCAAGGTTAATGAGCCAAGAAAAGACTCTGGTATTCGCAAGAGTTTGTTGAAATAACAAATAATGGCTTCATCAGTGTGAGCTGGATTGGTAGTCTGGGTTTAGGTTTATATTTGGCTTGAGTTTGAGCAATACAGGTTCACGATAACCTGAAATAAGCAAACGGTTCACGATAACCGAAAATGAACAACTGGTTCACGATAACCAGAGGTTGATGTTCATGGTAACCTTAAATAAACGACTGGTTCACGATAACCAGAAACAAACAAATGGCTCACGATAACCAGAGATACAGGTTCACGATAACCTGAAATAAAAGGAAAAATGGTTCACGATAACCAGAAATGCAGATTCACGATAATCTGATTCCAAACAAGGTGGTTCACGATAACCGGAAATCCAGGCTCACGATAACCTGATTTCAAACAAGGCGGTTCACGATAACCGGAAATGCAGGCTCACGATAACCTGATTTCAAACAAGGCGGTTCACGATAACTGGAAATTCAGGCTCACAATAACCTGATTTCAAACAAAACGGTTCACGATAACCGGAAATGCAGGCTCACGATAACCAGAAATACAGATTCACGATAATCTGATTTCAAACAAAGCGGTTGCTACTGGATTTGCAAAATTTACCAAATGGGGTGATATAAGTAATAAGATGGTTGCCGGTTAGACTCATTGGGGAACACCGCACAAATGGTCAAAACCTGGCGCACAGAGGTGAAAAACCAGACACAAGCAAAGCAAAGACAAAGAACCAAAGACCCACCAAAGAGGAGAGGGAAAGAAAAACAAAACCACCCAACAAACACCCCAAAAATGCAAGGATGCTCAATGCTAAGGTATGATGCGAATGCTCAATGATATGCAAGAAACGACAGACCAGAGACAACCAAAAGGAAAGCACCGTGTCCACCACAAAGAATCACACTGAAATATGAGCAGATAGTCAGCCTTCAAAGCCAATAGTGGGAACATCCCTAATTTACTGGGGAAACATCTTGCATAGATACCAGTGAGACGCCCTTAGTAGTTAGCCATTGTTAAAGCATTTAAGTTAGGGAGACATTGCCAATCCTCTTTAGAGCTCAAAGTTCTTTTTCAAAACATTTCGCTTTTAAAATCATTATTAATAAATAAGTGAAGTTTTGCATAACAATGAAGAATATCAGAGTAATGATAAATATCAAACAAAGAAGTGGCTCAAAAACTGATTTCATTAGAATGGTAACTTGCCAATAGCGAAGCTCCATAGATTGTTACAATTTAAAAAAATGGCAAAAGGAAAAGATTACATCATATTCAATGACCTACTCCCTAATGACTAAAATTCTAGAATTCTTCAAGCATAATATTTCCGTACAAAGTCAGCATTCACAGAGTGTGTGAGCTGTTCACCGTCCATTGTTGTGAGGAATAAAGAACCTCCTGAAAATACAGTCTTTACCACAAATGGACCCTCATAGTTAGGCGCCCACTTTCCATGAGCATCCCTTTAAGATGGCAGGATCTTCTTGAGTATAAGCTCTCCTTCCCGAAATTCCCGGACACGGACCTTCTTGTCGAACGCCCTCTTCACTCTTTTCTGATACAGATGACCATGACACATAGCAGTCAGTCGCTTCTCGTCAATGAGGTTCAGTTGGTCATATCTCTCTCTAACCCATTCAGCTTCGTCAAGCTTAGTTTCCATCAGGATTCTCAGAGATGGTATTTCCACTTCAATGGGGAGTACTGCATCTATTCCATATACAAGGGAGAAAGGGGTTGCCCCTGTCGAGGTTCGAACCGAAGTTCTGTATCCGTGCAGAGCAAATGGCAACATCTCGTGCCAATCTTTATAAGTCTTGACCATTTTCTGCAGGATCTTCTTGATGTTTTTGTTGGCAGCCTCGACAACTCCATTCATCTTAGGACAGTAAGGTGAGGAATTATGATGCTCAATATTGAAATTGTCACATAACTCTTTCATCGTCTTGTTGTTCAGATTTGTTCCGTTGTCAGTGATGATCTTGTTGGGAATTCCATAACGACAAATGATGTTATTCTTGATGAAACGAGCAACTACTTGCTTAGTCACATTGGTAAAGGAAGCAACTTCAACCCATTTAGTGAAATAGTCAATGGCCACTAAATTGAAACGATGACCATTGGAAGCCTTCGGCTCAATAGCTCCAATCATGTCAATGCCCCACATAGAGAAAGGCCAAGGGGATGACAACACATTCAACAAAGTAGGAGGAACGTGCATTTTATCCGCGTAGATCTGGCACTTATGGCATTTCCTGGCGTATTGGATGCAATCAGCTTCCAAAGTTAACCAATAATACCCAGCCCTCAAAATTTTCTTAACCATGGCATGTCCGTTGGCGTGAGTGCCAAAGGCTCCTTCGTGAATGTCGTGAATCAATAGGTCTGCTTCTCGTCTATCAACACATCTTAGTAGGACCATATCATGATTCCTCTTGTAAAGCACATTGTTACTGAGAAAGAATTTGGATGACAATCTTCGTAAAGTTTTCTTATCAAGATTGGAAGCATTGACAGGGTATTCTTGAGTTTTCAGATAATTCATGATGTCGTGAAACCAAAGTTTCCCATCTGTCTCTTCTTCAACTGCCTGGCAATAAGCGGGCCCGGTCTTGCGCTCGATACTGATGAGAGGTGCTTCATTGTGAAACCTGACTTGCCACATTGAAGCTAACATAGCTAGGGAATCATCTATGTGATTTTCAGTACGGGGAACATGACGGAAAGTGATCTCATCAAAACACTTAATCAATTCCATAATGTAAGCACGGTAGGGAATGAGTTTTTCGTCCTTGGTTTCCCATTCACCCTTGACTTGATAAATGACTAAAGCAGAATCACCCATAACTTCAAGAACATTGATTCCAAGATCAATAGCAGCTTCTAGTCCCAAAATACATGCCTCGTACTCAGCAATATTGTTTGTGCATCCAAAATCCAACCTTGTTGTGAAAGGGGTGTAACCACCATCGGGGTTTATCAACACAACACCTACGCCATGTCCTTTGAAATTGGAAGAACCGTCAAACATCATCTCCCATTTGTAACTGGTCTCAAAGCCTTCATTAGGGCCAGGCCCTTCACAACCTTTCACTAACATAATGTCTTCATCCGGGAATTCAAACTTGAGCGGTTCATAATCTTCAACAGGCTGATCTGCGAGGTATTCTGATAATACACTCCCTTTAATAGCCTTCTGAGGTACATACTGGATATCATATTCTGACAATAGCATATGCCAACGAGCGAGTCTTCCTGTTTGAGCAGGCTTCTCGAATATATACTTTATGGGATCCATTTTTGAGATCAACAAAGTAGTGTGGCATACCAGATACTGCCTCAAACGTTTAGCGGCCCATGCTAAGGCACAACAGGTTTTCTCAAGTAATGAATAACGACTTTCACTACCAATGAACTTCTTACTCAAGTAATAAATGGCATGTTCTTTGCGACCGGTTTCATCGTGTTGGCCCAATACACATCCCTTGGATCCTTCAAGAACAGTCATGTACATGATAAGAGGCCTTCCAGGAACAGGAGGAATCAGAATAGGTGGTTCCTGCAAATAGCTTTTGAGCTTCTCAAAAGCTTGTTGGCAATCAGCATTCCACTCTACAGTCTGGTCTTTACGGAGCAGTTTGAAGATCGGTTCACAAATTGGAGTCATGTTGGAAATGAATCTGGATATATAGTTCAAACGACCCAGAAATCCTCTCACTTGTGATTCAGTTTATGGAGTTGGCATTTCTTGGATAGCTCGTACCTTGTCAGGATCTACTCCGATTCCTTTCTAGCTGACGATAAAACCGAGCAACTTCCCTGATCTGACACCAAAGGTACATTTGGCCGGATTCAACTTTAACTGATACTTCCAGAGTCTCTTAAACAGCTTCAAAAGATGATCCAAATGTTCTTCCTCGCTTCGGGATTTAGCAATCATGTCATCCACGTACACTTCAATTTCCTTGTGGATCATATCATGGAACAAACTTACCATAGCTCTCTGGTAAGTTGTCCCTGCGTTCTTCAGACCAAAGGGCATAACTTTGTAACAATAGGTTTCCCACGGGGTGATAAATGTAGTCTTATCCATGTCAGATGGGTCCATTCTAATCTGGTTGTAACCGGAAAAACCGTCCATGAAGGCGAAAACTGCAAACTTAGCTGTGTTATCCACAAGAGTGTCAATGTGTGGCAGTGGGAAATCGTCCTTGGGACTAGCTTTGTTAAGATCTCTATAATCTACACACATTCGCAATTTACCATTTTTCTTCATAACCGGTACGATGTTGGCTACCTATTCTGGGTATTTTGAAACTGCCAAGAATCTTGCATCCAATTGTTTCTTAACCTCATCCCTGATTTGGAGAGCCATATCCGGTCTACTTCTACGAAGTTTCTGCTTCACAGGTGGACATTCAGGCTTGAGCGGTAGTTTATGAACTACTATATCTGTATCCAATCCAGGCATGTCTTGATAAGACCAATCGAACACATCTACATATTCTTCCAACAGCAGGACTAAACGTTGTCTGATCTCTGCCCCAAGTGTTGCCCCAATCTTGACCTCATTCCTCTTCTCTTCTGCTACATCTGCATCATATGGTACTAAATGTGTCACTGCATTTTTAATTGCATTTTGTAGCTCAACTTCATGTGTTTTGTCTATATCTATGCCTAGAACAATGTTTTTTCTACCGACAAAGCTAAATTGCGGTGCATTGTTCTTGAATCCAGTCACTTTCAATATATCTCCCACTTTGTACCTATAAAGTCCTGTAAATGTCACACTCATGTTCATTAGTAAACCCATATTTCAATTGTGTATATTTTTTATAGTAAATAAATAATTCACCAGCATAAGTGGTAACAACAAGCTCATATTCTTGATCAAGCTTGACATCAACAAGATCCACCAATTCTTTGCTTTTCTTTCTCATGTACAAGATCATTGCTTCTATTAACCGGTAAGAATTTATAGTAGCACATGTTAAGGATAAGTTTATAAGACAATTCACAAGGTTTTCAAAAAAGGATTAAGGTTAACACCAAAGTAACATTCACTGGAAGCGTATATCTTACAAACAAGTGGAAGACCATAACAATAGTAATCCAAAGTAGGAATGTACTGTGACATTGTTCCTGTCACAATAACATCAACATACTTAGTATTATGCCACAACCTAGTTATAATTCCTTGCCAAGAACCTTTGCTACACTCACTTTGAATAAAATCAGCAAGATTTTTGTCAGATTTAAGAATCTTCATAACAGCCTCTCTCACTGAAATGTCAGTGATGAGAGGATTAATTGATCCTGTTCTTTTTTTTTTTGATAAGTAAACTTGTATTAAAAAGGAGAAAAGAGGGATTCTCCAACCCAATACAAAGAAGAAATCAAGACGAAAAACAAGAGAGAAGAACCTCCCTGAACAATGTTACATAAAGTCTAGAGGGGATTTCACCCAATCGTAAAAACAACACTTACTACGGCCAAGCTCCAACCAATGCCAGGAAATAGAAAGGATACGGTGGAAAATCTGATCCACATCACAAACTTCATCACTGAAAATGATCTTATTCCTCGCGCTCCAAATACACCAAGTCGTAATAAACCATATGTAACAGCACATGTCTTCCTTGCAATTTTCCACCAAAGCCAAAAACCACAATAAGTAGTGGTTACACACAGAATCTGGTGCAATACTAGAAACTCCAATCCAGTCATAAACCTTGTTCCAAACTTTTAAGGATTTTGGACAAGTAAGGAAAAGGTGCAATGTGTCCTCATCGTTCCGAAAGCAAAGAACACACGCAGTCTCATGAATAGAAGTCACTATACCTTTAGACACGAGTTTCATACGAGTCGGTAATCTATCTAAAATCAACCTCCAAGCAAACACTTTAACTTTCAAGGGAATGCTAGATCTCCACAAAACCTTAATGGCAAGCAACTGGTTTTCCTCCAAATGAATTCCCACTTCTGCATCGCATATGAAATTATAGCAGGACCTAACCGAAAAATCCTTGGAATTTTCCAGCAACCAGCTCCAGCTGTCATGCTGATTGTGCACCAGTTTAATCGGCAGCAGCAGATTCTGCAGAATCTAAGTTGAAGCCAGATCATAAGAATGCTCCTCCAAACCAATTCTTCCAATGTCCCGGTGCCAAACATCTTGAACCCAATAACCTATCTCATTCATACTGCAAGCTTTGTTCAGGGCTGCTTCATAAAGATTTGGAAAAACCGATTTAAGCTTAAAATCACCACACCATTCCGAATCCCAAAATTGCAGATTCGAATCACAACCCATAATTGGCCGCGTCAAACTGCAGAAGTTTAAGGAGTCTACCAATTGACATTTCAGCATTAAGTCTTTCATCCAAAAAGAGGTCGCGACATTGTTACTCATACTGCCAGGATTGAAAACACAGGTTTGCAAATTACCGTATCTACTAGTCAAAATGTCTCGCCAAATTTCCTTTCCTACATGAAGGAACTTCCACAACCATTTAGACATCAAATCTTTATTAAACCACCCTACATGTTTAATACCAAGACCCCCCTTATCTTTAGATTTACAGAGGAAACTCCATTTAACCCAAGAGATATAAGATTTATCCACCGAACCCGACCACAAGAATTTGCGTTGGATAACAATAATATCTTTAACGATTTTATTAGGAGCCTTGAAAAAGGAAAGGCGATGGATCGGTAGGTTGACTAACACAGAATTTATCAACACAACTCTAGCTGCAATATACATGTTTCTACCAATCCAAGGGTTTAGGCGACTTTTAAGACAATCCAAGACAGGTTTCCAAAACTTCAACCTCCTATGATTACCGGCTATGGTAATGCCAAGAAATTTAAAAGGAAGCTTACCCGATCTACAATAGAGAAAAGATTCAGCCGCGAGAATAAAATCATTATCAAGGCCTACCCCAAAAATACAGCTTTTGGCGAAGTTAATCTTAAGACCCGACACCATTTCGAAGCCCCGTAGGATAGATTTAATGGCCCACAGGTTCGAAAACTTCCCGTCACAGAAGAGAAGAGTGTCATCAGCAAATTGAAGGACTTCAATAGAGGCTTCATGATTGATTCTAAACCCGGAAAAGATATTAGGGAAGGAAGCACGTTTGATCAAAACATCCAAAACTTCAGCTACCAAAACAAACAGAAACAGGGCAAGAGGGTCCCCTTGCCTAAGACCTCTATGCGCCACAAAATCCTGCGTAGGGTTCCCATTAATCAAGACTGAGATGAAGCTGTTGCAAATGTTCCCTTTAATCCATGTAATCCATTTAGGACCAAAATTCATCTCCCTAAGAAGTTTGAGCAAAAACTCCCAATCAACACAATCGTAAGCTTGCGCAAAGTCGACTTTAAACAAAAGACATTTTCGCTTTTCTCTCCTCGCCAAGTCCACCACTTCATTAGCAACTAACACTCCATCATGAATATTCCTGCCGGGGACAAACGCCATTTGCGAGACCAAAACCAACTTAGAAATAACAGTAGAAAGTCTTTTGGACATCAATTTGGAAATGATTTTAGAAATGCAGCCAATTAAGCAAATTGGCCTATACTCCACCAAGCCTTGGGGGCTGTCTACCTTGGGAAGCAAAACCAAAAAGGAAGAGGCAAAGGATTTAGATAACGTACCAGTCAAGGAAAAATGTCTAACACACTTGATAACATCATCCCCCACAATTTCCCAAGCTTCCTTAAAGAACTTAAAGGAAAAGCCATCCGGCCCCGGAGATTTATTCCCGTCGCAATTAAAAACAACCTCCCGAATTTCAAAATCAGTAAAATCAGCATCAAGCATATCGTGGTCGAAAGCATCAAGTCGAGGAATATCATGATGGATAATAGTTGGTCTAGTCCCCAATCCTTAGCCTTAAAGAAGCCAAAAGAAGCTTCTTTAATAGCTGCTGGATCCTCAATAACAGCATCTCCCGAGCTTAAGGCAGTGATGGAATTCAATCTATTCCTACTTTTAATAGAAGCATGGAAAAAGCGGGAATTGGAATCCCCTTCCTTCAACCATTTCAACCTCGATTTTTGGTACAACATACTTTCTTTGATACGCAGATTCTTCCAAAAATTCTCTTGTTCTACCGATCTAATCCTTACCATCTCTTCCGAGGGGGCTCTCCCCGTTATTGTAACGCCCCGGTTTTGTCTTATTTAATTAATCGAGTCGATTTAATTATTTTTATTATTATATTATTTTATTCTTGACTTTTATTTGAGAATATATTATTTTTCATCGTGATTATGTTTTATCGCGTTTTGAGAGCGTTTGCGAGATATTTGAGTGTAGGGGTATTTTGGTCTTTTTGTTGGGTTAGATATTTGTTTTATTAAAATAGAAAGTTAGAGGTGAGAAAGAGAGAAAAACAGAATTTTGAGAGAAAAAGAGAAGAAGAAGGAAAAGAGAAAGAAAAGAAGAAAAAGGGAGAAAACTTGGAGATAAAGAAATTGATTCAACCGACTTTTCAAACACGATTTAATCGGGTAAGGGTGTGAAACTCGATTATCTTATGCTTGTGTATGATTATGTATGTGTGGGTTTGAATGTTTACTTGTTTTTCCATAGTTTTCCAATTCTAGGTCGAATGAGGAAAAATGAATAGAAATCGATGTTTTTACGGACGAAAGTCGGAATAAATTGCGTAGTTGTGTCGGGTAATGTTAGGCAGTGATCGAGTATGCTTGTTTTATCGAATTTGGTTGATTTTGTAAGTTTTTGTATTTTTGGAGATTTGAGGGTTTAAGATTTGGAGTGAATTCGAAAGTCGTAGAATTCACGTTTGATGGTTCCAAATCACTACTATATGTTTGGTATGAATGAGTATGTGTTTGTTTCGAAAAAAATAATTGAATCGGTCGGATTTTCGGACGAAATTGTTCACAGCCCGTAGCTGTTGCAGGACCAAATTCTGGTTTTTGGCAAAACTTCGAAAATTCATAACTCTTGAACCGTAAGTCGGTTTTGACCCCCGTTCGAAGCGTTGGAAAGCTAACGAGATGTTCTTTCTAAGAAAAATGGTTTTGAGGTCTGTAGCTGGTTCAATTATAGCAGATAATTGAAATCGTATCGTTGTGTTGATTTTTACTGTCGTGAATGTGTGCGATTGAGGCGTTATCGTGCAATACGCTTTTGTTATATAACGTAAAGCTTGTGTGTGCTGTTATACGATGTATTGTGGGTAGCCTTATGGCGTTAATCCTAGATTGTGGAATTTATTGTGAAATGTGGCCTTATGGCATATATGTGCATTGTTTTGGATTAGACTTCGATGCGTGATTAATGATGTTGTTATGTGGTAAAATATATTGTTTGATTGAATATCAATGTATGTTGTTATGATGTGTTATGGGTAGCCTTTATGGTGTGAATCCCTTGTGGAAGTAATTGTGATTGTATGATTATTGTGGTTTGTGGTTTGTGATGAAATGCATTGTTTACGTGAAATTCCAATGTATGTGATTGGTGGCCTTTATGGTTTGAAATGCATTGTTTGAATTGGTTTGCAATGCATGAGTGTGATGATGTTGATTAATTCATTGGTTGAATTGTGATTGTATGAGATGAATGCATGAATATATTGTGAATATGTATGCATTTCAAGAATGTCTTGAGTCATTTTGTATGTGAAGCATAATGATGTACATTCTTGCGTTGAGTGATTCTAATGAGAATCCGTTGTAACGTCGTGTGCATATGTGAGGTGTGAGCGATGATTACAAACGATTGTGTGCCTAGGTGTGGTGTGAGCAATCGGTTTGTGTGCCCGGTATGTGGTATGTGATGAAATGCATTGTTTGAATTGTTTTCAATGCATGAATATGATGATGTGATAATCATATTGTCGATTTGTGAAGATGCATTTGATTGTCATGAGTTCTTGTGTGTCAAGCATCATGATATCCATTGTTGTGACGTCCTGAGTGACGGATTGGTTCCAGAGGGAATCCGCTATAACATCGTGTGCCCATGTGGGGTGTGAGCGATGATTATAGACGATCGTGTGCCCATGTGGGGTGTGAGCGATCGGGTCGTGTGCCCGTGTGGGGTGTGAGCGATCCATAAACGTCGTGTGCCCATGTGGGGTGTGAGCGACGGGGAACATCGTATGCCCGACGGGGAGTTACAGTGATGTAACGAGCGATGGTTCCAGCAGAGTTCCTGAGTGAACTAGTGATGAGAAACATTGGAGTCGGTACCGCATGTGCATTGCATAGAGTCGTTGTGTCGGTCTCTGTGCATTTACATAAATCATGAATTGACTGTGTATGGAATTGTGAATGTGATTGATGAGATGGAATATGTATATTTGTGTTGAGGATGAGTGTATTGTATATGATTGATATGCATTGGTGATGTATATATGAAATATGTGTTGTATTTGATTGTGGTGCATTTGTGGTGAGAATATTTTTACTTGTGTATTTTTGTGTTAATATATAATTGTATGCAATTATATTATGATTGTGTTTCTCACCCTTTTGCTGTTTTATAATGCTCTATGAGGCATTGCAGATTAGATTGCTGGAGGTCTTTTTGTGAAGCTTAGGTCTTCATTCTTTTGTCGGTCGGCTCTGATATGTAGCACCGGGTAGTCAGGGGGATCGTTGTGATTATTTTGTATATGTATAGATATCCTTTGAATTGTACATGTATGAATTAATGTTTGACATACAGACTTTTTATGTGATATTTATATATGATATTCAGTTGCAGATTTTCCGCTTTTATTCTGCATCTGAATTGTGGGCAGTAGGAACTAAGTTCCTCTATTGTATTACTACCTGATTGTTGCATATCTTTATGAGCAGGTGTTGTATGTTTTGTTTCAATTGATGTGACCCTTCGGTCTATGCCGTGAATGTTTTAAATATACTCTGACGAAATTTTGAATTTTCTTTTTCGCTTTATTTATTTGGGGGTATAGATTGGGGGTGTTACACTAAGTGGTATCAGAGCAGGTCGGTCTGTCCGGCCAAGTTGTTGAGTCAGTGTGGTGTGACAGTTGAATATTGTCGATGTTGTTTGTCCCTTAGTACGTGATATGTGTGTGGAACACTGTCAGTACTTTATGGTTTTTCTAATCCTTTGTCTTCAGGATTGAGAATGAGATAAGTGGGGGAGGAGCTTGTACTTCTCCATGTTGCTTCAGGTGTGGAGCGTTGGCTCAGTGTGTTATGAATTGTAAGATTGTGAGTGCTTTTTGGGCAATGTGGATCCCGGTTCCGGAGGGAATGCGGAGGTTAGGTTTATGTCGACTAAGGATTTGTGCCTTAGGTAGTTTTGTGCACAAGATGCAAGAATGCTATTATGGTTTAGTAAAGACGGTTTATGCCTCATCATGATTGTCGGCTGTCTATTGACAAATTGAGGAACTGATCACCCTTAATCTCTTGTTGATAGTAGACGGAATTATGTTGGATGGAATAGACGTGTCTTTTCGGCTTTGATAGTGGGTGCAAAGAATTGTTTGGAATTAAGTAAAATGATTACGGATTGTTTTGATGAGTCAATGAAGATTCTTATATCGGAAGGTGAGGCGGATTCGAGGTTTTTGTATGTTGGTCAAGTTGGAATGTCATTGAGAGAGAATGATTGGGTATTATTAATGGTTGTTTTCAGAGAGTATAGTGTGAACTCAAATTTGACGAAGGTGAGGATTTGAGGTTTGGATCTACTAAGTAAGTAGGAAACTCTTAGGAGATGAGATTAAGATGTTTGCTATGTTCGTGATAATAGTGTTCTGGAATTGACAGGAAAGCCACAGTGATGGGATGCCAGTTATGCGTGATTTTCAAATGTATTTCCGGATGAAATATTGGATGTTAGCATTAGAAGTACCCGGACTGATAGAGCAGTTGGAAGATTTACTGGAAAGGAGAATGTTAGGCCAAGTGTGTCGTCTTGGAAAGCTCCAGTATTGTTAGTAACAAAAAGGATGGGTGATTGAATGGAATAACAAGCATGATGTGTATAATGGTATTGAGACTCTGGAAATCGAAACTTAGAGTTCTGGTGAGGTTTGTAGTCTTTGGAGTTTTAGAGCATTAATGGGAATCTTGAGAGAACCCTTGTGTGTGGATGTAATATTGATATTAAGAGTTCTTTTGGTTGATTGTTGATACATGTTGGAATTTGTGGAATTGGACGGTCAAGAGAAGAAATTGTGTATGGATTACAGACAGTTGAATAAGGTAATGATGGAGAATAAGTGTCCGCTTTCACGAATAGATGACTGGAATGGTTTGGTTGAGTTTGATTGAAATTACAATTGTTTGGAACGTTTGATAAGAGTGGTGAATTGCGTGAGTTAAGACTTGATCGATTTAATGGGACTGGTTAGGTTTGTTATCATCGGAGTAGGTTATTATTTACTCGATTAAGCATGTATGTGAGTCTGGACAAGTTTGGATAAGTTCGTAGTGGTTTTGATTGAGGATATTCGAATCTGTTATAAACTCAGAGGAAGAACAGGTAGAGTGTTTGAGGATTGAATTACAAGTGTTGAAAGGAGACAAAGTTTTATGCTAAGTTATTCAAGTGAGAATTTTGGTTGAAAAAGGTTAGTTTTCTTGGATATGTTATTTCAGATGAAAGTGTGGTTATGGATCCATCGGAAGTAGATGTAGCTCTACAATGAGAGGCTCCGAAGTCGGTTAAGGTGATTAGAAACTTTTCGGACTTTAGTTGGTTATTACCGGAGGTTATGAAAGGCTTTTCCAAGTTAGCATTATCGATACTTCAGTTGACTTGCAAAGGGTGAGTCGTTTGTTTTGGATGTTCGTTGTGAGTAAGTTTCAGAGAGCTGAAGTAGAAGTTGTCTACGGTTTCAGTTTTGATTCTGTATGATCCTGATCAACCGTTTGTGAGGTATTGGGATGCGTCTTTGAGGAGTTTAGTCTGTGTGTTAATGTAAGAGGGTAAAGTCGTAGCTTATGCTTTACAACAATTGAGGATTCATAAAAGCATCTATACTATTCAGGATTTGGAATTGGTTGCGGTTGTATTATGTTGGAAAATTTGGAGGTATTATCTTTATGGTTCTAGGTTCGAACTGTTGAGTAATCACAAGAGTTTAGAGTACTTGTTTGGTCTGAAGGAATAGAGGATGAGACAACGAGGATGGTTAGAATTCGTGACGAGTTATGAATTTGGCTCAGATTATCCTATTGGTAAAGTTAATGTCGTGCGTGATGAGTTAAGTTGGAAGTTTTTATACATGGTAGTTTTGATGGTTGCGAGTAATCAGAGTGCGCAGCGGAAGCGTGAGGCGGTACATTTTGTATTTACGTGTGGGACTTGTAAGAGTTCATAGGTTGAACATTGAGAACATGTAGGAATGGTGAGACTATTGGTCGTTTCTGAATGGAAGTGTTAGGTGAAAGGTTTAAATATTATTCATGGGCTGTTATGTAAATGGATGTTTTGGTTATATGTTCGATTGGTGGAGCGTAACATTTTTGTGATTTGTTGTGTGACAAGGATGTTTGGTATCCTGGTTTGGTCGAGGTTGTTGAAACGATGTTGAGTCGTGGAACTTGTGTTCTTGTTTATGTTGTTGCCTCGTTTCCATGGTGATGGTTCGAGTGTGTGTAGCTAATTCCTATGATGGGGAATTAGGGGAGTGTTACCTACGGTGATGGTAACGATCTTGTTGTGTTTTGGTTCTAGAGTAAACCTGTGTGTTGGTATCGTGGTTTTCCTTGAGTTGTGAGTTGGTCGTCAAGTGCATTGTATGGGCTTTGCATCTTGTCGTTGTTGTCGTCGTTGTCGTGTCGTTGTTGTGTCTGCTGTTAGCACGGTGGTTTGTCAGTTGTGTTATTCGTGGTGTGCCTTTTGTTGGCATGTTGGTTTGTTAGTCGGATGCGAGAGTCGTGTCCGGAGTTTCTCGTCTCAGTATATTTTCGAGGACGAAAATGTCTAAGTGGGGGAGAGTTGTAACGCCCCGGTTTTGTCTTATTTAATTAATCGAGTCGATTTAATTATTTTTATTATTATATTATTTTATTCTTGACTTTTATTTGAGAATATATTATTTTTCATCGTGATTATGTTTTATCGCGTTTTGAGAGCGTTTGCGAGATATTTGAGTGTAGGGGTATTTTGGTCTTTTTGTTGGGTTAGATATTTGTTTTATTAAAATAGAAAGTTAGAGGTGAGAAAGAGAGAAAAACAGAATTTTGAGAGAAAAAGAGAAGAAGAAGGAAAAGAGAAAGAAAAGAAGAAAAAGGGAGAAAACTTGGAGATAAAGAAATTGATTCAACCGACTTTTCAAACACGATTTAATCGGGTAAGGGTGTGAAACTCGATTATCTTATGCTTGTGTATGATTATGTATGTGTGGGTTTGAATGTTTACTTGTTTTTCCATAGTTTTCCAATTCTAGGTCGAATGAGGAAAAATGAATAGAAATCGATGTTTTTACGGACGAAAGTCGGAATAAATTGCGTAGTTGTGTCGGGTAATGTTAGGCAGTGATCGAGTATGCTTGTTTTATCGAACTTGATTGATTTTGTAAGTTTTTGCATTTTTGGAGATTTGAGGGTTTAAGATTTGGAGTGAATTCGAAAGTCGTAGAATTCACGTTTGATGGTTCCAAATCACTACTATATGTTTGGTATGAATGAGTATGTGTTTGTTTCAAAAAAAATAATTGAATCGGTCGGATTTTCGGACGAAATTGTTCACAGCCCGTAGCTGTTGCAGGGCCAAATTCTGGTTTTTGGCAAAACTTCGAAAATTCATAACTCTTGAACCGTAATTCGGTTTTGACCCCCGTTCGAAGCGATGGAAAGCTAACGAGATGTTCTTTCTAGGAAAAATGGTTTTGAGGTATGTATCTGGTTCAATTATAGCAGAAAATTGAAACCGTATCGTTGTGTTGATTTTTACTGTCGTGAATGTGTGCGATTGAGGCGTTATCGTGCAATACGCTTTTGTTATATAACGTATAGCTTGTGTGTGCTGTTATACGATGTATTGTGGGTAGCCTTATGGCGTGAATCCTAGATTGTGGAATTTATTGTGAAATGTGGCCTTATGGCATATATGTGCATTGTTTTGGATTAGACTTCGATGCGTGATTAATGATGTTGTTATGTGGTAAAATACATTGTTTGATTGAATATCAATGTATGTTGTGGGTAGCCTTTATGGTGTGAATCCCTTGTGGAAGTAATTGTGATTGTATGATTGTTGTGGTTTGTGGTTTGTGATGAAATGCATTGTTTACGTGAAATTCCAATGTATGTGATTGGTGGCCTTTATGGTTTGAAATGCATTGTTTGAATTGGTTTGCAATGCATGAGTGTGATGATGTTGATTAATTCATATGGTTGAATTGTGATTGTATGAGATGAATGCATGAATATATTGTGAATATGTATGCATTTCAAGAATGTCTTGCGTCATTTTGTATGTGAAGCATAATGATGTACATTCTTGCGTTGAGTGATTCTAATGAGAATCCGTTGTAACGTCGTGTGCCTATGTGAGGTGTGAGCGATGATTACAAACGATTGTGTGCCTAGGTGAGGTGTGAGCAATCGGATTGTGTGCCCGGTATGTGGTATGTGATGAAATGCATTGTTTGAATTGTTTTCAATGCA
Organism: Lathyrus tuberosus; assembly: GCA_022829125.1. Lineage (NCBI taxonomy): Eukaryota > Viridiplantae > Streptophyta > Magnoliopsida > Fabales > Fabaceae > Lathyrus > Lathyrus tuberosus. Next base: position 11,857,283 of record JALAZF010000034.1, read on the forward strand.
TGAATATGATGATGTGATAATCATATTGTCGATTTGTGAAGATGCATTTGATTGTCATGAGTTCTTGTGTGTCAAGCATCATGATATGCATTGTTGTGACGTCCTGAGTGACGGATTGGTTCCAGAGGGAATCCGCTATAACATTGTGTGCCCATGTGGGGTGTGAGCGATGATTATAGACGATCGTGTGCCCATGTGGGGTGTGAGCGATCGGGTCGTGTGCCTGTGTGGGGTGTGAGCGATCCATAAACGTCGTGTGCCCATGTGGGGTGTGAGCGACGGGGAACATCGTATGCCTGACGGGGAGTTACAGTGATGTAACGAGCGATGGTTCCAGCAGAGTTCCTGAGTGAACTAGTGATGAGAAACATTGGAGTCGGTACCGCATGTGCATTGCATAGAGTCGTTGTGTCGGTCTCTGTGCATTTACATAAATCATGAATTGACTGTGTATGGAATTGTGAATGTGATTGATGAGATGGAATATGTATATTTGTGTTGAGGATGAGTGTATTGTATATGATTGATATGCATTGGTGATGTATATATGAAATATGTGTTGTATTTGATTGTGGTGCATTTGTGGTGAGAATATTTTTACTTGTGTATTTTTGTGTTAATATATAATTGTATGCAATTATATTATGATTGTGTTTCTCACCCTTCTGCTGTTTTATAATGCTCTATGAGGCATTGCAGATTAGATTGCTGGAGGTCTTTTTGTGAAGCTTAGGTCTTCATTCTTTTGTCGGTCGGCTCTGATATGTAGCACCGGGTAGTCAGGGGGATCGTTGTGATTATTTTGTATATGTATAGATATCCTTTGAATTGTACATGTATGAATTAATGTTTGACATACAGACTTTTTATGTGATATTTATATATGATATTCAGTTGCAGATTTTCCGCTTTTATTCTGCATCTGAATTGTGGGTAGTAGGAACTAAGTTCCTCTGTTGTATTACTACCTGATTGTTGCATATCTGTATGAGCAGGTGTTGTATGTTTTGTTTCAATTGATGTGACCCTTCGGTCTATGCCGTGAATGTTTTAAATATACTTTGACGAAATTTTGAATTTTCTTTTTCGCTTTATTTATTTGGGGGTATAGATTGGGGGTGTTACAGTTATCCGCAAAGGCAAGATCAATATCATTAAGGTTATCGATACTATCACCAATCTTGAGATCAATCCAGCCGAAAACATTGGAATTCCACCATTTAAGATGATCCTTTAGAGATTTAAGCTTTTCCTTGAAAACAAAAGAAGGAGTACCCTGAAAATCAAAGGAGTTCCAACAATCCTTAACAAAGTCCATAAAGTCCTTGTGATCCAGCCATGCATTAAAGAAGCGAAAAGGTTTTGGACCCCAATTAACCGAGTTAGATTTAATCCAAACTGGCCGGTGGTAGGAAATGTCCCGTTTGCCCACACTCTGCACCTTAAAATACCAAGCATCAATAAGAAAATCATCCACTAGAAACCTGTTCAGTTTACTGCAACTCAGACCATTGGAATTAAAGTAGGTAAAACGATTTCCTACTAAGGGAAAATCAACCAACCCGGACTCATCGATGAACGAATTAAAGTCTACACAATCACGGCCTAAAAAGGAACTTCGGCCTCTTCTCTCAACACTAGACTTAACCGCGTTAAAGCCCCCTCCTATAATCCAACGACCATTAGAACAACTAGATTTGAGCTTTAACAGATCAGCCCAGAGGAGTCTCTTTTCCCTCAAAGAACAGGGCGAATAAACATTCACTACGAGTAAACTTATCCCTCTCCAAATTAAATTGCAGCATAAGAAGCCATTACCTTTAAAACTGGAAACAGGGATGAATAAATCCTTTCTCCAGATAGTAAGGAGGCCTCCAGACATACCTTCAGGAGCACAAGCCGACCAACCAAACTCATCAGAACCCCACAAACTCCTGACATCCGAATCAGACATATTAGCCATCTTGGTTTCTTGTAAAAAACACAGCTCAACTTTCCCTTCCTTCAAAGAAAAGGAAATCCTTCTTCTTTTAAGAGGGATACAATAGCCTCTCACATTCTAAGTGACAATAATCATTGAACACAATTTTCAATAATCTTCTTGCAATGAAAATCATGACTATCACGTTCCTCCAACCCCTTAACAACATTGACATGAACGACATCATCTACTTTAGCTCCAATACCCAACAATTTGACTGAATTCCAAATTAAATTAGGGACCTCTTCCAGCAAGCCTTTGCTTCTATTGTTGTTCCTAAGAATATCATAATTGTCTATAGAGTAATCACAAGACCCATCAGGGACATACGAAGGGCTAACCACCTCTAAAGGAATTCTTCTATAATGCGTTTTCTTAGAATTCTTCAGCTTCGCTTTCTTGCCAGATCGAGAAACTGCAGAGGAAACATTAAGGAATGTGGAGAGAAAAGGAGGTGAAAAAGGGATCTGCGAGTTCCCATAAAACACAAATAAAGGTTTTTTATTTTTACTTAATGACTTCGCCCCTGCTGGAGGGTGATGGTGGGCCTCTTCAGAGTTGGGTAGAGAATCAGAGGCACAAAGACCCGCACCACCAAAATGATTAGGTCCAATACCCAGGTCCAAATTCTTATCTAGCTGGCCCACCGAACAAAAAAGAGTACCCAAGTTGTTTTGACTTCTCAGAGAAATGTCAACATCATTGCCACACTTAGCTTTTGAAAAGGTCTTTTCAGAGTCTGTGGCAACCGAAGTCTCTTTATCTATTTCCAACAAATCTACACTATTATCAACTCTCTCAGAACCTGACACACCACCAACCCCAAAATTTTCACAAACAAGAGTATGGATAGTGTCTGCACTACTCCCCATATCCTCAGGCCTTTCCTCAAAAATCAAGTTGTCTTCCGTAACCCTACCGCTCCTAAGATAAGACCTATTGCTATCTGCCTCCTCATCAGAGGACCATACTTCTTCATCATCCGTGTCAAGTAAACCGGATGAATCACCATCAAGATTGTTCCGTAAAAAATCGATACTCCTAGGCCCAGGATAATCAACAAAAACTCTAACATGAAAAACCAACTCGTTAATCTCTAACTCCACCATGTCATTAAAATCAGTATCACCACTGCATTTGATAAGCAATCTAGCTTCATCTAGTCTACTTTTCTTCTCAGTTTCCATGTCTGCTAAAATGAAATGGCCGTAATTCTTCACCAGGCATCTAAAAACATCGTAATTCCAAGCTTGACAAGGGATGCCTAAGCATCTCACCCAAACGAATCTGCTTTTGTCAACTATCTCTGGAGACCAAGGGAGAAACTTAGCGAATCTAGAGTCAAACCAGTCTTTAGCTAAGTTAATAGATGAACGGATGTTTTCACTTCCTCTAGACTCAAGGAGACAAAGACTTGTGCCTAAAGGAGTGGCCAGAATATTGAACAAACCTTTCGCATACAAGACTTTTTGGATTAAGAAAGGATTACCATCTTGAAGAACCTCACCAACTAATGCCCCAGTATAGTTGGACAATAAGGTATTCTCCACTTTAATCCTGCTCACCTTGTAAACCACTGACTTACCTCCATGGACATCCCCATTTTCCAAATCCCTACCACCAACCTGAGCATATGAAGATTTAAGGGGGTTGAACGATGTACCAGCACATCTATCATACTGAGGGGTAAACTTCCTCCCTTGTCTCGAAGCTTTTCCATTCTGTGCAACATTATCTTTAAGAAACCGAGGGAGGTTAGCATGTAGCTTCCTCCCTTGAAGTTGAATACTATCTAACTTGGCCACCAAAATACGAGAATCGTGGACTTTACGGAACCGGACGAAGCCATATCTTCTACCTCTGATATCTCTCTTACCCGGAATGTACACCTCCGAGATCAGGCCATACACCATGAACACCTCAAAGAGGTCCTTCGCCATCATGTTGTCGGGAAACTCAGTAATAAAGAAAGAGGTAGTAGGTCCTCCTTCCTCCACCCGTTTTCCACCATTCTCTTTCCAAACTGAGAACCTGGAAGGAAGTCCTGACTTTTTCTTATAATCTACCTTCTTCCACTCCATTTCCGAAAAAGGCACTCACAGTTACCAGACCGACTGTATAGCAACAACCAGCACCAAGGCCCCTAACCCTAAGGCTAGGAGTTTAAGCCAAAAATACCAGTTGGGATCAACAGTAGCTGCTAACTCAAATCTTACACAGGGTTAGGGTTTAGAATGGGTTTAGTAATAGGAAAAAGAAGAAGGAAGGATACATAACTTGACCTAGTATACTCGGTTTGATAGACCTAGTCAATAATTATAGCAACATTAATGAATTGGATGCACCATTTTGACAAACTAAGTCAATAATTTTGGTATACTCAATTTGACTCGATATACTTAGTCATACCTATGTCTCCCCAAACGTAACACTTAGATATAAGATTAACTAGCGAGCCCCACTAATTGATCCTGTTCTTATATCATCGCGCGCAGAGAAGTGGCCAATATTTCTCAAGGAACCGAATGGCGTGAATAAGACCTGTAGGGAAAACAGCACTGACATGTAGAACCTCGTTGTTTTGACAAAGACCACATAGAAGTTGTAAATACATACTTTGGTATGAGTCAAGACATAGGACAGTTTCATATGGACTTGTGACTTTTGTGTATGGCTTGTAAGATCTGTTTATAAAATGAGTACTTTTGTAATATATTGTGAGGGTTGACCTTGCTTTAATGCCTCCTAATGTTTTATATTCATTTCTTGCAAACATTAGGTGCATTCCTTTTCCTTTATCTAGGTCAGGAACAAATTGGTTAATTATTGGCATCAATAGACTAAATAGTAAACATCTTCTTCCAAAGTCATCTTCTGTTGCTGGTATCAACTTTCTCTCACCGCCAGATGTTCCTGTGCCGAGATACCCAAAAAGAAACCAAAACAAGGTAATTATTTAAAAAATTAAGAATACATAATCTAAATTTTCAACTAGACAAAAACCAATGAACATAAAAGAGATTGAAGATCAATTTGTTAAAAGAACCTAGTGACAAACTCTGAACCGGGGTTGGCGGTGAGGATCAGAGAAGTATCACCGTTGGCGATATGGTTAATATTGTTTTGAATATCTTCATTAGGTTATGATAGGGACAAGTTTCTTGAACGTTTCACTATCAATTTGGCCATTGAGACCATATCTTTGTAAGTACTCAACATTTGCATTGTGAGACAGAATTTCAGCTAAAACTTTCTTTTGGATTTCATATGCGTGTGTAGTAACATCCTCTATGAAGTCAAGAACTTTCTTGTTTTTTTTGTGAGAGATCATAATCAAGAGAAGTAGACATGGTTAATAAGGAGAAAGTTTTAAGGAGATATAGGATTGTTAAGTGAGAATGTTGAGAAAGAGGAATGTGAAGTAGAACGATCAAGAGGAATTTGTATAGAAGCATATGTGTAAGAGTAGGGACCATGGAAGAGAGTGGATTAATTAGATCTTTATAGAGTATTTATTATATCCACTTTTACACACTTTTACTTATCAATCTTTGACATTATTTTTTACTATTTTTAGTCTTTAGATAATGGTGCCTCTCACCATTTTTAGGGTGTACAATTGCACATGGTCCCAAATTTTTAAGTGTATTAAAGATTTGTTTTAAGTTTTAAAAAAATGTAAATATTAAGTAAAATATTAAGTTGTTAAATTTTTTTAAGGGTACTATTTTTAGGGTATACAAAAGGTATACAAAATTGTCATAATTTGAGGAACAATATTTTTTTCTTAAAATATAGACCTAAAATATTAATCTTATAAATTCTCTTGCTCTTATGGTTGAATATATAAAAAATGTTAGACCATATCCTTATACTTAAATTGGAATATTAAAGTATAAGAACTTTTATACAACCTAATCGATTTAAAAGAGGAAAAATAAACTAAGCAATTGAACAAAGAACAAATTCAGTTATGACAATTTTATTGATAGTAAATTAATCACTTTAGGAAAATGAATCTAAAAGTTAAGTAACTCTATGATTCAAACTAGATTCATTTGAGATTATAAGTTTATAGATATATTGGTCTGCTATGGACGAGTTTGAAATGAGTTTTTTTTATAGTATTATAAAATGTAAATTTTGATTTTGTTTATTATAAATTTTTTGTAATGTAGACGATAAGATGAAGATGATAAAAAGAGAGGAAAATTTTAAATAAAAAGAAATATGTTTGAATTATAGAAATTAAATAACACATTGCAATTTAAATTTTAAAATGTGAACTAAGGGTAAAAGTTTATAATATATTTTTTTTATATTTCCTTTTTTTACAACTTCTCTAAGAATATTTGTTCTTTATTATTTCATGGATGGAAGACATTTCACATTCAAACATTTCATACTCTATCTAACCATGTATGACAATGAACAATAAAATCTTAGATGAAACTCTCTATTTTGCACTAAATTTGTAGTATAAAAGGTAGGGAGTATGATTGTTGAAAGAACTTCTATCGGTTGCCCTATGATTGGGAAATTTAAATATGTTTGGTGTTTTTTTCCTATTTGTTTTTGTTTTAGTATATCATTAATTTACAAAATTTACAATTGATTTAATACAATTGAATTAGCTCTTCGATTTTAATTATTTACAATTTATCAATACATTATGGAACATTTTTATGTAAAGAATTAGAAACGATAGATGAAAATTTATGGTTTAATTTTGTAATATTCATCTGCAATTATAATTTAAAATAATATTTTTGAATATTTTTTGACATAATTTATTCTCGAGTTATTTAAAAATTGGTTAAATTAATTTTTTAGGAAATATTTCAAATCTCATAGTTTTTTATCAATTTATTTGAAAATTGATTAATTTAATTGTTATATCAAGTTATTTGAAAATTGATTAGTTTAGTTTTTTATCGAGTTATTAAAAAATTGACTAATTTATCATTTTTATAGAGAATAAGCGTGTGTAATAGAAAATTGAATGAAAGTTTAATAGTTGGAGTTTTGATTAATGGTGAATATATAATTTTTACATGAATGTAACTTATAATAATATGTGTTTTGATATAACATTATATATGAAATGGAGATGAAAAGAAAATAAATCAATGGGTATAATAGATTATAGGTTAGAGAAATAGAAGGAGATGACTCATGGAATATAAAAATAAAAGTCTTTTAGTTAAATGAGATTCATACATGAAACATTACACTTATTTCTGGAATGAATAAGAAGATGTTTAGAATATTGTGTTTTGAAGAGTGTTACGTCGGATTTTTAATGATGTGAAAAATTAAAAAATGAGTTGTCAACAAAATAGTTTGTGGCTCAAATTTAATATGTTAATAGATAGATTGTTAGTTTTTCGAATATATAGAGTCACTACTAGAAATATGTTGTTTTCCTGCCGAATTATGTGCGGAACTAAGCAAAAAATCTGTAAGAACTAGGTTTCCTGCAGATGTTTTTGGAGCTATTAGTTCCACACTAAAACCTTCGTGCATTACAAGAAAATCAAGTTTTAGCTGCAAATTTTTAGCATTGTCCCCTACTCTAATGCTAAACCGCCACTAACAACTTCAGTCATTTGTTTTAATTTTCTATTTGATAAATAATATTAGCGTCGATTTATACCGATGATATATAAATATTTATTTAATTTATTTTTAATAATTTATTTATTTAAATAATAGTGACGATTTATGGTCTACGCTAATATATACATGTAAGGTGATTTAATTATTGAGTTAAGAATTTATTTTTTAAAGGGTTAAATATGTTTTTAGTCCCTATAAAATTTGAAATTTCATTTTTAGTCATTCCCTACCTTTTGGCAACGGTTTTTACAAAAAAACCGTTGTCAAAACCAGCTAAAACCGTTGCCAAAACCCAGGAGGGACTAAAAATGAAATTTCAAACTTTATAGGGATTAAAAACATATTTAACCCTTTTTTAAAAGTAATGGCAGACTCAACCGACGCTAAAGTTGTAGAGTAAAATTTTCATCATCTCCACCAATTTCATTTGCCTCTTTTTTCTTTTTGTTTAATTATTTATTTATAAATCTATAGTTTTATAATGTAGTAACGGTCCTAGCCAACGCTAAGGTTGGTGCGAAAAATATTCATATCCATGCACAAATTTCGTTTGCTTCTTTTTTTATTGTGTTAAGTACTTATGATTAGTAATAGTGACGACTGTGATTGAGGCTAACGTGTGTGTATATATATATATATATATATATATATATATATATATATATATATATATATATATATATATATATATATATATATATATATATATATATATATATATATATATATATATATATATATAAAAGGAACGTATCATATGAGAATGTTATTTTTATGTGAGAATATGAAAATGAATCTGAACCATTAGATTTTAAAATAAATGGTGAAAATTATGTATCAATTTATTTCTTTCCCTCTTCTATCAGGAGAGAGAAAAACAAAAACCACATATAATCTCCACAATTTATTTGAAAATCTAATGGTTGTAATTCATTCTCATGTTCTCACATAAAAATGATATTCTCATACGATAAGTCATAAGTCATATATATATATATATATATATATATATATATATATATATATATATAAAAGATATAAAACAATATATAAAATATATATAACCCATTATAAACAAATATATCTAATATAAAATGTATAGCAAAGAATCTCTAACTTCATATCATGTATATCCCCAAAATCGTTTCATAGCGTCAACTTATCACTTCAATAAATCATAGCCAAAATCGCTTTTAGATTGAAATTGCTTCACCAAATCATAGCCTGGAATGACAAAACAATTGTTTTGTGTTAATACTATTACTAAATACTAGTACTTCTACTCGTGCGATGCACGGGACAAATTATGAATAGATATTGTATTTTTATAGTATATATATATATATATATATATATATATATATTTATATATATTCATTTTATAAAACAAAAAATTACATTCCACTGATACAAAAAGAACATATAAAAAAAATCTCAAAATGTGAATAGGATATGAAACATAAATTTCACTTCTCTGACTTTCCCTGCAATTGAACAAAAATATAGAGTACAAATTCATCTGAGACTTCAAAGGAAAAAAAATAAATATAAAAGAGAATGTAAAACTTTCTATAACACTGATAATGACATATAACCTAATTCATTATACATATGTTGAAAGTAAATTTAAATAGCAATTTAAACAAACTTACACAATATACATATGTTGAAAGTGAATTAAAATAACAATTTGAACAAACTTACACAATATACATATGTTGAAAGTGAATTAAAATAGCAATTTGAACAAACTTACACAATATGTAATGTGCAACAAAATCTTTTGAACAAACTTTACACGTTGGAAGATGAATGAACATAAAGGTTAGACCGAAATATTGTTAATTGGTTCAATTTTTAATTAATTATTAATTAAAACCTATTTTTGTCAAATTACCAAATTCATTCAACACTAATATAACAATCTACAACAAATTATATCAAATTAAACGATAGAATTACATTAAATTAAAACAACATGATCCTGGATATTAATTTGGTGGAATGATTTCAAGACAACTACATTGAAACAAAAATTAGGCTAAAACTAAATGTAAAACAAAGTTCGATCATCCAAAGTATACTAAAATCCCAAAAACATTAAAAAAAATGCATTCTAAATTAAAAACATCTACTCGACTGGTTCCTTCTTTATTTGAACAAACTTGGACATTTTTGTGATTGATGCTTGAGTATCACATTCTTCAATTGTTGTGGACATCACTTCAACATCACTGAACATTCTCTTTCCTTTACTCAACGTGGATGGAGTAGTCTCTTCAATATTATTTTGAATATTCTTAAATTTGAAAAAGTCAATTTACAATTTGTTTAATTTCTAACATATAATAAATTAGAAAAACATATGAATATAGGTTTTAAGTTGATACCTTTTCATAAGTTTGATTAAACTCTTCAGCAACAGATTCCTATAAGTTATATTATATACTAATTAGCTTCAAGTTGATATGAAATTCATTATTATTATGGGGGAAGGCAGCAAATAATATAAGACTTGTCTAAAAAATTTTTGATATATTGTCTTCAACTTTAGTAGGGTTATTATTAACTTGATTAATTTCATCATCATCCTATCATTATATGCATAAGTCAAATTTATAATACTGTCAAGATCATAGAAAACTATATTTGTTAAAATAAGGTGTTTCAGGTTATCCTACATTCATGCCATGTTTCATTTTGATTTGATCAATCAAATTTTGGTTTGTAGTGACTTTCATCACAATATAGCTTTGCCACTTATTTTCAATATTATCATTGGAAACCTGAATCTTGAAAAGCATAGTCTTGTCCAACAATGAATTAAAAACAGTAGGCCATGCAGTGACATCATTATCCTATACATTTTGCAAGCATTAGATATCTTTAATCAAAGGAAAAAAGAGAAACTTAATAGTACATATAGACAAAAATGAATGTTCTATACCTCAAATAGGTCCAAGGGTTCTATGCTTGAACTGGAAGCATCTACTAAATTCTTAATTCTTGTGATAGCATCATCCTTGAAGGATGTTAATTTATCGATCATCGTTGGGCTGTGATAATGTTTTAAATGTTTTAATCATGACTAAATAGATAATGAGAATATTCGGAGTTAATTTCATTCAACACAAATGACAGATCAGTGCAACTATGAGTATGAAGAAAATAATTCAAGAATATACCAGAAAGCAACACATATTAATTTTAAACACGAGTACAAGGCATCAACAAAATAAAATTGTTAATCACAAGAACTTAGACCTAATTATAACAAGAACTTGTTATACACTCGTAAAGCGACTTTAATCATCAAAGTCTTCAATGTCGTCCACTCTAGAGCATCTTGTTTCTGTTACCGCATGCTCTGGTCCAATCCTGCTTAACAATCCCCAGAATCCTTCTTTAAGCATAATTTCAGATATAATTCTTCCGTATGGAATAAAGGATTAGGTCTGTTTTCTTGAAACCTCAATGGAGTGCTTCAAGTGATTGAAGATGATTTTGGGAAGATTAATTTTGACATGATACGTCAAAAGAAAAACAAAGATTCTGTCATCATTAGACAGAGTGGATCTTGCTGTTGCTCGAGGGCGAAGATTAGTTAGAGAGAATCTAAACCAAGTCTTGGCAGAAGGAAGAAGGTACTCAGGATTGTTTGGTTCAAAAGGAGTTGAACCATAAAAAAGGATCCTGCACTTCTCTACCATACCAAGATCATATTGAAAGTCTTCAATAGTGACTCCAGATGAGACACAGTTAGTGATCTTCGCGATTGAGGACAAGGTGATAGAGATTGGAAGTCGATAAACTTCTGACCAACCAGTGTTACCATCATCGTCGATTTTGGCATATTTCCAAAATTCCTTTAAAAGGACAGGATAGATAGGTCCGTTTAGCAAGGCGTAATACCCAGACCAAGATTGAATTTGCATGCTTCTAACTATGTCCATGCCGTGGTTTTTGAGTCGAGCAAGGTTTGGTCGTTTTTCTGATATAACTTCTAGGGTTTCTATGTTACCAGTAAAGGTTGGAGCAGACATTGTTAAAGTTCAAGTAGGGTTTTAGAAGGATGACAACTTTAGGTTGAGGATGGAATGAGAAAAGGGGAATTCCTACTATTTATAAGGGGATGAGAGTGGAAGAAGGTAACGTCTGAATCAATACAAAAGATTTGTACTTACTATTTCCTAGGTACGTTATAATTGCCTAGGGTATACTACGAGACATAGATACATGGAAAATGAAAAGGAGCAGTTAATGACTAAGTATCAACTGACGTGGATGATAACTGCTCTCTTAAGAGTGCAAGGGTGATAAACACATTTTAATGACGGTGGTTTCTCGAGGAACTCAAAATTTTTCATATGTCTTTTAACAGATTCATGTGTAATTGCATTCGAGACTTGTTTAAGTAAGTCCAGATTCCTCTTAAGATATATCAGATTCTTGAATTATTCAAATTCAACTTTAGGCAGTGCAAAGTGATATATTAAATATTAGGAATAACCATTGACTTAACTGAAAAAGGAGATACTGTAATAAGATTCACGGACACAATTTTAACTATTCCTCATACCAAAAAAAAAAACTGGCAAGAGTACAACGATTTAAACTACTACATAACATGCACGTAGCAGACACAGGTTAATCTTAGATAAGTCTAGTTTCATGATCAAAGAAGACATGTTTCCAAAAAAGCTTTCACTAGATTTATGTTCGTGGGTTTTTCTAACAAAGTGGAATATCTAATCCATTGTTGAGAATAAAACACATCAGATAGACTGCAAGCAATGTTACTCGAAAGAGAAGGAACATTGATTACAAATTATTTCTCAGATATGATTCCAGGAGGATCCTAGTTTCCTAAAAGGGTTAGTGGAGCTATGATGGTAAATGGAAGACAGAATGTTGACTCAGTCAGAGGGTCTTGAGTGTGATATCTTTGGATAGGGAGAGTTGACTTATATACATCTAAATAGGAGCAATGTATAACACCCATATATAAAACTCATACATCAAAGCATAAATATTATATATGAATCCAAGTGTTTGGTACTGAAACACCATAAGCTCCTAGTTAACACATTATATATATTACATGCCCTAAAATACAACAACTAAAAATTCTAAAGGCATAATATACACAAGATCTTCAAAAGATAAAAACTAAGAACTAGATCAACAATGATCTCAAAATAAACTCTGCTACGGAAGCTAGCCATCAACAAACAAGGAAAAGATCACACGACCTTATCCTTACCCTTCCCGGAACCTGCAGCACCTGAAATACATCAACAACGTGGGGTGAGATACATCAAATCTCAGTGAGTTCCCTATCTTATGGATTCTCTCAGATTAAAAGGTTCTAACCATCCTAATTCGAGTCCGGGGAAAAGGAAAAGGACTCTTGAGTTCACACTTTATAATTCTCACACTATATGGAAATATGCCATGAGTTTATCAACTCAAAAGTATCACTAATCGATAACCATACCAAGGTACCTCCTGTTCCCATCCGCTTCTACGTCTAGAAGGCGGTCTGAGTCATAGATCCTTGTAATCTACTTGACATACGAATGAATTCGGGTTCTACGGGCCTTTTACCGTTATGAACCGTCACTTCACACGGGCCTTTTACCGTCACAAGCATATGCTCCATGGGCGCCATTCGTACAGCACGGGGAATCAAACCTGCCAAGTAGTTGTGCATCCATTTCAGAGGAGTCCGAGACTTATGAAACTACACTCAAGATAAACCGATTATGATTACATGATCACATACAACAGTACGATTATATTCGACAATCACAAGGCTATAATGCCTTAAGGCTTCTCATGCCTTACTAAATCACAAGCTCAACCACATGTTCCATACTAGTGTTTCACTCTCAACTAGACCAATACTCGGCAAGGATGTATCTTCCAACAACACGTGCCCGAGCATCGCCATCTAGAGTTGTCTACAATTTCTAGTTCCTTACTAGATTCTCCTATAGTTCAAGTTGTGGTTTCCTCACTCTTCCTATATCATTTTCATATTGGCATGCATTTTCACTTACAATCATGTTAAACACTAATAGGATAGGCAAGATATATCACAATTGCACAATAGAATAATATATGACAAGTAAAACATAAATATACCACTTTGGAAATTCTTTATTTATTTAATCGGGCAGTAAAATTAGCATTTCCACCTCCAATGCATAGAATATTCTCTTAGCTTCGCATCGATATAAAGAACTCTTAAATCGGATAAACGAGTCAAAAGTTACGAATTTTTGAAGAAAAGAAAATATTTGATCCCAGGCAGATTCGCCTGGCGAATTTGGATTTCGCCTGGCGAATACCCCTTCGCCAGTACTTCGCCTGGCGAATCTCCATTCGCCAGCACTTCGCGTGGCGAATCCAGTGACGAATCCCCAATTTTTAGAAAGACAACAGTTCCAGTAGCTAACACATTCTGTCTCTTCAAATTCGCCTGGCGAATCTGGATTTCGCCTGGCGAATCCCTTTCGCCAGCACTTCGCCTGGCGGATAGGTGGCGAGACCTAATTCTCCTGGCGAATTACCAATTCGCCTGGCGAATCACACCAGAACCAGAATTCTTCCCTTACGGGTTCCTTGGTTCCAAAAGCTAGAAAATCCACTTTTATCAACCCAAAATAATTCCAACAACACAAACAAACATAAATAATGTTCATAAGCATAGAGTGATCATACAATCTAATTTATCTCGATTTTTAACCGTTAGATTATCGATTTCAATAATTCTAACCTAACTCTAACATTTCCAAAAACTCTAAAACCTAAAGTCCTAACTAGAACCCACCTCTATTAAGATGAAGATGAAGATGAAGATGATTGGTGAAGAAAGGATGATGATGAATCTTGGTGATGAGCTTCAAGAGATTCTTCTTCTTCTTCTCCAACTTCTCTCTTTTTTCCCTCTCCGAAACCAAGTTATGTTACTATCTTTTGTAACATAAAGGAAAATAAAAGAAATAGTAAGAATACCCATCAATTAGTAATACTACTAAATGTCCAAAAAAGTCTCTTAAGTCAAAATTAATAAAATACCTCAGAGTCAGATAATATTAATTGGATTTATTCTCAGTTCCACAGTTACTCTAATTATTTTATCAAATAATTTCTCAGAGTACACTGGGCTCAGTCGATCACAATATAATATTATCCAGAGTAATAAAATACGGGGTATTACATCCTCCCCCCCTTAAATAGAAATTCTCCCTCGAATTTAAAGATTACCTGAACAGATGAGGGTAAGCATCTCGCATTTCCGATTCAAGTTCCCAAGTTGCATTACCCGGATGCGTTACATCCCACTGCACCTTAACGAGAGAAATATCCTTGTTCCTTAATACTTTCGTTTCTCTTCCCATAATGCGGCTCAGTTGAGGTTTAAACGTTAAATCCGCTTCTATTTCCACTGATTCTGGTAGAACTGGCTGAAGAGGATCGGGAATGAACTTCCGAAGCTGAGATACATGAAAGACATCGTACATTTCTGACAGAGAAGGCGGTAAGGCCAATCTGTAAGCTACTTCACCAATCCTTTCTAAGATCTGATATGGTCCCACTTATCTCGGACTTAACTTGCGTGACTTAAACGGTCCTTTCAATCTCAATCTCGGAGGAACTTTCAAAAACACATGGTCACCTTCTTCAAATTATAAAGGTCTTATTCGATTGTCCGCATAACTCTTCTGTCGATCTTGTGCTTGTTTAATTTTCACGCAGATCATCTGAATCTTTTCCGTAGTCTCTTGGATGATTTCCAGTCCTAAGATTCTATCTTTACCAACCTCCGCCCAACATAAAGGTGTTCTACATTTTCTCCCATACACTGCTTCATACGGAGCCATTCCGATGCTCGCATGGTAACTATTATTTTAAGAAAACTCAATCAATGGTAGTAGTTCTTTCCAATTACCCTCACTTTCTAGTACACAAGTTCTCAACATATCCTCCATCGTTTGTATCGTTTACTCAGCCTGACCGTCCATCTGTGGATGATTAGACGTGCTCAAACGCAACTCCGTCCCCAAAGCTTGTTGAAAAACTTTCCTAAACCTTGAAGTAACTTCGGATCTCTATCCGACACAATATTAGAGGGAATACCGTGCAATCTTACAATTTCCGCAATAAACATCCTCGTAAGATGACTTGCCTTGAAGGTAGTCTTCACGGCCAAGAAATGCGCCGACATTGTCAACCGATCTACTATTACCCAAATCAAATCATAACCACCTTGCGTATGGGATAAACCTATTGCAAAGTCCATAGAAATACTATCCCATTTCCAAATTTGGATTTCTAATGGTTGCAATAATCCACCCGGTCTTTGATGTTCAATCTTAACTTGTTGGCATACCGCACATTCCGACACGAAGACCGTAATATCTCTTTTCATACCGGACCACCAATAGTCCTTCTTTACATCTTGATACATCTTTGAAGAACCCGGATGTATAGTAAAAGTACCTTTAGGAGCTTCATCCAAAATCTTTCTTCCCAACACTGCATCATTCGGAACATGAATTCTTTGGTCGAACATAATAATACCGCCATTAGCGTGCACAAAACCCGGTTGCATTAACATCTCTTGCAACTTCTCATCCAACGTTTGACCTTGTTGAATCTCAACTCTTAGAGTAGAATTTACATTCAAATTTCCCATAATTACACCATCCTGTGTCCACACAAACTGAAGATTAAAATCTCTAAAATTCTCCAACAAAGCATACTCCAAAATCATCAATTTCGCACTATGAACTACTTTCCAACTTAATGCATCTACTACCTTATTCGCTTTTCCTTGATGATACTTCAATTCTAAATCATAATCCTTTAAGTACTCCATCCCCCTTCGTTGTCGCATGTTTAACTCCCTTTGGTCAAATAAATACTTCAAACTCTTGTGGTCACTAAACATTTCAAAGCGTACTTCATACAGATAATGACGCCACACTTTCAGAGTAAGCACCACTGCCGCTAACTCCAAATCATGCGTTGGATAATTCTTCTCGTGAACTTTCAACTGTCGAGAAGCATAAGCCACCATGCGACTATCTTGCATTAAAACACCTCTTAAACCCATCTTAGATGCATCACAAAATACCTCATACGACTTGCTAGGATCAGGAATGATCAGAACAGGAGCAGTCGTCAATCTCTTTTTCAAACTCATAAAACTTTGCCCACAAGCCGAATCCCACTCATAAGGATAATCCTTCCAAGTAAGTTTAGTCATAGGTAACGCCAATTGAGAAAAGCCTTTGATAAAACTTCAGTAATAACCTACCAGGCCCAAGAAACTTCTAATTTCCGATACATTCTTCGGTCTCTCCCAATTAATCACAGCTTCAACCTTTGACGGATCCACCGCTACACCACCCTGTGATATAACGTGACCAAGAAAACTAACTTCAGACATCCATAACTCGCACTTGCTTAACTTGGCAAAAAGTTGCTTCTCTTGTAAGATCGATAAGACGATTTTCAAATGTTCTTCGTGCTCTTGCGGAGTACGGGAAATAGATAAGAATGTCATCAATGAAGATCACAACAAATTGATCCAAGTAAGTTTGAAATAACCGATTCATATAATCCATAATAACAGCTGGAGCATTAGTCACACCGAAAGGCATCACTAAGAATTCGTAATGACTATAACGGGTCCTAAATGCAGTCTTAGGTACATCGGAACTCTTCACTCAGATTTGGTGATAACCCGACCTCAAATCAATCTTCGAGAACACGCAGGCTCCTTTTAATTGATCTAACAGGCCGTCTATCCTTGGCAAGGGATACTTGTTCTTAATGGTGACTTTATTCAACTGACGATAGTCGATACACAACCGTATCCCACCGTCCTTCTCCTT
The DNA here is from genome assembly GCA_022829125.1 of Lathyrus tuberosus. Lineage (NCBI taxonomy): Eukaryota > Viridiplantae > Streptophyta > Magnoliopsida > Fabales > Fabaceae > Lathyrus > Lathyrus tuberosus. The sequence goes on from JALAZF010000034.1 coordinate 11,874,791, forward strand.
TACTAACAATATTGGAGCTCCCCACAGTGAGACACTAGGTCTAACCAAAATGCTTAGCCATAAGGTCTTCCAATTGTTCCTTCAGTTCTCTCAATTCAAGTGGTGCCATCCGATACAGAGAAACGGATATAGGAGCTGTTCCTGGTACCAGGTCAATAGAAAATTCCACTTCTCTCACCGAAGGAAGAGAAGTGACATCTTCGGGGAAAACTTCTGAAATCTCACAGGCTACCGGAAATACACGAGACTTGAAGGTCGCTACTTCCTTAACTTCAGACAAAACATAATTTCACACATTGTATTGACACAAAGGAGTGTGTTGCTCCACAATCAAATAAAACAAAACAAGGATGTCCGTTTACGAAACATGTACCCGCTATTAAAGAGTTGTCACTTTTCTTCCTCCTTGTATCCAAAGTGTAAACTCTTCTGGCATTCTTTCCTCGTGTCTGATTCCCATCCTGCGGGCAGTTTCTTGCCAAATGACCCACTTCCTCACAATGATAACACCTAGAGGCCCCATCTCTACACTTCCCAAAATGATACTTGTTGCACAACCGGCACAAAGAAGGAGTATTAGGTCTACTGCTTTGCACTTGTTTCCCTTTGAAGGTTTGTTGCTTTGGCCTAAACGGTTGGCTTGACCTCTCATAGTCATTCCGGTTCGACCTACGCGAATTCCCTTCTGTCTGAACACTCCTCAAATCATTCTCTATCACATAACCTTGTCGTATCTCTTGGAATTCAACTTCTCTTTGGATCCTTAAAGAACTAGGAAATTACTTCTCCATAAAAGTAGCCTTGAATTGTTCCCACACTTTAGGCACACCTTGAATAGTCATAAAAGCTGAAGCAATATCCCACCACCTCTTAGCAGGACCTCTCAATGAGTGAGAAGCAAACACTATCTTGTTCTCCTCACTACAGTAAATTATCAGAAAAATTCTCTCGATGCTAGCAATCCATTCATGAGCTTTCACAGGATCTAATCCGCCATGAAATTCTAGAGGATTCATGCGGATGAAATCCCGAAAACTCCCACCTACAGCTTCTGAAATAACCACTTGAGGATGCAGACCTCCATTCATTTGTTGTACCATCTGCTGCATGAAAAGATTCTGTTGCTGCTGCATCTGTTGCAAAAACTGATACAGAGGAGCATTGCCATCGCCACCCAGCGAATTTGCCACGGGATGATTCGCTCTGGATCTACCACGGTTTCTGCGTCCGCCAGCCATGTTCCTAAACGTCATATAGATAGGATTAAGTTGATCAGGCTCAATAATATACATATAACACTTAAGACCAATGGCGACACAACGCATATGAAACGAAACGAAATACTTATACTATTTCATGGCTAGGTCGAGGATACGACCTGCTCTGATACCAACTATAACACCTATATATAAAACTCATACATCAAAGCATAAATATTATATACGAATCCAAGTTTTTGGTACTGAAACACCATAAGCTCCTAGTTAACACATTATATATATTACATGCCCTAAAATACAACAACTAAAAATTCTAAAGGCATAATATACACAAGATGTTCAAAAGATAAAAACTAAGAACTAGATCAACAATGATCTCAAAATAAACTCCGCTACGGAAGCTAGCCATCAACAAACAAGGAAAAGATCACACGACCTTATCCTTACCCTTCCCAGAACCTGCAGAACCTGAAATACATCAACAACGTGGGGTGAGATACATCAAATCTCATTGAGTTCCCTATCTTATGGATTCTCTCGAATTAAAAGGTTCTAACCATCCTAACTCGAGTCCGGGGAAAACGAAAAGGACTCTTGAGTTCACACTTTATAATTCTCACACTATATGTAAACATGCCATGAGTTTATCAACTCAAAAGTATCACTAATCGATAACCATACCAAGGTACCTCCTGTTCCCGTCCGCTTCTACATCTAGAAGGCGATCCGAGTCATAAATCCTTGTAATTTACTTGACATACGAATGGATTCAGGTTCTACGGGCCTTTTACCGTTATGAACCCTCACTTCACACGGGCCTTTTACCGTCACATGCATACGCTCCATGGGTGCCATTCGTACAGCACGGGGAATCAAACCTGCCAAGTAGTTGTGCATCCATTTCAGAGGATTCCGAGACTCATGAAACTACACTCAAGATAAACCGATTACTATTACATGATCACATACAACAATACGATTGTATTCGACAATCACAAGGCTATAATGCCTTAAGGCCCACACAGTCATGCATTTATCACAGAACAATCACATACATTCACATCAATTGTGCCAAACGGCAACCGAACAATTCGATTTACGGTTTACCGGAAAAGTTGGTGAAAAGTATACTAAAAATATAATTTCTCATCACCATCAATTAGTACATATCAATACCTTCAATTCGATATAAAGAACTCTCAAATCCGATAAACAACGAACAAGTTATGAATATTTCAAATTAACGCAAAAACATAAACCGGACGCCCGACACTACGAAACGGTTCGTAAAAACTGTACCGATTGGACCAAGTTCAGACCCCAAGACTATTTTTCCTAGAAAGAACATCTCATTAGCTTCCCAATGCTTCGAACGGGAATCAAAACCGACTTACGGTTCAAGAGATATGAATTTCCGAAGTTTCCCCGACAAACCAGAATTTATGTTTCAGCACAGTAGGTATCGATCCCTAACTCGCATGTATCGATCCCTGCTGTAGTAAAAATTCCATTTTTCCCAATTTTCACAGTAGGGATCGATCCCTGGGATTATGTATCGATCCCTAACCCTGTTTTTCACAAAAAACCAGATTTTCTCCATTACACCTATGCTGTCCTTTTCCGAAACACCCAAAAACTCGACTAAATCGAACATTTTCACCGAAACAAACATATACTCATAAACACCAAATACATAAGAACAATTTAGAACACTTAAACGAAATTTCTACGACGTTCGATTTTTCGATTAAATTTCAACCTTTCAAAAACCAGAATTTTTAAACTTCACCAAATCGAATAAAAAGCACGACATACGACGACCTAACCTTCCTCGATACAACTACGTAATTTATTTCGAATTCTAACCGTGAAAACATCGTTTTCTATCAATTTCCCATAATTCGACCTAAACGGAAACAACAACGGAAACATACCGAAAACTAACCGAAACATAACCAAACTTCGTGAAACTTCAAACAGTAGCTCACATACATCTAACCAACCAACACATGTACTTATACGACTTTCCGACCGTAGAAACATCGGTTTATATCGATTTCGTTAAATACGGCATAAACGAAAACATATGGAAAACAACCAAAACATTCCCACAAAACACATACATAATCACACACAAAGTTATAATAACAATACTTCACACCCTTACCCGATTAAATCGTGTTTGAAAAGTCGGTTGAATTAATTTCTTTCTCTCCAAGTTTTCTCCCTTTTTCTTCTTTTCTTTCTCTTTTCCTTCTTCTTCTCTTTCTCTCTATTTTCTGTTTTTCTTCTTTCTCTTTTCTCACCTCTACTTTCTATTTTAATAAAACAAATATCTAGCCACCCAAAAAGACCAAAATACCCCTACACTCAAATATCTCGCAAACGCTCTCAAAACGCGATAAAACATAATCATGATGAAAAATAATATATTCTCAAATAAAAGTCAAGAATAAAATAATATAATAATAAAAATAATTAAATCGACTTGATTAAATAAATAAGACAAAATCGGGGCGTTACAACTCTCCCCCACTTAGACATTTTCGTCCTCGAAAATCTAACCGAGACGAACAACTCCGGACACGACTCTCGCATCCAATTAACAAACCAACATGCCAACAAAAGGCACACCACGAATAACACAACTGACAACCACCTTGCTAACAGCAGATACAACAACATGACATGACGACAACTACAACGACAAGATGCAAAGCCCATACAATGCACTTGACGACCCACTCACAACTCAAGGAAAACCACGATACCAACACACAGGTTCACTCTAGAACCGAAACACAACAAGATCGTTACCCTCACCAAAGGTAACACTCCCCTAATTCCCCACAAAGGAATTAGTCACTCGCACTCGAACCATCACCATGGAAACGAGGCAACAACACAAACAAGAACACAAGTTCCACGACACAACAAGATCCCAACAACATCAACAAAACCAGAATACCAACATCCTTGTCACATAACCATACTACAACAATGCTACGATTCACCAATCGAACATATAACCGAAACATCCATCTACATAGTAGCCCATGGATAACATTTAAACCTTTCACTTATCACTTCTATTTTGAAACGTCCAATGGTCTCATCAGTCCTATATATTCCCAATGTTCCACCTACGAAATCTTACAAGTCACACACACATATATGAATTGTGCCACCTCACGCTTCCGATGCGCACTCTGATTACTCGAAACCATCAAAACTACCAATCTCTCGACCAAGGCCTAACTCTTTCTCATAATCACCAAAAATCATTGTTCACTTTTAATTTATCCAACTTCACACTCTACTGTGTTAACTCACACACCAGACACCAGTCTCTGAACTGCTCAAATAATTCTCATCCATCTGAACAGACATGCATAACAACTTTCGACCTAACTCAACAGGCACGACATTAACTTCACCAACGGGATAATTCCAACTAAAGTCATAACTCATCACAAATTCCAACCATCCTCTCTGTCTCATACCATATTCCTTCTGACCAAACAAGCACTCAATATTCTTGTGATTACTAAACACTTCGAGCCGAGAACCATAAAAATAATACCTCCAAATTTTCCAACACAATACAACCGCGACTAATTCCAAATCCAGAATAGTATAGATCCTTTTAGGAATCCTCAATTGTCGTAAAGCATAAGCCACGACTTCACTCCCTTGCATTAACACACTGACTAACTCATCCAAGACACCTCACAATACCTCACAAACGGTTGAACATGATCACACAGACTCAAAACTGCAGCCGTAGACAAATTCTACTTTAATCCTCTCAAACTTTCCTCACAATGAACATCCAAAGCAAACGACTTACTCTCTGCAAGTCAACTGAGCCCAAAAGTTTCTAATCTCCTTAACCAACTGCGGAACCTCTCATTGTAAAACCAGATCTACTTCCGATGGATCCATAACAATACCATTACCTGAAATAACATATCCAAGAAGACTAACCTTTTCAACCAAAATTCTCACTCGAATAACTTAGCATAAAGTTGCGTCTCTTCTCAATACTTGTAAGTCAAATCTCAACCACTCTACCTGTTCTTCCTCCGAGTTTATAACAGATTCGAATATCCTCAATTAAAACCACTACAACTTATCCAATTAAATATGGAAGATACGATTCATATACTTCACAAACATTACGGACACATTACTAACACCAAGCAACATCACCGTACTTTGTAATGTCCAACCAAATTCCAAAAGATATAAATTCTTAAAGCTTTTGCAAAACCTTGCACTGGGTAACTGGCTACTCCCACACAAGCTTAACCGAGTAATTACCAGTCTATTCCGATGACTACAACATAACTAGTCACATCAAATCGATCAAAGCCTTAACTCACACAATTCACTATCCTTATCAAACATTTTAAACAATTGCAATTTCACTAAAACTCAACCAAACCATTCCAATCATCCGCTCATGAAAGTGGACACTTATTCTCCACCATTACCTTATTCAACTGTCAATAATCCATACACAATTTCTTCTCTTTACAGTCTAAATTCCATAATTCCCAACATGTAGCAACAACTAATCCAAAAGAACTCTTAAATAATACATCCACACTTAAGATTTTCTCAAAATTTCCATTAATGCTCTAAAATTCCAAAAACTCCAAACCTCTTCGGAACTCTAAGTTTGGCTTTCCTTAGTCTCAATACCATTATACACATCATGCTTGTTATTTCGGTCAATCCTCCTTCCTTTTTGTTACTAACAACACTGAAGCTCTCCAAGACGACACACTTGGCCTCACAATTCTCCTTTCCAGTAAATCTTCCAACTGCTCTATCAGTCCGGGTACCTCTAACGCTAACATCCAATATTCCATCCGGGAATACATCTTAAAATCACGCACAACCAGTAACTCATCACTGTGTCCTTCCTGCCAATCTCTAGAAAACTATCGCCACAAACATAAGAACATCTTAGTTTCACATCCTAACAGTTCTTCTACTTACTTAGCAGATCCAAACCTGAAATCCTTACCTTCGTCCAATTTGAGTTCACACTATTCTCTCTGAGAACCACCATTAACGATGCCCAATCATTCACTCTCAAAACTTCCCAATTGAACCAACATACCAAAGCCTCTAATCCGTTTCATCTTCCGATATTAGCATCTTCATCGACTCGTCAAAATAATCTGTAATCATTTCCTTAAATTCCAAACACTCATTTCACACGCTATCAAAACTGGAAAGACACGTCTATTCCATCCAACATAATTTCCGTCTGCTATCAACAAGAGATTAAGGGTGATCAGTTCCTCAATTTGTCAATAGACAGCCGACAATCATGATGGGGCATAAACCGTCTTTACAAACTTATAATAGCATTTCTTACATCCTGTACACAAAACTACCTAAGGCACAAATCCTTAGTTGACATGAACCTTACCTCCGCATTCCCTCAGAAATTAGAAACAACACTGTCCGAACAACACTTACAATCTTGCAATTCACAATACACTGAGCCAACGCTCCACACCTGAAGCAACAGGGAGAAGTACCAACTTCTCCCCCACTTATCTCAAACTCAATCCTGAAAACAAAGGATTAGAAAACCCAGAAAGTACTGACAGTGTTCCACACACCTATCACGTACTAAGAGATAAACAACAACGACAGTATTCAACTGTCACACCAACTGACTCAATAGCTTGGCCGGACGGACCGACCTGCTCTGATACCACTTGTAACACCCCAATTCCCATCGCGAATAAATAACAATTAATAAAATCAGAGTAACTAAAAATTTATTTTTTTTCCGACAGGAAACATGGATGTCACACTTAAATGCACAAAATACAATCCCTGCTCAACATTTTTGATACATAACACAAAGGGAAACTTTTCCTTACAAAAGGATGGTCAATTATGGAATAAAGCGGAAAGATCCATAACCGACGTGTTTTACAAACTAAACTGTTTCAGAACCTCTACTATATACAAAAGTACTACCAAATGTATATACAACAATTATATACATATAAATATAATCGTTCCCCGACTCCCGTGCTACGTATCAGAGCAGACACCAAGACCGACAACGGAACGGAGGACTAATCTTCACAAAAGCCTCCACGCCTCTAAAGCTGACAATATGCACTATGCCATAAAAAGCATATTCCAGCAGAAGGGTGAGAAATATTATCATAATAACGTTGCATATAATTATATAGATATCAACGTATAATACACATATACCACATTCTCACCACGACTTATCACGATGCACGTATCTATACACATAACATCAACATATTCCATAAGTCATTTACACGGCATAACAATCCGTAATTTAACACATCAAATCCCATGGCATATCCATTCATGCTCAAATACATGTATCCCTAATACATATCGATGCATTTAACATAAACACATATATTCACGTTCATTCACCAATGCATCATTACAAACATACAATTATCATCATTTCACATAAACATACATATTATGTTTGTCCTCCAATGCACACCTGCACAATTCTACTCATTCCACATCAACATATACATATATATGTTTATTCATCAATCCAATCAAGACCCAACAATACCATGCATCACATAACTGGGAATGACAGCATAGTCATTCTACCCCAATACAGACCTCACTAGGAACGACAACATAGTCATTCTACCCTAGTGCACCTCTCATTAGGAATGACAACCTCGTCATTCTACCCCAATGAATATCCCACTAGGAACGACAACATAGTCATTCTACCCTATTGGATACCATCCTATGACCCAAACCCTACAAGTGCACACAAACACCCAGCAGATTCTCCGAGGAATCTTACATCCCCAAACGATGCTCAGCAGACTCTCCACGGAATCTAACATCTCAATGATGTTCAGCAGATTCTCCACGGAATCTAACATCTCAATGATGTTCAGCAGATTCTCCACGGAATCTAACATCTCAATGATGTTCAGCAGATTCTCCACGGAATCTAACATCTCAATGATGTTCAGCAGATTCTCCACGGAATCTATATTCAGCAGATTCTCCACGGAATCTATATTCGGATTCTCATTTGAATCGGTCAACACAAGAATGCATATTATGACACTCTTGAAATGCATACCTATTCACCCACACAGTCATGCATTTATCACAGAACAATCACATACATTCACATCAATTGTGCCAAACGGCAACCGAACAATTCGATTTACGGTTTACCGGAAAAGTTGGTGAAAAGTATACTAAAAATATAATTTCTCATCACCATCAATTAGTACATATCAATACCTTCAATTTGATATAAAGAACTCTCAAATCCGATAAACAACGAACAAGTTATGAATATTTCAAATTAACGCAAAAACATAAACCGGACGCCCGACACTACGAAACGGTTCGTAAAAACTGTACCGATTGGACCAAGTTCAGACCCCAAGACTATTTTTCCTAGAAAGAACATCTCATTAGCTTCCCAATGCTTCGAACGGGAATCAAAACCGACTTACGGTTCAAGAGATATGAATTTCCGAAGTTTCCCCGACAAACCAGAATTTATGTTTCAGCACAGTAGGTATCGATCCCTAACTCGCATGTATCGATCCCTGCTGTAGTAAAAATTCCATTTTTCCCAATTTTCACAGTAGGGATCGATCCCTGGGATTATGTATCGATCCCTAACCCTGTTTTTCACAAAAAACCAGATTTTCTCCATTACACCTATGCTGTCCTTTTCCGAAACACCCAAAAACTCGACTAAATCGAACATTTTCACCGAAACAAACATATACTCATAAACACCAAATACATAAGAACAATTTAGAACACTTAAACGAAATTTCTACGACGTTCGATTTTTCGATTAAATTTCAACCTTTCAAAAACCAGAATTTTTAAACTTCACCAAATCGAATAAAAAGCACGACATACGACGACCTAACCTTCCTCGATACAACTACGTAATTTATTTCGAATTCTAACCGTGAAAACATCGTTTTCTATCAATTTCCCATAATTCGACCTAAACGGAAACAACAACGGAAACATACCGAAAACTAACCGAAACATAACCAAACTTCGTGAAACTTCAAACAGCAGCTCACATACATCTAACCAACCAACACATGTACTTATACGACTTTCCGACCGTAGAAACATCGGTTTATATCGATTTCGTTAAATACGGCATAAACGAAAACATATGGAAAACAACCAAAACATTCCCACAAAACACATACATAATCACACACAAAGTTATAATAACAATACTTCACACCCTTACCCGATTAAATCGTGTTTGAAAAGTCGGTTGAATCAATTTCTTTCTCTCCAAGTTTTCTCCCTTTTTCTTCTTTTCTTTCTCTTTTCCTTCTTCTTCTCTTTCTCTCTATTTTCTGTTTTTCTTCTTTCTCTTTTCTCACCTCTACTTTCTATTTTAATAAAACAAATATCTAGCCACCCAAAAAGACCAAAATACCCCTACACTCAAATATCTCGCAAACGCTCTCAAAACGCGATAAAACATAATCATGATGAAAAATAATATATTCTCAAATAAAAGTCAAGAATAAAATAATATAATAATAAAAATAATTAAATCGACTTGATTAAATAAATAAGACAAAATCGGGGCGTTACATTAACCACATGTTCCATACTAGTGTTTCACTCTCAACTAGGCCAATACTCGGCAAGGATGTATCTTCCAACTACACGTGGCCGAGCATCGCCATCTAGAGTTGTCTATAATTTCTAATTCCTTACTAGATTCTCCTATAGTTCAAGTTGAGGTTTCCTCACTCTTCCTATATCATTTTCATATTGGCATGCATTTTCACTTACAATCATGTTAAACACTAATAGGATAGGCAAGATATATCACAATTGCACAATAGAATAATATATGACAAGTAAAACATAAATATACCACTTTGGAAATTCTTCGATTATTTAATCGGGCAGTAAAATTAACATTCTCCACCTCCAATGCATAGAATATTCTCTTAGCTTCGCATCGATATAAAGAACTCTTAAATCGGATAAACGAGTCAAAAGTTACGGATTTTTGAAGAAAAGAAAATATTTGATCCCAGGAAGATTCGCCTGGCGAATCTGGATTTCGCCTGGCGAATACCCCTTCGCCAGTACTTCACCTGGTGAATCTCCATTCGCCAGCACTTCGCGTGGCGAATCCAGTGGTGAATCCCCAATTTTTAGAAAAACAACAGTTCCAGTAGCTAACACATTCTGTCTCTTCAAATTCGCCTGGCGAATCCCTTTCGCCAGCACTTCGCCTGGCGAATAGGTGGCGAGACCAAATTCGCCTAGCGAATTACCAATATGCCTGGCGAATCACACCGAACCAGAATTCTTCCCTTACGGGTTCCATGGTTCCAAAAGCTAGAAAATCCACTTTTATCAACCCAAAACAATTCCAACAACACAAACAAGCATAAATAATGTTCATAAGCATAGAGTGATCATACAATACAATTTATCTCGATTTTTAACCGTTAGATTATCGATTTCAATAATTCTAACCTAACTCTAACATTTCCAAAAACTCTAAAACCTAAAGTCCTAACTAGAATCCACCTCTATTAAGATGAAGATGAAGATGAAGATGATTGGTGAAGAAAGGATGATGATGAATCTTGGTGATGAGCTTCAAGAGTTTCTTCTTCTTCTTCTCCAACTTCTCTCTTCTTTCCCTCTCCAAAACCAAGTTATGTTACTATCTTTTGTAACATAAAGGAAAAGAAAATATATAGTAAGAATACCCATCAATTAGTAATACTACTAAATGTCCAAAAAGTCTCTTAAGTCCAAATTAATAAAATATCTCAGAGTCAGATAATATTAATTGGATTTATTCTCAGTTCCACAGTTACTCTAATTATTTTATCAAATAATTTCTCAAAGTACACTGGGCTCAGTCGATCACAATATAATATTATCCGGAGTAATAAAATACGGGGTATTACACAATGAGTTGTGCCTAACCTAGGGAAGATATAGATTAAGTGCACATTAAGTGAGAAGAATTTTGATGATGTGAACAGTCCTTAAAAAAAGTACTATTTAGATTTCAAGTATTTATATGAAGAAATTAAACAGATTTTCTTATTTTCAAGAAAACTTATATTATGATTACTCAAGATTCGCAATCATGACTGAGGCCACATAGAGTGAACACATAGTCCAGAGATTTGATCGAAAGATTTTCTCTTGGAAAGAGAGGATGTTTCACATCATGAATATTTTTACTCATTAGATATTTCACTGTTTGCAATTAGTCATAGATAAGGAGGATCATACCTTAGAGGTTCTGAAATCTTTTCCCAGTGATTCTGTATATGAGTGTTTTCCTTTTGACTTAAGCTGTCTTGCGTTTAGGATTCTGATTTTCCTCAGATTATCTTTATTCTGATTTCTCATGTATCTGATAAGATTGTCCTTCATAAAGCTTTTGATCAGCCTTGTTCTGTATCTGCTTTCTTCAGAGTGATCTATCAGAGATTCTGACTGAGTTTCCTTAAGTTTCTCATTTCTCCAAAGATTCTTATTCTGATGTTGATGAGTATATTCTTAATTCTGATAACTAGTCTGAGAGCTAGATTCAATCTCCTCTTCAGATGATCTTTTCATTTCTCCCGTTCAGACATATTCATCTGATTTTTTAGAACAACCAATCAGAGGTTCTTAAGAAAAACTGTCTTTCAACAATTTTTCTTATTTTCAGAAGGTTAATAAAAGCTTAGCTTAATCATAAACTTCTTGCGAGGTTATGAGCTAAGGAGAATTGATTGACGTCTTCTAACTATGTTTCTTCAACGAATGCAGATCATGTTCAGAAACAAGTATCATCAAACATGTGTGTAGCACAACATATAATTTGTATGACACTTCTTGATCTCACAATTCTGATTTAGCTTGACTAACGACTTAGTCCATCAAGGATTAACAACATATCTTCTTCCAAGGAATGTCAACTGATTTCTTCATTCTGAAACATCACAACTTAAATCCTTTTAACTTCAAGAGATGACTTAAGTTAATGCATCAACTTGATCATCTTCTAATTTCGGATTAAAGAAGTTTTGAGAAACTTATCAGCTAGAATCAATAACATATGTTTCTATTTATATAGACTCTCAAGTTTAACAAAACTTTAATCCTCTGAGTTTATTCAACCAAGATTTAGGATTTATTCTGATCAAGTACTTAATGAATCGGTGAAAATCTTCTTCCTGAATATTCTTTCAGCTTCCTGCAAATCTTTCAAGAAAACAATATTTAGTTCTTTATTGAATCTTTTAACTTCTTGATCAGTCAAGATTCAGATGTTGAATCATTTCTAAGAGCTTGACTTCTTCAGATTTTTTACTTCAACAGACTTCACTCTGAAGTTCAAGATCATAGAACAATAATCTTTCTTCTTTACATGAAAAAGTTCTGAATGAGTTTTTATACGAGAAAGTCAAGGGTGGACCTAATCCATTTCTTGAAAACATCTCAAAAACTCATAAAAAATTAATCTTCAGCAAACAAGACTTCTTGTTTTCTGATGATTCAACTTTGAGCAAATACGTGGTTCATCCACACGTATCTTCCAAGGTAAGCATTCAACAGATATTACTTCTTATCTGATGAGTCTATCTTATCAGCTGATTCTTCAATCTTCATTAAAACTTTAGTGAGGAAGATTTAGTTGTTTGACAACTGTAAAACTTCCAGAATCAGTGATTTGCTCAAATACTTAGATTGATAACAATTTTGTACACAGTCATCTTCTGAACTGTTACAGAAATTGTAAGTGGATTTCAATCTCCCCCAGAGTATTTCTACGCACCGCATCCGGATATTTTTCTGACACTGTTAAGTGTTTGATATCCATCAATAACAGAACCGGAGCTGTGATACCAATTGAAGGTGCGAGAAAGATACAAGAAAGGGGGGTTTGAATTGTGTATTTACTCTTTTGACAACTTTTCGCTTCTTATTGTCAAGGCTCTTAGGATAACATCAGAGTTTGTTGAGAGACTCTGACTAGCGCAATTATATTCAGACTTGATAGGTATGAAATGTAAGAACCATCATGAGTCTGAACATAAACTACACTCCTCAGAACTTGCAGTTCGGAAGCTTATCAGAGTTAAGCTGCAAGGTTCTGACTTGCTTGTGTAAGGTTCTGATACTCAATATAGGAGGATAAATAAAGACATTAAGTATAAGAGTAAAGAACACATGATATATCCTGGTTCATCACAAAGGCTAATCCAGTCCACCCTCCTCAGGTGATTTTTCCTTGAACACAAGGTCTTAATCCACTATAATCAATCTCGATTACAGATGCACGAGCAACAGCTGGTGATTAACCACTTGTACAGCCGCACTGTGACTAACATGCAATGAACCGTTCAAAGATTCAACTTAATGAATATAACGAACATTGACATGCAGGTTCCAATCTCGCAAGATCTACTGCTAGGCTTTCACAGCTAGACGTTCAGGGATTCATCACAATGAATATAACGCTACTGACCCTATTTCAGGCTTTTCCCACAATGACATTTCGCCATTGTCTTCTCGAGTCTCCGGTCACACTGACCACTCAAGGAATCCTAATTCACCAAGAATTAGTTTAACTGGAGATTACAAAGATGCTTCTTAACAAGCAGATTACTCCTAAGTTTAAGTACAAAAGAACACATAAGTGTTCAAGCAAGATGTGAGCAACAACTCCTTGCTATCCTAAGAAACTACAAAGATGTATAATGATTTGACAGTTGTTGACATCTTGGAGATCTTCTTCTTCTTCGTCTTCTTGGGTGAGCAAGCTTTGAGAAACAACTCCTTGCTTCAGATCTTCAATGTAGCGCTGAAGAGAAGGTGGGTTGATGACTTGACTGATTTCCAATGTTGTCTTCTTCATCAACAGCTTCTATACCAATTCATTGTTGTTGTGTTGAATGATGATCTTTGAGCTTCAACAACAATGGCCATGTGTAAATGGTGATAGCTTTGAATATTCTAAATGTTACAACGAGAACTCATCGTTGTTGATATCTTCACACAATGACTTTAATCAATTCATCTTTTGTGGGAGTAAATTGATTAGTGGACTTCGTCGTCCTTTAGAAGCGAGTACTCTTTCCTTTAAATAGCCCAATAGAAATATAGCCGTTTGAAATATTGTTGGTTGTTGGAAAAGAGACGTTACATAATAACTAGCTGTACTGACACTTCTCCTTTTTACTGTGGGAGAAGTGACGGGATATATCTTTCTTGGGCGTCGTGTACAGTTACTCACAACGGTAACATGTGACTTCTGAACTTCAGAGGCTTCTGATGGTTAATTGATGAAGCATGAGTAGAGTCTTCTTAACAGGATATCTGATACGTCAAGTCTTTAATTATTTGAAGAAGTCCATTAGGAATCAGTCTTCGGAACTTCAGCACTTGTCTTTGAGCACGTTATCCTTTACTTCTTCAAGTCTTCCAAAACTTCAGAACTTGTCCATTAGGAATCTGTCTTCAGAGTCTTCAATACTTGATCTTCAGAAACTCAATCTTCGGAACACATAAGTCTTCAGAGTCTTTCTGCACTTGGTCTTCAGAGCCTTCCGCCTTCAGAACTTCAAGTCATGAGAGTCTTCAGCACTTCGGTTCTCTTCTTCAGAAGCTTCACAATCTTCAAAATCTCGACCACTTTCAGAGAGCATCCACAAGAGCATTACATCAGCAATATCGACATCCTTGGATCTGACTGATCACGATCAGATACAGAAGCGTTCTTGCTTCTTGCGACTTGTGTCACACATAGTAACTTTGCATATTATCAATTACGCTCATCTGGCTGGTGCTTGTTGGATCTGATACTTTCTATAATTATGATCTGCACATAACACACGTTAGAACATAAAATGGTTCTTTCACAAATACGTGTTGTTATCATCAAAACATAGATTGACTTGCAGAGACAACTTGCTCTCACAAAAACACCCCTCGAAATACATTTCAACAGCAGCACTTCATTTTACGTTGGTAGCTTGACTCAATAAGGCTTGACCCTTAAGGGGGTAAATGATTAAGGTACCACCTTATCCTAACACATTATCAAAAGGATGGTTGTGCTTCAAACGTTGGCCATTGACTAAAAATTTCCCTGTGGACCTACTTCACAATTCCACCGCTCTAGTGTGAGTGATTATGGTTACTTCAAATAGTCCTGACCATCTGGACCGATACTTCCCAGGAAACAACCTCAACCTAGAATTAAACAACAATGACAACTCTCTTTCATTAAACTTTCTCTTGGTGATGTATTTGTCATGCCACTTTTTCGTTGTCTATTGGGAGATGGAAAGATTTACCATAGACAAGCTCGAAAGGTGTGGTTCCTATATGAGCTTTATATGTTGTCTTATATGCCCATAGCGCGTCATTAAACTTCGTGGACCAATCTTTCCTTGAGGTGGAAACAATCTTTTCAAGTATTTTCTTAATCTCTTTATTAGATATTTCCACATGTGCACTGGTTTGCAAATGATAAGGGGTCGCAACTTTGTGCTTCACTCCATACTTTGTCATAAGATTCTCGAAACATTTCAATATGACATATGAGCCATCATTACTGATAACTAGACTAGGGTGCCAAATCTCGGGAAGATGAGTTATTGAACATCTTAATTACTACTTGTGGTTCATTTGTGGAAGAGGCAATGGCCTCAATCCATTTGGATACGTAGTTAACAACAACAAGTAGAAATTTGTTCCCATTTGAAGACGTGAAAAAACAAATTAATCGATCCTCCAGACATCAAAGACCTCTACTTCTAGGATGTTCTTCAGTTGCATTTCATCTCGACTGGAAATGATTCTAGTGCGCTGGTACCGGTTACACGTCGTGGGGAAAATATGGACATCTCTAGAAATGGTGGGCCAATAAAGGCAAGCTTAGAGAATCTTAGAAGTGGTCTTTCATAAGCTCATGTGCCATCCACATGGAAAAGAGTGATAGTGTGTTATAGCGCTCTCGATTTCTTCATCAGGAACGCATCGGCAAAAAATATTGTCTGTTAGAACAAGATTTTTTCATGACATATTCTCTTTTAGTTTTGATGATGACAAAAGTATTGAAAGAACAATGGTTTATTTGATGTGTGTTTTATTTATGCAAGTTCTTGTAGATAAATAATCAGAATCTGTTTTACTTAGACACACTTGGGATTTGCTTCATTGCTAGCTTCTGGTGGCAGAGTCTGAAGAACAATTGTTAGTGTGGCTTGGCGTAGACTCTGAGCTGAATGCCTCAACATTCAGACGATTTACTACACTTGGCAAATGTATATCAGCATCTGGTACCATTCAGAGTTGGTGATAACGTTGTGGTTTTTCGTACTGCGGAAAGCAAGTTGTACTGTCTTATCAGCTTGTCAGTTAAAGTCTACAAGATTGAAAGGCTCAAGAAAGGATGGCATGCTCTACGAATATCCGCTCTCAACGGATCTATCAATACAGAACCTCTTGAAGACTCAAAGGATAAACGTGTTACACACTGGATTCAGAATATGCTATGCATCCATCTTCAAGGTCTCTTGTACTATGGGGAAAAGGAAAAGACACTTAATCAAGTTGCCTTTTCAATGAATAGTTTCTACAAAGGCTTTAAATATGGCAGAAGATTCATGTTTGAATATTAACAAGGATTCTCCAGACGAAGGAGTAGAAAGATCAAGCAATTATCAACTCTATTATAATATGCAGATTTTCTATTGTAGATTGTAATTGTAAAAGCCTTAAGATTTCTTACCATTGAATATCTTAGAAATCTTAAGAGATTTAGGTCTTTGTTATGGTGATTTCCCATACCTCTGATACTTGTATCATGTACACCTTGTTCTCTATTCTGCTGAGCCTTCAGTAGTTTAGATCAAGTCTCTTGCTATGTGCTTGAGCAAAAGTCTTGTCTCATTGGGATTCAAGCAACAAGTCTTGAGTCAAGATGCTTAAGCCACGTAAGTCTCATTGCTTAAGTGCTTGAGATGTGAAAGTATTATTCAGCTAGTCTGATTGAGAAAAGGAAGTCACCGTCTGAGGGGCATGAGCAAGAAGTCTCAAGTGCTACTTGAGCAAGGAAGTCTCAGTTTGGATGGCCAGAAGAGTAGGTGGCTCGTTCAGAGGGAGTGAGCAAGAAGTCTTAGACATGTGCTCTAAGAAAGGGTAAATTCTCAACCAGAAGACCTTTGGAGCAGGTGGCTCGGTCAGAAGGTGTGAGCAAGGAAAGTCTTAAAGATGTGCTCTAAGCAAGGAAGTCTCAGACAGTTGGTTTGAGCAAGTGTAAAAGACTTATGCAGATGCATAAGCGGTTGTAATCATAAAGTGGTTATAATGAAAATCTCTTGTGAGGCAAGGGACTGGAGTACTCTCAGTTAGGGGAGGAACCATGATAAATCTTTTGTGTCTTCTGTTGTTATTTATTTACTTTTGTTATATCCGCTGCCAATGAAGTAAAATAGAATCTGAACACCAGTTCTAATTCTGAAACTCTGATCAGAAGTTAAATTAAATAAAACATGAAACACAATTGAACTCCCCTTCTTGTGTACTTTTGACACCTTCATTTGGTATCAGAGCATGGTCTGTGCTTAACACTTAACAGTGGCGCAGATAATGATCCAATATGAAAAGTATAATTCTTCTTCAAGAAGGAATCAATTGCCACATGAAAAATATCATATGACGTTTCCTACCATATTCAAAGGATGATTCCACTGAATTTAAATGATGGAAAAGACAAACATATTTTTAACTCATTAGTCCTGATAAAGGGTTACTAAAGGTCTATAGAATTTCCTTGAAAGAGGTATTACTATAGAAGTTGATGGTGTAAAGATGATCATCTTGAAAATCTCTTTCACCAGCACAGAAGATGCATATTGAATATCTTCAGAGGTAGTTGCATTCTGGTAGATGCTCTATCTCACTTCTGAGTATATCAACATCATTGATGTGTTTGATGCTTGGACAAAATTTGAATTTGTGTGCTTGGATTTGTGGGGATCAGTTTTTAAGCTTGAGAAGTTACACTTCATCTAATCTTTTCAAGCAAATTCTGGGAAGATTGTTCTGAGACTTAAATCTAAGATCACAGTTATTCAGGATGTTTACATCTTGAATCTGCGGTGTTTTGAAGGTTTGTCTTGTAGTTTTCAAAGGAAAGAAATGAAGTTAGATTATGAAAAACTATTCAACATATCACCTTCTCAATTTAGCTCACGTTCTTTGGAATGACTAATGATAAGAAACTTAGGTTTCTTGTCTGAAAAACTTCTATACTGGCTGAATGGATTGTGATATCTGTTGATAAAAGAGTAAATTCAGAAGCTTATGAAATACTTGTATTTCAACTGATTTCCCAGATCTGGAAGCAAGAAGAAACACTACCAAAACCTAATGTCAGATGTTGTTCAATGTCTAAACTTTTGAAGCTGATATTAGTGCAGGATACAGATGAAAGGAAGCATATATGTTCTGAAATAAAAATCAGTGATTGAAGAGCAAGAGATGTTTTCAAATCTATCTTGCTTCAAAATATTTGATAATATGGAGTTTGTTCCTTAAGGTGATATATTAAGAAACTCCATTGCTTCTTGATTGAGGATCATCATGGAAGTTGTTTTAAAAGACAATTCTATGAGAAGTCTTCAATTTCTCTTTGAGTAATGTCAGTCGTACTAAGACATTATTTTGATTTGCTTTGTGTCAATTTCGGATAGCTAACACCGTTTGTTATGATCTTGTCAATGATTTTAGACTCAAAAGATTTAATCCTAGACAATGAGATTAGTGACTCTGCTTAAAACAAGATTTTGTTCCTATCATATCTCATCCTAGACTTATATACTCTGGAGTGACTTATGACTTTGCTATTAGATTGAGACATATGGTAAAGAAGAGTCTGTTTGTACTTACATGTATGGTCTTATAGAAATATGAGTATCATAATGTATCTGCTACAGATATCAAGGAAAGAAGCAGAGGCATCTTCCATAAGGTTGTTTACTACATTTATTGGATGAAGGGCCAACAACCCAGATTCAAGTACTGGTGGTACTGAATTTGGTGAGAGTAGTGGAATCAATGGTTAGACATCCATTGAATCAGAATCTACTCAAAGCTTTGTTCAAACTCTATTGGTCATGTCTATATACTGAATCGATTCTAGCCAACAAAAAAGGGTATGCTTATTCTATTCTGGTTTATCTTTTGATTCAATGAAACATTTGTATAAATGTAAATACAAAGTTTCGGTTAGACTTCTAGAGAAGTTCTTTTGAAAAGAAGAACTTCAGAAATCTTTAAGAGGAAACTCTACAGTTTTTGTCTATACTAAATGTCTTATTAAGCCAGATGATGATCTTATTTATGGAAACAATTTCTTCACTTTCTGTGTCGTTACTACTGTGTGTTAGATGTCTAGAATTCAATTCAATGTTCATCTATCACTCATGACTCTTGTTTCAAGATAAAATGCTAGTTCTGAATATAATCTTAGAGACTTATGACTGACAAATGTTATCTCTGTCTAAGTCTAGATCTACTAGATTCTAATGGATGATAGCTTCTGAAAGTTGTCAGTTTCTGAGATTCAAAAGAAGATTCTTTATGTCTGACATAACAGTTTAAGTAAAAAGTTTTCCAAAAACTTTTATAATACTTAAATTTTCATAAAGGTGAAACTAATCTAGTGGAATTGAAATATTTGCTGGATAAAGAACCTTTGGGCAATGATGTTTTCTCCATTTTGGCACTTGCTGTTACTATTCCCTGTCTTGTGAAACATCATTGTGTCCTTTTTCTGACAAGATTCTTATTCTTGTACGATTCTTGTTCGGTTCTTCTTCTTCTTTTTCTTCTTACTATTCTTTTCTTCTCGTTTGTGTGTTGATCAAACCAAACCTGAGATGAAATCTTCATTTAATTCTCATTTGAATCAGCTGGTTGTCATCAATGAAAAGTTTGTGGATTTTGATGAGTTGCTTAAGATTGGTTTCAACTTCTGGAATACTGTGTCTAAACAAGGTTGGAATTGCTACTTTGAGATGCTTTGTGGTTTCACTTATCCATGTCTTGTCAAAGAGTTTTGGATTAATACCTCCATTTTTTAGCTGAATTCTAAGTATGTTATTCTGTTTAGAGTAACTGGTGTTTCTATTGCAGTAACCTCTAAAGCGATTGCAAATGTGATCAA
The DNA here is from genome assembly GCA_022829125.1 of Lathyrus tuberosus. Taxonomy (NCBI): domain Eukaryota; kingdom Viridiplantae; phylum Streptophyta; class Magnoliopsida; order Fabales; family Fabaceae; genus Lathyrus; species Lathyrus tuberosus. Next base: position 11,895,284 of record JALAZF010000034.1, read on the forward strand.
TTGTGAGGAGATTGGAGAAATCCCAGGAACTCTTGTTTGAGGACACTATCTTTCTACTTGGTGTATCTTTGTAGATCCATCTAATACATCAGAGGTCTCAAATCTTCTTCCTGATGATGTTGTTTGGAATCAGATCCTGAATTCAAACTTACTTCCTAAGAATAAGGATTTAGACCAAGTGGACCCTATTGAAAAAGATCTGCTTCTACTTATTAATTCACATTTGAAGATTGATCTTCCTCAAGTTATGTTTGACCATCTAAAGAGGTCTCTTTCTTATTTTCAAAAGGGTAAGGCCTTCTCCATTCCTTATGGACGAGTTATTTCTGAAATATTTATTCAGCAGGGGGTTAACATAAGTTCTGAATCTAGTTCTTCTAAGATTTAGAGAGACAAGTTTGAAGCTATCTATAAAAGATTTTGATGTTAGATTTTTGCATGGTTGTGCTTTGTATTCTGTTGAAATCTCTGTATTAAGCTTCTTATTAATAAATTCAAAGTTTGTTCATGCTTGTGTTCGGTTTTAAACTGCTGAATCTTTATGTTGTTCATGAGAATCTAAAATAAATAGGTAAAAGCACTCAGTGTTTGCAACTTATTTCATTAGTAAAGAGAAAGCTATTACAAGACAATTGGATTTCCTACTCTGTTGGAATGGCCCTAAGGAATTCCCTATGATCATCTGACATGTCCAGATTATCTCAGAAACTTGCCATTCTTCCTTTGCAAACTCCAAAGCCTCCTTTTTCAGTTGGTTTCTACGTCTGGATCCAGAAGATCTTCTTCTTCTGTGTGTCTTCATAAATGATGCTAAAGAGGATAACACTTCTAAGGTTGTCTGCCTGCTTGCAGATCCTTCAGTTGCTGCTTTGCCTTGGTTTGCTTGAGTTACTGCATTCAGTAATGCTGCCTTCCTGAAATCTCTCTTTGGAACCCAGATTTGCTTTTGCTTATACATCTTGGTGTTTTAGGGATTAAGTGATGATGGAAGAAAGCTTACTCAAGTCCTTTTTATAGACGTGATATTTACATGGTCTTGAGTTTAATATTATTTTAGTATTGGTTAAATCTTATTGGTACTCTAATAATAACTCTTGGAAATGTTATCTTGCAGTCTAATCAATTTAAGATTCTTTGTACAGCTATGAGTTAATGTTTGATTAGTTTTACTGATGTTCTTGTGTAAGTTTCACTTTGTTAATGTACTTTCAGAAAATATAAAGAAAAGTTACTGGAATGTACTTGCATGATGAAAAATCTTGGTCAAAACAACTACTTCATTAATATTAAGCATATGAATTACAAAAGTATTTTAAATAAAAAGGACAATATATTTCTAATAAAGATCCTAAGCTAGAGCATCTCGTGCCCAACGGCGTCCACTGTTGCCATAATCCACTTCTTCATCTTCAGAGTCAATTCCTTCTTCCTAATCTATGACTGGGAGTGATCGGTAAAACCGCTTGTCGACCCTTCTTTTCTTCTTTGACCTTTTCATACTTCTTCTCTTTGGCTGCAGAGCAGCTACTGGCGAACCTCCTTCTGAAGGTTGTTCAGGAACTGCTGAAGTTGCTTCTTCAGAAGTAAGTGTTGCTGAGGGCAAAGGCTCAGTCGTAGAAGATTCAGAAGTAGCTCGCCTCTAAGGATGTCGTAACCCAAAATTTGACCTCCCTCTTTTGCCTTTTGCATAAGCATGCACATTCGCATCGTGGGCATACGCATTCGCTCTTTTCTTTTGCGTTTTGATTGCAGGAATATTCAGGTTTTCCAAGCCCGATTAATCATATCCTCACAAGGTCATCACACCATCAAGACAAGCACAAAATAAGGATTTCTGTTGCTTTTTCATGACAGCACCTTTGCACACACTTTGGTCTTGGATTCTACATTGGTCTAGTAACACGTGGAACATTATAGAGTCTTCAAGAATTCACTCAAATTTACTCCAATGTTTCACTTCCAATTAAGTACACCATGTTCCTTGTTTTCCAAGTAATGTGGATCTTTGGATGTTGGAGTTCACCTTGGGATTGTTACCGAGTCGGTTCTAACTAACCGAGTTAACTGCCTTGACTCGGTGAGTCAAGTCCAACTAACTCCTAACCTAGTTCCAAACCAAATTCTAAACCTCTCATACTCCAAACATAAAGTCTATATAAACACACCTTTACTCACTTTTCAAGTCTCTACCATTTGCTCTACCATTTGCTCCACCATTTCATCCACAATTTCTCAACCATTCTACACATTTCACTCTCAATTCTCTCACATACTCTCTGGTTTTTTCTGCTACACCTTCATCTTCATCTCAATTCTCCTCACCAAACCTCACTAAAGCTCTTCATTCTCCATCGAAGAAAAAGCTACTTTCACCTTGAAAGTGTTTTTTTCTTGAGCTTAACCTTCATTTCCATTCCATTATACTGGTTTTTGTGGAGTTTTAATAGCTTTTGGATTCATCTCAAGTGATTGATTCAAGTTTCTTCGGTGATAATTCTCATTTTGGAGTTTTCGTCGCGATTTGATCGGTCTCGATACGTTTTGGCTATACTTGAAGATTCCTCTGGTTTTCTTTGATTATCTTCATCAAGATCACATTGCAACATTTACCAAGGCACGTCTCAGCCTTGTAGGTTGGTGGATCTCTTTCATTTTTTCTGTTTTGATCATTTTCGTATCATTCGCGATGTAGTTTCGATGTTTTTGCATGTGAATTGATTTTACCATTGCTAGATCCATGATCTTGATTGTTTAATTGATTATATTGTTGATCCTTTGCTATTTCTAAACTTGATTTTTCGTGCACAAGCTCATACCATAGCATGTGGTAGTTTGGATAAGTGATTATGTGTTGAAAGTTGCTTTTGAAAAGCTGTTTTTGCTGTTTTTTGCCACTGTTACAGTGGTAATCGATTACTCAAAGCGAGTAACCGATTACTCTTCACAAATTTGCATCAGCGCTGTTTTTTCAACTGAGTAACCGATTACTCAAATAGAGTAACCGATTACTCTGCATAAATTTTTCCTGATTCTGCTATTTTCAAGCAAGTAACCGATTACCTGATTAGGGTAATCGTTTACCACTGTAACAGAGTGCCATTTTTGGTGTTTTTAAGCTTGTTTGACATCCTTTCCTCCTATTGCTTCCATGGATTGATATGATTGATTTTTATGGGTGTCTTAAGTGTCATTTAACTTCTGTTTGAAGCTTATTCATGAACTTTCAATGCACATTTTCGATCATTCAAATTATTCCAATTTTGGCATCATGTGAGTATAATCATTCTTGCATTTCTCTTTGATCATAATAACATGATTTTGTGTTGCATTTTGTTGATCATTTGGTACTGTTTTGTACTCCCTTTCTTGGTTTTGCATTAAGTTTCATTCTTCATGGATGAGCTTAATCTTGTATAATCAATAATTCGCACCTTTTGCCTTAATTTTTTTTTCACTCTCTTTGGAAAATTGTCGGCATGGTATTTCCCATTGATTAATTAATCGAAACCATGTTTTGATTAGTTGATCTTCCCCTTTCCTCTCTTTAGGCTTCCTTTAGAGCTTTTTCTGTTTTTCCCCCCGTAGAGTTGGAGTTTTGCGCTACGCCCTACATCGGAGCACTGTATAAATTGAAGTTGTTACGCTGTCCGTTTCTCCATGCATGAGCACTGTACAACTTGGAGTTGTTGTGCCGTCTGTTTCAACTTCCGCATTACACCCTGTGTGTTAGAGAAGGAATGAGAAGGGAGAATTCCTACTCTTGTTCTGACTACTTCAGGTAGGGGACGAATGACCATGTGCTTGGCTTAGTCACCTCTATCTCCAGGCGGTAGTGTTCTTTCTTTCCCCAATTGAGTTGATCCTTGATCACTCTTTTCCCTTTGCAATCTTTTTCAATTCTTGATCACTCTTATCTCTTTCGATCTCTCTCTTGATCAATCACCTTCTTGGTTACGATCCTTTGTTCATTGGGTTAGCAAGCTTCTTCGTTTCAATACCCTATTATTTTCTTGCAGTCAATCATTGTTCTTTTGATTCCCTTGGAGAGTCTCTTTTCTCTTTCTTCGGTTAGACACAGTACTCCTGTTAAGTACCGAAACCCTTACAGAGTTCGCAACCTTCTTTTGGTTCTTCCCCCTTTGTTGGTTAATCACTGTCTGTCAGTAAAAACACCAATGTTTGCACTCCTTCTCAGTTAACGACAGTCTGTCTGTTAAAACACTGAGTTCCTTGGGTTAATCACCTATTCTTGGTTAATCACCCTTTTCTTCAGTTAACCATAGCATGTCTGTTAAAATACTGAACCCCTTTTTGAGTTAATCACCTCCTCTTAGTTAGTCACTCATTTTTCTCGGTTAATCACAGTGTTCTATTAAAAACCGAACCCCAGCGGTTGGCAACCTCTTTTGGTTCAATACCTTTCTTCGTTGGTCAAGTGCTGTTTGTTCAGTCAATACCAATAACCCTTTTGGGTTACGACCTTCGATCGGTCCCACACCCGTTCTTCTGGTTAATCACAGTTTTCTCTGTTAAAACCCACACTTCTCTATCCCCACAGAGTGGCAGTCCTTTCTTTCTTTGGTTAACCACTGTCAGTCAGTTAATATACCGATGCCCCTCAGAGTCAAACACCTTCTCTTGGTTCAGCACTTTCTTCTCTTGGTTTATCACAGTTCGTCTGTTGACACCAGCCTCTTTTCCCCGCCAGAGTCTTACTCTCTTTCTTCGGTTAACCACTTCCAGCCAGTTAATATACCGAGTCTCCCTTTTCTCTTGGTTTTGACACCATCCCTTTATTTGGATCCCCAGCCGGGTCGTTTACCATCTGAGTCCTAGCAGTTCTTTGATCTCTTCTTCCCCAGTGGAGTCTTTTCTATTCACTTTGCTCTTACTTCCTCGGTTTCGAAACCAATCCTCTTTGTTATCCCCAGTGGAGTTTCTTTCATTCTTGGTTTTGACACCATTCTTTTCCTAGTCTCTTGTGCAACCGCTCTTACTGTGTGATCTTCCCCAGTAGAGTTTTTCTTTCACTCTTGCTCTTGGTTTTGATAACACTTCTTTTGCTTTCCTGTCTCTTTCTTGTTTCGTTTTTCGTTCGGTTCCCTGAACTACGGAAGCTCTGATTCTGCATTCTTTCGAATGTCAGATACATAGGCACGAGACGCGATGTCTTGGCGAGCACACTTCCACCTTTATTTCCTTCACCCTTTCTTCCTTCTTCTTTCTCCCCTGGTTCCATGAACTACGACGCTCTGATTTCCTCATTGCACTATGAGGGTACGTAGGCACGAGGGCCCCAATCCTCCGCAAGCACTTTCTTTCTTTTCTTTCATTTTCCTCTTCCTTTTCTCTCTCTCTCTCTCTCACCTCTTTCTTTTAGCTAGAAGCCTTTAGATAGATAGCTCATCCAAGCCTAGAAGTAAGCGAAATGGTTCCCGTCGAGTACGACGGATGCGTAAGGTACTAGTACCTTTCTTTCGCATAACCGACCCCCGTTCCCGTTTCTCTTCCCCTTGGGTTTTATCGATATTTTCCCTGTCCTTTGGGACTAAATAAAGTTCGGTGGCGACTCTGTGTTATCTTTGGGTGTGCGATTCACTCAGGATGTAAACCATTCATCTTCAACTGGGGAGCCTTGCTTGCAAGTTGGGGTCTCGCCTAGTTTTGTTTGCTCTCTTGCTTGTTTGGGTGTTTATCTTTTGCGCTTTACTCGCTTTAGCTTTCTATTTATTTACTGCATTTCTTTACTGCTTTGAATATTCATATGTTGCATATTCTGGATATCTGCTATTTTCTGCTATTGTTGGGATGGGTAGATATTATTGGAGAGAAAGGTCCTAACACCGGGCCTAGTATACACATAGAGTAGAACGTGGATAGTGGTGAGGCCTGCGTTTTGCGTGTTGGGATATCACGAGACCCACATCCCAGATCGTGATTCGTTTGAGAATACCTCCGTCCTGTGAGAATTCACTATGGCGGGGGATTTTCATCCTGAGTCCTATGGTTTGGGCGACCTTTCTAGGGATCACCTTGTTGTGTCTAGATCACACCTGTGAGGGGGATGGGTTTTTGCAGGAAAACAAGCCACTTCATACCTTTGTTCTCTCACACACGCCAGATTTCTTCACCGATACATCAGATTATGTTGCCCCGACACAGAATTATATACAGATGTCCAGATTATTCCGATTTGGTTATACAGGCAGTGCTGGCTTCCTATTGCGTGTGTTGCATATCATTTCATCATGTCAAATTAATTTTTGCAAATGCATAAAACTTTATTTTGCATGCATATCATACATTCATTTGCACACATATGCACATCCCTTCATCCGAAACCGCTGCTCATCCTTGTCCGCCTTCCATGTAGTAAGACGACGACTCGACATCGGTCTTTTACTCGCCCAAACAAATCCAGAATCATGGTTGACTTTGAAGCTGAGAACGCTGCTTACAAGGAAACCCTGGCACAATTCCAAGGCCGGATGGATCAATTCCAGACGAACATGGATGTCATTATGGAACTCCTTCGTGCCCAGAGGGATGCCGCTACTGCTGCCACTGTTGTTGCGACCCCTACTGATGCAACTGTTGTCACTCCTGTTGTGATTGTTCCTCCTATTGTTACGGCCACTCCTGCTGTCATTATTCCTTCTCTTGCTATTTTTGAAGTACCAGTTGAGCCTGTGAATCAGCCTTTTGTTCAACCTAGTTTAAACCAGATGCCCGCTGGTTTTCCTTGGGGCATGCCTCTGAATTACACTCCTCAGATTGCAAATAATGGTAGTGCCTTCATGCCATATCAGTCTTTTGTTGCACCCATGCCTAATGGGAATGCTACCGCATATCCATAGGTCATGCCTACTCCAGTCCCGACTCCAGTGGTGAATGATGATCCTGAGAATCTTCAGGTTCAAACTCATCAAACTGCCGAATTGGCTGACACTGAAACTCCTGATGAAGAAGAGCATGTGTATAGAGGTCCTCATATTCATGTTCCGGTTTCATCTCAAGTTGCTCAAACTGCTGCTCAGAATGTTCATTCTAGGATGTTCTATCCTGGGGCATCTTCCTCAGCTGCTGGGGTACCTCCTCCGAATTATCCATATGGTGTTCCGATGGGTCAAAATGATGGTCAGATGGTTAATCCGGGTTTGGTGTATCCATCTCAGTTTGCTACTCCGCAAGTGCACGCTCCAGCCGCTTCTCAGCTGCCAAATCCTCAGATCCTTGTCAGACCCGCTAATCAGAGTAGATCTGCTAACTACAAGTTGTTGGAAGACAGTATTAGAGCTATTGAAGGGTTTTCTGCTTTTGGCATAGAAGCCAAGGATTTGTGCGTGGTTCCAAATGTTGTGCTGCCGCAGAAATTCAAGATACCGGATTTGCCAAAATATAAAGGTTTAAGCTGCCCGCGTAGTCACATCACGATGTACTGCAGGAAGATGGCATCCCATATTGATAATGATGAATTGCTTGTTCATTGTTTTCAAGATAGTTTATCTGGTGCTTCATTGGATTGGTACATGGGCCTGGAGCGCAGTAAGATCCGTACTTAGAGAGATCTATCTGAAGCGTTCATGAAACAATACAAATATAACCTTGATCTAGCGCCCACTAGATTGCAATTACAGAATCAGTCCCAGCGCTCAGCTGAAACATTCAAGGAGTATGCACAAAGATGGCGTGAGATGGCATCTCATGTGCGACTGACTATCTCTGACAATGAGTTGGTTGACATCTTTATAGGCACCTTACAAGGATCTTACTAGGAGAAAATGGTGGGTAGTTCTTCATCGAACTTCGCTGATGTGGTAACGATTGGTGAGCGGATTGAAAATGGTTTGAAGTCTGGAAAGATTCCCCGAGCTGCTTCCCATCAGTCAACCACCAGAAAGTCTTAGAATAGTCAGTCCAAGAAAATGGATGGTGAAACCAACGCTGTGATAGCTCAAGCTTCTCCTCTGTATCAGGCTCCCATGGCTCCCATGCCATATTATCCATATTCGTACGTTGCTGCTGCACAGTATCAGCAACCTCCGTATCAGTATCATCTGCAACAACCATTTTAGAATGCTCAAAATCAGCAACAGAATCAACAGAACAACAAAAGTCAGCAGAATCAGAACCTTCTGAACAACAACAATCAAGGAAACCATAAGCGTCCGAATTTTGATAAGATTCCAGTGTCATACACCGAATTGTTTCCTTACTTGGTTCACCAAGGGGCAATTGTCCCTAAGCAGATTGTACATGCAATTCCTCCATTTAGCCCGAAGCATAATCCAAATGCGTCCTGTGCTTATCATGCTGGATACATAGGACATGCAACAGAGGATTGCTTTGTTTTCAAAACCAAATTTCATGAACTCATTGATAAGAAGGTTCTGAATTTCGCAGAGGAAGGACCTAACATTCAGAATAATCCGTTGCCGAATCACGGTGGACCTGCAGTTAATATGATTGAGGATAGTTCAAAGGCTGAGCTGGTCATGGATGTTGACGAGGTAAAGACCCCGATGGCTATGGTTTTCAAGAAATTAAATGAACACAGACTGTTGAAAGGGTTACATGGTAAATGTCAGATTTGTGAAGATAATCCCAACCAGTGTCGAAGGCTGAAGGGTTGTGTCCAGATTTTGATGAATCGTGGTGAACTGTAGTTTGCTAAGTCTAAACCTATTGAGGAAGTTGCTGCTATCGAGCCATTCACCATTGTCTATAGGAAGGTTCCTGTGGAATCCCCTAAGAAGAAGAAGGTGTAACCCATCGTTGTTTGTCCGTCGAAACCGTTTTCGTATCAGAATTCCAAGGAGATACCTTGGAAGTATGGGTCTACTGTGTTTTCTGGAGGTCAAGAGATAAGGTTCGCCGAATCGGTGATCGTAAATGTTACAGGCAGTGGAGGTATGACTCGTAGTGGACGAGTGTTTGCTCTGAAGGTCACTATAAAGCCTATTCAAGTTCCAACTGTTGTTTCTCCTAAGGAGACACCTGCATCTGCAACCCCAGTTGTTCAACAAAGGGCATCTACTGCCATTCCAGTACCGAATATCCCGTCTGAGGATGTTCCGAAGAACAAAGAGACCCTTGATGATCAAGAGTTCCTTAAGCTGATCAAGAAAAGCGACTTTAAAATTATGGATATGCTGGGATAGACTCCTTCGAGGATCTCAATTTTGTCCTTACTTATGAGTTCGCCTGCGCACATATCAGCTTTGTTGAAAGTCTTGAACAGTGCTCACGTTATGCATGATATATCTGTTGTCGAGTTTGATGATGTAATGGCCAACAAAACCACAAGTCGATATTTGGGCTTAAATGAATCAGAATTACCTCCTGAAGGAACTGCCCACAATAAAGCGCTGCACATATCTGTAACCTGCACAGACACCCTATTATCTCGTGTTCTAGTGGGTACCTGTTCTTCCCTCAATGTGATGCCTAAGGGCACATTGAGCCAATTACCGGTGGAAGGAAATGAGATGACACCAAGTGCCTTAGTTGTCAGAGCCTTTGACGGGTCTCGAAGAAAAGTTATTGGGGAAGTGGACTTACCCATCAATATTGGGCCGCATTTGTTCACCATTACCTTCCAGGTGATGGGCATTAATCCAACGTACATTTGCCTACTGGGTCATCCATGGATCCACGCTGCAGGGGCAGTTACTTCCACTTTGCATCAGAAATTGAAATTCATGTTTGATGATCAGCTTGTCATCATCGGTGGTGAAGAGGATTTGATTGTAAGCCAGTTATCATCTTTTCGATATGTCGAGACCGAGGAAGGCATAGCTGAGGTGCCATTGCAGTGTCTCGAGTTCGAAGATGTCAGCTCTGCTTCAACTAGTCAAAGTAGATCACCATAATTAACTTTAGCATCTGCCAAGAGTGCTAAAGAGACCATTGAGAGAGGTGCCTTGCCAGGCTGGGGGCATGTGATTGATGTGGTTGAAAAGCGTAATCGATTTGGATTGGGCTACTGTCCTGGTCAATAATCTGTTCACATGGTAAGAAGCAGTACAATTTGATCAAGTTCACTAGCGCGGGTTTCCAGCAAGGTGACATCGTGGCAGCTATTGGACATCTACCGTGATTCCTGTGGTTTTCCCATATAACATGTAATGCATTTTGCTTTCTCATTTCCTCGTCCTTGCCTGAGACGAGTGGATAGCTTGTAAAGGGCCCCACGCTTTTGCAATATTATGTGATAAATAAACAAAAAAAAATTGCATCCAAAATCATGCTCTATTTTCTTTCTTTATTTTACTTTTTCACAAATAAATGGCAAAAGTTTCTTTTATTTTTCAGTTTTCAAAATAGCTCATTCTATTCATAAACATGCAGAAATAATAAAAGCATTGATAACAACATGGCAAACATCCATTGTAATTCTGGAATTCCAATTAACCAAGCCGAAGAAGATGGTGAGGAAGATTGTGAATTATCGGCTGAACTAGAAGGCTCCTTGAGCACGAGCATAGAGAGATTCAGCCACACAAAGAGCCAGTGGAAGTTGTCAATCTTGGTACTGATGAGGTCAGAAGAGAAGTCAAGGTTGGCGCATCCCTCGCAAAGCATGTACACTCCGAGTTGGTCAAGTTGTTGAAAGAGTATGTTGATATCTTCGCCTGGTCCTATCAAGATATGCTTGGGTTGGATACCAACATCGTTGAACATCACTTACCACTCAAGCCCGGATGTCCTCCTGTCAAGCAGAAACTCAGAAGGACTAGACCCGACATGACAATCAAAATCAGAGAAGAGGTAAACAAACAGCTTGATGTTGGGTTCCTAGCCACTTCCGAATATCCTGAATGGATTGCCAACATCGTCCCGGTTCCGAAGAAGGACGGTAAAGTCAGAATGTGTGTGGATTATCGAGATCTCATCAAGGTAAGCCCAAAGGATGATTTTCCTTTGCCTCATATTGATGTCTTGGTAGACAACACAACGTAGTTCTCTGTCTTTTCCTTCATTTTTTCTGTGTCGATCATTTTCGTATCATTCGCGATGTAGTTTCGATGTTTTTTCATGTGAATTGATTTTACCATTCCATTATCCATGATCTTGATTGTTTAATTGATTCTATTATTGATCCTTTGTTGTTTCTAAACTTGATTTTTTGTGCACAAGCTCATACCATAGCATGTGGTAGTTTGGATAAGTGATTATGTATTCAAAGTTGCTTTTGAAAAGCTGTTTTGGCTGTTTTTTTGCCACTGTTACAGTGGTAATCGATTACTCAAAGAGAGTAACCGATTACTCTTCACAAATTTACATCAGCGCTGTTTTTTCAACTGAGTAACCGAATACTCAAATAGAGTAACCGATTACTCTGCACAAATTTTGCCAGATTCTCTATTTTCAAGTAAGTAACTGATTACCTGATTAGGGTAATCGATTACCACTGTAACAGAGTGCCATTTTTGGTGTTTTTCAAGCTTGTTTGACATCCTTTCCTCCTCTAACTTCCATGGATTGATATGATTGATTTTTATGGGTGTCTTAAGTGTCATTTAACTTCTGTTTGAAGCTTATTCATGAACTTTCAATGCACATTTTCGATCATTCAAATTGTTCCTATTTTGGCATCATGTGAGTATAATCATTCTTGCATTTCTCTTTGATTACAATAACATGATTATGTGTTGCATTTTGTTGATCATTTGGTACTGTTTTGTACTCCTTTTCTTGGTTTTGCATTAAGTTTCATTCTTCATGGATGAGCTTAATCTTGTATAATCAATAATTTGCACCTTTTGCCTTAATGATTTTTCATTCTCTTTGGAAAATTGTTGGCATGGTATTTCCCATTGATTAATTAATCGAAACCATGTTTCGATTTGTTGATCTTCCCCTTTCCTCTCTTTAGGCTTCCTTTAGAGCTTTTTCTCTTTTTCCCCCCCGTGGAGTTGGAGTTTAGCGATACGCCCTACATCGGAGCACTGTACAAATTGAAGTTTTTACGCTGTCCATTTTTCCACGCAGGAGCACTGTACAACTTGGAGTTGTTGTGCCGTCTGTTTCAACTTCCGCATTACACCCTGTGTGTTAGAGAAGCAATGAGAAGGGAGAATTCCTACTCTCGTTCTGACTACTTCAGGTAGGGGACGAATGACCCTGTGCTTGGCTTAGTCACCTTATCTCCAGGCAGTTGTGTGTTTTCTTTCCCCAATATAGTCGATCCTTGATCACTCTTTTCCCTTTGTAATCTCTTTCAATTCTTGATCACTCTTATCTATTTCGATCTCTCTCTTGATCAATCACCTTTGGTTACGATCCTTTGCTCATTGGGTTAGCAAGCTTCTTCGTTTCAATACCCTATCCTTTTCTTGCGGTCAATCATTGTTCTTTTGATTCCCCTGGAGAGTCTCTTTTCTCTTTCTTCGGTTAGACACAGTACTCCTGTTAAGTACCGAAACCCTTGCGGAGTTCGCAACCTTCTTTTGGTTTTCCCCCTTTGTTGGTTAATCACTGCCTGTCTGTTAAAACACCAATGTTTGTACTCCTTCTCAGTTAACCACAATCTGTTTGTTAAAACACTGAGGGCGTATCACAACCTTTTCCCCTTGGGTTAATCACCTATTCTTAGTTAATCACCCTTTTCTTCAGTTAACCACAACCTTTCTGTTAAAATACTGAACCCTTTTTTGAGTTAATCACCTCCTCTTGGTTAATCACTCATTTTTCTCGGTTAATCACAATGTTCTGTTAAAAACCGAACCCCAACGATTGGCAACCTCTTTTGGTTCAATACATTTCTTCGTTGGTCAAGTGTTGTTTGTTCAGTCAATACCAACAACCCTTTTGGGTTATGACCTTCGATCGGTCCCACACCCGTTCTTCTGGTTAATCATAATTTTCTCTGTTAAGACCCATGCTTCTCTATCCCCACAGAGTGGCAGTCCTTCCTTTCTTTGGTTAACCACTGTCATTCAGTTAATATACTGATGCCCCTCAGAGTCAAACACCTTATTTTGGTTCAGCACTCTCTTCTCTTGGTTTATCACAGTCCGTCTGTTGACACCAGCCTCTTTTCCCTGCCAGAGTCTTACTCTCTTTCTTCGGTTAACCACTGCCAGCCAGTTAATATACCGAGTCTCCCTTTTCTCCTGGTTTTGACACAATCCCTTTATTTGGATCCCCAGCCGGGTCGCTTACCCTCTGATTCCTAGCAGTTCTTTGATCTCTTCTTCCCCAGTGGAGTCTTTTCTATTCACTTTACTCTTACTTCCTCGGTTTTGACACCAATCCTCTTTGTTATCCCCAGTGGAGTTTCTTTTATTCTTGGTTTTGACACCATTCTTTTCCTAGTTTCTTGTGCAATCGCTCTTACTGTGTGATCTTCCCTAGTAGAGTTTTTCTTTCACTCTTGCTCTTGGTTTTGATACCACTTCTTTTATTTTCCTGTCTCTTTCTTGTTTCGTTTTCCGTTCGATTCCCCGAACTACGGAAGCTCTGATTCTGCATTCTTTCGAATGTCAGATACGTAGGCACGAGACGCGATGTCTTGGCGAGCACACTTCCACCTTTCTTTCCTTCACCCTTTCTTCCTTCTTCTTTGTCCCCTGGTTCCATGAACTACGACGCTCTAATTTCCTCATTGCACTATAAGGGTACGTAGGCACGAGGGCCCGAATCCTCCGCGAGCACTTTCTTTCTTTTCTTTCTTTTTCCCCTTCCTTCTCTCTCTCTCTCCTCTTTCTTTTAGCTAGAAGCCTTTAGATAGATATCCCATCCAAGCCTAGAAGCAAGCGAAATGGTTCCCGTTGAGTACGACGGATGTGTAAGGTGCTAGTACCTTCCTTTCGTATAACCGAACCCCATTCCCGTTTCTCTTCCCCTTGGATTTTATCGATATTTTCCCTATCCTTTGGGACTAAATAAAGTTCGGTGGCGACTCTGTGTTATCTTTGGGTGTGCGATTCACTCAGGATGTAAACCAGCCATCTTTCAAAGGAGATTAGACTTCTAAACTTGTAGAGCTATCTATTACATCTGTTATGATGAATGTATTATGACTTCAGTTGATGACTCCAGTTGATGACTCCAAACCTCTAGGAAGATTTTGATAAAAATGACTTAGAAGTTGGGTGCTTTTAAAATGGCTTTTGTGTATACCAAGAGTTTGAAATTAATCCTTGCTTAATTCTTGGAATAGTAATGACCACTAAAGACTTTAAAGCATGCACCTTACAAACCTTAATGATTCTTATTACTTGATTACTTTTCTTTCTTGGAAACTGATCAAGTAATGATGATCTGAATTGCATTAATTAGTGGAAATTATTTTTCCTTTCTTTCTTTTCTTCTTTTTCCTTATTTTTGATGTGACAAAATGGGGAGAAATTATAGTAAATATTTAAGTGGAAACTGAACTCATTAAGTACCTATTCAGTTGTACATATTGGTCATTTATTTTCTTGTCATTTATTTTCTGTTTTTATGGTTACCTTGCCCAGGACGTATTTTAACTTTCTTGTACATAGGTCTAAGTAAAAGCTTACAAACCTCAGACTTAGCCTATCAGACCCAGAAGTATCTTGTAAACCTTGTATTCTGGTGTTGCCAAAGAAAGTTAAAAGGGCAACATATTTTAACTCTCTTGTACATAATGTTAAGTAAGAGCTTACAAACCTCTGACTTAGCCTATTAGACTCAGAAGGAGCTTACAAACCTCGTATTCTGATGTTGCCAAAGGAACTTAAAATGTTTTTATTTTGGTTTTCTTAAATATGGAACTAAGGGGGAGCTTACAAAGCTCAAACTTGGAACTGTTTGACTCAGAGGGAGCTTGCAAACCTTTGACCCTGATTTTTTCTTGAAAAATAGTTCTTGGTGTTATAGTCAATAGAACTCAGCTGTGGGTTATCAGACTCAGGGGGAGCTTACAAACATCATACCCTGTTGTTGTAGAGAAAATTAAATGCCCAACATTATCCTTTAAACACTTGTGTTTGTCATCATAAAAAAGGGGGAGTTAGTTATAACAAGATTTGTTCATGACATATTCACTTTTAGTTTTGATGATAACAAAAGTATTGAAAGAACAATGGTTTATTTGATGTGTGTTTTATTTATGCAGGTTCTTGTTCTTGTAGATAAATAATCAGAATCTATTTTACTTAGACATACTTGGGAGTTGCCTTATTGCTAGCCTCTGGTGGCAAGGGGATTGGAGTACTCTCACTTAGGGGAGGAACCATGATAAATCTTTTTTGTCTTCTGCTGTTATTTATTTACTTCTATTATATCCACTGCCAATGAATTAAAATAGAATCGGAACAACAGTTCTGATTCTAAAACTCTGATAAGTCAAATTAAATAAAACATGAAACACAATTCAATCCCCCTTCTTGTGTACTTTTAACACCTTCATTTGGTATCAGAGCATGGTCTATGCTTAACCCTTAACAGTGGCGCAGATAATGAACCAATATGAAAAGTATAATTCTTCTTCATGAAGGAATCAATTGCCACATGAAAAATATCATACGACTTTTCCTACCATATTTAAAGGATGGTTCCACTGAATTTAAATGATGAAAAAGATAAACATATTTTTAACTCATTAGTCCTGATAAAGGGTTCATGAAGGTCTATAGAATTTCCTTGAAAGAGGTATTATTATAGAAGTTGATGGTATAAAGATGATCATATTGAAAATCTCTTTTACCAGCTCAGAAGATGCATATTGAATATCTTCAGAGGTAGTTGTATTCTGGTAGATGCTCTATCTCATTTCTGAGTATATCAACATCATTGATGTGTCTGATGCTTGGACTAAATTTGAATTTGTGTGCTTGGATTTGTGAGGATCAATTTTGAAGCTTGAGCAGTTACACTTCATATAATCTTTTCAAGCAAATTCTGAGAAGATTGATCTGAGACATAAATCTAAGATCATAGTTATTCAGGATGTTTACATCTTGAATTTGTTGTGTTCTGAAGGTTTGTCTTGCAGTCTTCAAAGGAAAGAAATGAAGTAGATAATGAAAAACTATGCAACAGATCACCTTCTCAATTTAGCTCACGTTCTTTGGAATGACTAATGATAAGAAACTTTGGTTTCTTGTAAGAAGAACTTCTATGCTGGCTGAATGGATTGTGATATCTGTTGATAAAAGAGTAACTTCAAAAGCATCTGAAATACTTGTATTTCAACTGATTTCCCATATCTGAAAGCAAGAAGAAACACTACCAGAACCTAATGTCAGATGCTCTCCAATGTCTAAGCTTTTGAAGCTGATATTAGTGCATGATATAGATGAAAAGAAGCATCTGTGTTCTGAAATAAAAATCAAGTATTGAAGAGCAAGAGATGTTGTGAAATCTATCTTGCTTCAAAATATTTGATAATATGGAGTTTGTTCCTTAAGGTGATATCTTAAGAAACTCCATTGCTTCTTGATTGAGGATCATCATGGATGTTGTTTTAAAAGACAATTCTATGAGAAGTCTTAAATTTATCTTTGAGTTATGTCAGTCGTACTAAGACATTATTTTGATTTGCTTTGTGTCAATTTCTGATAGCTAACACCGTTTGTTATGAGCTTGTCAATGATTTCAGATTCAAAAGATTTAATCCTAGACAATGAGATTAGTGACTCTGCTTAGAACAAGATTTTGTTCCTATCATATCTCATCCTAGACTTATACTCTGGAGTGACTTATGACTTTGCTATTAAATTGAGACATAAGGTAAAGAAGAGCCTATTTGTACTTACATGTATGGTCTTATAGAAATATGATTATCATAATGTATCTGCTACAGATATCAAGGAAAGAAGCAGAGGCATCTTCCATAAGGTTGTTTACAACATTTATTAGAGGAAGAGCCAACAACCCAGATTCAAGTACTGGTGGTACTGAATTTGGTGAGAGTAGTGGAATCATTGGTTAGACAGCCATTGAATCAGAATCCACTCAAAGCTGTGTTTAGACTCTATTGGTTATGTCTGTATACTGAATCGAGTCTGGCCAACCAAAAAAAGGGTATGCTTGTTCTTTTCTGGTTTATCTTTTGATTCAATAAAACATTTGTATAAATGTAAATACAAAGTTTCTGTTAGACTTCTAGAGAAGTTCTTTTGAAAAGAAGAACTTCAGAAATCTTTATGAGGAAACTCTATTGTGTTTGTCTATACTAAATATCTTATTAAGCCAGATGATGATCTTATTTATGGAAACAATTTCTTCACTTCCTGTGTCGTTACTACTGTGTGTTAGCTGTCTAGAATTCAATTCAATGTTCATCTATCACTAATGACTCTTAGTTCAAGTTAAAATGCTAGTCCTGAATAGAATCTTGGAGACTTATGACTAACAAATGATTTCTCTGTCTAAGTCTAGATCTACTAGATTCTGATGGACGATAGCTTCTGAAAGTTGTCAGTTTCTGAGATTCAGAAGAAGATTCTTTTTGTCTGACATAACATTTTAAGTAAAAAGTTTTCCAAAAAATTTTATAATACTTAAACTTTCATAAATGTGAATCTAATCTAGTGGAATTGAAATATTTGCTGGATAAAGAACCTTTAGGCAATGATGTTTTCTCCATTTTGGTACTTGCTGTTACTATTCCCTATCTTGTGAAACATCATTGTGTCTATTTTCTGACAAGTTATAATTCTTGTACGATTCTTGTTCAGTTCTTCTTCTTCTTCTTCTTCTTCTTCTTATTCTTCTTCTTCTTCTTCTTCTTCTTCTTCTTCTTCTTCTTACTATTCCTTTCTTTTCATTTGTGTGTTGATCAAACCAAACCTAAGATGAATTCTTCATTTAATTCTCTTTTGAATCAGCTGGTTGTCATAAATGAAAAGTTTGTGGATTCTGATGAGTTGCTTAAGATTGGTTTCAACTTCTAGAAGACTCGGTCTAAACAAGGTTTGAATTGCTACTTTGAGATGCTCTGTGGTTTCACTTATCCATGTCTCGTCAAAGAGTTTTGGATTAATGCCTCCATTGTTGAGCTGAATTCTGAGTATGCTATTCTGTCTAGAGTAACTGGTGTTTCTATTACAGTAACCTCTAAAGCGATTGCAAATGTGATCCATTGTGAGGAGATTGGAGAAATCCCAGGACCTCTTGTTTGGGGACACTATCTTCCTACTTGGCGTATCTTTGTAGATCCATCTAATACACCAGAGGTCTCAAATCTTCTTCTTGATGATGTTGTTTGGAATCAGATCCTGAATTCAAACTTACTTCCTAAGGATAAGGATTTAGACTAAGTGGACCCTATTGAAAAAGATTTGCTTCTACTTCTTAATTCAGATTTGAAGATTGATCTTCCTCAAGTTATGTTTGACCATCTAAAGAGGCCTCTTTCTTATTTTCAAAAGGGAAATACCTTCTCCATTCCTTATGGATGAGTTATTTCTGAAATACTTGTTCAGCAGGGGGTTACCATAAGTTCTGAGTCTAGTTCGTCTAATATTTGGAGATACAAGTTTGAAGCCATGTTGAAAGATTCTGATGTTAGATTTCTGCATGGTTGTGCTTTGTATTCTGTTGAAATCTCTGTATTAAGCTTCTTATTAATAAATTCAGAGTTTGTTTATGCCTATGTTCAGTTTTAAACTGTTTAATATTTATTCTATGTTATTCATGAGAATCTAAAATAAATAGGTAAAAGTACTCAGTGTTTGCAACTTATTTCTTTAATAAAGAGGAAGCTATTACAAGACAATTGGATTTCCTACTCTGTTGGATTAGCCCTAAGGAATTCCCTAGGATCATCTGACATGTCTAGATTATCTAAGAAATCTTGCCATTCTTCATTACCAAACTCCAAAGCCTCCTTTTTCAGTTGGTTTTTGCGTCTGTATCCAGAAGATCTTCTTTTTCTTCTGTGTGCCTTCACAAAGGATGATGAAGAGGAGAGCACTTCTGAAGCTATCTGCTTGCTTGCAGATCCTTCAGCTGCTGCTTTGCCTTGGTTTGCTTGAGTTACTGCATTAATTAATGCTGCCTTTCTGAAATCTCTCTTTGGAACCCAGATTTGCTTTTACTTATACATCTTGGTGTTTTAGAAATTAAGTGACGATGGAAGAAAGCTTACTCGAGTCCTTTTTATAGACGTGATATTTACATGGTCTTGAGTTTAATATTATTTTAGTATTTGTTAAATCTTATTGGTACTCTAATAATAACTCTTGGAAATGTTATCTTGTTGTCTAGTCAATTTAAGATTCTCTGTACAGCTATGAGTTAATGTTTGATTAGTTTTACTGATGTTTCTGTGTAAGTTTGACTTTGTTAATGTACTTTCAGAAAATCTAAAGAAAAGTTACTGGAATGTACTTGCATGATGAAAAATCTTGGTTAAAACAACTACTTCATTAATATTAAGCACATGGATTACAAAAAATTTTTAAATAAAAAGGGACAATATGTTTCTAGTAAAGATCCCAAGCTAGAGCATCTCGTGCCCAATGGCGTTCACTGTTGCCATAATCCACTTCTTCGTCTTCAGAGTCAATTTCTTCTTCCTAATCTATAACTTGGAGTGATCGGTAAAGTCGCTTGTTGACCCTTCTTTTCTTCTTTGACCTTTTCATACTTATTCTCTTTGGCTTCAGAGCAGCTACTGACGAACCTCCTTCTGAAGGTTGTTTAGGAACTACTGAAGTTTCCTCTTCAGAAGTAAGTTTGCTGAGGGAAAAGGCTTAGTCGTAGAGGATTCAGAAGCAACTCGCATCTAAGGATATTGGACTTCTAAACTTGTAGAGCTCTCTATTACATTTGTTATGACGAATGTATTATGACTCTCAATTGATGACTCCATATCTCTAGGAAGATGTTGATAAAAATGACTTAGAAGTTGGGTGCTTTAAAAATGGATTTTGTGTATACCAAGAGTTTGAAATTAATCCTTGCTTAATTCGTGGAATTGTAATGACCACTAAAGACTTTAAAGCATGCACCTTACAAACGTTAATGATTCTTATTACTTGATTACTTTTCTTTCTAGGAAACTGATCAAGTAATGATGATCTGAATTGCATTAATTAGTGGAAATTATTTTTCCTTTCATTCTTATCTTCTTTTTCCTTCTTTTACTTTATTCTTTTTTATGTGACAAAATGAGGAGAAATTATAGTAAATATTTAAGTGGAAACCGAACCCTTTGAGTATCTATTCAGTTGTACATATTGGTCATTTATTTTTTGTTTTTATGGTTACCTTGCCCAGGACGTATTTTAACTTTCTTGTACATAGGTCTAAGGAAAAGCTTAAAAAACCTCGGACTTAGCCTATCAGTCCCAGAAGGAGCTTGCAAACCTCGTATTCTAGTGTTGCCAAAGAAAGTTAAAAGGGCAACATATTTTAACTTGTACATAGTGTTAAGTAAGAGCTTACAAACCTCTGACTTAGCCTATTAGATTCAGAAGGAGCTTACAAACTTCGTATTCTGATGTTGCCAAAGGAACTTAAAATGTTTTTGTTTTGGTTTTCTTAAATATGGAACAAAGGGCGAGCTTACAAAGCTCAACCTTGGAACTGTTTGACTCAGGGGGGAGCTTGCAAACCTTAGACCCTGATGTTACTAAGAAGACTGATTTATTTTTTCTTGAAAAATAGTTCTTGGTGTTAGAGTCAATCGAACTCAGCTGTGGGTTATCAGACACAGGGGGGGCTTACAAACATCATACCCTGTTGTCGTAGAGAAAATTAAATGCCCAACATTGTCCTTTAAATACTTGTGTTTGTCATCATAAAAAATGAGGAGATTGTTAGAACAAGATTTGTTCATGACATATTCTCTTTTAGTTTTGATGATAACAAAAGTATTGAAAGAACAAAGGTTTATTTGATGAGTGTTTTTTATTTATGCAGGTTCTTGTTCTTGTAGATAAATAATCAGAATCTGTTTTACTTAGACGTACTTAAGAGTTGCTTCATTGCTAGCTTCTGGTGGCAGAGTCTGAAGAATAATTGCTCGTGTGGCTTGGCGTAGACTCTGAGTTGAAGGCCTCAACATTCAGACGAGTTACTACACTTGGTAATTGTATATCATCATCTGGTACCATTGATAGTTGGTGATAACGTTGTGGTTTTCTGTAATGCAGAAAGCAAGTTGTACTGTCTTATCAGCTTGTCAGTTAGAGTCTACAAGATTGAAAGGCTCAAGAAAGGATGGCATGCTCTATGAATACCTGCTCTCAACAGATCTATCAGTACAGAACCTCTTAAAGACTCAAAGGTTAAACGTGTCACACACTGGATTCAGAATCTATTGTGCATCCATCTTCAACGTCTCTTGTACTATGGGGGCAAAGTCAAACACACTTGCTCAAGTTACCTTTTCAACGGCAAGTTTATGGAAAGTCTATAAATATGGCTGAAGATTCAAGTTTGAATCTTAACAAGGATTATCCAAAAGAAGGAGTAGTAAGATCAAGCATTTATCAACTCTATTGTAAAATGTAAAATTTTTGTTGTAGGTTGTAATTGTAAAAGATTTAAGATTTCTTAACATTGAATATCTTAGAAATCTTAAGAGATTTAGGTCTTTGTTATGGTGATTTCCCGTACCTCTGATGATTGTATCATGTATACCTTGTTCTCTATTCTGCTGAGCCTTTAGTAGTTTAGATCAAGTCTCTTGCTATGTGCTTGAGCAGAAGTCTGGTCTCATTGGGATTCAAGCAACAAGTCTTGATCCAATATGATTAAGCCACGTAAGTCTCATTGCTTAAGTGCTTTAGTTGTGATCTGAGGGAAGACTGTGTCTGGTAATCCTATGGGGATCTAGTTTTGCCTATTTAAGAGTGATCAACGGGCTTAATGCTAGACGTAGTTGTCGGGGAAACTCTAAATATCTATACTATTATTACACAGTTGATATGAGTTTATGAAAGAAGACTTACAGCGAAACAGCCCCACAATACAGTTATATGTATACGAAAGCGGTATATGAAAGCATATAAACACTTACTCGGTTGTAGAGCTTCCATGCTGTTTGGTTAGTTCTTCAATAAAGAAAGATTGAAATCAACAGTATATTCAAAATCAAAGGAGAAAGTGCTTTGAAAAAGAAAGATTTGGGGCTTACAGCTCAAGGAGAGGTCCAGGGTTTTATCAGTGAGCGCACTGTTTGAATTTGTATAGAGGGACTTATACAAGTGACTGTGGCCAAAAAATTATTTTCTGTACAAAGGGATTTGGGTCTTACACTCTCTCAAGAGGCCCAAAAAGTTTTAAAGAAAAAGACTGGGGCTTATAACACGAGGGTAGGCCCAGATGATTTTTTCGTTTAAAATGGCGATCGCGCCGAGATTTTCTTTTAACGCAAAAGGGGCTTATACAATATCTGAGGTCCAAAGTTGTTTTTGGTTAAAAGGGGGTTGGGTCTTACACTCTAATAGAAGCCCAAAAGTTGTGAATGGGTCTTATAGCTCAAGGAGAGGCCCAAATGGTTTATCTTTAAACTGGCGACGATCGTGCCGAATTTAAAAATGTACAGAGGGACTTATACAATAAGTGAGGCCCAAAATATTTTTGTACAAGTGGGTTGGGTCTTACACTCTAATAGAGGCCCAAAAAGTGTTTGAAAATGATTTGTGAGGGTTGAATTAATCAAAAACCCTAATTTATTTCCAAAATGTATTTTAATTGAATAAAAAAATTCAATTAAAATGATCAAAAATTGTTTAACATGTGGGAAACAAATTATGATCTTGGATTAATGCTTCAAAAATCAAGTATTAACCAACAAAATAATTAGAAGTCATTAATCTTTACAAAATCAAGAGGAAAAAAATATTTTAAATGTCAAAAACAATTAAAATATTAATTCTTTGCAAAAATATCAATTATATGAAATAAATAATATTTTTGGGATTTTTTGGGAAAATAAAGTATTTTAACATTTTTGTGAATTATTAAAAAAAGAATCAACTCAAAATCATTAAAACTCAGAGAGAAATTAATTTTTAAATCAATTAAATAAAAATCACAAAATTCAAATATTCAAATGTTGGAAAATGGCACCAAGAACAAGGGCAAGAACACGCGCGTGTTCTGAGTTTCCCAGATTTGCATTTTCTATCCAATCTCACTGAATACTTAATCATATCATGCAGTCCACATACCAATCAACTCGTTTCAACCTCACGATCATGTCTATGACAATTAATTTCATTTAAATTAAACATAAAACAAGAAATCACGAACAATCCTCAAGAACCCTAGATTCTTCATGAAGGCTGGGATTTTTGATATACGATTCAAACAATGCAATTAATTGAGGGGAAACATTCCATGCATGATTATGAACATATGGCCAAATTATTGTGCAGCAAAATTGCATGGATCATAGAGTTAGAAGAGCTCATGCTTACCACTTGCAGCTGGTGATCGTGATTTGTGTTGGAGGTGTGACAGATGAGTTGTGATGATCTGAACAGTTTCCCTACACAATATGGAGTGTGTTTGAATGCTTGGACTTGATTGAAGTTGGCTGGATCACTTCATGGAATCTCAACTGCAACTTGGTTAAAACCTTGAGCAATTGACTGGTGATTCTGAGAAATCAGTGTTCCAGTTGTTGTTTAAGTGTTTGATCAGCTCATATGTGATGTATATGAGGTGTGTGTGTGATTGGTTTGATTGGAAAATCTCTCAAACTCAAAACCCGATAGTGACTTGCCTTAGAAGGCAAAATTGGAGTGAAAGAAGAGATTTTGAGGAAAGCATCTGTTTGATGGCTTTGGTGTACTCAAACTGATCACAATTGAGCTCTATTTATAGTAGTGCAAGTTTGTTTTGCAAGGAATAGTGAATGGCAACTGCTGAGTAGGTTTGGCCAATGTTGGCAAAATAAAATCCAAGTCTCCTCTAGCCATTGACTAGAGGTTAGGGCACAGGCTGCTGGTTCCCTTGGTCTTGGATAAGTCTTGACTGAATTCAGTTGCTAAGAGCTCAGTCCATGCCACCTTGATGCTTCCATTGAATGCTCCAATCCAAAATTGGATTCTTGTCCCTATTTTGGCAATTCTAGGTTCAACATGCTATTTCTTCTTCCAAAGACTTTGGAGGCTTGGCTCAGTGATTGTCCCCTTTAGATTCAATCCACAGAGGTGTCCAAGTGGATAGGAGTGTTTGGATTTGGCTGATTTTGGCAAATCGACCAAAAGTGCAAAAATCTTCCTTGCCTTGGCAGATTTCAGCAAGGCATCTTGCCAATGTCATATCTCATAGCTCAAATTGAATTTGGTAATGTTCTTGGCCATTTTGGATAGCCCTTACATGATACAACAACTGTTTGAACATGTTTGGTTTTGATCTCTTTCAAATCCAAGTGAAAAATCCCCCTACATTTGGAAAAAAGTAAAGGCAGATTCTGACTTAGTGAAATTTTCACTAAGTGTTGGAACAAAATGACTTTTCTTGATTTTGATCACTCCATAACTCAAAATCCATGAGGAATTTGGACATAGGTCAGTTTGAAGCTTTTGTAGAGGGAAATGTGATCTAAAAATCAAGCTTTGAATGGGGAACAATGGCCTTGTGGTTTAGGAGTTATGGTCCTCCAAAGTTGGCACATTAGTGTCACTTTTTCCATAACTTAGAAATTTTTCTAAGTTTTTATGGTTACCCCTTTTACAAGTTATCCCACTTTCTTTGATTTTTCTTGATGAATGATGATTCAAATCATACATTAACATCATTTTTGGGTTAAAAATCCATTTTGGTGAAAAATCTCAAAAAGTCAAAGTTGACTTTTGTGCACAGTTGACTTTTTATCAGATGAATTCCAAACTGTGCAATTCTTCAGGAAATCATGTCCTTGAACTAAATCAAACTTGATGGACATGTTCCATGGGTGTCATAGGGTATATTGAATCATGTCTTAGGGTTTGGGAGCATGTCCTGGTCAAAAGTCAAAGTTACAGTTGACTTTTCTCGCGAAACCCTAATTGTGGTGCAGATGAAATTGAGACTTGTTGCTGAAGCTTCTTGGATTAATCCATTGTTGCAAATGGATCAATATAGTATATTAAAGACCCTCAAATCCTCTCTTGAGGTCTTGGCTCATGATTTGTCCCAAAAGTCAACTTAGGGGTGAATTAGGTCAAGAAACCCTAATTCCTTATTTTTGATGTATGCATCCCCTGAGATCAAATTGACTTGATGATTGGGTCCATGAGGTTCCATGGAGTATATTAGGTTATGTTTTGGATCATTGGCTTGTGCCCAGATGAAAAATTTCCATCTGGAGGCCCTGGTCGACCAAAACCCTAATTTGGTGACATTGTCGATCTTGATACTTGATCCACCTAAAAGGGAGCAGCCTTGTGCTTAATCCTTGAAGTGGGAGTCCTTTTGATCCATTGTGGATATTCTAGAGGCTAGACAAGTTGAAGAACAAGTTATTCCTTGATTGATCCTTTGTCTAAGGCTCTGAGAGGGCTTAAAACCCTAATTTTGATTGTAGTGAATGCTCAACAACCCTTGAGGCATTTGATGAGGCATGATGGTTCATCCATATTGTGATGATGATTGACACAATGATGGGAATCTTAGTGGTCAAAATTTGGTGTATGACAGATGCCCCTATTTAATCTTCTTGGACCCGAAGGTGTGAATGACGAAGGTATTCGGGCATTCAGGGTGCAAGAGGATTAAATATCGGAATACCCGAAATTTTGATGGCTATGAATGGCAGATCACATTCATCTTCTTTTGCTAAGCAATGATGCTTAGAAAAGGTAAACTTCCCCTCGATCCTGCTTTCCTACCAAGGAACTGGTCTTAGTTTCTGATTTAAACTTCCCCTCGATCCTGGTTTCCTACCAAGGAACTGGTCTCAGTTTCTTTTGTCAATAAACTTTATTGACAAGGGACGTTATTCGTAGCGGCTTTCCTCAAACTTCTCGCCGGATTTTCCTGGGGAGATGCCATTTGAGTGGAAAAAGTGACGTCAGACTTGCTGGGGAATCCAGTCGTCTGAGTTGTAGAGGTACACAAACTTCTCTGTTTTGGAGACGCCATTTGTTTCTACTGGGGAAAAGCGAGTTTCCTGAGAGACTGCTTCTGTTTGGGGTCTTACATCATACTTTTCTCGGGATCTTCCCGGAGAAATGCCATATGATGGGATCCAATTTTGAGGTGCCGATGACCTTTTCATCAGCGGTCTTTCGGAGAAAGGCAGCTGTAATGCCAAATCTCTGCTTAGGAGGCTTTCTCTGGGGATTTTTCTTTAATCCGGGAAAGCAAGGAGATCATCTTCAATGGCGAAGAGTGACATTTGTAGAAAACTTCTCTAGCTTTTCAGAGGTTCAAGTTATCAAAGTGGTCGAGTGCTGACTCTAATCCAGAGATACACTGGAGGCGAGATCGTTCAAACGTAGCATTTCCTGATGAGGCAAGAACTGACAACTCGATTGAGAAGACTGTTATCACTAGGGGACAAGACCGACTAGAGTGATAGTGATGCAATATGAATATGAATGCAAATCAAATGCATGATGTATGTATGTATATGCTGACAAAACTGACGCGACATACAGACTTACGAGTGAACACGACTGGATATTCGGCCATCGCGGGGCGAAGAAGTACGTTGGTAAAAAAAGTAACAATTCTACCTTGCTTAGGAGAGATAGTCCCTGCGGGGAATACCGTTGATCGGGCTTAGGAGATAAGAACTCGGCCTAGGGTATCAGATGGGAAAGCCGCATCTCATACTGCTGATCCTTCGTTCAGGCGTACTGGCCTAGAAGAAGTACTTTGATTCTGCACTTTAAAATTCAAACGCCTTTGGAGATGCAATCGATGTTCTTCCGATGTTCAACAGTCAAAAGCAATTGCCATCTTTAATTTAAAAGCAGAAAAAGTTTTAACAAGTAAATTCATTTTTGTTTTATTTCAAGAATCGCTAATCATGTTAAAACGCCATTCTGTAAAGCTAAAACAAATAAGAATTACAAACAAAAGCACAAGGGCTCAAATTTTATTGATAAGATGGAGATCAGCCAAACCCGTGATTCCAAAGAGTATATACAAAGTTTGAAAATGGTAATTTATAGGGAAAATGGCTACGTTGAAACATAACGACCACTATCCTTCTACCAACTTTGAATTCTGGGCATCCTGAGCTTCTATCGAAGATGACCTTGACTGGAGTTTTCCTCCGATGGATGATGTAACTGCTGCTGAGGGACTTGCCACTGTTGAACATAGTTACTTGCCATTATCCCTAATTTTTGCCTGGATTGTACTGTGATGTTCCCAATCCACCGGGATGATTTTTGATCATGTCTCTTATTTTTTCCTGGACCGCCCTTTCAGGTTTTCAATCCACCGAGACGTTTTTTTTTAGGCGAAGTATTTCTTGACTACATCAACATTTGTGGGATAGGCAAATTCCTCTCCGTCCATGGTTGCAAGTCTCAATGCACCGCCTGAGAAAGCTTTCGTGACCACATAGGGGCCATCATAATTTGGGGTCCATATGCCCCGAGAGTCAGTGAGAAACGATTGTATCTTCTTGAGCACGAGGTCTCCTTTTCTGAAGACGCAAGGTCAGACCTTTTTGTCGAACGCCTTCTTCATTCTCTGCTGATACAACTGACCGTGGCATAGCGCCGTGATTCGCTTCTCTTCGATCAGGTTTAATTCGTCGTGTCGACTTTGACACCATTCAGCTTCTGAAAGCATAGCTTCCATCAATACCCGGATTGATGGGATCTCTACTTCTATGGGGAGAACTGCCTCCATGCCATATACTAGAGAGAAAGGGGTTATCCCTGTTGAAGTGCGGATAGATGTTCGATAACCTTGAAGAGCAAAGGGTAGCATCTCGTGCCAATCTTTATAGGTTACAACCATCTTTTGAATGATCCTCTTGATGTTCTTGTTAGCCGCTTCTACCGCTCCGTTCATCTTGGGTCCGTAGGGAGATGAGTTATGGTGTTCGATCTTGAACTCAACGCACAACTCCTTCATCATCTTGTTGTTCAAGTTAGATCCATTATCAGTAATGATCTGGCTTGGAACACCATAACGGCAGATGATATTGTTTTTGATAAATCGGACCACCACTTGTCGGGTTACATTAGCGTACGACGCTGCTTCGACCCACTTGGTGAAATAGTCAATGGCTACCAGGATGAACCGATGTCCATTTGAAGCCTTACGTTCAATCAAGCCAATCATGTCGATTCCCCATATGGAAAAGGCCACAGGGAAGAAAGAACTTTGAGATGTGATGGCGATACATAAATTTTGTCGGAGTATATCTGACACTTGTGACACCTCCTCATGTACTTGTAGCAGTCAGATTCCATGGTCAACTAGTAATACCCTGCTCTTAGGATTTTTCTCGCCATTGTGTGTCTGTTGGCATGAGTGCCAAAGGATCCTTCATGAATTTCTTTCATAAGCATGTCTGCTTCTGGTCTGTCTACGCATCGGAGCAAGACCAAGTCAAAATTCCTCTTATAGAGTGTATCACCGCTCAAGAAGAAGTTTCCAGCCAGTCTTCTGAGGGTTTTTTTGTCATTTCTTAGTGCCCCAGGTGGGTACTGTTGTTTTTGAAGGAAGCATTTGATATCGTGATACCAAGGTTTGTCGTCTATGACTGCTTCAATCGTAAAGATGTAAGCGGGCCTTTCAAGGCGCATTATGTCAATCTTAGGTAGGTCATTCCGTTGACCTACACTAATCATGGAAGAGAGAGTGGCTAAGGCATCAACTATGTGATTCTCTCTACGAGGGATGTGATGAAATTCGATTCTGTTGAAGAAAGGTAACAACCTTCTTGCATATTCTTTGTAAGGAATCAGTCCTGATTGGTATGTGTTCTAATCTCCTTTTATCTGATTGATAACCAAGGCTGAATCGCCGTATATGTCTAAGTTTTTGATCCTTAAATCAATCGCTTCTTCGAGACCCATAATACAAGCTTCGTATTTGGCCTCATTGTTTGTACATTTGAACATAAGTCGAGCGGTGAAAGGAATGTGGGTACCCTGAGGGATAACAATGATTGCCCCAATTCCGTTTCCATAATGATTAACTGCTCCGTCAAAGATAAGTCCCCATTGGGAACCTGGTTCTGGCCCTTCACTGGGTAACGGTTCATCGCAATCTTTCATTTTTAGATACATGACATCTTCGTCTGGGAAGTCAAACCCGATTGGTTCTTGATCGTCAATCGGTTGATGAGCCAAATGATCGGCTAAAACACTCTCCTTAACGGCTTTCTGAGCGTGGTACTCTATGTCATATTCTGATAATAACATCTGCCAATGGGCGATTCTTCCCGTGAGAGCAGGCTTTTCAAAGACATACTTGATAGGATCCATTTCGGAGATTAACCAAGTAGTGTGACGAATCATGTATTGGCGAAGACGTTTGGCTGCCCAAGCCAAAGCACAACAAGTTTTCTCAAGCATCGTGTACCGAGTCTCGCAGTCGGTGAACTTCTTGCTTAGATAGTAAATGGCAGACTCCATCCTTTTGGTTTCGTCTTGTTGGCCAAGTACACATCTCATTGAGTTCTCTAGGACTGTGAGGTAGATGATCAGTGGTCTTTCTTCCACTGGAGGTGATAGAATCGGTGGATTCAACAGGTATTCCTTAATACTGTCGAAGGCGGTTTGGCAATCTTCTGACCAAACGCAATCCTGGTTCTTTTTTGAGTAATTTGAAAATCGGCGCACACATGGCGGTCATTAGGAATATGAATCTGGAGATGTAGTTCAAGCGTCCCAAGAATCCTCTGACTTGTTTTTCAGTTTTCGGAGAAGGCATTTCTCGGATGGCCTTGACCTTGTCAGGATCGACCTCAATCCCTTTCTGGCTGACGATGAACCCTAAGAGTTTCCCCGAACGGACACCGAAGGTGCACTTGTTGGGATTCAAGCGGAGTTTGTATTTTCTCAAACGCTCGAATAGTTTCGACAGATGGGTCACATGCTCCTCTTCTGTCTTAGCTTTTGCAATCATGTCATCGACATATACCTCTATCTCTTTGTGTATCATGTCATGAAACAGAGTAGTCATGGCCCTTTGATAGGTTGCCCCGACGTTCTTCAAGCCGAACGACATCACCTTGTAACAAAAGGTACCCCATGGGGTAATGAACGAAGTTTTCTCCATGTCTTTCGGCGCCACTTTGATCTGGTTATAGCCCGAGAATCCATCCATGAAGGAGAAAACTTTGAACTTTGCTGTACTGTCAACCAACATGTCAATGTGTGGTAAAGGAAAGTTGTCCTTTGGACTTGCCTTGTTTAGATCTCTGTAGTCAACACACATTCTGACCTTTCCGTCCTTTTTGGGAACGGGTACGATATTGGCTAACCATTGAGGATATTCTGATGTGGCGAGGAAACCCGCATCAATCTGTTTCTGTACCTCCTCTTTGATTTTGATGGCCATGTCCGGGTGAGTCCGTCTCAACCTTTGCTTTACTGGAGGACATTCCGATCTTAACGGTAAGTGATGTTCCACGATGTTGGTATCCAACCCTGGCATATCCTGATAGGACCAAGGGAATACATCGGGAAATTCTTTGAGAAGCTTTATCAAACCCTCTCTGGCAGTTGGACTGAGCAGTGCCCCAATCCTGATTTCTTTTCTCTCTTTTTCCGAACCCAAGTTTACCATTTCCAACGGCTCTTTGTGAGGTTCAATGGACCTTTCCTCCTGTCTGAGTAGTTGAGAGATCTCTTCTGGAATTTTGTTGTCTACTTCTTCTTCAGCCCCAAATATCGGGAACCCAAAGTCGGGAGAAGGCATCGGATCGTATGTTTCAACTGGGTTTAAAACAAGCAATCTGCATGACGTGATGATTCGTGTTTAGAAGAGATAGAAAAAATGCGAGTGTGTGCAGTGTATTTATTTTACTGCTTGATTTTATTTTTAATTATTTTTTAGGATTACCATTTTCTGAAAAAGCAAAAAGAGAAAACAGCAATTAATGCGGAAATTACAGAACAACCGTATTTTATTAATAAACAAGTCAATCCTTGAAACTACAGCCCTATAAAACAAAACTCTGTCGCTTTGGGCGAAGCGAAGAGGTAAATTTACAGAAAGTGAGCCCTATCAAAACATCCGTTTCACCTGGGCAGGGTGAAAGGTTAAAGATGGCAATTACTTAGATTGGCGAACGACCTTCGGAACATCAACAGCAACCCATTGGCGGCGAACTCCTCGGTGAATCACAAAGTCTGGCACCTTCCTTGATTTGTCTTCAGAAATAACGCTGATTTCTGGTGGAACGGGATCATTGGAATCTGTCTCCTAGGCAGAGTTGTCGTAGGAGAATTCCTCTGTTACATTTTGCATAGCATTTGTGCTCTTACCTGTATCTCCCCATCCAGTTGGCTGGATGTCTTCGAGCCTGATACGAGAGCTTTCGGGAGCGTTGCATTTGACCATATAGTCATACTTTCCACTTAGTTGTCCCAAGGTGTCCCACACTTCTTTCGAATTGGAGGAGTCATCTCTTTCGATGACGCTGACCTCGGGAAAAGCATAGTTGATGAATTCAAGTCCTGCAAACGTTGCAAATTCATCATCGTGTTGAGTAGTTTCTGAATGACCTGAGTGTTGATCCCATGACATGGTGGGGACACATGTATTCTGTTCAATGACGGTCAGCTGATTTTCACTGTTTGGCTGACTTTCTTGCCCCAAGTCTCCTGGATAAGGTTGCCACATTGGCAGACCATCCATTGGGCCATAGTAGGTGTAGTCAAAATTGTCTTTCATCGGAGTGTCTTCCTCTAATGAATTTGGCGGAGCACGACATCCTTCCGGATCACAATTCCCGTATATCATTTCGATGTCTGACCTGGGTATAAATCTCGGACTCTCTGTAGGAAAGCAAAATGGAGTTTGCGTTTCGTCCTAAGACATATAACCGTCCTTGTTAAGATAGGACTCCCACTCTTCCTCTGTGTCAGAGGGATCTTCCTCATTGATAGCATGGACTGCTTGAGGGACTGGGTGAAGGAAACATCCACTGTGGAAGAAGTTCTGAATGGGATGAAGACTTCCATCGCTGGCAGCTGTCTGGGTACAGGTTGCAGAAAAACCAAGACCCTTCTTTGTTTTATTGTCAATAGGAATGACAAGCTGTCCCCATCCGGTTGTATCGGTACTCTCGACCGCTTTGATAACATCTTTGTATGAGGAAATCGAGGTTCCTCCTTGGGATTGATTGTCCTTGCCGACCAACAGTGCTTGGAACTGCGTCCCAATAACCTCCTCGAGTTCTACACAAGTAGATGATGATAAGTTATTCATGAGCATGGCCTGTTCTCCACAGACTGTGACAAGTTGATCGTTCTGAACGAACTTTAGCTTTTGGTGGAGGGTTGAAGTGACCGCTCCTGCCTGATGTATCCAAGGTCTTCCTAATAAACAACTGTATGTTGCCCGGATGTCCATGACCTGGAAAGTGACTTGGAAAGTGTGAGGACTGATAGTTATGGGAAGATCAACTTCGCCTATAACTATTTTTCTGGATCCGTCGAACGCTTTGACGACGACCTCGCTGATTCTCATCGGAGGGCCTTTGAATGATATTTGCATCAAAGTGGACTTCGGCATAACATTCAGGGTTGACCCTGTGTCTACCAGTACGCTGGATAAAGCATCGTCCTGGCAGTTAACTGTAATGTTGAGCGCCATGTTATGACGGCGACCCTCTTCGGGTAATTCCTCATCACTAAATCCCAAATTATTGCAGGAAGTGATGTTAGAGACAATGCTATCGAACTGTCTGATTGTTACATCCTGTTCCACAAAGGCTTGCTCCAAGACTTTCTGTAGAGCCTCCCTGTGGGCTTCTGAACTGAGTAACAGTGATAATACCGAGATCTTTGAAGGAGTCTGTAGCAGCTGATCAACAATGTTATATTCACTCCTTTGGATGAGCTTCAGCATCTCATCATTATTTTTTGAAAGGTCGGGATTACTGGATTGACCGACTGATGGATCGGGAGCTTCTGTCTGAAGTTCCTTTTCCTTGTTAGGTTTTCCAACTCCTCGGTTGAAGATTCGACCACTCCGTGTTACACGACTGATGTCTGCGATATTCACGACAGAGGGTAATGGAATTTCCTTTCCATTTTCAATTTTCGTTGCACCGTATTTGTAAGGGATATCCTTAGTTGATTCATACGGTAGTGGTTTCGGTAGATAAATGACTATGGGAACCTTCTGATATTTCTGACCATCATAAGTAATCTCGATTCGTTCCCGGTTGGGAGCTCTAGATTCGTCAAGTAGAGGGATGATGGCAAAAACATCCCTGGTCTGGTGACGACCAGAGATTGTGACAACATCCTTGACTTGATTGGCAAGGTAGTTCGGTGTCCAGTTGATGGGTCCAGAACCCGGATATGGGCGAATCTCTCCACGATCCACCTGACCCTGAAGAGCTGTTCTCACAAGGTAACACCCTTGGTTACTTTCTGAACAGACACTACAACATTCATAGTTGTGTGGTGGTACCTGGCCACGCCCACTTTGAATACAATGTAACCTCACTAGGTTAGCTTCCACAGATCGGACATCCTGACTTTGACGTCGAGTAGGATTCCTGTTATTGATACTAATCTGCTGAGTATCTTCATCCATATAGATTGGCATCCACCAGTGATTTAACAAGTGCTGAAGTGCCTCCTGGACAAGGGTATAACCTTGATCATTTTCGCAGCCTGCTTTACAGCTTTGATAGTCGTGTGATATTAAGAATCCGAGTCGGACCTGCTCAGCATGTAACTCTACCATGTTGGTATTCATCACGCGAATATCGAAGATCTGAACCATGTTGATCTGATAAGGGTTCCTATCATGGTAGTCTTAGATCCATCCAAGATCCATCTGACGCTGGAGGGCCTCTTGTATGAAAGAGCATCCCTGTTTGATTACCGAGCAAGTCATACAGGAACTGTAATCGTGTCGTGGCAGATTATGATACTGGCTTTACCTTGAGTGCATCGCCACTAAGTTGGCATTCATCGCACGGATGTCGTGGTTTTGATTGACGTTGGAGTTCGTATAGACCATGTTAACTCCACGAACTCGGTGCTCTTGGATCCATCCGAGATCCATCTGTTCCTGTAGAGCTGATTGCACCACAGAACATCCTTGATTGTTTTTAGAGCAGACATCACACTGGTGATAATTATGAGGTGGTACATGGCTGTACCCACTCTGTCTACAATGCATCTTGACCAAATTGGTTTTCAACAAGAGTACATCGTGAATTTGATAAACGTTGTTAGACTCTCCCTCTATCAAATTGACTGCAGCTTTCTCATGTTGAGGCAGCGGGTTTATGAGAACATTGGGATTCGTATCTTTGAAAGATAAGAGCCCGCTCCTAACAAGCTTTTGCACGTCCGTATTAAAATTGAGACAACTCTCTATATTATGCCCTGATCCTCCTTGATGATAAGGGCATGTTTGATCCACCTTAAACCAAAAAGGCGGATTTTCCGGTACTGTAAGAGGAGACTTAGTCTGGATGTGCCCCTTAGCCAGTAGTAACGGAAATAGTTCTACGTACAACATGGGTATAGGATCAAACCCTGATGGTCGTGTTGTACGGTTGTTGTTATATGGAGGACGAGCCTGCTGAAGAGGCTGTTGTGTCCTTTGCTGATTAGGTTGGCTCTGCGCAACCTGAGGTTGATACGTAGGAATAGGCACAAGGCTGATAGCAGGAATTACAGCTGCTACTGGTTGATAACGTCGTCTTTGCTTTCCGAGAGAGATATTCCCAATATCCTGCTCTTTTTTCTTAGGGAGAGCACTACCGTATCGTTTTGTACTGCTTGATGGTCCAACGTTTTTTACCAAACGTCCTTCTCGGACGGTTTCCTCAAGACGAACTCCCATGCCCACCATCTCGGTGAAATCACTAGGTGCACTGGCAACCATTATGTCATAGTAAAATGAGCTTAAGGTCTTTAAGAAGATCTTTGTCATCTCTTT
The DNA here is from genome assembly GCA_022829125.1 of Lathyrus tuberosus. Taxonomy (NCBI): domain Eukaryota; kingdom Viridiplantae; phylum Streptophyta; class Magnoliopsida; order Fabales; family Fabaceae; genus Lathyrus; species Lathyrus tuberosus. The sequence continues at coordinate 11,930,261 of JALAZF010000034.1, forward strand.
TTCCTCAAGAGGTGGACAAATCTGAGCGGCAATTTCGCGCCATCTCTGAGCGTATTCCTTAAAGGTTTCCTTGTCCTTTTGTGACATTGACCTGAGTTGATCTCTGTCCGGTGCCATGTCCAAATTGTATTTGTATTGTTGGACCAAGGCAGTACCAAGATCTCTGAATGTGCTAATCGTAGCACGGTTTAAACCCATGTACCATTTTAATGCGGCACCGATTAAACTATCCTGAAAGTAATGAATCAGTAGGTCCTGATTCTCCGTCTGAGCTGACATTCGCCGAGCGTACATCACCAGATGGCTCTGAGGGCAAGAGTTGCCCTTGTACTTTTCAAAGTCGGGCACTTGAAATTTGTGCGGAACTTTCACATTGGGGACCAGACAAAGGTCTGCGGTGTCCTTTCCAAATAGATCCTGACCGCGGATGGCTTGCAGTTCCTTCTGCATTTCCAGGAACTGTTCATAGAATTCATCCATTCTATCGAACATAGTTTCCTTCTTATTAGAAGGGATCGGTGGAATCTATCCTTCCGGGACAGTGTGCACCACATGGAGTGGTACCGTGACTACGACAGTGAATCTTGGCATTTCCCGAAGTTTGTAACCTTCAGGAGTCTTCAGTATGCCCCTGGGATCTTCGCTTTTCCGAAGTTTGTAACCTTCAGGCCCAACGGCTTTTGTTATGATTCCCTGATCTTCAGTGATCGGCGGAACATATCATTCCGGGATATAGTTAACAGGCATGCCCAAGGGACGATCTTTCGGCATCTGATACCTAGGATCAAACTTCTCCACTATGGGCGCTGAGGTGATCTCTGAGATCACAGTCCTTTGTAGCTGAGCTTCTGCCATGGCTTGCATGTCGTTACGAAGCTTTCTCATATCCTCTCTCAGAGCGTCGATCTCTTCTTTCAACTCTCAGTTTTCTTCCTCAAGATCATCCATCTTTTTCTGACGATTGGCCCGAGTATTATACGAATGAGACAGTTTGACTCTAGAACCAAGACACAAATGTGAGATTCGTAGGTAAGAAGAATACGCGATGTGAGAATGATGAATGCAATGATTATATTAATTGTTTTTTGGTTTAATCAAAATAAACTTCGACAATTAGATTGCAAATATCAAACAGTGGGGAAACCCCTTTTTATTGAAAAGGATTGCGGAAACGAAAATACAGTAGATTACAAAGTACAGAAACAGAAACCTAAGCTAATGGGTCCCGAGTCCTCTCTGAAGAGAAATCGGGTGCTGACTCTGGTACTTTCCTTTTCTTTGACCGGGGCTCTTGAACCGTTGTCGGGTTGTCATTCCTTTGCCAAGTGAAAGGAGCGAGCAAATTCCTTTGGTCATCCTGATTTTCTACAGCATGTTGCTCTAAAATCTCAATCAGAGCGTCCTTATCTTTCAGCAGTTGCTGTATTTTGATGCACTCCACGTTGAGGGTACGGTACTTGTTCTTCCAAGACCTCTTCTCCCGTTGAAATTTGTTAAGAGTAACCTAAAGCCTTTCAGTTTCCGTCATGAAGTACATGACAGATTCCCTCGGCAGAAGAATTCCGTAACGAGGATAAGGCATCTTTAGCTTGAAAGCTCTAGTTTATACCCAGTGGAGATAAGGCTCCACCGAGACACAGTCCGGTTTTCCTAGAGACTCTCGTCCTTTCTTATGAACATGTTTCCAAGCGTGCACTATTTCCGTCTTTAGTGCTCTGTCACTTTCCCCTTCCTTGAAGAAAAGACCTTCCAGATGAACATTTCGGGGAACATGTCTCATCGGGTATCCAAACTGATGGCGAACCAATATCGGATGATAGTTGATTCCTCCCTTAGTTCCTATAAGGGGTACGTTGGGGAAGTTTCCACAATGGTCAATGATCCTGATTCCGTCATAAATCCTATTACACCAATCAATGTCAGAGTTGGTGAGAGATATGATCTTCTGCGACCAGCGCAAGGCACTCTTATGATCCCAGAAAGCAGCAAACTTAGGTAAATGGGAGATAAACCATTTATAAAGCAGAGGTACATAGCATGTGATCTCCCTTCCACTGTACAAATTCCCTAAGTGTACAGAATGATATGCATCTGCGAGCAAAGTCGGCACAGGGTTTCCAATGAGAAAAACCTTAATGAAGCTGATATCGACGAAGTTATTAATGTTGGGCAACAGAAATAACCCGTAGGTGAGTAAAACAAAGATTCTTTCAAAAGAAGTCAAGTTCCCAATACTGGCGAAGTACAGGGCTTGCTTTGTCAAGAACTGGGCTGGCAAACCTTGTATGCCACCCTTAGTGGTCATGTGAGTCCTGACCTCAGACTCGTCTAAATGAATTGCTCTTGCAATGGTCTGATTCTTTGGAATTTCCTCTAGTCCAGAAAATGGAGCTCGATCAGTGATGTGTAAATCAATCAGATGAGAATATTCCTCCAGCGTTGGTGCTAGCTGGTAATCCGGGAATGTAAAGCAGTGATAAACCGGATCGTAGAATTGAAGGAGCGCGTCCATGATTCCCTCAATCACATGGACCCTTAACAGAGATAGCAAACCTCCGTACTTGGCTCTGAAAGCCTCTTGGTTTGTGATCATCCTCGCCAAACCTCTTAAATCCTCTAGTTTTGGAATCCTGAAGGTGTACTTATGAGTTCTCCTTCTACCAAAATCCATTAGCGCAATCCTTTTCTCTGATATTTGCAATCACAGTCTTAGTTTAATTTGAAAAACAGAGAGACTAGAAGAGAAATTTTTAGAATGTTTTAATGTTTTTTTAAATGAATGCATGAATGCAGCACACAAAAACATAGAAAAAACATGGGGTCAAAGGGTCGTTGTCATGAAGTCAAGGCTCTACCCATCCCCAAAGGTTTATACTAGGGTGATTTTTGTACCTGTACTCAAAATCATCAGCTCCTCCTAGGATAACAAACAGCAAGCGGATCGCCAGCGAGCTGTATGAAATCTTAGAGTAAATGCTATTCACCGAGAATAGATCATCAGCCTCAAATGAGGGTAGTATCGCGTGACAACTATTTCCAATAGCTTCCGCACTATAAAAGGGTTGGCTCCTCAGCTTCTCAGACGTCACAATCGGCCCATTGCCTATGAGAGGGAATGGGTTGCATTGGGAAGCCTCCACTGAGGTTGATGGTCGACCTCGTCGCCATCACTTATCTTAAGTGTATACTCAATCTTTCCACATGCGGCATCACACGTATTTCCATTAGCAGAAAAATAAACACATATATCAATTAGGAAAAGTAGTATATATATTTGTCCTAATGTCCTAGACCTTTTAAAAAAGCTACGAATCTTATGTTCCTGACAGAAAATGGGTTCCCTGGTGGAAGTCCCAATCTGTGGTTAGAAGAGCCCCTACGGTGGGTGCCACTTTTAAAGTTTCCACCTAAGAGATGGGAAGAGAACAAGATCTCGCTACAAAGGTGAGATACATCCTAATGACAGCTCCCCAGCAGAGTCGCCATTTTTTTGTAGCGAGCGGTTTTGGACGTGGTTGCGAAGCACTACCGCTCTTTGGTATCTACAACTCGATTCTTTTTTTATCCTATTAAAGCTGATGAAGGAAGGGAAATAGATGTCTCAAATTAACCCTGCTTGCAAACTGAGGTGAAACAGTCAAAACTGTTGGTTTACAGATGCTACAAAGATTCGGGGTCTCTATTGGGTGTATTTTTTTAAAAGTGGTGTTCGGTCGATTGGTGGGAGGTTGGGACGGATGTGTGGAAGTATGGGATTTTGGGTTTTTTGTTTAGTGTGCTCGCTAAGATCTTTTCTTTCAATCTTATGCCTACGTATTCCCGTTTACCGAAACAGGGAAATCAGAGCGTTCGTAGTTCCTCCTATTCTATGGGAGGAAATGGTGTTTTGGTGTCTTGTTCAAAGCCCAAGACGTGAAACAAAAGGTAGTTTGTATCTTGTTCAAAGCCCAAGATGTGAAGCTGAAAGGTTTCAACTTTAGAGAGAATTTGTCATCTCTAAAAAGGGGTTTGTTTGTCATAACCATTTATAAGGGAGAATTACTTTAACCGGGATATGTGAATCCGACAATTCCATAATTTCCTTTATAGGGGATTTCCAACCTAAAGGAGAAGACTTTAACTCAGTGTAGAGCAATGCTATCTTTCCTTAGGAATTTCTCATGCTTAAAGAGGGACAGTGGCATGGATGTAGATGATCCAGAGGCTTGCTGCTTACAGCAATTAGATGAAGGGGAAGGAGTTGTTGATGTTTGTGTACTGTGAACGAGGCACGACTTTGATGCTAAAAGGTTGATTGGATCAACTAGTGGTTTTCTTATATAAAGCCTAAGAGGAGGCTAATATGTGTCTCGTACAAAGCCCGAGAAAGAGGCTAAAAGGTTTTGACTCAACAAGGGAATCTTTTGGTATCTCATATAAAGCCCGAGACGAAGGCTATTTGATTCAACAAGAGAGTTTTTGTATCTCGTACAAAGCCCGAGATGGAGGCGAAAGGGGTGATTGACTCAACGAGGGAGTCTCTGGTATCTCGTACGAATCCCGAGATAGAGGCTAAAATTGTTAGCTCCGTTGGGGAGAATCATTGTACAAAGCCCAAGAGGAGGCTATGGTTACTGTTTCAGTTGAGTGACAGGTCCAGTATGCTGATTTAAAGAGAAAATCAGTTCTTATATGAGTAATGTTTGCCCTTAGGGATTTTGATTCGAGGATCAGGGATATTTCCTGTTCTTTAAGGAAGTGGGAAATCCAAAGGGTATTGAGGTTGTCCGAGTCCACGGGGTTCCTTCCTATTTTTTAAGGGGTCACTTGAGAATGTCTTTGAGACTCAAGGATGTTAGACTGTCTGTGTCTAGAGTTTCATCTTTTGTACTATACTTTAAGAAATAGTAGTAGACTCTTGGAAAGGACTGTTCTATGAAGATGACTAAGTTCTGTTCCTATACCTCTAGGAGGTCGTCGGGACAATTTGTACGAAGCCCAAGAGGAGGCTGGAAACTTTTTAAGAAGCCGAGTGGTCCTCGTATGAAGCCCAAGAGAAGGCTATCATTCCCGGAGGAAGAATCATTATACGAAGCCTAAGAGGAGGCTGTGAATACTTATAAGAAGCCGACGGGTCATTGTACAACGCCCAAGAGGAGGCGGGGATGCTTTTAGGAAGCCTGCGGGTCCTTGAACAATGCCCAAGAGGAGGCCGATGCTTTTAAGAAGCCGATGGGTCCCCAAACCCCGAGAAATTCAAGACAGGCTATTCACGAGGAATAGATCAAGCCAGGAAAGTTCGAGAATTTGGAAGAAACTCAAGAGATGCCATTCACGGAGAAAAGATCATCTCTGGGGAATAGAGTTTCTTTGACAAGTGCTTTTAAGAAGCCTGTGGGTCCCCAAACCCCGAGAAATTCAAGACAAGTTATTCACGAGGAATAGATCAAGCCAGGAAAGTTCGAGAATTTGGAAGAAACTCAAGAGATACCATTCACGGAGAAAAGATCATCTCTGGGGAATATAGTTTCTTTGACAACTTCTACGAGTGACAGTCTATGAAAGGGTTCACCGAGAATGCTGTCTTTCATATCTCCACATTGTTTAACCCCAAGAAGAGGGAATACTGTGTCTAGTAATCCTATGGGGATCTAGTTTTGCCTATTTAAGAGTGATCAACGGGCTTAATGCTAGACGTAGTTGCCGGGGAAACTCTAAATATCTATACTATTATTACACAGTTGATATGAGTTTATGAAAGAAGACTTACAACGAAACAGCCCCACAATGCAGTTATATGTATATGAAAGCGGTAAATGAAAGCATATAAACACTTACTCGGTTGTAGAGCTTCCATGCTGTTTGGTTAGTTGTTCAACAAAGAAAGATTGAAAACAACAGTATATTCAAAATCAAAGGAGAAAGTGCTTTGAAAAAGAAAGATTTGGGGCTTACAGCTCAAGGAGAGGCCCAGGGTTTTATCAGTGAGCGCACTGTTTGAATTTGTATAGAGGGACTTATATAAGTGACAGTGGCCCAAAAATTGTTTTCTGTACAAAGGGATTTGGGTCTTACACTCTCTCAAGAGGTCCAAAAAGTTTTAAAGAAAAAGAGTGGGGCTTATAACACGAGGGTAGGCCCAGATGATTTTTCGTTTAAAATGGCGATCGCGCCGAGATTTTCTTTTAACGCAAAAGGGGCTTATACAATATCTGAGGCCCAAAGTTGTTTTTGGTTAAAAGGGGGTTGGGTCTTACACTCTAATAGAGGCCCAAAAGTTGTGAATGTGTCTTATAGCTCAAGGAGAGGCCCAGATGGTTTATCTTTAAACTGGCGACGATCGTGCCAAATTTAAAAATGCACAGAGGGACTTATACAATAAGTGAGACCCAACATATTTCTGTACAAGTGGGTTGGGTCTTACACTCTAAGAGAGGCCCAAAAAGTGTTTGAAAATGATTTGTGAGGGTTGAATTAATCAAAAACCCTAATTTATTTCCAAAATGTATTTTAATTGAATAAAAATTCAATTAAAATGATCAAAAATTGTTTAACATATGGGAAACAAATTATGATCTTGGATTAATGCTTCAAAAATCAAGTATTAACCTACAAAATAATTAGAAGTCATTAATCTTTACAAAATCAAGAGGAAAAAATTATTTTAAATGTCAAAAATAATTAAAATATTAATTCTTTGAAAAAATATCAATTATATGAAATAAATAATATTTTTAGGATTTTTTGGGAAAATAAAATATTTTAACATTTTTGTGAATTATTAAAAAAAGAATCAACTCAAAATCATTAAAACTCAGAGAGAAATTAATTTTTTAATCAATTAAATAAAAATCACAAAATTCAAATATTCAAATGTTGGAAAATGGCGCCAAGAACAAGGGCAAGAACACGCGCGTGTTCTGAGTTTCCCAGATTTGCATTTTCTATCCAATCTCACTGAATACTTAATCATATCATGCAATCCACATACCAATCAACTCGTTTCAACCTCACGATCATGTCTATGACAATTAATTTCATTTAAATTAAACATAAAACAAGAAATCATGAACAATCCTCAAGAACCCTAGATTCTGCATGAAGGCTGGGATTTTTGATATACGATTCAAACAATGCAATTAATTGAGGGGAAACATTCCATGCATGATTATGAACATATGGCCAAATTATTGTGCAGCAAAAATGCATGGATCATAGAGTTAGAAGAGCTCATGCTTACCACTTGCAGCTGGTGATCGTGATTTGTGTTGGAGGTGTTACAGATGAGTTGTGATGATCTGAACAGCTTCCCTACACCCTATGGAGTGTGTTTGAATGCTTGGACTTGATTGAAGTTGGCTGGATCACTTCATGGCATCTCAACTGCAACTTGGTTAAAACATTGAGCAATTGACTGGTGATTCTGAGAAATCAGTGTTCCAGTTGTTGTTTAAGTGTTTGATCAGCTCATATGTGATGTATATGAGGTGTGTGTGTGTGATTGGTTTGATTGGAAAAATTCTCAAACTCAAAACCCGATAGTGACTTGCCTTAGAAGGCAAAATTGGAGTGAAAGAAGAGATTTTGAGGAAAGCATCTGTTTGATGGATTTGGTGTACTTAAATTGATCATAATTGAGCTCTATTTATAGTAGAGCAAGTTTGTTTTGCAAGGAATAGTGAATGGCAACTGCTGAGTAGGTTTGGCCAATGTTGGCAAATGAAAATCCAAGTCTCCTCTAGCCATTGACTAGAGGTTAGGGCACAGGCTGCTGGTTCCCTTGGTCTTGGGTAAGTCTTGACTGAATTCAGTTTCTAAGAGCTCAGTCCATGCCACCTTAATGCTTCCATTGAATGCTCCAATCCAAAATTGGAGTCTTGTCCCTATTTTGGCAATTCTAGGTTCAACATGTTATTTCTTGTTCCAAAGACTTTGGAGGCTTGGCTCAGTGATTGTCCCCTTTAGATTCAATCCTCAGAGGTGTCCAAGTGGATAAGAGTGTTTGGATTTGGCTGATTTTGGCAAATCGACCAAAAGTGCAAAAATCTGCCTTGCCTTGGCAGATTTCAGCAAGGCATCTTGCCAATGTCATATCTCATAGCTCAAATTGAATTTGGTAATGTTCTTGGCCATTTTGGAAAGCCCTTACATGATACAACAACTGTTTGAACATGTTTGGTTTTGATCTCTTTCGAATCCAAGTGAAAAATCCCCCTACATTTGGAAGAAAGTAAAGGCAGATTCTGAATTAGTGAAATTTTCACCAAGTGTTGGAACAAAGTGACTTTTCTTGATTTTGATCACTCCATAACTCAAAATCCATGAGGAATTTGGACATAGGTCAGTATGAAGCTTTTGTAGAGGGAAATGTGATCTACAAATCAAGCTTTGAATGGGGAACAATGGCCTTGTGGTTTAGGAGTTATGGTCCTCCAAAGTTGGCACATTAGTGTCACTTTTTCCATAACTTAGAAATTTTTCTAAGTTTTTATGGTTACCCCTTTTACAAGTTATCCCACTTTCTTTGATTTTTCTTGATGAATGATGATTCAAATCATACATTAACATCATTTTAGGGTTAAAAATCCATTTTGATGAAAAATCTCAAAAAGTCAAAGTTGACTTTTGTGCACAGTTGACTTTTTATCAGATGAATTTCAAACTGTGCAATTCTTCAGGAAATCGTGTCCTTGACCTAAATCAAACTTGATGTACATGTTCCATGGGTGTCATAGGGTATATTGAATCACGTCTTAGGGTTTGGGAGCATGTCCTGGTCAAAAGTCAAAGTTACAGTTGACTTTCCTCGCGAAACCCTAATTGTGGTGCAGATGAAATTGAGACTTGTTGCTCAAGCTTCTTGGATTAATCCATTGTTGCAAATGGATCAATATAGTATATTAAAGACCCTCAAATCCTCTCTTGAGGTCTTGGCTCATGATTTGTCCCAAAAGTCAACTTAGGGGTGAATTAGGTCAAGAAACCCTAATTCATGATTTTTGATGTATGCATCCCCTGAGATCAAATTGACTTGATTATTGGGTCCATGAGGTTCCATGGAGTATATTAGGTTATGTTTTGGATCACTGGCTTGTTCCCAGATGAAAATTTTCCATCTGGAGGCCCTGGTCGACCAAAATCCTAATTTGGTGACACTGTTGATCTTGAGACTTGATCCACCTAAAAGGGAGCAGCCTTGTGCTTAATCCTTGAAGTGGGAGTCCTTTTGATCCATTGTGGATATTCTAGAGGCTAGACAAGTTGAAGATCAAGTTATTCCTTGATTGATCCTTTGTCTAAGGCTCTTAGAGGGCTTAAAACCCTAATTTTGATTGTAGTGAATGCTCAACAACCCTTGAGGCATTTGATGAGGCATGATGGTTCATCCATATTGTGATGATGATTGATACTATGATGGGAATCTTACTGGTCAAAATTTGGGGTATGACACAACCCCCCTTTCTTGTGCAGTTTTCACGCCTTCATTGTCGACACCTTTTTAAACAAGAGAGGGTCAACCCAATAATATTGTTTCAGGTCATGGAAGAATATTTTCTTTTGTTGATAGACCATGTCGGGAGGCAAGACACCAACGACAAGGTAGTTGATATAATTAGAGTAGCATGTAATTGCAAATATAACTATAGTTGTTGCCTTCTTTAGTTTCTTTTTTATGCCAGTGATGCCATTCTCGAGAAAATCAGTGAGATGATCGTAACATGGGGTTTCAACTCAAATTAATGCTACGAACCTATCATAGGCTGTCATACCCTATTTTTTACCCCTACGATCCAACCTCATTTGCATCATTTGCATAACATCAAGCATCTCATGTATGTGTCTTTTATGCATTACTAATCCCATTGAAAATACAAAAATATGTGCCTTGCTTGCTTTGTCTACAAGGATTAGTGTGATCCTCAACTTCCCAAGATCCCAATTCATTTAACATAGTCAAGAGTTTCCCTTCAACAACAATCAAGTTTGAGTTCACATCAATTCAAGTTCATCAAGCTCAAGTTCATCTGGTACTCCAAATTAGGGTTTTTCACCAAAGACAGCTTGGTGTTGACTTTTTCATTAAAACATGATCTCATGCCTCAAAACATGATTCAAGGGTTTCAATTACATCTTGGTGGTCCATTCATGTGATCCAATTATCTCAAGAAGTGTGATTCATTGATAGTTGAAGAATTTGATTCAATTGCCAAAAAAAAACTCAACAGATGCTCAAAGTCAAAAGCTAAACCATCAACATTAAAATTTTATCGACAACAACATATATCAACAAAAGCTAAATATCAACAACTTTCAACATTATTAACAATAACACACCTTAAACAAAATACAACATAATAAAAAATAAATCAACAACAACATATAACTTTGATAAAAAAACAACATACCTTAAACAACATATAACATATATCAACAAAAAATAAATCATCAACGACATACAACTTTTATCAACAACAACACAGTTTAAACAACATACAACTATATCATCAAAAACTAAATCATAAACAACATACAACCTATATAAAGAACAACATATAAACCATCATCAACAATATCATGTTTTTATCAACAACAACATACAAATTATATCATCAACATTAAAGTTTTATCAACAACAACATATATCAACAAAAACTAAATCATCAACAACATTCAACTTTATCAACAACAACACACCTTAAACAAAATACAACATATAAAAATAAGATCTAAATCAACAACAACATACAACTTTTATAAAAAAAAACAACATACCTTAAACAACATACAACATATATCAACAAAAAAAAAATCATCAACGACATACAACTTTTATCAACAACAACATAGCTTAAACAACATACAACTATATCAACAAAAACTAAACCATAAACAACATACAAGCTATATCAACAACAACATAGCTTAAAGAACATACAATATATAACTACATAGAGGAAATCTACAACAAAATAAAATGTGGAAAACTTCGTGCACATACCTGAAATGAGACGATGAAGGAAGAGAAACGATTTTTTGTAACATCTCTCCTTGATATTTTCCTTGATGCATAATGTGATATGGAAAATTTTAAAGAAAAAAAAGAACACAATCATACTTGGTAGATATGTAGTAACTACTTTCCCATTTATATTATCATTTGATCAGTTAAGTACAAATTGAAAATTTCAAAAGTATGAATATTAGAATCTATACAAAGAAAAATGGAAAAATGTATATGAATAACATGATTACCTTTTATAAGAAGAAGAAGAAGAAAGATAAATAAGAAATAATGTTTAACTTGATTACCTTTTAGTATGAAGAAGAAAGACGAGTTATATGGAAGAAGAAGAGATACGAGTTTGCTGTATGTGAAAGAGAGAGATGCTATGATTTTGTGTGTTATGTGTGTAGATATTTAATTTTAATATTTTTATAAGAGTATATGGACAAACCATTTTTTAATGAAAAAATAATAATAATTGTTGGTTCTAAGGTTCGAAGCATGTAACCTTTCATCTTTCACCATGATTGTTATTATGAACCGTGATGAAATGTATTTTAATAAAATAAACATAAATTCAGGCACGTTAAGATGAGTTATTACTAAAGTTTCCTAAATAGACATAGTAATATGGTATTACCAAAGGTATACATGGCTGCCTAAACTAATGAGTTAATATACTATTTGTTGTAGTGGTTTGATAGAAGGTTTTTAAGAAATAAAGAAGAGCACTAGGATTACATGGCCGCCAAAACTACAAGGCTAATATATTGTTTTAGAATTTCATCAAGACTTTAAGGTTATTATATTATCTAGTTTGTATTCAATTCCTTTACAATTCCGTTTTGTGTATCTTGTTTGCTAAATTCGAGTTTCATAGAATATGGTTGATTAAATTTGATTGATGCATGTTCCTTAATTTAATCGCGTGTTAACTTAACTTATGCGTTAACTTCATATTATCTTTAATTGTCTTGCTTAATGCGACAATTAGAAACATAACTCACATTATGTTGATAACGCTTGTTTAAGACACATTCCCATATTCACCATTTCAGTGAAATCACTAGGTGCGCTAGCTACCATCCTTTCGTAATAGAAGGGAATGCGAGTTTTCAAGAAGAGCTTCGTCATTCATTTCTCCTCTAGAGGAGGACCGATTTGTGCAGCAATCTCACACCATCTCTAAGCGTATTCCTTGAAAGTCTCCTTTTCTCACGCCATTCTATCTTATTGTGCACTCAAGTCCAGGAATATGACTTATATCACAACTGTGAGTTCGAGGAGTCGCCGTTATATTCAGGTTATATGAGGTGGAAGACCATGTGAAATTCAGGCACGTAGACACCCGATGTCAAGACATATGTCACAACACTGGGATCAAAACAACTTATCACATAAATAAAAATGCAGAAACTTAAATGATAGAAAAGTAAAATAACACCAGTAAGTGTAAACCCAATCCGGTGCAACTTACCTACATCTGGGAGCTACCAATCCAGGAAGGAAATTCACTATGATAATATTAGTTCAAAGCTAAACTCCCCCGTTTACAACTTCTCGCCTAATCCCTACCTTGTGCAACTTCTAACTAGACACCCTCTAGATATGAGATCCCCCTCTCACTTCCTAATCAGTAATAATCCCAGTGACAATTCAATAACTACTCAAAGATAATAGTATCACACTTCCAAGACAATATTCTGTTTTTCTTAAAAGCTTCAACCAAGAATAACAATTTCTTGCTTAAAAGCTCTAGAGTGAACAATTAACAATGAACAATCATCTTAACTCAAAGCATCAGAAGATACATGAGTGACATACAATTAACACACAATAAACCCTAAAGACCTACCAAAACACGGTTAATCCTTATTCTTCAATCTTCACGTGATCTCTCTCTTTCAATAGGATTAGGTCTTCTCTTTAAATAGCCTTCTGTCCACTTGGGCTTGGGTTCTTAAAGCGCAAAAACACCAGGAATTAGCTTTAAATCATAAGCATAATCTCTAGCACATTAATAGGAACAAAATACAAAGTTTCCTAAAAAGGCTTAAGGATACTTTTTACAAAAACTAACATAATCTGTCAAAACAGAAGTTCCCACAATATCCTCCCTTAGATAACGCAAACGTGTGAATTAAAACACACTCAAAAATCAATCTAAAAATACCAAAACAGTCATGTCCTAACTTTCTGGTATAACATGTCCTGACACATATCACAACATCATACTGAAAATGATGTCTAACTATCATGGCAGAACATCTGGTTTAACATCTTGCTAACAACATGTTTTAACAAAATGTTGCAAATCCAAAAACCACAAAACTTACAATCTCTCCCTTTGGCAAATTTTGACTAAAATAACCTAAGCACACATTAGAGGCATACACAGCAAAATCAAACCACAGACAGCAAGAACCACAAACCGAAACACATTGCTGTCAAAATAATAGAGTATACCTGATAGCACAATGTCAAGACACCTAGTATGACATTACAAAACAATCAAAACAACACAAGCTACATGAGAACATGTAAGCTTTATACAAACTATAACTTTGCAGCTACAGGTCAGACACGTACATAACTCCCCCTGTCATACATAACCAGTACTCCCCCTGTAGAGGAAAACCAAAATCAAAACCAAGCCACAAGCATACTCCCCCTGAACATCACAACCTACTACAGAAAAAATGCATTCTCTCAGACACATCAAATGAAATAATGTCAGAACAAATAGAATGACATCCCAACACCACCAACACAAGCCTCCATGCAACCCAAAAGAAATCATAAGACTGTAATGATCATGTCAATGATTCACACTCTGAGACTTTCTCCTTCTCACAGTATCAACATTATCTTTACTACTACTACTCCCCCTTTTTTGCCACATATTTGACAACATTGCTCTTCTTTTCCTTGTATCCTGCATGATTAAGGCTAATTGCTATATTTCTTCAACAATGCAAATTCCGAGTTTTCCTTTTAGTTTCTAAAATTGGTTTGCATCCAAAGCTTTAGTGAAAATATCAGCCAGTTGCTTCTCAGTGGCTACATGCTCAAGACTGATCACTTTTTCTTCAACAAGATATCTGATAAAGTGATGGTGGATGTCAATATGTTTTGTTCTACTATGTTGAACAAGATTTTTGGATATGTTGATAACACTTAAGTTGTCACAGTATAATATCATGACATCTTGCTTGATATTGTACTCCTATAATATCTGCTTCATCCAAAGTAGCTAAGGGCAGCTGCTTCCTGCTGCAATATACTCAGCCTCAGCAGTGGATAAAGACACACAATTTTACTCCTTACTAAATTAAGAAATAAGGTTGTTTCCCAAGAAGAAACATCCACCAAAGGTGCTTTTCCTATCATCAACACTACCTGCCCAATCAACATCACAATATCCAACAAACACGGCATAAGAACCATGTGAGTACAACATTCCATAGTCAAAAGTAGCGTTCACATACTTTAAAATCCATTTTACTTGAGTGATATGACTCACTTTGGGCTCAACTTGATATCTAGCACAAACTTCAACAGCAAATGTGATATCAGGTCGACTAGAAGTCTAATATAATAGACTTTCTATCATGCTCTTGTAAAGACTTTGATCCACACTAATCCCATTTTCATCTTTAGAATGCTTCAAAGGAGTAGGTGCATGAGTCCTTTTATGAATGGTATTTTCCATGCCAAACTTCTTTACTATATTCTTGGTATACTTTCTTTGGGATAAGAAAATAGAATCCTCCATTTGTCTAACTTGAAGTCCAAGAAAATAAGTTAATACCCCTACTAGACTCATCACAAATTTAGACTGCATCTGTTTGATAAAATGTTGGACCATCTGGTCTGACATTCCACCAAAGACAATGTCATCAACATATATCTAAGCAATCATTAGCTTGCCATCCATTTCCTTAACAAACAGAGTCTTGTTTGTTCCTCCTTTTCTGTACCCATTTCTGACCAGGAATTCTATCAGTCTTTCATACCAAGCCCTAGGGGCTTGCTTTAGACCATAAAGTTTGTACACATGATTTGGAAAAGTGGAATCCACAAATCCTTTTGGCTGTTCAACATAAACTTCCTCTTGTCAGATCCCATTCAGGAAGGCACTTTTTACATCTATCTAATACAACTTAAATCTCAGCAGACATGCCACCCCTAGTAAGAGTCTTATAGATTCAAGATAAGCAACTGCTGCAAAGGTCTCATTAAAGTCAACACATTTTATTTGAGTGTACCCTTGAGCCACAAGTCTGGCCTTGTTCCTAGTAACCACTCTGTTTTCATCACTTATTCTTATATACCCACATTGTGCCAATGACATTGGTTCCCTCGGGTCTAGGAACTAAATCCCAAACTTTATTCCTTTTGAAATGCTCCAATTCTTCTTACATGGCATTGATCCATAACTGACCAGTTAGAGCTTCTTTCACATTTTTAGGTTCAATTTTTGAAACAAAACAAGCATTGGATATCACTTTCCTTGACCTTGTAATAACCCCTTCATTAGGATTTCCTATTATGAGCTCTTTGGGATGATCCTTCTAAATTCTGATAGAAGGCCCTTTACTTGTCTGATTATCATCATCTGCGGCAATGACAGGATCATTTTTGATGTTATTGTCAGCATCATTTTCTTATGTGACAATCTCCTGAGGTGATGTTTCAACATCATCTTCAACATCTGCATGTTTCTCTAGAGTTGAGTCATCTATTACCACATTAATAGACTCCATCATTATCTTGGTTCTTGTGTTGAATACTCTATAGGCTCTGCTGTTTGTGGAATAGCCTAGGAAAATCCCTTCATCACTTTTAGGATCCATTTTCCTTATTTTTTCACGATCAATCATAATATAATATTTGCTTCCAAAGACATGGAAGTACTTGACAGTAGGTTTTCTTCCCTTCCATAATTCATAGAGAGTGGTTGAAGTACTAGTTCTCAAGGTAATTCGATTATGAATATAACATGCAGTATTCATAGCTTCAGCCAAAAAATGATATGGCAGGTGCTTAGCATGAAGCATGACTCTAGCAAATTCTTGAAGAGTCCTATTCTTTCTCTCAACTACCCCATTATGCTGAGGAGTGATGGGAGATGAAAACTCATGACTGATGCCTTTAGAAGAGCAAATATCAGAAAACTTGCTATTTTTAAATTCCTTTCCATGATCATTTCTAATTCTGACAATTTTGCTTTCCTTCTCTCTTTGAAGCTTTAGCATAATCCCTCAAAGACTTCAAAGACATCTGATTTTTCTCTGATGAAATGCACCCAAGTGAATCTTGAGTAATCATCAACAAAAACAAAAGCATACCTTTTTCCACCAAGGCTCTCAACTTGCATGTGACCCATTAAATCCACGTGAAGAATTTCCAACACTCTTGAAGTGGTCAGATGTTGAACCTTGGGATGAGACATCTTGGTTTGCTTTCTAATTTGGCACCCACCAAAAATTTTTCCTTCCTCTATCTTGAGCTTGGGAATTCCTCTAATTGCTTTTGCTGATATAATTTTCTTCATTCCTTTTAGATGAAAATGACCAAGTTTTTGCTGCCATAGTTGAACTTCCATCTTCTTTAGATAGTAGGCATGTAGGAGAATTCTTTGTTGAATGGGGTGTACGCACGTAACAGTTGTCTTTATATCTAACTCCTCTCACCATAACTTCATCCTTCTCATTAGTGACTACACATTCAGACTTAGTGAAGTTGACTTTCAATCCCTGATCACAAAACTTGCTTATGCTTATCAAGTTGGAAGTCAATCCTTTTCCAAGTAGCACATTTTCAAGACTAGGAGATCTTGCACAGGCTAGTTTTCCAATTCCTTGAATTTCTCCTTTTGCACCATCCCCAAAAGTGACATAACTAGTAGCGTGTGACCGAATATTGACTAGGAAGTGCTCTATACTAGTCATATGTCTAGAACACCCACTATCAAAATACCAGTCTTCTTTGGCATAAGCTCTGTGAGAAGTATGGGCAATAAGAGATTTGGCAGTCTCTTTGGGAACCAACTTCTTTGTATTCTTTAATGCTTCATGAATAACCTTGGGCTGAGCACAGGACCTAGGATATCCATGCAGTCTAAAACATAAACGTTTGATATGGCCAAACCTACAATAGTAATGACATCTCAACTATTGGGCATTGCTTCCCTTTTTACTAAACTGATACCTGCCTTGATGTTGAGACAATTGTTTTAACATCCTTGGCTCTTTCACCCTCCTAGTTGAAACAGGTTTTGTAACCTTATGGTCTCCTTTCACAATTTGATTATTAAACCCTATGCCTCGAGCCTTTTGTCCAACTTGAATAATTTCGTTTAACATGTTAGAACCATTATTCAACATTCTTATAGACTTGGTCATATTTTCAAGCTTGGAGGTCAGCATGGTCACCTCATCCTGCAGACTGTAAATGTCAGACACACACTCTTCCTTCTCATATTGAAGTTGAGCAATAATTTCTTATTGTTTCTTACTCTTAATGCATATATCTTTGTAGGAAACAACTAGTTCAACATAAGAAATCTCTTCATCCCTGGTCTCTAAGATGCCCATCTTCCATATAACGCAATTACATGTTTTGCTATTTCATCACCACTTTCACTTTCCTCTTCAGGCCACAAAGCTGCCAATCCCTTAGATTGTTTCTTTAGATAAGTAGACATTCTACTTTAATGTGTCCAAACCCTTCATATTCATGACATTTAATCCCTCTATTCTGACTGGTCCTTTGTTCAGTTCTTACTCTTCCTTGAGAGTTATAGTTCCTGCTGGAGTCAGAATTGATGTTATGGACATTAGGTTTTGACTTCCTTTCCATTCTCTTTAGCACTTTATTGAACTATCTTCCTAGTAACACAATGGCATTGGCCATCCCTTCATTTGTGTCAAGTTCACTTTCTTCATCTTCATCTCCTGAATAGGAGACAAAAGCAATGCTTATTTTTCATTTTCTCAGCTCTGTCATTTATGGGCATTTCAAAGGTTTGAAGTGACCCCACTAGCTCATCAAATCTCAAACTGCTGATGTTTTGGGCTTCTTCAATGGTTGTGACCTTCATGTCAAATTTCTTAGGGAGAGACCTAAGAATCTTCCTAACCAGCTTTTCTTCTGATATCTTCTCTTCAAAGGCACTAAAGGCATTAGCTATTTCAAGCACATTCATGTCAAAGTCATGAATACTTTCATCTTCTCTCATCTTTAGATTCTCAAATTTGGTAGTGAGAAGTTGAAGTCTAAACATCTTTACCTTAGATGTTCCTTCATGGGTTATCTTGAGAATTTCCCAAGAATTCTAAGCCATAGTACAAGTGTTGATCATCCTAAACATGTTCTAGTCAACTCCATTGAATAAAGAATTCAAGGCTTTGGAGTTTCCAAGAGCAGTCTCATCTTTCTCCTTGGTCCAGTCCTATTTTGTCTTCAAGGTCTCCATACCATCCTTATCTTTAACTACAAGGTGCCCCCAACCCTTGATGATTGCCTTCCAAGTTTTACTATCCATAGATTTTAAGAAGGCCACCATACGTGCCTGTTAACATTTCCTCCCCATTCCTTGTCCATAGTACCAGAATACAAACTCCCTGGAGCTCACCCAAAAATAGAACAGGGTGACTTGCTCTGCTGCCAATTCAAATTCTGGCACACAGATACCAGATGTCGAGACAGATGTCACAACACTGGGATCAAAATAGCTTGATAACACAAATAAAAATGCAGAAACTTAAATGACAGAAAAAGTAAAATAACATCAGTAATTGTTAACCCAGTTCAGTGCAACTCGCCTACATCTGAGGGCTACTAAGCCAAGAAGGAAATTCACTATGATAATATTAGTTCAAATCTAAACTCCCCCATTTACAACTTCTCGCCTAATCCTTACCTTGTGCAACTTCTACCTAGACACCCTCTAGATATGAGATCCCCTCTCACTTCCTAATCACTCACAATCCCAGTGACAATTCAACAACTACTCAAAGATAGAAGTAGCACACTTCCAAGACAATACTTGGTTTTGCTTAAAAGCTACAACCAAGAACAATACACTCTTGCTTAAAAGCTCTAGAGTGAACAATTAACAATGAACAATCAGTCTACCTCAATGCATCAGAAGATACACGAGTGGCATACAATTAGCACGCACTAAACCCTAAAGACCTGCCAAAACACGACTAATCCTTATTCTTCAATATTCACGTGATCTCTCTCTTTTAATAGGGTTAGGTCTTCTCTTTAAATAACCTTTTGTCCACTTGGGCTTGGGCTCTTAAAGTGCAAAAACACCAGGAGTCAGCTTTAAATTATAAGCATAATCTCCTGCATAATAATATGAACAAAATACAAAGTTTCCTAAAAAGGCTTAAGGATCCTTTTTACGAAAACCAACATAATTTGTCAAAACAGAAGTTCCCACAATATCCTCCCTTGGATAACGCCAACGAGTGAATTAAAACACACTAAAAAATCACCATAAAAATACCAAAACAGTGATGCCCTAACTTTCTGGTATAACATGTCCTGGCACATGTCACAACATCATACTGAACATGATGTCTTACTTTCATGGCAGAACATCTGATTTAACATCTTGCTAACATCATGTTTTACCAAAATATTGCCAATCCAAAAACCACAAAACTTACACCATGGTTTCTAGACACTTTCATGAGAGGTGTCAGCTACAATATGGCTATGTTCAGAGTATCCCACGACCAGTTCCAGATATACCATTTTCAGGGATTGATTGGTGGTTTTAGAATAAATTCATCAACTTTGGTCACGCCATTTGAGATAAAGCATTCACTGTTCATCACCCCTTGCAGTGTGAGGATGGTTACTTAGAGTGGTACCTCACTGTATCACACCCTCGCATCACCCCACCTACAACTAATGTCGGGCCTTCTGATGATGGTTACCTGTTAATGACGTGCATCTACTGCCTCCTCTAGGAAATCACGCCGATGACTAGCAGTGCCTCCAGATGATTGCACTTTTTATGGATAACCTCATGGGTTTGGTAAACCCAGATGGTGAGGTTTATAGTGGATTCACTACTACAAAATACTACTACATTTATGCTTTCCACCGTTGTAATATCGCAAACTAGATGCGCCTGATATATTTTTTATTTTTTTGAAATTTATTTAATCATGGTTGAGATAAACAATTGTGGTGATAAAGTAAGTGTTACGAGCTTCGAATCCTAGCGACTCATTTTTTCCATTTTTCCTATTACAAAAAGCGTGTGTCACTTAAGTTCATAAATAATAAATAATTGAAAACTATTTAACCACAATTTTACTTTTCAACCGTTGTTATAAGATCAACATTTCACTGCGGGTGGATATAACAATTGTGGTCAAAATTTTTCCTGATAAATTTAAAATAAAACAGATTCATTATTTCCTTCATAACATGCCCTAACCAGCGAACCAGATTCATTAGAGTTGTATTATTGTTATGAATATGCTTTAGGTTTTCGATATGCTTTAGTTTTTCTTCATATTTTCATTGATCATAAGAAAAAAGTACAAGATTCTTAGATTACATAATTTTTTCCACATCGGAACAATATCTTTTAGCACTATAGGAATCTTCATAATCTAGGTCTCGCTCCTCACTACCCTCATTTAAGTCATAGTAAATAATCTTCCTTGACACCTTTCTCTTCTTCTTCTTGATCATCTTGTTCTTCTTTTTGGCCTTCCTCACCCTCATTGCATCCCTGATAGCAGTCGACCCAAATGGTTGGACCTCCTTAGTTGACTATTGATGGTGTTGTATTGTGGTTATGGTTTTGTTCTCAAAAGTGACTTCTGTTGAGATAATGCTTTTAGTCTTCTCAGATGGAGTACTCATGTTTCTATAGGAAGTTAAGAAGAATAGATTGGAGATGGGAAACACTACGCCAAAATTGTGTTTTGGCAGCACAACAAAGACAACGCTTTTTAGCAGAAGCGTTGCTATACGTTTCACTAAAAAAATAAAAAACGAACACTACTACGAAAAACCCATTTAACAACGGTTGGAAATAACATATAATGACGGGTGCAAAGGCTTTGTTATGTAGAATGTTGTTGTATATGAGGTACGTACAATGACGGTCTGGGAACCGTTGTTGTATTCCAGTTTGCGCGCACCATTTCACGACAGTTAGTTTAGTCAACCGTTGTGATATACTCAACTGTGATCTGGTTCGATTCTCAGCAACAACATTTTTTATTTATATTAGCGTTTGACATACAACTACGGATAGGTTTATAACCGCTTCCAAAAACAGACTGTTTTAAATATAAAATTTATCTGCGTATCAAATTATTCCCATAATTTATCCTATCAAAACAGCTTCTGTTTACATGCAAACACAATATGTGCATCAAACACAATTCTTCTTATATTTTATCCTTATAAATGAATCAGAGAATTTACATCAAAAGAAATTTACATCAAAAGCTAAATGAATCAGAGAATTAAACTGCTAACATTGTTTAAATCAAAAGCCAATATTATTGATTTCATTATGTGCATCAAAAGTCAAAACTATTGTTCACATTATGTGCATCAAAAGCAAAAAATATGTGCTTCAAAAAATGTTGCTGATATATCATACAGCAGGAGCAGAACCCTTAAGCTCATTGTGGATATACGCCCAACGTTTACGAAGATCCACAAAGTCCTCAAGGGGGAATGGGGTTTCGTCATTAAACATCTACATAAGAGCAAAAAATTGAAGATATATCATGCATGATAATAATTCAATAGTCAACTTATATATTAATATATGTAAACATTTTATGGCATATATTACCGTATCCCATGAATCAACAGTGCCGGCAAGGATGATGTTTAACATATGTTTCATGATAAAATACCCGCACTCGTAACTCCCGCGTTGTTTCCTCGTCTACAAATTAAATGAATATAAAAACATGAATACAACCACACATGCATGAATGTAAATGAAATAAACAGGTAATCGGGCCACTTACTTTAGGAGCAAGGTATGTGGGTTTTTTTCTAACATTCCTCAATATATTAACGTGCTCCACAATACTGCACATTGAAAATTGAATTAAACATATTAGATGATAAACTAATTACAATTAATGCCAAAGAAAATGATATTAAACAAAGACACTTACGTTAATACAAGATCTTTCATTGGTTTGTGGAGTGGATCGTGCAAGGAACACAGTAATGTCACCATATTTGTCCTAAACGATATTACGATCAATTGCCAATGACCACTGAATGAACACGAGAATATATATATATATATATATATATATATATATATATATATATATATATATATATATATATATATATATATATATATATATATATATATTATTAGTTGTTACTAAAACAAAACTAAATATAGAATATAGAAATAAATTACAACAATACTAACCTACATAGGAATGGTGCAAGGTAACATTCTTTTCCTCCGTCATTTAGCCGGCTTTTCAAGTACTTTTCTCTGATATTTTTTTCATTAAATGCCCAAGCAATAAAACTTGGGTCCAAGATTCCATAGGTACTTGATTTATTCAATTCTATACAAACACGGTGAATGTACCTAAATGGTCAAAGAAAATGAATAAATTAAGGGAGAAAATACAAAAAATTATAATGTTCTATAATGACATGTATATTCGACTATATACTTACGTGCACCAAACTTGCAAAATAGATATGTCAAGCCACTTGTATCCTGCGAGAAAATCCCTCACATCTTCAGAAGTGTAATACACTAAATTCAATTTTGGGCAATGTTCTAGCGTGAGGGGCTGCGCAAGGTCTGTTGTTGAAATGTAGTAGTATAAACTTGTTATTTCATTTGGACTAGGGTCCAATATCCCATTGCGGTTATCTACAGGAGGGGGAGGGGTTGTACAATTACTCCCTTTTGTAGAAGCGTGATTTACGACACTTCTACTTGGAGTTTGATCATCACCAACGCAACGACGATCTTCATTAGTTCGTTGTTCGAGACTTTCACTTAATCTCTACATCATAACATTCAATTAGAACATAAAACAAAAATAAGCACAATATATTCAATTAGAACATATAATATATATCATAAAAAAATAAGCGCGATTTACAACACATACCGAATACATCTCTTATAACCTTTCCACTTCTTTCTCCCTTTTTTCCCTCTCCTCCTCAAACAGCCTCCTTTGCTCCACCAATTGCTTCTCAACATTATCAATATTTTGTCGTTGAGCAAGAAATTCAGCGGTTTCGGTGCTTCTTCTTTGAGATCCAAAGTATGACCTCAAGCCGACACCATCTCCAACACCACAGACACGGCCTCCGTGCTCAGTTGTTCCGATAACTTCGACTAATATGTCATGTCGTGCTTTCGGAACAAATGTGCCTTCACGGGCCGCCACAACCAAGTTATCCTACACAACATGAGCAACTTACATAAGCAAACACATTTAAATAACAACTCATGAGCAATTTACATAAGCAAACGCATTTAAACAAAACATATACTTACAATTTTCTCGGCAACTACTCTTGAAGCCTCAGAGGTGTACTCTCCATTAGGTCTTAATCGAGCCCTCTTCCATTTCTCATGTCTTGAAGGTGGAGATGGAATGTCACCATTTCCTCATTCTTGTAGTTTTTCCTGCAGGATCCTCTTCTCAAGTTTCCTGTAACCCCCACAAGACAATCTATGGGGGTACATGTTTTTCGCCTTGTTCTGAATTCCTACTTCGCTTTTAGCCTGTTATTAACATAGTAAAAAATGTGTATGATTAGTATCTATAACTCATTAGCATAACATTATAGGTTACATAAGACTAGTACTAACCTTGAATTCCTCAAAACGGTGTTTCTTCGCAAACTTGTGGCGCACCTTCTTCGATAAAAAACTATACTGAATCCATGGAGGTTAAAGACCGCTCTTAAGCTTTGTAATGTAGTCAGCCGCGAGCCATGACTTAAATCCCCTCCAACGAACACCGACATAAGTTATCCACTTTCTTTTCAATTTTGACTCATCGGTAAACTCAAAATTCAACTACATTAAATCAATATATAAGTATGAATTAGAAACTATAGGTAGTGATATCAAATATATGAAAATTATAGTATGAAATACCTTAAGGTCTGTCCATATGCTGTCTTTGACATTACCATCCACTTCTCTTCAATCATCAATCAGTATACTGACTTTGCTACGTGCAAGGAACGCAACATAACTCCTAAAAGTAGCGTAATGTAGACAATCCACTAATCTGTAGTGCGAATCAAACTCGATCGGAATTTTTGCACCAGATGAGTTGCGGATTGATGTGAATTGGGGCATCATTGTGACACCTCTTTGTGAACTTTTCGTTTGACTTTCAGTTGTTTGAGTTTCATTGGCTAACCTTTCATTTGTTTGAGTTTCTTCGCTGGTTTCTGATGAAGAACTCGACAAGGTCGACATCTAAGTTCAAAAACAACAACAACAACATGAACAACAATGGCAAAAGAGTTTACTGTAGATGCATGGGGAAAATATTTTAAGTACCCTAAACGTGACGACGAAGTAAATGATGTTGGTGTTGGTGTTGTTGTTGTCTTTCTTCCTTAATACAACGACGGTGACGATGATGAAGACGGTGTTGGTATGTGCGTAATCTTCTATTTTCTTCACTATCGTGACGATGATGACGAAAATGACAACAAATGGATACTGATGATGCAAGCTTTGGTGGAATCGTGTATTGTTTCACAGTATTGAAGGTTAGGGTTTAGGGTTGAAATCGTCTAACGTTTCGTCTGGTTTCTATTTTCAATGGAATCGAAATAAGGATACTGAAGAGACAATGAGACTAGCTAGTTTGGAGACTATTGAAACACTACTGCGACGGTCAAGAATTTACACCGTTATGATATATTATTTACATAATGAAATTTCATATTAAAGCGCCAGAGTTATTTTTAGAATTAAAAATAAAAAAAACATACAAAATATATCACAACGGTGTATAAAAACAACCGTAGTCATAACTTTTAATTTTTTTAATTAGAAGTAAATAAAAAAGTAAAGGCGCGCTTTAACATAAAAGGAATAATATATATGAATGCGCTGAGGTTTGAACACATGAAAGCTTGAAGGTATCACTACGGTTAATTTATCAACCATTGTTATATACAGATAATCACCACGGTTGGTTTATCAACCGTTGTTATATACAGATAAGTTTTATTCAATAAACAAATAAAATACAACAGCGCCTTAGTTTAGATATGTCATAACGGTGTAGGGATGAAGCGTTGTGAGCATGGCGTCGTTGTTTACGCGTTTTGTAGTAGTGGAAGGAAAAAAGCGCTGCTATATGGGGGTCCTACGAAAGCGCTTTTAAAAAGCGCTGCTAAAGGGCTAAGGCATGTGAACTTTAGAAAGCGCTTTATGAAAAGCGCTGCTAAAAGGATACCCTAAGCCAACGCTTTTGAAAAGCACTGCTAAAGGCCCAAGGTATACCATACATTAGGCAGCGCTTTCATAAAGCGCTGCTAAAAGCCAAATTCACTACACACCTTAAAAAGCGCTTTTCTCTGAAAGCGCTGCTAAAGCCCAACCTACAAAAGCGCTTTCTAAAAGTGCTGCTAAAGGTGCTTTAGTAAAAATTAAAACGCAGAAACCAGTAACAAATTATTTCTAATTTTTAACCCTATCATTGTTTTTCACTCTCGCTCACTATTCACTCTCGCTGACTGATCACTCATCATCCGCCGTCGCTGTTCCGGCCGTCACTGTTCCGACTCGCCGTCGCTGCTCCTCCGGCCGTCACTGTGCGTCACTGTGTGCAAGGTATATTTTTTATTTCATTTCATTTCCATTTCCATTTCCATTTCCATTTCCATTTCCATTTCATTTTTCATTTCCATTTCCATTTCATTTTTTATTTCATTTTTTGTTTAGCATTTGTTCTATGTTGATGTTGAAACAAATCAAATATAAACTTGTTGAGTTGTTTTATGTTGCTATTAACAAAACTTAATAAAAAATGCAATAGTTTCTTTTGTTTGTTCTTGAGTGATTATATAATGTTGACAGTCTGGTATATAGTTTCTTTTCTTTGTTCTTGAGTTTGTTCTTGAGCATCTTTTATTAAAATTCTGAGCATGTTTAGATTCTGAGCATGTTTAGTTTCTTTTGTTTGTTATTGTTTTTAATACAATTTTTATTAAATGTCAACATGTTTGTTTGCTTCTTGTGTTGCAGCAGGTTTGTTTCTCGTGTGGCAACAGGTTTGTTTGCATTTTGCCTTTTTCTTTCTTTGATTATCAATTTTTCATCTGTTGGTTTTGATTGTTGCTCTTTTAGATTTGATTGTTGTGATTGTTGTTATAGTATAGGAAGTTACAGTATAGGAAATTATATTGACACTTAGAATCTTGTTTTGTTTTATAGAAAAATGAGTGTTGTTACTTAGAATGTGTTTTATGTTTTGTTCGTATATAGAAAAATGAGTGTTGCTCTGATTGTTGTTTTTTGTTTTGTTTTTAGTTTGAATGTGTTAGTTTGAATGTAGTTTGGATGAGTGTTGTTATAGTGTTACATATATCCTTTTTGAAATGGTTTCATCTTCTCTACTCATAGACATCATTTTGATACTACATCGTTCTAAAGCTAGTTAAAGCGTTTATTTGAGATATATTAAATAATTTCTCTATTTATACTAAATATGTCTTGTTATATATGGTATACACCATCAGTTACTAACTTACGTTCATTTGCTATAGGGGTTATTTGTGAAGAGTGAATTCGGATCGTTTTCAAGAATCTTACACATTGTGGTTCAGTCCAGAAGTTGCTGACTTCTATATATACATGTACGTAGTTGTTCTTTTGTTTTTGTTTTGCTTACTTAGTAAAATCATCTTTCTACCCGTAAAAGAAAGAGACGTTAATAAAGAGGTAATAGTAAAATTATATATTCTGTCATGTATTTTTCATATTTGAGAATGATTATGGATTATGGATTATAGATGATAGATTTATATGTTTGTCATGTGTTTGTCATTTCATATTTGATTATGGATCATGGATTTATATGTTTGTCGTGTGTTTGTCATTACATATTTGATTATGGATTATATTATGTTCAACTGATTATGGATTATGGATTATGGATTTATATGTGTTTTTCTTTATTATAGGTAAAATGGCTACTAATGAGGAGAACTCACACGATACTTCCAAGAATGATCCAAAAGAATCAGTTCAAGATGCGGAAGGAGATATTTCAAGAGGAATAACAATCATGAAAGGAGTTATTCGTGCTAGAGACAAGGGAATAACATACGACATTCATTGGAATGAAACAGGTCAACTAATTCAGCCTAATGGCGCAATGTTGACTAGTTACATTGGTGCACTTGTCCGTTCACTAGTTCCTATTACTTGTGACAACTGGCGAAATCCACAGTTGAAACCCGCCAAAGTTAAAATATGGAGTGAGATACAGGTACTATATGTGATGTTATTTGTTATTTTTGACGATTATATTTTTAAATTAATTATACTAACACACTTTATTTGTTATTTTAGAGATCTTTTAACATTGGTGACGAGAAGCAAAAATGTTGTCTTCAATTAGCCGGAAAAAGACTTAGAGGGTTCCGAGCATTTTTATCCAACAAGTTTCTGAGGGATGCCCAAGGAAAGTTTGTTGAAGCGGAATGCCCGAAGAAGTATGCGGACTTGATTTCACCCGAAGAATGGGACGTTTTTTTGGCCAAACGAAGAACTGAAAAATTCCACGTAATCTTAATTTAATTTATCATGAACATTGTATTATATTCATGTAGTTATTACATGTGTTCTGATATGACTTATAATTGTTTATGCAGGTTGTGAATGACGTAAATCGTCAAACAGCCTCGAAATCCACGTATCCATACAAGAAAGGACGTTTGGGATATGCACGCTTGGAACAAAAAATCGTAAGTATATATAATTGCTATGGTCTTTTTGTATTATTATTCATCCTAATTCTTGATTTAATGTGTAGCTTGCAGAGGAGAAAAGTGAAGAAACATCTCTTCCGGAGCAATTTTTGTGGAAGGCTACCCGTGTGGAAAAGGATGGAGTTGTTACTGAAGGTGTTCAACAAGTTTTTGAACAATGTGTAAGTATAACGTTATTTGTTTAATTAGATAGAAAGTTCTTGTTTATCTAAAATATTTATGTGTTGCTCTGATATTGAATTTTAGGAGACTCTATCTCAGTCCTTAACTCTCACGGAAGACCAGGATTGCAGAAGCATACTGAGTCGAGTATTAAATGTTCCTGAGTATTCCGGTCGTGTGAGGGGTAAGGGATTTGAGGTCACTCCATCATCCTTTTATAAGCGTCCAAAGAGCCAAAATCCTAACAATAAATAAGTGATGGAAGCCATGGAAGAATTAAGAGCTCAAGTCCGTGAATTACAAAAGGATAAGGAAAAATATATGTCAGAAAGGCGTGGTTCAGATTTTAATGATACTAGTGACAAAGGTAGTATCAATTGTCAACAGAAACTTCCCGAGGTAATTATATATGCTTATTATGAAATTAATTTTGCACAAATTTTTCAATATATACACATTAAAAGTGTTAATTCTATATTCAAATGTTTTACTAACTTATATGATTTTTAGATTCATGCCTAAGAGTTGCAAAGAACAGGAAGTCAGAATAGGAAGCCAGAATTAGGCAACATGTCCAACCAAAAAAAGATTCTTGCAAGGACCGGGACAAAAAAAGCAATTGTATCTCGATTTAGGTCGTCTCTTGAAACACTTGCAGGAACATCAAATTTGATGGACGGTGGTATTCGTGAAATACCTATGGAGGAAGGTATTTTCGGTTATTCTTATTCAGAAACAATTTCTAAAGAGGATTTGGATCAGATTTTTAATCATTCTGAATTAGGCATCGGTGTTATGCATACATACATCAGGTATTTCGATTAACTCTCTTTAATTATTTAAACAATTTATTTACTCATTTCAATGAATAATCTAATGTTTATTATGTTTTTATTTAAGGTTCTTGTATGAGAAATTGGTACGGCCGCATCAATTGTCAGAAAGATTCAATTTCTTATCTGCCAACTGTATCAATGCACCATTAATTGCGATCTCACTTAGTCGAAAGATTTATGGCCAGCATAGATACAGAAAAGTTGTATATTTTACCATATAATACTGGCAACGGGTTAGATTTGCATTCTTACTTCATTTATTATCATTTTTAGTTTTTTGATGTTGCGTATAAAATTACTATATCGATACTTTTGTTTTATTTTATAGTGGACACTGGTTGTTGGTTGCGATAAATCCGATAAGAGAAATAGTGTATTATGTAGATTCGTTAGATGCTGATGTAGATAAAAACCCGGATATGAAGACGACGATTGATACGTAAGTGAAATTGTTCTAAATATTCATGTGTACTTGTTTATTAATTTATTTAAGTGAGATTGTTCTAAATATTCGTTTATATTATGTTAGAGCTATACAAATATTTCGATCACAAAGAGGAGCCCAAGTATCAAAGAGTAAGTCAACCAAAATTACATGGATCAGAGTTGAGGTATATTTTCATAATTTTGCTTATAATAATGATGCAACTTGATAAAATAAGTTAGACTATATATCCTGATATATATTCTTATTTTTTTTTCTCTGTGTAGTGTCCTCGTAAAAAAAAAATGGTATAGATTGCGGTTATTTCGTTTTGAGGTTTATTAAAGAAATCATTCATTTGCATCAAATAGAGATTCCAATAATGGTATGGATTTATAACTTAGGAGTTATTTTAATATTTATCGGATATTTGATATAATTAATTACTTTTAACTAAATCATGCATATTATGTTATATTATGTAGTATTTTGATGAATTCAAGTGTGCTACTTACTCCAAAGTACAATTTGAAGAAATTAAGGAGGATTGATGTCAATACCTTATTGAGCAGAGAATCATATAAGGTATGGAAGTTGGAAGTTGTTGTATATACTTTGTATAGTTTTGAAAGTTGTTGTATAGAATAGTTATTAGAATGGTTATTTTATTTTGGAAGTGGAATGGTTATTAGAATGGTTATATGGTGTATGAATAGTTGTTATTAGAATGGTTAATTAATTTGGAAGTTGCCGACCATAAGTTGAATATTAGAATGGTTAATTGATAAAGTCTTGTGTATAATTATGAAATATAAGGCCTATATATGGTGATTGAAGTATATAATTATGTAGTATTGTGAATTGAAGTATATAAGGCCTATGTTGAATAAAGGCTTGTGAATTGAAGTATATAATTATGATAAATTTTGATAAAAAAATTATGTTATACAAGTTTGTTGATATACAGGTCTATTATAAGATTTTAAAAAAAAGCTTTCTTATAAAAAGGAATTTTAGCAGCGCTTTTGACAAAAAACGCATCCAAAACAAATAATTTTTAAAACAATTTACGTGTACAAAAGACAGCGCTTTTACTGAAAAAGCGCTGCCAAAAGTGGAACTAAAGAAAGCACTTTTCCAAAAAAATGCTGCGTAAAGTATTAAGCATAGACACATTAGAAAGCGCTTTAAAAAGCGCTGCCTAAGGGGGAGGGAGCCAGCGCTTTTTCCAAAAAAAAAATGCTGCCTAAAGTTGGAAAATAATACACATTAGGCAGCCTAAAGGGGAACAAAAAACAGCGCTTTTAGTGGAAAAACGCTGCCTAAAGGGGACCTAAGGCAGCACTTTTGCATTTACAAAAGCACTGCCTTTACCTTTAGCAGCGCCACCTTTGGCAGCGCTTTAAAGCGCTGCTAAAGGTCTTTTTTGGCGTAGTGAAAATTCAGTATATGAAAGGGTGCATTTATAGAAGAGGTTGGATATAAAAAATCTGGTGATTTAATGCTTGCAATGATTACTTCTGATGGTTAATATTCTTGAATGATGTGTGACCATCTTGAGAAATGAAGAAAACTTCCAATCATTATAGTCGTTTTTGTCTTTTGGGAAGAACAAAGGTTGTTCTTGTTTTTTTTATTAGAATTCAAATTTCATGGTGATATCTCAAATTTCATGCGCCTATATAATTTTTTATTTTTTTAATTAAACATTTTTTATTATTACCACGGTTTTCTAAAACAACCGTGGTGAAAAGTCCAATCATTGCATCACGTTTTTTTTGTCAACCGTGATGAAAAGTGATATTTTTTAATATATAAGTGAAAATATCTGTCATTCGGTGCATAATAGTTGTTTCTCTCCAAAGAAAATCCCAACATATTTCACTCTTTTCTCTCATAGCATAACCCTAACATCCATGCCACTCTTTAAACATACTCCAACCTTCAGATTCGTCTTCACCAATCGCTACCTGGAGGTTTGTTCATTAAACTTATGCTTCGATTTTGTTTACGTTTCTTGTTCAAAATGGGTTCTCATTTTTTCATTTGGTGAATGTTCTCATTTTTTTTCAGATTTGTCTTCACCGCCTTAACAAAGCACATACTTTGGCTATGGTACATATGGTTTGTGTTGCTATGAAAAAAAATACAAGAAGTATGAAGCTATTGTTTAAACTTTATTCACCATGTACTTCTTTTTCATAACATCATAAACTAGATGAACTTCATATTTTGTTCTAGTTCCACGATTGAATTCAAAAAAGGTGGGTTGTTTAAACATTTTATTATATCTTGTGTTGTTGTATGTTGATTAATGTTCTCAAAACTTCATAATTTGTTGTTTTTGTTGTTTATTATATCTTGCGTTCTTAAACCTTTTTTATTTATTTTGTTGTATGTTGTTGTGTTGTTGATAAATGTTGTTTTATGTTATTGTTGCTGATTAATGTTTTCAGAACAAGAACAAAACATTACTAAGTCACAAGAAAGAGGCTTCTTGTGACTTAGCAATGTTTTGGTCTTTAAAGTCTTATGCAGACTGCACAGTAGATGAATTTGAGTTTATTATATGCTATGTAGATTGTTTGTTTCACAAACTTTTCACTGAAAATACATTTCATTTAAATTGACATAGAAACTTATAATCTGAAAATTAAATTGTATTTGAAAACCAACTTATATCAATCAATATTTTTCGAATTATATGTGTCTCATCATTCATCTCATGCTGTTTAACATATAGAATATGGTTCAATGACCCGATTTCTTCATTACATCTATATCTTCTCTTTTAGTTTAATTTGAATAACAATAATTTAATGGGTAAGTCTACCTCATCATCTTCACTTATCATCGTGATTGTTATGATGATAAGTCATCATAGCAATCACGATGATAAGTGACGATGATGAGGTAGCTTTATCCAATAAATTGATGTTATTCAAATTAAACTAGAATAGAAGGAATCCATGCCATGAATGACTTAGACCATTGAACCACATTCTATACGTTAAAGAGCAGGAAATGAACGATGAGACATAAGCAATTTGGAAAACAGTGGTTTGTTTAAGTTGGTTTTCAAGAATTGTTTAATTTTTAGATTATATACTTCTTCATCAATTATATTGGTTGTATTTCTTTAGTGATATGTATGGAAAAACAAGCAATTTATATAATATATAATAAGCTCTAGGAACTTTCAACAACGCTTATAAATTTTATTCGCGGTGAAATGTTATTTAGGTTCCAAATAAATTGTTGTTGATGGGTTTCGAACCGAGTACCTAAATCTATATATCACAACAATTAATATAAGTAACCGTTGTGATAGGTAGTGTGTGTCATGTCTTATTACCACTGTCTCGCGACCGTGGTGGAAATCACTAGACATACAATCACCCCTTACCTCACAACAGTTGGTCAGGCATTATGGTATCCCTTTTCCAACCTTGTGTTATGGCTTTTCCGTAGTAGTGATTAACTCGGGCTGCACACTTAGCCCGTGGGGTTTAGATATCTTTTGTATTATTTGTATTATTTGTATTATTTGTATATTATTCTGACATCTTCCTCATAACACTTTATTAGCTAATATTATTGATCATCCTTAAATTCCAGTGTGAGTGTTAACTAACATCTGACGATGGATTACATAACTTAAACAGAAAAAACTTAACACTACAATATGATTAATAAATAAGAAAACCTAAACACTACTAGACGCTTCAGGAAGTTTCAGCATCTTGGTTATGTCGTCAACGAATCTTGAAAGCTTAACATCTAACTCGATTATCCCTTTTGTTATCTTACGACGAAATGATCTCCACATTTCCTTCACATCTTTGTCAGTCTTCAACTCAATAAGGTTGTATTTCACCCTCCCGTTAGTATCAATCCAATCTTCACGAAACTCAATCATTCTCACCTTTCTGTTTACGCCATCATGTAACAATTCATTCAACTTCGACATCAGGCCGACAAGAAATGTGGTGTCATCGGGAAGCCGAAACTCTACGGGAATAAAAGCTTCATTGAAGCACACTTTTTCCTTAATCAAAATTTGAGGAAGAGACATTTTTTGAGAAGTGTTTATCAACAACACGTGACCCCTATTTATACATCTTTGTATCTATTCTGGACTACACAAGCCGTCGGTGCAATCACAGCCATCCAAAATTATTGGCAAAATCATGATCTTCCTAAAAATCATACAAATGAAACTATATGAAAGTTCACTTAGGTTGAAATTTCCGGCATCACCACAGAAATTTCAAATTTCCAGAACATTTTGCAACTTATCGGAAATTACTAAATTTCCGGTACACCGAAAATTTCAAATGAACTATCAGAAATTTCACTATGTACCGAAATTTCATTATAACTAACTGAAATTTCATACGGAAATTTGATGTGTTTTTCACCTAGGGGAAGTTTTGGAAATATGAAACTTTAGGGGGGTGCCAGGTATAATTTGGGGGTGACAGGTTAAATTCTCAGTGCATCGCGACACAATGCCCAAGAGTAGGCCCTACACAATCACTTCAATGGATATTTGCCCACATCTTTGATGAGTGTAATTTTATACACCATTTTTTTACTTTGTGTTACGATAATTCTAGAATTTATTGAGTTAATTTTATGGCTTTTAATATGTTTTTAATGTTAAGTTTAAAAACTTTTAATTTTATTTTTGTTGCTTATTTTCATAATAAATTATATTTTGACACTTTCTTACTGTGCAAATCATAGCTTGAGTAGGAGAATCCGACTAACGCGTATGAATATGGGTTGGAAAGTTAAGACAAAAATTTACAAGTTTAATGCTCACATCTGAAGATAGTTCGGAGTGCAGAGGAGCCAAATTATCAATTTTAGTTCCAAACTTAATAAAAATGATTTAGTTAGTTTCGAGTCAAACTTATCTTTTTCGGACCTGTGCTATTAGATTCCAGTTATCATTGTTATTTAAGCTAAAACACGTCATTCGGTTTGATAAATAATTTTTATGAAATAAAGAAGAGCACTAGAATTACACGGGCGATTAAAGTACAAGGTTAATATAATTTTTTAGAATTTCATCAAGACTTTAAGGTTATTATATTATCAAGTTTTTTCAATTCCTTTTCAATTCTTTTTTGTGTATCTGGTTTTCTTAATTGGAGTTTAATAGAAAATGGTTGATAAACTTGTTCGATGCATGTTCCTTAACCAAATCGCATGTTAACTTAACTTATTCGTTAACTTCGTCTTATCTTTACCTATCATACTTAATGCGACAATTAGGAGAATAATTCACATCCTGTTGATAACACTTGTTTAATCGATATTAAAGTCAAATAGAAATTGAATCCACTGAGGAAATTTGCGATATAATAACTAATGACAAGTCTGAAATTACCGAACCAGTAGATTAATTTGTTAATCATAATCGTTTTCTTTATTTTCGGTTGTTCGAAAATCTAAACCCTCTTTTGTTTCTTTGTTTCTGTTAAATTAACTTAGAGTCTTTGCGATACGACTCGAGAGTCGCTTTCTTATATTACCCTTAGTTAACTTGCTTTTGACCCGTGTGCGTCAACGGATAAAATTGGTGTCGTTGTGGAGACTTTTTTTTACAATATTAACTAACTTTAGAATCCTAGTTTAGAGTCTTGTTAGTATTTTCATGTTTGTTGATTTTCAGGGGTTGTAGTATAGAGGTGATTATCTCATCCTATCAAGTGACTCTGTAAGTTATTGTTTCGAATTTTTTCTAAATAATCATAAAAAAATCAACAACTAGTACTCCTTTAGAAAAGATGTCTAAGAGAGTTTGACTTTCAGTCTGTATTTATCAAATCAATAGACCCAAATTAGAAACAATGTAAAATCTAGCAGATAACTAATGTACGGATACTCTCATAAGAAAGAAAATGATCGAAGAAAAAATTTGACTACAAATTTATTAGTTGGGGTTTCTGAAAATTGAGTACGAGTATTCATTTGGCTTCACTTTTCTTCATTAAATTTCAATTTGTAAGGAAACTTGAATATTGATCTCTTTTGTTCATTCACTTTCAGGCGACTTTTTCCAACCGAAACAAATAAGTTAATTAATTCCAAACAAGGAGAAGTACAAAGGAAAATACTTTCATACTAACTAGTGCTCTTAATTACTTGGATCATAATAAAAAAACAATATGGAAATTAAAAACTAATACTAAAAACTCTTAAATCATATATTGTCGGAGTTGAAGAAGTTGTTCGGATCATGCAACCCATCTTAAAAGTGTTGGTTTTCCTAGGCTAAGTGTAGCAAAGCAAAGTGAGAAAGAAATAACTATATTGCTATACATGGGGAAAAGTTGGTAAGCGTATATTGCTAGATAGCTAAAATTAGATAATATCGAAAACACAGAAGAAAGAAATAATAACAATAAATTTATTCAACCATGGATAATAAGATAGACAAGACCCACCTAAAAGTTGGACAGACAAAGTTTCTGAAGAAACTTACAAATATCCATTACTTTATTCTAATTATAGTAACTACTTTTACCCCTCAGATATCTTTCAATTTTCATGATTATTCCAATCCTTACGACCAGGAACCCATTTTGGACATTTTGGACTAAAATAATTTGCCATAACTCTTGACTCCAAAAGCTCCACAACAGGTGCAGATTTCACACACCTAGGAGTTTTGTATTGATTTATTGAACCTCCCAAACTAATTGCATAATCCATAAGTTTATCAAATGTCCCATTCTCCACAATCTTAATCTCAAGTGGCCCAATTGATTTGTCTGAAACACGCCCCTGTCGATAAACACTGTTAAGCGACTCTTCAATAGTTAAACAACAATCTTCATAAACACAATTTGGAATTGTTGTTGCCCCTTTGAGATTTAATTCCCAATACAACACATAGTGTCCTGGAATTGTTCTTGTGTCTGCATAACTAGTGTATTCTGCTACATCTGCTTCAAATGGTGCTAAATGTGTGACCGCATTTTTTATCGCATTTTGTAGCTCAACTTCGTCTGTTTTGTCTGATTCAATGCTTAGAACAACGTTTTTTCTGCAGACAAATTTGAATTGCGGTGCATTGTTCTTGAATCCAGATACTTTTAATACATCTCCCACTTTGTACCTATAAAATCCTGTAATTGTCACACTCATGTTTATTAGTTAACCTATATTTTAAAAGTTTAAATCATATTTAATAGTAAATAAATAACTCACCAGCATAAGTGGTAACAACAAGCTCATATTCTTGATCAAGCTTGACATCAACAAGATCCACCAACTCTTGCTTTTCATTCTCATGTTGAGTATCGTTATTACTTCTATTAACTGGTAAGAATTCGTAGTAGCACATGGTAGAGATAAGAGTATAAGACACATCACAAGGTTTACAAAAAGGATTAAGGTTAACACCAAAAAAACATTCACTGGAAGCATACATGGTACAAACAAGTGGAAGACCATTACTATAATAATCCAAAGTAGGAATATACTGTGACATTGTTCCTGTCACAATAACATCAACATACTTAGTATTAGGCCACAACCTAGTTATAATTCCTTGCCAAGAACCTTTGCTACACTCAAATTCAACAAAATCAGCAAGATTTTTATCAGGTTTGAGAATCTTCATCACAGCCTCTCTCACTGAACTGTCAGTGATGAGAGGATTAATTGTTCCTGTTCTAATATCATGGCAAAGAAGTGACCAATTTTTCTCAAGGAACCGAATGGCGCGAATGAGACCGGAAGCAAAAACAGCACCGACGCGAAGGACCTCATTGTTTTGGCAAAGACCACATAGAAGTTGTGAATACATACTTTGGTATGAGTCAAGACAAAGAACAGCTTCATTTGGACTTGTGAAATTTGTGTATGGATCATAAGACCTGTTTAAAAAATGAGAACTTTTGTAATAGTTTGTGAGCACAGGACTGGCTTTAATGCCCCCTGGTGTTTTAGATTCACTTTTTATGAACATTAGGTACATTCCTTTGCCTTTTTCTAGGTCAGGAACAAATTGACTAATTATTGGCATCAATAGACTATATAGAAAATATCTTCTTCCAGATTCTTCTTCTGTTGCTGGCATAAACTTTCTCTCACCACCAGATGTTCCTGAGCTGCAATACCAAAAATAACCAAAACAAGCCAATTAATATGTAGTTAGCATATAAATATAATCTTAAGTTTTCAACTACACTAAACCAAAACCAAGTGTCACCTAGTGAGAAAGTGTGAAATGGGGTTTGAGGTTAGGATTGGAGAAGTATCACCATTGGCGATACGGTTAATATCATTTTTGATATCATCATAGGTTATGATAGGGATAAGTTTCTTGAAGGTTTCACTATCCGTTTGGCCATTGAGACCATGTCTTTGTAAATACTCAACATTTGCATTGTGAGACAGAATTTCAGCTAACACTTTCTTTTGGATTTCATCTGCGTGTTTAGTAACATCCTCTATGAAATCAAGAACTTTTTTGTTTTTTTCTGAGAGAACATCATATTCAAGAGAAGTTGACATAATTAATAAAGAGAAAAATAACTCAAGAGTTTAAGAGTTATTAGAGGATTGTGAGGTTTGAATGAATGAGAAAGAGGTGCATATATAATTATAAATGCATAGAGAGCATGTGTAAGATTAAGATGAATGACTCTTTTGCCATTTTTAATATGAATCTTTTAAAAGACTTCTAAAGACGAACCTTTTAAAAGAGGTATCATCATATTCTACTTCAAATTTAATATCAAATTTGTAAGACGTGTAGAGATGAACCTTTGCCATTTTTAATTGAAAGGTGAAATTTCCGCTTTTGTAAGATAGATAGGGTGGTTAAATAGGTGATATTGTTTAACATGAAAACAAAATGGCATGCATATAAGGCACTTAGAGAAACCTTGTAAATAAGGGTCATACCAAATAATAGAGTAAGACAACTAGACATGAATATACACACTACTTATCTACGTAACTTATTTATGATAAAAATTCAAACATAAAAGAGGATGCGTGATTATGTTTACTTGCTATATAATTATATAGACACCTTTAAGTTTATTTTGTACTAGTTAAGAAATTAGAAATCGCTTGCTTAATATCTCTCGCTTAATATTGCTCCTTTTTCTATCTCCTTGTGTATTAAGATAGGGGAGGTTTTATTCTTTTATTTTTGTAATGGTTGAATACCCTTTATAACCACTATTTGCATACTTGATTTGTTATTTGTAATGGGTTTCCAAAGGTCCAATAAGAACTGCTTAATCTAGAGGTCAAATTCAGTCATAAGATATCATTCAAATGGTTAACAGGTAGATGCTTAAACAACACCTTCATCTTGACATTTTGTCATGCGTTGGAAACAGGGGCGGATCTATATAGTGTAGGTTGAGGGCTCTTGCCCCCACAAGAATAATAACTATCTTGACTAAATTATGTTTAGGTATTTCATATTTAATTAATTGAAATTAAAAAAATTCTCCCATCAATGACAGGGAGCGCAATCTACTACATATTTTTTACTACAAAGTACCACATTCTTAAATATTATTATTTATATAAAATAACAAGTTTTTTTATTATGAGTTTTTTTACAAATTCATTTGATTATTTATTTTATATTCTCTGTGTAGATATAGTTGAAAAATCTCAATCAAGAGTTCAATATTTTACCAGTTTATATATTTTTTAATATGATATAAATTTAAAAATATTTTGTTATGAATTTATGTTAAATGGAAAAATTGATTAAGATTATATATACGATAACTAAAAGATGTATTATCAAAATTTTATTTAAAATTTTTTCTATTAACATCAAAAACAAAAGTAAGATATACTGCAATCATTTTACATGAATGACATTTGAAATTTTATTTGCAAAAAAAAATTATTGTCAATCAAGAGAGTGAAATATTATCTAATAAAAAATATAATTTCTTTAGAATTTAACTCTGATTACATGATTACTATACAAAAGTATTTGTTTAGTTAAAATACATGTATAAAAAATCTCATATTTTATTTATATAGAAAAGAAGATATTATGTTTTTTTTTTTGACAAAGTGATACTATAAAATAATTTATTTACAAAATTTTAAAAAAATAATTAAAAAAAACAATTGTAATTTGAAGAAATTTAATTTTTTTACTAATATATAATTTTTCTAATTAATGATTTTCTTGCCCCCATTTTAAAAATGTTTAGGATCCGCCACTGGTTGGAAAAGATGTTTGTTTATAGAACTAAGGAAAAATGACTGTAAATGAAAATGAGGTTAACATATGAGATGAGATTGTCGGGGTCAGATTTCATTATCCAAGCCTCGTGTATTTTCGTGATCAATTATATATATTATAATAAAAAATTAGTATTATCATGTATCGCCAAGTGTATGTTATATATTTCTAAATATCGACGTGAAATCAATCGTATTGCTTAATTAACAATCTTTTAACCCTTAAACAATACGATATCATTAAGTTTCAACAGTGTATGTGAATGCTAAACATAAATTGGTCTCTATACTTTTCTATTTAATAGATGAAAATCTTTAATCTAGTTAAGAAATTTTTTTCTCAATATCAATACAAAATCATATAACAAGTTATAATAAGCAGGGTTATAACAAACATTAAGAACGAGGATAATCAACAATATTAATGGATAATTATAACATATATACTGACATGATAAAAAAGAATATATGAGTATAAGGACAATTACATTTAACTCCTACAAAAGAGAATTTAACCACTCTTACTCATAGTAGTTTTATAATGATTCTTACGAAACAGATAGTAAAACATCATAGACGATTTCTCTAACTGGATTAAGCTCTCACCTTCGATCGTCAATATTGTACTTATCAAAAAGTGTATGAGTGCGTGGTATCCCTACGTAGGTAAGGAATAGCCAGAAGGCTTTGTAATATTTTGTGGTTATGGTTTGCTCACTATGGTGAG
This sequence comes from Lathyrus tuberosus, assembly GCA_022829125.1. Lineage (NCBI taxonomy): Eukaryota > Viridiplantae > Streptophyta > Magnoliopsida > Fabales > Fabaceae > Lathyrus > Lathyrus tuberosus. The sequence continues at coordinate 11,970,673 of JALAZF010000034.1, forward strand.
TTCCCCTGTTTTGTGGTTTTATGGCTATGGAGAAATCAAACTCACAGGAGGTAGGAAGCTTTGTATTATGCATGTATACTGAGGGTGTAATGATCTGTCTTTACCTTCGAGAGGTAAGGAATTTATAGAGGCTCTTAGGCCTAGGTTTTTTTGGGAATTACGATCGCTAACTCAGTCAATGGTGAACCGTTGAATCCTTATTTCCTATAGAGACGTGGGTCATTCTATTGACCTTGACTTCCATCTAACCGAGGAACATCCTTGACCACGTTTCCCGTGACTAGGCGAGTACGGGATACTTAGGGCAAGACAATTCCTAAAGGAGGGTAACATATGGGTGTCGTCCCACCTGAGGGCTACGATTCCCCCGTCTTTACTATGCCCTTTACAAATATATTACTACACAGTCCCTAAAGTACAAGGGTTTTCATAAAGACTGAAGTGCTTTTAAACTACACACTAGTGGGAAATCTTGAGGTACTAAGTCTCTCCGACAAGATTATATGATGAAACTGATTGACGTGACCCAACATCTCTCAAGTGAGGTGCTTGGATAAGCATGTTTGATGGGACTTCCAGACCTTTAAGTGAGACTATGTACTAAGCCCGATTGACGAGACTATAAATTCCTTAGGTGAGACATTGGACCTCTCGGGTAGGAGTTCTATCAAGCCTTCAAACAAGACTTTAAGTTAAGTTTTTTGGGTTAAAATTTGGTCGCGTCCCTTGGGCAAAAATTTATGTTGGATCCCACTAGAGCAAAACCAAAGTGCCTTAGGCGGAGTTTTTAGATAAATCTTTTCGATAAGACTTCCAGTTCTTCATGGGAAGTCATATATTAAGCATGACATATGAGACTCTAAATCCTTCAGGCGAGGAATTGGACCTCTTGGCCAGGACTTCTATCAAGTCCTCATACAAGAATTTAAGTTAAGTCTTTTGGGATAGACTTCGGCCGCGCCCATTGGGCAAAACTTTGCGTAGGAACCTGCCGGGGAAAAATCTATGTCTATAAGGAGAGGAGTTTAGATAAGCTTGTTTGATGAGACTTCTAGTCCCTCAGGAGAAGTCATGTATTAAGCCTGACTAATGAGTCTCTAAGTCCCTCAAGTGAGGCTTTGGACCTCACATGAAGGACTTCTGTCAAGCCCTCAACATCCCTAGGTTCAGTAGTCACTACTTATCAATATCCCTAGGTTCATTATCAATATTGATTTAAATTGCGTAACAATAAAAAAGCAATGCACACAGTCATTAACTGAATAATAATAATAAGTAAGAACAATTACATTAACATCATCCGATCATATGTCCTGATCAAGAAAAAATAGGTTCATCATCAAATTTTACCCAACCTAAAGGAGTCTAGCTACTCATGCAGAAATTAATCAATACCAATAGTGTAGATGCGAAGATCATGAAAAATCAATGAAGAAGAAGTTCTTCGATGGCTTAAAATGCCTCCAAAATATCTTAAAGTCACTCTAATAGTCACTTTCTAGTCTTGGTAGTCGAAACTCTCTCTCTCTCTCTCTCTCTCTATATATATATATATATATATATATATATATCTTCCTAAGAACAGATACAACACGGACGACCACTTATCAACGTGGATGCATTGTGCAATAACTACTTCAATGCGGACACATTGCATTTCTGCACGGGCGCGTTAAACGTAGAGTTGGCACATTATGGGCGCGTAAAATCCAAGGGCTTCAACGTTATTTTGATCCATTTTTCACCATTTTTCTAACAAAGTTCCCTTCTTCACCCAAAATTTATTTTTTCAAGATTTTTCACTTAAATGCTTCTAACTTGCTTATTTCTTGTCAGAATTCGACGGTTTTTCTTGCTAAATGACGTGCACTAATAGCCCGTTATTACAACCCTAAATTTGAACTGTTGATTGTCCTCAACTAACATGTCTTCACACTGAAATTTTTTTTAGAAATAAATTATAAAGCTTACCGCATGAATGTCACTTGCTTTTGTTGATCCAGACCTTCGTTTCATGCTTTTCTTTAATCAAATCCGATCACTTATTCAAGCACACCTACTTAACCAGTCTCTCTACTCACCATGATACACTCAATTGCAAGTGTATTCACTCAATCACATACAAGACTAAAAACTCAGTGAATTTGTATGTTATCTGCAAAATCATTCAGATCATATTTAAACACATGCATTTGAGGTTTATTTGGATTGTAACATAACTTATGTCAGGGTAGGATAGTTTTTTATGGATAATTGGTTTAAAACATGGAGTTAGGTACCTCTTTGTCCTTCCTTTATCTTTTCCATTTCATAATACTCTTTCTTTCATTGGGTACTAGAAAGTTTTCAAATTTATGGTCTTGTATCTTTTCTTTTTCATCAATTTTTTTTTGAAAATTTCGTGTTTTGGAATCTTATTTTTCTTACCTTTTCTTTTCTTAGACTAAATTCTCTAGTACCCCCAACCCCAAACTTAATTGTTTCTTACTTCCAAGAGCAACCCCAAACTTAGTGATTAGCTTATACCCGATTTAAAATTGTTTACCTACTTCAAAAAGGGTGGAAAGATTTCTATGTTTCAAGTCAAGGGCTTATAATAGGATAAGTCACCTAAGGAAATTCCAAGGCTCAAATTGGTTAACAATGGATATCATTCATAATACAAGGGTGGTCTAAAATGCCTCAAAGTTTTCATAAACAACTTCCTCTATGTGTGTTTATCAGAACAACTTAATTCAAACAGATAAAATTCAAGTTCTAGATATTACAATTGCATGGATACACTCATAAAAATAAATAAGTAAACAGTGGAAATATTATGGCTCAAACATCACAAGTTTACATATCTGAAGGTTAAGTAGCAGCAGTGGTGTCCCCTTTCTTCATCAATCATTACTCATCAAGGTCACTTTAATCTCGATCACTTTATTCTCTATTTATTGTGACCGCTTTTCATTTCAAAGGTAAGGTATTAATTAAATTGAAAAAGAAATAGGCACAAAATATATTCATTAATCAAATGCTAAGATATACAAAATTTTGGGGAGGGCACATTTTTGGAGTTCCCCCTCTTCACTTGATTGGTACAAAAAAGAGAAATCAACAAAAAGAACTAAAAACAAAAGTAGTCAGTTGTACTATAAATTATCATCAGAACAACAAAATTCACAAATCCTATTCATGTCAGCCTGATGTTGTTGATCTTCCTCGCCCGAGTGGTCCTTATCTCTGTTCTCCTATTGGCTAAGGTCCGATCTTGCTCAGAAAGTAGGTCTTCATGCCAGTTGAATTAGGAAACCTTTCCCTTAGGTTTTGGACCGACATATGATCTTTATGATCATCATAAAAGCTATGGTACCCATGTCTAAACCTCGGGAGGTCAATGTACAAATTAGACGACGCTTCAATCGACAAGTTTTCATGCCTAAGGTAAACTCTTCCCATCATTGCATTTTCCCAGGCTGCTGGTGATCATGATGGACTCCTTCAGGTGGCTTTAGTGGCATCTCAGGACGATAAACATCTTCCTCTCCTTGCTCCTATTGGCTTTAGGCTGGATGAGGTGGGAGGAGGATCTTGGGAATGGAACTTGCTATGATTGGAAGCATATGGCGGATCATCACATCTTCTGGTTGCATCTGAACTCCTATCAAACTGCACAATTCATTAATAACATAAATGTTCCCCCTAGTTAATTGGGGAGAGTAAGCCAAAAATTTGATGTTCCTCGCAATTAGAATTCCCATATTAATCGGCTCCTCGTGCAAGATATCTATGAGAGCCTAGAACCTTTTCAACATCAACTCAGATTTAGTTGAAACCGCATCTAAGGTTTGGATTAAAAATGAAGCCCAATCCTTAGGTATAAGGTGCATGTCTCTAACCTTCATATTAATAAACCTATCATGAGACATTACCCACTCTACCTAGGATGACAAAGTGACTCATCAAATGACTCATCTCATTAGATAAACACACCTTCCTACTATCTTGAATGATACAACATGGAGGTGTTTTGAGATGAAGAACAAAATTGATAACTTTAAGAGAAAACTCTATACTTTTATCTCGAACATATAACTCATAAGATTATTGAACCCAATGGTTTCATTTGTCTCCTTAGTCAGCTTATTGAGATACGTTCACCCTCTTGTCTCTAGCATGAGGCTTATTGTAACGCCCCAGTTTTGATCGTTTTATTTAATCGAGTCGATTTAATTATTTTGAGTATTATATTATTTTTACTTATGACTTTGGTGTGATAATATGTTGTTTTGCATTGTTATTATATTTTATCGCGTTTTGGGAACGTTTGCGGGACAATTGAGAGTAAGGGTATTTTAGTCTTTTCCTAATAATTTACTAAGTTAGAAAAGAAAGAAAATAGAAATATAAGGGGAAGAGAGAAAATAGAGAGAAAAGAAATAGGAAGAAGGAAAGAGAAGAGAAGGGAAAAAGAGAGAAAAGAAGAAAAAGCTTGGAAATCAAAGAAAAACAACTTCTAGGAATCGATTTAATCGGGTAAGGGTGCGAAACTCGATTATTGTATGATTGTGTATGATTATGTATGTGTTTGCTTGGATGTTTCTTGCCTTTCCATGGTTTTTGAGGTTTAGGTCGAAAACGATAAAATGATTAGGAATCGATGTTTTTACGGTCGAAAATCGATATAATTTGCGTTGTATGATTACCATGTGTTTATGAATCATTGCTGGTAATTGTTTTGCTGTTGGAATTGATTTGGAATGAAAAATGAGGTTTTTGGGGGTTTTGGAATAGTGTAACCCGTAACAGCATTTTTCTGGTCCTGGTGCGATTTGCCAGGCGAATTGGGAATTCGCCAGGCGGATTAGGACTCGCCACTCGTTCGCCAGGCGAAGTGCTGGCGAAGGGTGATTCGCCAGGAGAAATTGTAAGTCGCCAGGCGAATTTGGAATGACAGAAATGGGGTAGCTTCTGTAACTCTTGGGGTTTTTCTAATTTGGTGACTCGCCACTAGCTCGCCAGGCGAACTGCTGGCGAATGGTGATTGGCCAGGCGAAGTGCTGGCGAAGTGCTGGCAAATGGTGATTGGCCAGGCGAAGTGCTGGCGAAAGAGGTTTGGCCAGGCGAATTCTGAAGTGGCCAGGCGAATCTGGCTGTTTCTCAATAAATTCTTTTCTTTAAAAATGCATAACTTTTGATCCGTAACTCGGATCGGGACGTTCTTTATATCGTTGGAAAGCTTATGAAATGTACTTTCTTATGATGATAATTTTGAAATTGTTAGCCGATTAAATAAAGTCGAGAATTTGGGAATAGTGTCATTTACCGACTTTTGTCGTTTTAAATGTGTATATTGGTTGTGTAACATACAATGTGGCATTGATATTAATGTGTATGCCTTGTATGATGTGGTGTAATGATAGTTAATGTGATGACATGTTGTGATGATAAAGTGTGGCCGAAAGGCAAATGAATATGATATGTTGTAATTGGTTTCATATGCATGTTTATGATTACATGTATGGGTGAAAATGCATTGCTTACGTGAAGTTCAATGTATGTTAATTGGTGGTCGTATGGCAAGAAAAATGCATTGTTGGATTGATTTATAATGCATGAATAAAGATGGTGAAATAATTCATATTGATGAATTGTATGTGATTGTAAGAGATGAATGCATGACAATGTTTGTATACATGTATGCATTATAAGAATGTCATGAATCATTTTGTATGTGAAGCATAATGATTGCATTCTTATGTTGAGGGATTCAAAGAGAATTCCGCTATGACATCGTGTGCCTATGTGAGGACCTAAAGCGATGGTTATAGATGATCGTGTGCCCAGTTGGGGACTTAAAGCGATCGGATCGTGTGCCCAGGTGGGGACTTAAAGCGATCGGGTTGTGTGCCCATGTGGGGACCTAAAGCAATCCATAACGTCGTGTGCCCATGTGGGGACCTAAAGCGACGGGTGAATATCGTAGGCCCGACGGGGTGTTACTTGAGTGATCCTCAATAACGAGCGATGGTTCCAGCAGAGTTCTTGAGTGAACTAGTGATGGGATATGAAATCCTGGAGTCGGTACCGCATTTGCATTTGCATAGAGAGTCGTTGTGTCGGTCTCTTTGCATCTGCATGAATTATGATTGCATTGTTATATGCGGAAAGTCATGATTGATTATCTGTGTGGAAAATGGTGATGTACATTTATGATAAATGTATTGTGTATGTTTGATATGCATTAATAAATGGTTGATTTTATGATTGAGCTTATGATAAGCCTTGGGAAATTGTTGTGCAATGGTGTTGGATGTAGTGAATTGTAATTGATATGTTTTGTGTATGAACGTATGCATTGTATAAGAATAGGTGATTATGTGAATATAATCGGTATATGTTTTATGTGTTGGTATTTGATAATTGTGGTGAGAATACTTGATATGTGTATTTTTATGTTGGTATATATAATTATATGCAATTATATTATAATTGTGTTTCTCACCCTTCTGCTGTTTTATAATGCTCTATGAGGCATTGCAGATTAGTGCTGGAGGTTTTTTTGTGAAGCTTAGGACTTCATTCTTTTGGTCGGTCGACTCTAATATGTAGCACCGGGTAGCTAGGATGTATATGATTCTTTTGGGATACATTGTACATGTAACTATGGATGAATGTTTAAGCAAACATGAATTATGTTGGTGGATAATACTTGATGATATATATGTATATATGTTTGAAGTTATTCAATGTCTAGATTTTCCGCTTTTATTCTAGATATTGAGATGTGGGTGTAAGGACGAAGTTCCTCTGTGCAAGTTACCCCACTGTTGCATATCTCTGTTGAGCAGGTGTTGATTATTTTAATTTCAAGTATAATGTGACATGCTTCTTTTATGCCATGCTTTGTAATTACACTCTGATGAAATTTTTAATATATGCCTAAATGATTAATATGTGTTTATTTGGGGGTATAGAAGGGGGTGTTACATGAAGTGGTATCAGAGCCAGTGTTGAGTTAGTTTGTGTCTGTCTTGTTGTTGTTGTTGGTTGAACTGTTGTTTAACCGTGTTGTCGTTGTTGAGAATGATCAGAATATGGCTGGTAGGAACGACAATATTATTGCTGCTGCTATGGAGTCTATGGCTAGAGCTGTGCAAGGTGCAGCGAGCGTGAATGCGAACGATGAGTTTAGAAAGAATCAACCGCCGGTATTCAAGGGAAGATTTGATCCGGATGGTGCTCAGATATGGTTGAAGGAAATTGAAAGGATTTTCCGAGTTATGGGCTGTGCGGAAGAGAACAAGGTAAGGTTAGGAACTCACATGCTGAAGGAAGAAGCCGACGATTGGTGGGTCGGTATGCGTCAAATTCTTGAGATTGATGAGGAGGGAATTACTTGGGATTTGTTTCGTACTGAGTTTCTAAGGAAGTATTACCCTGAACATGTTAAGGGAAAGAAAGAGATGGAATTTTTAGAACTAAAGCAAGGTAGTATGTCCGTTGTGGACTATACTGCGAAGTTTGTGGAATTGGTACAATTTCATCCTCACTATGCGGCGATTACTGCTGATTTTTCCAGATGTGTGAAGTACGAGAATGGTCTACGCCCTGAGATTAAGCAAGCCATTGGTTATCAGAGGATAAGAAGGTTTCCCGACTTGGTGGAATGTAGTAGAATCTTCGAGGAAGATAGCAAAGCTCGTTCTGCTCACTACAAGAGTATGAATGAGAGAAAAGGGAAACAACAAGCTCGTGGTGGTCCTTATGTGACACCCGTTGATAAGGATAAGCATAAGAGTAACTTTGAGAAGAAGTCGAGTGGAGGGGGTGCTAGTACTCCGAAATGTTTCAAATGTGGAGAGATTGGTCATAAATCATTGGAATGTAGGAAGACTCTTGAGAAGTGTTCCAACTGTGGAGGCTTGGGGCATGTTGTCGCCGATTATAAAAGGAACAGGGTGAAGTGTTACAATTGCGGGGAATCGGGTCACATTAGTACTAATTGTGCTAAGCCGAAACAAGCTCAAGCGGGCGGAAAAGTGTTTGCATTGGCGGGCACGGATACTACTGATGCGGATCGTTAGACTTCAGGTACTTGTCTTATTAATGGTAGGCCTTTAGTTGCTATTGTTATTATCGGAGTGACTCATTCGTTTATTTCACATGATTGAGTGAATTGTTTGAATTTGTTGTTTGTTCCTTAGTACCTGATGGGTGTGTGAAACACCGTCAGTACTTTTTGGTTTTCCTGTTCGGTGGTCAGCAGGTGTTAGGATGAGATAAGTGGGGGAGAAGCTGGTACTTCTCCGTGTTTCCTCGGGTGTGGGGCGTTAAGTCGGTGTGTTGTGGATTGTGAGATCGTAAGTGTTATTTGGACAGAGTAGTTTCCGGTTTCAGGAAGGATACAGAGGTAAACTTTATGTCGACTAAGGATTTGTGCCTTAGGTAGTTTTGTGCACAGGATGCAAGAAAGGCTATTATAGTTTAGTGAAGATGGTTTATGCCCCATCATAGTTGTCGGCTGTCTATTGACAAATTGAGGAACTGATCACCCTTAATCTATTGTTAATAGCAGACGGGAATTGTGTTGGATGGGATAGACGTATCTTTCCGGCTTTAATAGTGAAATGGAATACATTGTTTGAAATTAATGAAGGATTATGGATTGATTTTGATGAGTTGATGAAGATTTTCATATTTGAAGACGAGGCAGATTAGAAGTTTTAGTATGTTGGGAAGCGGAGAATTCATGAAAGGATTAGTGTTATTGTGGAGTTGGAATTGGTTACGGTTGTGTTGTGTTGGAGTATTGGAAGTATTATCTTTATAATTTTGAAATTCGAAGTGTTTAGTGATTTCGAGAGTATTGAGTACTTGTTTGGTCCGAAGGAATAGAGTATGAGACAACAAAGACGATTAAGATTCATGGCGAGTTATGAATTTGGTTTGGTTTTGGGAGAGGCAGTTGTTAGGCCTAGTGTGTAAGTCGAAAATCTTTATGTATGTCGGTTTTGATGGCAAGAGAGCTAGAATCATTGAGCAGTTCAGAGACTTGTACCTAGTGAGAGAGGGTTAGACTTTGGAAGCGAGATTGATGGACTCGATAGTTTTGAGCAATCAGAGTGCGCAGTGGAAGCGTGATGTGATCCATTTTATATGAATGTGTGATACTTGTAAGAGTACATAAGTTAGACATTGGAGATATGTTGGAATGATGAGATTATTGGACGTTCCGGAATGGAAGTGTTAAGTGAAAGGTTTAAATTTATTTCGTGGACTACAAGGTAGATGGATGTGTTGGTAATATGTTCGATTGGTGAATCATAGCATAGATATGTGAACAAAGAGGTTGTTCTTGTGGCTAGGATTTCGTGAACGATGTTGTGTCATGGAACTTCCTGTCCTTGTTTGTGTTGTTGCCTCGTCTCCATTGAATTGGTTTGAGTGCGAGTGGTTAATTCCTGTGTGAGGAATTAGTGTTGTGTTACCTACGGCGATGGTAACGATCTTGTTGTGTTTCGGTTCAAGAGTGAACCTGTAAGTCGTGTTTGTGTATTCTTTGAGTTGCGAGTCGGTCGTCAAGTGCATTGTATGGGCTTTGCATCTTGTCGTTATTGTCATCGTGGTCGTGTTGTCGTGGTTGTTGCTGTTAGCTAGGTGGTTTGTTAGTTATGTTATTCATGGTGTGCCTTTCATCGGTCTATGTTTGTTTTGTCGGATGCGAGGGCCGTGTTTGGAGTTGTTGGGATCGGTTATATTTTCGAGGACGAAAATTTCCAAGTGGGGGAGAGTTGTAACGCCCCAGTTTTGATCGTTTTATTTAATCGAGTCGATTTAATTATTTTGAGTATTATATTATTTTTACTTATGACTTTGGTGTGATAATATGTTGTTTTGCATTGTTATTATATTTTATCGCGTTTTGGGAACGTTTGCGGGACAATTGAGAGTAAGGGTATTTTAGTCTTTTCCTAATAATTTACTAAGTTAGAAAAGAAAGAAAATAGAAATATAAGGGGAAGAGAGAAAATAGAGAGAAAAGAAATAGGAAGAAGGAAAGAGAAGAGAAGGGAAAAAGAGAGAAAAGAAGAAAAAGCTTGGAAATCAAAGAAAAACAACTTCTAGGAATCGATTTAATCGGGTAAGGGTGCGAAACTCGATTATTGTATGATTGTGTATGATTATGTATGTGTTTGCTTGGATGTTTCTTGCCTTTCCATGATTTTTGAGGTTTAGGTCGAAAACGATAAAATGATTAGGAATCGATGTTTTTACGGTCGGAAATTGATATAATTTGCGCTGTATGATTACCATGTGTTTATGAATCATTGCTGGTAATTGTTTTGCTGTTGGAATTGATTTGGAATGAAAAATGTGGTTTTTGGGGGTTTTGGAATAGTGTAACCCGTAACAGCATTTTTCTGGTCCTGGTGCGATTCGCCAGGCGAATTGGGAATTCGCCAGGCGGATTAGGACTTGCCACTCGTTCGCCAGGCGAAGTGCTGGCGAAGGGTGATTCGCCAGGCGAAATCGTAAGTCGCCAGGCGAATTTGGAATGACAGAAATGGGGTAGCTTCTGTAACTCTTGGGGTTTTTCTAATTTGGTGACTCGCCACTAGCTCGCCAGGCGAAGTGCTGGAGAAGTGCTGGCGAATGGTGATTGGCCAGGCGAAGTGCTGGCGAAAGAGGTTTGGCCAGGCGAATTCTGAAGTGTCCAGGCGAATCTGGCTGTTTCTCAATAAATTCTTTTCTTTAAAAATGCATAACTTTTGATCCGTAACTCGGATCGGGACGTTCTTTATATCGTTGGAAAGCTTATGAAATGTACTTTCTTATAATGATAATTTTGAAATTGTTAGCTGATTAAATAAAGTCGAGAATTTGGGAATAGTGTCATTTACCGACTTTTGTCGTTTTAAATGTGTATATTGGTTGTGTAACATACAATGTGGCATTGATATTAATGTGTATGCCTTGTATGATGTGGTGTAATGATAGTGCATGTGATGACATGTTGTGATGATAAAGTGTGGCCGAAAGGCAAATGAATATGATATGTTGTAATTGGTTTCATATGCATGTTTATGATTACATGTATGGGTGAAAATGCATTGCTTATGTGAAGTTCAATGTATGTTAATTGGTGGCCGTATGGCAAGAAAAAATGCATTGTTGGATTGATTTATAATGCATGAATAAAGATGGTGAAATAATTCATATTGATGAATTGTATGTGATTGTAAGAGATGAATGCATGACAATGTTTGTATACATGTATGCATTATAAGAATGTCATGAATCATTTTGTATGTGAAGCATAATGATTGCATTCTTATGTTGAGGGATTCAAAGAGAATTCCGCTATGACATCGTGTGCCTATGTGAGGACCTAAAGCGATGGTTATAGATGATCGTGTGCCCAGGTGGGGACTTAAAGCGATCGGATCGTGTGCCCAGGTGGGGACTTAAAGCGATCGGGTTGTGTGCCCATGTGGGGACCTAAAGCAATCCATAACGTCGTGTGCCCATGTGGGGACCTAAAGCGACGGGTGAACATCGTAGGCCCGACGGGGTGTTACTTGAGTGATCCTCAATAACGAGCGATGGTTCCAGCAGAGTTCCTGAGTGAACTAGTGATGGGATATGAAATCCTGGAGTCGGTACCGCATTTGCATTTGCATAGAGAGTCGTTGTGTCGGTCTCTTTACATCTGCATGAATTATGATTGCATTGTTATATGCGGAAAGTCATGATTGATTATCTGTGTGGAAAATGGTGATGTACATTTATGATAAATGTATTGTGTATGTTTGATATGCATTAATAAATGGTTGATTTTATTATTGAGCTTATGATAAGCCTTGGGAAATTGTTGTGCAATGGTGTTGGATGTAGTGAATTGTAATTGATATGTTTTGTGTATGAACGTATGCATTGTATGAGAATAGGTGATTATGTGAATATAATCGGTATATGTTTTATGTGTTGGTATTTGATAATTGTGGTGAGAATACTTGATATGTGTATTTTTATGTTGGTATATATAATTATATGCAATTATATTATAATTGTGTTTCTCACCCTTCTGCTGTTTTATAATGCTCTATGAGGCATTGCAGATTAGTGCTGGAGGTTTTTTTGTGAAGCTTAGGACTTCATTCTTTTGGTCGGTCGACTCTGATATGTAGCACCGGGTAGCTAGGATGTATATGATTCTTTTGGGATACATTGTACATGTAACTATGGATGAATGTTTAAGCAAACATGAATTATGTTGGTGGATAATACTTGATGATATATATGTATATATGTTTGAAGTTATTCAATGTCTAGATTTTCCGCTTTTATTCTAGATATTGAGATGTGGGTGTAAGGACGAAGTTCCTCTGTGCAAGTTACCCCACTGTTGCATATCTCTGTTGAGCAGGTGTTGATTATTTTAATTTCAAGTATAATGTGACATGCTTCTTTTATGCCATGCTTTGTAATTACACTCTGATGAAATTTTTAATATATGCCTAAATGATTAATATGTGTTTATTTGGGGGTATAGAAGGGGGTGTTACACTTATTTCTTCAAATCTAAAGAGATGTTCCAGATCAAAAGAAATCTCTTTCACAACTATATACTTCTTAATCAGCGTGAATTTTTCTATGATTGCTTCATTCAGAAACATATATGAGGGGTAGTTTGGACAAGACGGGGTTGTTTGAGGAGGAGATGATATGGATTGACCATAGGTATGACTTCCCTTTGGTGGTGCCATAATTTCTGCAAAACACAAGTGAAAACAACAACAACCTTTGCTAGAATATGAGAGTATTTTGTGAGAAAAAAAAAAGAGAATTGAGATTGGAATGAAAAAAAACTGGTTGAAAAGTCATTTTTACAATTTCGCATCCAATGCGCCCACGTTAAGGTCAAATGCGCCTGTGTTGGCCAACAATCATTAATCCAACGGTCAAAATCCCTAATGGTCAATTCCTTCAACGCACCAATGTTAGCAGACAACGCAACCGCGTTGGTAGGCAGCGTGACCGCATTTTTTCCAGATTCAAACTCTCTTTTCTGACTGATTTTTTTTGTTCTTTTGCTTTCTCTTACTTTCCTCTTGCACATGCTACCTCCATTACCCTTTTATTGTTCTACACAACAATTAAAAATAAAAAATACCAACACAATAAAATGCAATTCACTTAGGAATTAATAATTAACGAAAATTAAAATTAATTGGTCTGGAAAAAAAGTTAGTGAACCACGGGTTTCCTCCCACGTAGCACTTGTTTAAGGTCACCAACCTGACTCGATACCCTGAGGTTCTAAAAGCATCATAGATTCCATCTCCGATGCTTTGTCAGTAACTGGCAAGGCCTTGAGCTCATTGCTCTTAACAGTGAAGACCTTTGAGTTTCCAAGATCATTCATCGTAAGACTTCCATCTCCATAGATTTTATGAATTATGTATGGTCTAAATTCTTTACATCTAATCCTATATAACAACCCTTTTATTATATATTTCCACCATCGGACCCTTTGTCCCACTCACAATTTTTCCTTTGTCGGTGTCCGATTCTTAAGTGATTGCAACTGTTTGCTCACCTTGTAGCATTGAGGATACTTTGTGGCTTTAAACACATTTAAAAACACTTGTTCTTTATTGAACCTCGGTGCTAACTCACCTAAATCTACATGAACTAAAGCTCGTCTTATTGCGAGGAATGGTCTTCTTATGATTAAACGAATTTCAGCGTCTTCAGGCATGTCCAAAATAACAAAGTCTGCCAGAAAATCAAGATTATCCACCTTAACCAATACATCCTCCAAGATTCCATATGGATATGTTACTGAAAGGCCCGCTAGTGTGAAAGTCATATGAGTAGCCTTCAGCTCTCCACACCCAAGCGTCTTCATCATGGACAGTGGCATCAGATTAATGCTTGCTCCCAAATCGCAAAACCTTGGTAAAATTTTAAAGGTGCAATATAAAATGGGATAGTAAGCCTACTAAGGTCGGTAATTTTAGGTGGAAGCTTCCTTTGGATTATTGCAATACACTCCTAGGCCAAAATAACATTTTCATCATCTCTCAAACATTGTTTTCCAAAGAGTAGTTCTTTCATAAACTTGGCATATACCAGCATTTGGTTCATAGCTTCATAGAAAGGGATATTGACTTGAATCTTTCTCAACATCTCCTTGAAATTTTTGAATTTCTCCTCTTTTTCATCCTTCTTCTTAGCTCACTTTTTCAAGAAAGTGTAAGGAGCCTTAATATAGTCAGGAAGGACAGGGTTAGACTCAGTGTGAATTTGTTTCATGGTTCCCGTCAATAATGAGTTTTTGTCAATAAGTTGGTCAAGAGACCAACATTTACTCTCTTAATCACCTTTTTTCTCGTTATTTCTCCCTCTATTTTTTTCTGTCCACTTCACTTACTAATTTCTCCTAACTATTGTTCTTTTCATCATTAACTCTTATGGGTGTCTCTACCGCTTTACTCAATTAAATAGAACTACAATTGTCATTCTTCTGGTTATCTAAAGTATTATTGTTAAATCCCCTTCCTGAAATTTCCTGGGCTGCTATTTGCTTTGACAATTGACCAATTTGCTCCTCTAGATTTTTTATGGGGGCCTATATGTTCTTATTTGTTGTCATTTGACTATGAACCCTCTCTTATTGTACTTGATTATATTTTGAAAACTCTCTTTAGTGGTAAGCATGAATCCCTTAAGAGTTTCTTCCAAGATTGATGGTTTTTGTTGTGGCACTTGAGTTTCTTGCTGAGCACCTTGAGTGGAATTCAAAGTCTGGCTATTTTTTCTCCACTTGAAGTTAGGATGATCCTTCTAACCTAGATTATATGTATTAGAGTATGTGTTGTTTGTAACACCCCAAATTTGTAAGAATATTTATTTAATTTAATTAAATATACTATTCGTGATTTTTGGTGAATTTTGGTGGTTTGGGCTATGTGTGGAATTTTGTGTAGTTTTGATTATTTATTTAAATAATAGTATATAATAAGGAATATATTAGTATTATTATTAATTTAAATAATATTAGATGAATTAAGGGTAAGGTGGACTTTTGAGGAGGATTAGTGAGGGTAAATTGGGAAAAGCCCATTTTAGAAGCCCAAGAGTAGGTTTAACAAAAAGGAGAGTTTGAGAATGGGATTCATTTTGTTAGACCGTGAAAAGAAGGAAGGAATACGAGAGCTCTGAAGGAAAAAGGAAAAGGTGAGGATTCAAGAAGGTTTCCAAAGACTCAATAGAGAAAGCTCTAAATCGACAATCTAAGGTATGGGGAGTATTGCCTTTCATTGTTTTCAATATAGGGATTCGATGCGTTTAAAGCGGATTTTTGGGGGGTTTATAAGGGTTTGTGGGTTTTTGAGTAAATTGGTGATTTAGGCGTTGTTTTTGTGGATTGATGATGAATATGAAGGATGGAATTGATTTGGATAAAAGTAGGCCTTCAAGGCTAAACCTTCTGTTGATGATATGTGGGATCTTGTATGGGGAAGGGATTTATGAGGTTTATGAGAATCTTGAGAGTTTGTGAAGGTTTAGGTGATTTTGAGTTAGGGTAGTGAAATTATTCGACCTAATAGTCAAAGGTTTTATGCCTTTGATTTCCATGATGCCTTAGGAAGGTTTTGGGGATGTTTTGGGGTGAATTGAGGTTGAACCCGTAAGAATTTGGTGGTCTGAAGTGCTACTGATGCGTAACTGCGATTGCAGGAAATTGCACGTTCGCACAGCGAACGAATCCTTCGCAAGGCGAACCTTCGCCCCAGATTCGCTGGGCGAATAGCGCAGCGAATGCGCGATACTTTTGTTCTGTGATACTGAGATGAAGTTGAGAATGACCTTTGAGTTCGCAAAGCGAACTTTCCAGCGAGTAGCTCGCTAGGCGAATTAGGGTGGCGAGGTGAGACAGAAGGGGGAATTCTCTAGTTTTTGTATGTGATTCTGCGATTCACTGGAAGCTCGCAAAACGAACATCCCAGCGAACTAGTTCGCACAGCAAACTTTGTAGCGAACGACTGCTGTTCGCGAACTTTGTTTTATGTTTCTTGTGCTGTCTTGACATTTGAGCTGTGATTATTCTGATGATTTACCATGATGTTATTGATGATTATAAGATGATGATGTCGTGATGTTTTGATGAATAATTGATGATCTAAATTACTATGAGTTTATTGATGATTATGAACCGTTTATACATGATTTTGAAGGTTAATTGATGACATGAATTACCATGATGTATATTGACGTTATGAGCTGCGTATATGTGATGTTCGATGATCAAATGACGATGTGAATGACCATGAATTATATTGATTGTGAGATGATGATGCATGACTATTTTGATGTGAATTTCCCTGAGTTGTATTAATGATTATAAGATGATGATGCATGATGTTTTGATGAATGAATGACGATATGATGAGATTGTGATGAATGATGATGCACGTAACGACTTGTGTTGATGATGATGATTATGACGTTGTGTATCATGCATTCATAGCATTACAGTGATCTTAGACTTCAGTCTATTGTGGCTTCCATCCCATTGTGTGGATGTGAGGTGGTTTTGACGTGCTCCGGTTCTTGTGTAGAATCGATCCTAATGACGGGGATGTTTAGAGGATGATGGCCTAGTGTCCATCGATTGTGACGATTGGTACCACATGCATGAGTCTAGTTGTGCATTGCATTTATTTGGCATTGATGTGATTTATGATATCGTGATTTTTAATGTTTTCCTTTGATGACCCTGATGATGTTGTATATGATGATGACGCCATTTTATGCATATCCTGTTTTTATATTGATTATAATGAATTGTGATTACTCACCCTGCCTGTTTGAATGTTGCCTCCACGTGGGTAACATGCAGGTGATCAGGATTAGCCGTGGATACCTTCAAGGACCTTTGGAGTTTATTTTACTTTTGGTCAATGTAGAGGGTCTTGCTCTGATAGTGTAACATCAGGTTGGGTCGTTGAGTCGAACCATTGTTAAGTTGTTATTTTGTTGTTATTTGATGACAATGGTTTTATTTTGAAAACCTTTTTATGTTGGATTATTGTGGTTATGGTGGTTCCGCTGCTGTTTGATGGTTTTTGAATTATTCTGAGGAAAACCCGTTGTTTACGGAGCAATTTTGTTTAATTGAATTTATTGAGAAATGTGCACCCTTTGAGGTGGTTCTGATTTTACTCTGATATTTGATTTAATCTGCTGCAATATTTGTGGGGTAGAAATGGTGTTACATTGTTCCTTTGGGAGTTAGCATACTGAACTTATGGATTTTCTATGTTTGGAACACAATGACCGTTAGAATGCTCGCCTACACAAAAATCACGATTTAAGGTCTGTACCTGACTCATATTTCCTTGAGTCAACTTAGAAGCAACTAACTGGTTGGTGAGATTTATTAGTTGGGAGAGTATTGTAGTTTGTATGTCTATAGCTAACACATTTTTTCCTTTCAGAGCTCGCTCGTTTGAGCGGTATTCGTAACGACACATATTTTCAATGAGTGTTTTCACTTCTTCATCAATTTTTTCTCTTAGAGTACCTCTAACTGAGGCATCAATAATCATTTTTGTGGCATTTCTCAATCCTCTCGTAAAGTGTGAAAACTTATCCATTTAACTCAGGTTGTGATTCGAGAACTTCTTGAGTAGCATTTTGAACCTCTCCCAAGCATCTGACAAGGACTTGTAATCATCTAGGCTAGAATTCGTAATTGCAGCTTTTGTTTTGATGAACTGCGCATTAGAATAGTATATTTCTAGGAACTTGTCTTTTAATTCTTTCCATGTTTGTATTGTCACGTTGGGAATACATTCCAACCATTCTTTAGCTCTACTGATCAAAGAAAATCCAAACAAATGCAATTTCACTTAATCATCAGTGATATCTCCTACTGTCTTTCACATGGAGCATGTCTCCTAGAAATTTGAAAGATGTTACTAAGTATCACGAATGGCTTGACCGTCAAACGGATTATCTCTCAAGTCGTGCAAAACAAAAAATTTTAAATCAAATGTCACTGGATTCGTCGGTTGGAATCCTTGTGTGATTTTATCAACATCGATACACCTGTTGTAATCACCAAATGTCTGACATTCTTTTAATCTGCCATTTCAACTTCCTCTTTATGCTGTTTTCAGTTAATAGTGCCTTAATCTTCGCTTTGCAGAGTGCTCTTGTAGTTTTATTGGTCTCTAAATTCAATGACAGAAGCATCAAATATGAATAATTAAAATTAGACTAAAATTAAACAATACCATAGTAGCACTGTTCAATGCAGAACAGACTAAAATTAAAAATTAGAATAATTAAAATTAAACAAAATAAATTAAAACAAGTCACACACTTTGCCTTGTTGAAAATATCAACAATCACCGACTACAACGCAAAAAACTTGATGGACAAATTACTAGCAAATGTACTAGTGTTATTATCGAGTAATAAAATAAATTTGTCTCCACAGGAAATATGAACTAAAATCTAGTACACATCACATTTCTTTAATGGGTAACACAAATCTTCCCAAGGAAGTCCAACACACATCACACTGCCTTAAGAGGCGGTAAGGATTTTCCCAAAGAAGTCCAAAATGCATCTTATTGTAAAAATGTTATTTCTGCTCATAAACATTCAAAAATATTTACATAAGCGGTTAACTATGCCTCCTCAAGAATTACAAATATTCTAAATGTAATATTTAAGACATATAGAGTTTAAAGTTCTGGGTATGCGATGCCCATCAAATTCTTTCAGCTTGTATGCCCCGTGGAGAAGCTTCTAGAATATGCAGAATGGTCCCTCCCAATTGGATTGCAACTTTCCCTATTTTGGTGCTAGAACCACTTTTCTTAAGACCAGGTCGCCCTCTCGCATTTCCTTTAGCATGACTTCGGAATTGTATCTTCTGGAGGCTCTATGTTTGGTGGAAATATTTTGTTAGGCACTCTGATCATATCCAAAGATTTAACCTTGCTATATTATGCATGATGTTTTTAACATGAATGATGAACACATATGTCATTTTTTTGACAATTGATTCAAATATCCTATATGTTTGTAACTAATTATATTCATTAAACCATTAATCAATTTAGATCAATTTTATTTGTTCTTATTCTTAGCAACCTAGAGTTCATAAAGCACCTATTGTTTATTCCATTACATCAGTTCAGATAAACCTCATGTATTAGTTCTTCGCATACAATAAAAAAATAATGAAGAAATCTTATGACTCCTATGTCATTTATACACTAGGAGAATATAGACATTTTGCAAACAAGGCTCATGTTGTTTAAACATTACAATGTAATGCAAATATTTTGAATTACATTGACATACCTAAGAAACTCTTAAACGAAATTGAAACAAGTGAATTTGATGTTTATCTCTTCTCTTTGTTTTCTTTAGGGTTTTATGAATATTTGAGAAATAAAGAGATAGTGAAAATGGTTTTAAATGTGTGAAATCAATTACGCCTTTCTTTCCAAAGGTTATGTAATGGGCATCTCGCTAAGCATGCTTATACCCCACTAGGAGAGATGACGTGCTTCTAGGCTTGTGGTTTTGCACAAAACTTGCTAAGAGGTACTTAGTTCATGCCAAAGTGTACGTAGCAAGAAAATCTTGGTCTTTGTCACGCTGAAAGTTTCCAACACTATTATTTGAGTGATCCTAAAAATAAAAAGTTTCAAAAAAGGGTTGGGTTGTCTTCCAAAAAGTACTTTATTTAACATCCTTATCTTGACCCCTTTAATGTTAGGTCATACCAATCATATAAAAACATACTTCATGGTATTTATTAGAGAGGAGTTGAGAACTTGGAGCAGAGATGTCTTTGGTAGAGGAGATGATGCCATCAACGAACTCAACAAGTTAGATAAGGAGGTGAGTAAGGCTGGCTTCAGCAATTACGGAGAATTAGAGAGAAACAGAGTGCAGGCTAGTGAGGAGGTTTGGAAATTGATAAACTTGAAAGAAGAAGGCTTAAAGATCAAAGCTAAGGAGCAGTGGTTGAGTGATGGAGACAGTAATACGAGGTTTTTCCACAATGCGATTAAAAGAAGAAGGAGGAGAAATGGGATTTGGTTTGTAAACACTGAAACAGGGGTTGTAGAAGATGTGGAAGGTGTGAAGGGAGAGGTCTACAGATTCTTTGAAGCGAATTTTAAGGAGGATAATTCTAACCGTCCTAGATTAGAAGATCTTGATATGAAGAGGTTGTCTGATACAGATAGGGATTGGCTTCAAGGTGAAGTTTCGGATGGAGAAATCAAGGATGCTATTTGGGATTGTGGGGGAGGCAAGAGCCCAGGCCCTGATGGGTTTACTTTTGCGTTTTTCCAAGGTTGTTGGGATATTGTGAAGGTGGAGGTGATTAGCTTTGTGAAGGATTTTTTTGACAGATCTACTTTGACTAAAGCTTTTAAAGCTTCGTTTCTGTCTCTGGTTGCGAAGACGAAGAATCCTCAATCTCTCCTTGACTACAGACCTATCTGTCTAGTTTCTTGTTATCAAAAAATTCTGTCTAAAATCCTTGCTAGTAGGTTGAAGAAAGTGGTTGGTTCAGTGGTTTCTGCTCAACAGTCAGCGTTTATTCCGGGTAGATGCATTTTCGACGGAGTTTTGTTGGCTAACGAGATTATAGACCTTGCTAAGAGAAGAAGAATGAGTTGTCTGATGTTGAAAACTGATTTCGTTCGTGCGTATGATTGTGTCTCGTGGTCTTTTCTTAAGGAGTTGCTCGTGAAGCTTAATTTTGGGGAGAAGTGGGTTGGTTGGATTGGTTCTTTGGTTTGCGACGGTTCTATGTCTGTTCTGGTGAATGGGAGTGCGACAAAAGAGTACAAGGTTCAAAAGGGTTTGAGGCAGGGGGACCCTCTCTCCCTGTTCCTCTTCTTGCTTGTGATGGAGGTTCTGACTGGATTGGTGAATAAAGTTGAGGAACTTGGTCTGTACAAAGGTTTTTATGCAGGTTGTTGGGTGTGAAAATGTGTTTATTTTCATAGTTTATTTTGACACCTTTTAAGCTCTTTTAATTGCTTTACTCGGGAAACGACTTATTATTTAAGCAAAACTTGCATTTTTTGTGAATAGATGGTGTTTTGATGTGTTTGCTACTTTTTGCAAGAACTCTGGTATTTTGATCGCGAATCGTTTTCGCCTGATTTTGAAGTGGTGAAATTTCTAAGTTTTGGTCATGAGGCCTCTTGACCGCCCGGCGCAGCAGAGGCGGTTGGGCACCCCCAAATTCCATTTCTTCATTTCAAAGTTCCAGAGAGTTGGCACTGATGCACCTCATGATTTCGCCCGGCGAAAGGTTTGCATCGCCCGGCGCTTGGGAAGTTTCGCCCGGCACTCCACAGGCGATGCCTCATCCCATGTTTTCTCCAATTTTCCAGCCAAGTTCCAGAAGGTTGGCATTGCTGCGCCTCCTGCTTCGCCCGACCATTTTTGCATCGCCCGACGCTCTAATCCTTTCGCCCGGCGCTTTTTACAAAATATCTTTGCCACTTTTGGCTTTGTGGTTGTCACGTGTGATGAAAAGTGGGCTTCGCCCAGCCCAAAATTGCACCGCCCAGCACTCCTTTCTGGCCTGAACTTCTATTTAGGCTAATGTTTGTATCATTTTGGAAGTACCACATACTACTTTTCTTCTTCTCACTTGGTAACTTAGATATTTTGGAGAGAAAAACTCCATTAAAACCCATTTTCTTGCTTTCTTAGTTTTTATGCTTCAATCTTTGATTCTTGAAGATTGATGCTCCAAAAACTTTGTCCATTACTTGTTGCTCAAGCTACCATGAAGATGAGTAGCTAATTTCTCTTTTGTGTCAAGGTTAGATGTAGGTAAACCTTTCCTTTGTATGTATATGGATTGATTCTAGTTTGTGAACTCTTAGATGATGAATGTATGGTGAAAAACCTTGTTTCTATGTTTATTCTTTGTGTTGGTTCATGATTGAGAAATATGCTCCAACTCTTTACCTAGGTTTTTCATCCTTCAATGTCCATTAGCTAGAGATAGTAATGTGTGTTGATGTTCACCAAATATTGAACTTTAATGTTGTTATTTTGATAGTTTGTGTGAGAAATCAACAAAGGATCAAAATGGCAAAACTCACAATATGTGTTAGAGATAAATATATTGGGAGGATATGTGATTGTATTTATCATTTAACCGAGTTCACTAGCTTATCGATTATATACGTACAAAGTGGTTTGTCGAACCCTAATCTTGACATGCTTTTATAAACCGTTAAAACAACCTCTTTACCGCTTTTAATTAATTAATTTGAATGCAAACGCTACGAGACCAACCTAAAACCCCTGGTTACTTTAAAGTTTGAAACGTTACGACTGTAGAACGGCGGTAATATCACGAACAATCTCTGTGGAACGATAACTAAAACCGGAACTCTATTTGTATTTCAACAAATTGGCGCCGTTACCGGGGATTGTTATTTGATATTGCAAGCATTGCAATAGTTGTGAAGTTTTAGACTTGTTACAAATTTTCTTGTGCTTGTTGATTTGTTTTGTTTAAGTGTGCAGACTTTGTTTATGCGAGGGCAACTACCGGGGGACCAACTTCTATTCGATCCTGAGATTGAAAGAACCGCTCGTAGACTCAACAGCAGAACTAGACGGAGGAGGCAACTTGCGAGACAAAGACAAGAGCAAGAAGGAAGTTCTACTACAACACCACCACCATTCACACCAATCATGGCGCAACCACCTCCACCTCCCGCATCCACACCTTGTGTGAACAGTCCACGACATACTGCTCAGTTTGCCAACAACAATCAAGGAAGGCAAGCCGAGATGAAAACTGGAACTTTGAACTTGTTGTATGGAAGTCCATTCACCGGAATGGACCATGAAGACCCTTTTGCGTTTCTCACAAAATTCTATGAGATTGCATTAGCGGCCGGTGTAGATCAGGCACAAGAGTTACCTCTCTTTAAAAGATTATTTCCGCATGCTTTGCTTGGCGAGGCAAAGGATTGGTACCTCGATCAAACTCCCACCGTGATGACCGATTGGAATGTCTTGGAGGAAAAATTCATTGAACGGTTCTTCTCTCATAACCGTTTCATGGAGTCAAAAACCGCAATTTCAGTGTTCTCTCAAGGCACTAATGAATCCCTCAATGAAGCATGGGAACGATTCAAGTCCATGCTTCGCAAATGTAAAGGTCATGGGTTTGATGATCTAACACAAATTCATATCTTCAAGAATGGTCTCCAACCAAATTGCAAGACATTATTGGATGCCACGTCTGGAGGATCTTTGTTATCAAAGAATGCTGAGGAAGCAACGGATATTATTAATAGAATGGCTCTAAACGATCTTCAAAGTAAAAGTCGTGGCAACTCTCAAAAGAAGCCCGGTGTCCTTGAATTGGGAACTAACGATGCGATCCTTGCGCAAAACAAGCTTATCTCTCAACAAGTGGGGCTTTTGACTCAACAAATCAAAGAAATAAAGGAGCCGAGCAAAAGTAAGCAAGTAGCTTGTTGTGAACTTTGTAAAGGGGAGCATGACACCGGATTTTGTCCTCCTCCGGGTTTTGAAGATGTGAACTATATGGCAAATCAAAGGCATTATCAAGGTTGACAACAACAACCTTACCAACCACAACACAATTCTCAACAAAATTATCAAGGAAATCAAGGATTTCAACCGCGAGCAAATTATCAAAATAATCAAGGTTATGGTGCCGGTCCTTCAAACCGGCAAAATCCGTATCAACCTCCACCCCCTCCGGTTGCTAGCTCAAAGTTGGAAGACACTTTAAACCAATTCATGCAAATGTCAATGGCCAACCAAAAGAGTAGTGACGCGGCGATTAAGAATCTTGAAAACCAAGTGGGGCAACTTGCCAAGCAAATTGCCGAACAACAATCGGGTCCTTCCTTTTCCGCGAATACTCAAGTGAATCCTAAGGAGCATTGCAAGGCGATTGTTACTAGAAGTAGGAAGGAGTTGGAGAAAGAAAAGGAGAAAATGTGGAGAAAGAAAAACTTGATGGTTTTGTGGAGGATTGTAGTGATGAGGAAGTAGTTGAAAATAAAAGTGAAAATGAAGGTGTAGTTGAAAATAAAAGTAAGGACATGGTTGAAGTTGAAAATAATAGTGGTGAGGAGTTGAAGAAAAAGGAGAGACTTAGGAGAGTGAAGAGGGGAAAGGAACTAGTGAGCGCTATTCCGATCCAAAACTTACCATATCCTCATGCTCCTTCAAAGAAAGAAAATGAGAGGCACTATGCGCGTTTCATGGACATCTTCAAGAAATTACAAGTTAACATTCCGTTTACCGAAGCTTTGGAACAAATGCCAAAGTATGCAAAGTTCATGAAAGACATTCTCACGAAGAAGCGGAGGTATTCGGAACCGGAAACTATTGTTCTTGACGTGAGTTGTAGTGCCATCATCCAAAGAACTCTTCCTAAAAAAGAAGTTGACCCGGGGCGTGTGACTTTGCCGGTTACCATTGGTGACGTCTATGTTGGAAAGGGCTTAATTGATTTGGGCTCGAGCATTAATCTTATCCCATTGTCCATTGTAAAGAAGCTTGGGAACATTGAGATGAAAGCCATTCGTATGACTTTACAATTGGCCGACAAGTCCACAACTCATCCTCATGGGTTAGCTCAAGATGTCTTGGTAAAATTTGACAAATTTTTCTTCCCGGTTGATTTTGTTGTTATCGATATGGAGGAAGATGACGATGCACCTTTAATTCTTGGCCGACCTTTCATGAAAACCGCCCGAATGATGATTGATGTGGATGACGGTTTAATGAAGGCGAGGGTTCAAAATGAAGAGGTTTGTTTTGATCTTTTTGAAGCTATGAAGCATTCAAAGGATAAACATGATAGCTTTCGGATCGATGCAATTGAAGAAGCAACGTTGGAGGTTTCTAAGCATGTACATGAAATCTCTCCTTTAGAAATGGCTCTTAATGATTCTTTTGAAGTGTTTTCCGAAGAAGAAGAAAGAGCTCTTGAGGATTGTTTAAAAGAACTTGAATCCCTCAAAGAGTTGCAACCATGGGAGGTATAACCGGAAGAGTTAAAGAAGGATGTGAAAGATGAGAAGTCACCACTTGAATTGAAGGTCTTGCCTTCTAATTTAAAATACGCGTTTCTTGATAACGGTGGTAACAAGCCAGTTATCATTAGTAACGTTTTGTCAAAAAACGAGGAAGGCCGTCTAATTCATGTTTTGAAGAAATACCAAGATGCTATAGGTTGGGTCCTTTCCGATTTGAAAGGAATTAGCCCGGCTTATTGCATGCATCGTATCTTGATGGAAGAAGATTTCAAAGCGGTAGCCTAACCACAACGCCGCTTGAATCCAACAATGAAAGAGGTGGTGAGAAAATAAGTGGTTAAGCTATTGGAAGCCGGTATGATTTACCCGATTTCCGATAGCGCTTGGGTTAGTCCAGTCCATGTTGTGCCAAAAAAGGGAGGAATGACCGTGATTCGTAACGAAAAAAATGAGTTGGTCCCGACAAAAACAGTGACGGGGTGGAGGATGTGCATTGATTATAGAAGGCTCAACACCGCGACAAGGAAAGATCATTTTCCATTACCATTTATGGACCAAATGTTAGAGAGGTTGTCCGGGCAGCAATTCTATTGTTTCTTGGATGGATATTCGGGGTATAACCAAATTGCGGTTGACTCGGCGGATCATGAGAAGACGACCTTTACTTGTCCCTTTGGCATTTTTGCGTATCGTAAGATGCCTTTTGGTTTATGTAATGCGCCGGCAACTTTCCAACAGTGCGTTCAAGCTATCTTCTCCGACCTAATAGAAAAGACGATGGAAGTGTTCGTGGACGAATTTTCGATTTTTGGAGGCTCATTTGAGTTATGCTTGACAAATTTGGAAACCATTTTAGAAAGGTGTGTGAAGACAAATCTAGTGCTAAATTGGGAGAAGTGTCACTTTATGGTGACGGAGGGAATTGTGCTCGGCCACAAAGTTTCGTCCAAAGGACTTGAGGTTGATAGAGCGAAAGTTGAAGTGATAGAGAAGTTGCCTCCTCCGACCAACTTAAAAGGGATCCGAAGTTTCCTTGGGCATGCCGGATTTTATCGGCGTTTTATCAAAGACTTTGCAAAGGTGGCTAGACCATTGAGCAACTTGCTAAGCAAGGAACAGGTATTTCTTTTTAACGATGAATGTCTTCACGCTTTCGAAATTTTAAAAGAAAAGTTAGTTACCGCTCCAATAATAATCGCTCCAAATTGGATTTTGAATTTTGAACTTATGTGCGATGCGAGCGATTATGCTGTTGGAGCGGTACTTGGTCAGAGGAAGGAAAAAAGTTTCCATGCCATACACTATGCAAGTAAAGTTTTAAATGAGGCACAAGTTAATTATGCCACAACCGAAAAAGAATTACTTGCTATTGTGTATGCGCTTGAGAAATTTAGATCCTACCTCATCGGGTCAAAAGTATTGTTTACACCGACCATTCGGCGATCAAGTATTTGCTGACCAAACCGGATTCGAAGCAAAGGCTCATCCGATGGATCCTTTTATTACAAGAGTTTGATTTAGAAATAAAAGATAAAAGGGGTTTGGAAAATTTGGTGGCAGATCACTTGTCTCGCCTTGTCAATGTTGAGGTCACCATAGCTGAAAAGGAAATCCAAGAGGAATTTCCTGATGAAAAACTTTTTAAAGTCCAAATTAGGCCTTGGTTTGCAGATTTTGCTAACCATAAGGCTACTGGTTGGGTGCCCGAAGACCTAACTTGGAACCAAAAATGGAAGTTCCTTTCGGATGCTAGTTATTACGTGTGGGACGACCCGTATTTGTTTAAGTTAGGAAGTGACAACCTTTTGAGAAGGTGTGTCACGAGTGATGAGGCTCAAAGCATTCTTTGGCATTGCCATAACTCTCCGTATGGAGGCCATTTTAATGGTTCGAGGACGGCCACTAAAGTCCTTCAATCGAGCTTTTATTGGCCTTCTCTTTTTAAAGACGCACATCTCTATACCAAAAGTTGTGACATGTGCCAAAGAACTGGTGGAATTGGACAACGAGATGAAATGCCTCTCCAAAACATACAAGAGGTAGAAATTTTTTATTGTTGGGGCATCGATTTTGTTGGTCCATTTCCACCATCTTTTGGAAATGAATACATGTTGGTTGCAGTTGACTATGTTTCGAAGTGGGTTGAGGCGATTGCCTCACCTAAGGCGGATGGCAAAACGGTGATAAAATTTTTAAAGAAATACATTTTTTCCCGTTTTGGCACTCCTCGGGTGCTCATTAGCGATGGTGGGTCACACTTTTGTAATACACCTCTCGAAAATGTCTTAAAACACTATGGTGTATCACATAAGGTGGCGACCCCTTACCACCCGCAGTCGAATGGTCAGGCTGAGGTAACAAACCGTGAGGTCAAAAGAATCCTAGAAAAAATAGTGTCAAGTTCGAAAAAAGATTGGTCGCAAAAATTGGACGAGGCTTTATGGGCATATCGCACTGCTTATAAAGCTCCAATAGGTCTAACTCCGTTTCAATTGGTTTATGGTAAAACTTGCCATTTACCGGTTGAATTGGAGCATAAGGCTTTGTGGGCCTTGAAAATGTTAAATTTTGACAAGGACTTGGCCGGTACCAAAAGAAAAGTGCAACTTCTTGAGCTGGAAGAAATACGTAATGCAGCATACCACTCAAGTTGGTTGTACAAAGAAAAAGTGAAAGAATACCACGACAAGAAGCTCCGGCAAAAGGACTTCAAGGCTGGACAATTGGTGTTACTGTTTAACTCTCGGTTAAGACTCTTTCCTGGAAAATTAAAATCCAAGTGGTCCGGGCCTTTTCGTGTGAAGGAAGTGAAAAACTTTGGAGCGGTTGTTATCGAAGACTTGGAAAAGAAAGACTCTTGGACCGTAAACGGTCAGCGTCTAAAAATTTACCTTGTAGGGAATTTCGATCGCGCTTCAAGTTCTGTTCTCCTTGATGTTCTTAATTGAGCATCTTGGACCGTCGAGCTTATCCGACGTTAAACAAGCGCTTGTTGGGAGGCACCCAAACATTGTAAGTATTCCCTTTGATTTCTTGATTTTTAGTGTTTTTGAGTGTTGCTATACTTTTTGATGTTGTATGAATCTTTCTGCATACATTAATCAGGAGCTTTGGTGCATTTGCTGATCTGCTGCGCCAAAGCAGAAAAAAAATTTCTGGTATAAAGCGCCCGTCGCTTTAATTGTGTCGCCCGGCGGTGGTTTGTTTGATGGCCCCTCCTGGGCCAGGCGTGAGAATATGGGGGGATATGAAGTGGTTTGTCTTTTGAATTTTTTCTGAGGGTTTTAATTTTAATTATTATGAATTTATTGGGGCTTTGACCATTGTGCCCCTTCTTGCTTTAAAACCCTTGGAAAGTGTTTTGTTGGTTTTATCTCTCATTTGGAAAACTCAAGAATTGTCTCTCCCTCTGCTCTCACGAATTCTCAACTTCAGTTTCTTTTTCTCAGCACTCAAGGTATGCATGTTATTGTTTTGCTTTGAATAATGTTCTTTTCATCATTGTGTCATTAAAAACCTTTTGGGTTGTTTGATTTTGAAGATGACTTACTCAAACCCTCACTCAATTTCATTTTCTAATTGAGAAACAAATTGATTTTGAAGCAAATTGCATGTTCTAATTTTCTTTCATGATTTCTGTTAATTTTCTGGTGAGGGTTTTGAGTAAGTGTTGAAGTGTTTTAATTTTTTTCTGGTATGGGTTTTGAGATTTTTGGTTCTTTACTGCTATGGGGTTTGATATTTTTCTGGTATGGTTTTGTAACATTCTGCTGCTGCTGATGTGTATAATTTTTTTTTTCTGGTTTTCGTGATGTCGCCCGGCCCTTGAGAGGCGCTGCATCGCCTGCTTATCGCCCGACGGTTGAGGGGCGATGCGTCGCCTGCATGTCGCCCAGCGGTTTAGGGGCATTTTTCCCTGTTCTGATCTTTGCATGCTGTTCCATTCTTGTTTTCTGAAAGGGCTGATGGTCTTTTGTCTTTGCATGCTGTTATTGTTGTTTGTGTTGCAGATGGCTTCTTTTGGACGTCAACGGCGAGGAACGAAGAAGAGAAGTGTAGAATCCACATCCAATGTTCCAACGGAATTCGACAGCTCCCGATTTATCTCCGCTTACCATGAATCAAGGATCAAGTCTCTAGAGGGCAGAATTATCCTCTCTGAAAAGAAGTTTGCTATCAACCGTGAGGGGGATTATCGGCGAATTTAGGCCATATTTGAAAAGAAAAGGTGGGAAGTTTTGTTGAACCCTGTTGATCGTGTTTGCTATCAGCTGATAAGAGAATTTTATGCAAACGCGATTCAGCCCGAAGGCAAATTTTACAGGTTCAAAACCTTCGTAAGGGGCAGGGAAATTAGCTTTAGCCGAGATTCCATCAACAAAATCTTGGGAAAGCCGAGTTCCTTGGGTAGCTTGCAAACCGACGAGTACTCGAAACTGTTAACAAATTTGCATGATCACCAGGCTGTTGGTAGTGTGCTTTTAAAACCGGGGTGCAAGGTGGATAAAAATGCTAAAGGGGAGCCAATTAAGTATAGTCGGAAGTACATGACTCCGGAGGCACAGGTCGTCCTCCTTTTGCTGTGTTACAATGTCAAGCCGCGACATCAACGTTCTTCTGTCCCGCTTGATGTAGCACTCCTCATGTACTGTATTATGACGGATAAAGAGGTGGATGTTGCCCAGGTCATAGCTGGGGAAATGAAAAATTTTGTTGAAAATACCCGGAAGCCAGGAGTTCATGATGATGCTTCTATTATTTTTCCTTGTTTGGTTCAATCTTTGATCTATCAAACTGATATCCTCATTCCAAGTGTGATTAACGAAAAACTGAAGTTTTTGGTTGATGACAATTATTTGGATCGATTTTGTAAACCAAAGGAGGAAAGGAAGAAGAAGGCAGCAGCAGAGAAGGGAAGTAGTTCTGGTGTCCAGGCGGATACAAGTGACTCATCCATTTTCGATATGAAAGCGACATTCAACTACACTTGGGACATGGGTGAGTCACTCAACAGGTCTAACCAATTTAATTTTGATTGTATGCAGCAGTTATATTATTATCAGACGCACCAGGCGGAGTACCATCCTTTTCTTACAAGGGAGGCGTACGACGCTTATGCAAATTGGCCTGGGGACAGGCGCCCATTCTTTTCGGAGGGGGCAAGCACCGGTGGTGTTGTTGCGGAGGATAATGATGATGATGATGATGATGATGGTGATGAGGGCATGGATGAGATGCAGGATGATCTCAATGCGTTCATTAATTAGGCTTCAAAGTGAAGGAATTTAATTTTATTTTCAGTTTTAGTATGAACTTTTATTTTCAGTTTTAGTATGAACTATTGTTTCAGTTTTTAGTATGTACTTTTGGATCGCTGTGGCGAGTACATTTTCGGTGTTGTTAGCACCATAACTATAATATTTTAAGTTGGTTAAATTTGGTTTAGTATAAATTCTGTTTATATAGTGTTAAATTCTGTTTTTTTTATGATGGTTGTCCTTGAAATGTTGGAAAATTTTGTGTGTTAACACAAGGAAGAGAAAAGATTACCTTGTTGGCCTTCAACATGGATGGTGATGATATTATTCTTGATGGTGTGCACAACCAAAGTTTGGAATTTTGTGTGGTAGAATCATAGTGTGAATGTGAAGTTTTTACTTTTTGTAAAGTTTGTCAATGCAATGTTTGGTAAACTCTTGTTCGATGTGATTCAATTAGGACATAACCATATATGTGAGTGCCTTCCATTGTTCAAAAATTAATGAGGGATTTTAGTAATTCTTGCTTACTCAAACTTTTTATGTTTAATCTTACTTTTTGTTTTGAATTATGGAAACTTTGAAATGATCAAGGCAATTTTTGAGTATTATGAGTAGAACCACTTTTCCAAAAATTCACTTCAATATTACCTTGTGAGTGTGTGAACATTTGATACCTCTCTTGAGACTATAATGAAAAAAAAAATTGTTTTCTTGAAGCATGAACCCTTACTTTAACCGTTTGGATGAGCATTTTGAATTGAGACATAATATTGTTGAAGTTGGGGAGATTTGTTCATTTTGATAAAAGAAGAAGGAATTGTGGGCAATGCATTCTCAAAAGATTGAAATAGAATAATTATAAAATAAAAAAAAAGAAGAAAAGGATATAATAAATAAATAAAATTGTGAAATTCAAAAGAAAGAGAAATAGAATGCATTGTGAGAAAAGTTGGGAAGTTTGAGCATAAAGGATTGTTTCGGAACAGAAAATGCTCGTCACAAAATATACCCCTTTCGTGTTCAATGGCCGTGTACATATGTCCCTTATTTCTTAACCCGGCCAAGTTTCAACCTATAAAAGTCCTTTTGTGATCATTGTTTTCATTTTT
Source organism: Lathyrus tuberosus (assembly GCA_022829125.1). Classification (NCBI taxonomy): domain Eukaryota; kingdom Viridiplantae; phylum Streptophyta; class Magnoliopsida; order Fabales; family Fabaceae; genus Lathyrus; species Lathyrus tuberosus. The sequence continues at coordinate 12,002,137 of JALAZF010000034.1, forward strand.
GCTTGATTAATTGTGAGATGAGTGCATAAATTGTTTTGGATGTGGCATTGTTGCTTTGAGTTTGTTTTGTCCTTTGTATATATTGAGCTAGGCTCATTTGAATAAGTTAGGTGATTCGTTTCGAACTTGAGGATACTTTGTGTTGCATTGTATGATTTTATGATTAAGCTAAAGTCATATTCATGTTTTGATCCTATGTATATTTTGAAAAATTTTGCGCGTGCATCTTTCGAGTTTGAACCATTTATGGTTTCGGGTAATTTGGTATTTGGAAATCTTGTTTGTGTTTGATCAACACTTACTTTTGTTTGAGGAAAAACAAAGATGCAAATTGGGGAGAGTTGTTGGGCGTGAAAATGTGTTTATTTTCATAGTTTATTTTGACACCTTTTAAGCTCTTTTAATTGCTTTACTCGAGAAACGACTTATTATTTAAGCAAAACTTGCATTTTTTATGAATAGATGGTGTTTTGATGTGTTTGCTACTTTTTGCAGGAACTCTGGTATTTTGATCGCGAATCGTTTTCGCCTGATTTTGAAGTGGTGAAATTTCTAAGTTTTGGTCCTGAGGCCCATTGACCGCCCGGCGCAGCAGAGGCGGTTGGGCACCCCCAAATTCCATTTCTTCATTTCAAAGTTCCAGAGAGTTGGCACTGCTGCGCCTCATGATTTCGCCCGGCGAAAGGTTTGCATCGCCTGGCGCTTGGGAAGTTTCACCCGGCACTCCACAGGTGATGCCTCATCCCATGTTTTCTCCAATTTTCCAGCCAAGTTCCAGAAGGTTGGCATTGTTGCGCCTCCTGCTTCGCCCGGCCATTTTTGCATCGCCCGGCGCTCTAATCCTTTCGCCCGACGCTTTTTGCAAAATATCTTTGCCACTTTTGGCTTTGTGGCTGTCACGTGTGATGAAAAGTGGGCTTTGCCCAGCCCAAAATTGCACCGCCCAACACTCCTTTCTGGGCTGAACTTCTATTTAGGCTAATGTTTGTATCATTTTGGAAGTACCACATACTACTTTTCTTCTTCTCACTTGGTAACTTAGATATTTTGGAGAGAAAAACTCCATTAAAACCCATTTTCTTGCTTTCTTAGTTTTTATGCTTCAATCTTTGATTCTTGAAGATTGATGCTCCAAAAACTTTGTCCATTACTTGTTGCTCAAGCTACCATGAAGATGAATAGCTAATTTCTCTTTTGTGTCAAGGTTAGATGTAGGTAAACCTTTCCTTTGTATGTATATGGATTGATTCTAGTTTGTGAACTCTTAGATGATGAATGTATGGTGAAAAACCTTGTTTCTATGTTTATTCTTTGTGTTGGTTCATGATTGAGAAATATGCTCCAACTCTTTACCTAGGTTTTTCATCCTTCAATGTCCATTAGCTAGAGATAGTAATGTGTGTTGATGTTCACCAAATATTGAACTTTAATGTTGTTATTTTGATAGTTTGTGTGAGAAATCAACAAAGGATCAAAATGGCAAAACTCACAATATGTGTTAGAGATAAACATATTGGGAGGATATGTGATTGTATTTATCATTTAACCGAGTTCACTAGCTTATCGATTATATACGTACAAAGTGGTTTGTCGAACCCTAATCTTGACATGCTTTTATAAACCGTTAAAACAACCACTTTACCGTTTTTAATTAATTAATTTGAATGCAAACGCTACGAGACCAACCTAAAACCCCTGGTTACTTTAAAGTTTGAAACGTTACGACTGTAGAACGGCGGTAATATCACGAACAATCTCTGTGGAACGATAACTAAAACCGGAAATCTATTTGTATTTCAACACAGGTGAAGACGCTTGCTTTAAGGTAACACACTTTGCGGATGACACGTTATTTTTTGGAGAGGCGAATTGGGATAATTTGTGGAGTCTCAAGTCAATCCTTAGAGGGTTTGAGTTGGTTACAGGTCTGCAAGTGAATTTTTATAAGAGTAAGATTGGTGGAATTAATGTGAATGAAGACTTTTTGTCGTCTGCTGCTATGTTTCTCAATTGTGATTCTATGAAGCTTCCTTTCTCTTTTCTTGGAGTCACTATTGGGGATAGTCCTAGGAAGGTGTTCGTGTGGAGGGATCTCGTGGAAAGAGTTAAATCTAGGCTGGCGGATTGGAAAGGAAGGTTTCTCTCAATTGGTGGAAGACTTATTCTAATAAAGTCTGTGATTAGTGTGTTACCCCTCTATGCGTTTTCATTCTACAAGGTGCCGGTTGGGGTTCTAAAGGTCCTCCAAAGTATTCAAAGTAGGTTTCTTTGGGGGGGGGGGGGGGGGTTTGAAGATAAGAAGAAAGTTCACTGGGTAGATTGGAGAACGATTTGTCGTCCGATTTCAAAAGGTGGTCTTGGTATTAGAGATCTGGATAGTTTTAACAGGGCTCTTTTATTAAAATGGAAGTGGAGGATGGTTAATAAAGAGGCTTGCGAATGGAAGAGGCTTTTGGAGATCAAGTATGGTAACCTTGCTCTGAATATTTGTTGCCTAGGGGAAGAGGTTGGTAGCATATTCGAATCTATTTGGTGGAGGGATTTGCGTGATGTTAGCTATAACAAATCTCTGGATAGTGATGTTTTCACTTCTTCTGTTTCTGTGTTGGTGGGTGATGGAGCTAATACGGAGTTTTGGCACTCGAAGTGGGCGTTAGATCTCCCTCTGAAAGAGATTTTCCCTAACTTGTTTCAGTTTTCTGTAGGTAATCTTTGTTCCGTTAATAGTTGCGGTGAGTGGAATGGTGACGTTTGGACTTGGAAGGTTCAGTTAGAAGAATTTCCTGCAGGTTCGGTCATGGCGAGGGAAGATGAAGAATTGAGTGATGTCTTCAGGTGGGAGCCAGGCATCGTTGTTGGAAATTTGTCAGGATTCACTGTTAAATCTTGTTACGATTTGTTGTGGGTTCTTAGAGAAGAAACGGAAGAGGAAGTTGAAGGATCAACTGTCATGAATAAAGTGTGGAATTCTAAGCTTCCATTGAAAGTGAAGGTGTTTATGTGGCGAGTGGCGAGGAATCATTTACCAACGAAGGATCAATTAGCTAGGCGTGGTGTGAGGTTTGTTGTGAATGAGGCAGGTTGTAAGGTGTGTGGTTGCGAGGTTGAAACTTTGAATCATGTCTTGTTGGAATGTCCTAAAGCGTTGGAAGTATGGAAGGGAATGAAGAGTTGGCTGGGAATTAGAAGTAGTGGATTTGGGAGTTGGTTTGAATTTGCAGGGTCGTACCTTGAGACGATCAGGTAATATTCTGGTAGTTTAGCTGGAGTTTTAATTTGGTGTTCTGTTGCTTGGACCCTTTGGTATAACAGGAATGTTGTGTGTTTTGAATTTAAAAATGTAGGCGTTATGGATATTTTGAATAGTATTAAGTACTTTAGCTGGAAATGGATCAGTTCTGGTAGGAGCTTTACCGGCATCCATTTTTACGATTGGTACACTGTCCCTATAGTGTGTTGTAAAGGGATTTAGTGTCTCTGCTTTGTGAGGGTTTCTGCACCCCTTGTGCAGGTTGTTTTATAGTATCATTGCTTTCAAAAAAAAATACTTCATGGTATTTGATCTTTACCTTTACTTGAACTTTCTCAATATCCATGAGCATTCTTGCGGTCTTCATGAAGGGTTTTCTAAGATAAGAGGTATGTTTGGATCTTCCTTGACGTCCACCGCCATGAAATCTACATAAAATGATAATTTTCAATTTTAATGATAAAATATTTAATTATTTATAATGGCTTCTTGGATATTTTGTCAGGCATTTGTAATGTTACATGGTTGGTTATATCTGGACACTACGCCAAACAAGACCTTAGACAGCGCTTTTTTTGGCCTTAGACAGCGCTTTTAAGCGCTATCTAAACCTGTGCTGCTAAAGGTTTAGACAGCGTTTTGGGTAATACCAAAAGCGCTGTCTAAAGGGGGGTATATTTTCACAAAAAGCGCTGTCTAAGACCCACCTTTTTTAACTTTTTAGGTATACCTTAGACAGCGCTTTTGGTGAAAGCGCTTTCTAAGCCCCACCTTTTTGAACTTTTTTAGGCATACCTTAGACAGCGCTTTTGGTGAAAGCGCTTTCTAAGCCCCACCTTAGACAGCGCTTTTAGTGTAAAGCGCTGTCTAAGGTATACGAAAATTTTTATATAAATTTTTTTAAACCACAATTTTTACCAGGTTTTTCAACCAGAATTTGACCTGTTTTTCAACCATTTTTTTTCCAGAAAAATACAACAATTTGGAGATTCAAATCAATCCAATTTGACCTATTTGAATGTACCAATTTACACCAAAATTATATATCCAAAACAATTGGCAATTCAAACCAATATATATATATATATATATATATATAGAGAGAGAGAGAGAGAGAGAGAGAAATGTACATATTACTTATACTAGTACTTTTGCATCCAACCAAAGCATTGCTTCAAATCTACATAGGTCCTGAAAGAACACAAAGATTGTAATTCAATTAAAAGAATACATCAACAATGTCTATAGTTAGAAAGTTACACATATTTAAATTCTCATCAATTAAAGTAAGAGTACAATATTATACCTGATAAAACTCCGAGTTCCATAATGTATTGACACCAATCCTCTTTAATTTCATCCAATTGAGAAATTGAGTAATGAGCACACTTGCATTCTTCAAAGTACTACATAATAATATAACATAGTTTGATTTAGTTTTAACTATTTCATTATATGAGAGATATGTGTTAAATATTAAAATAACTCATAAGTTAGAAATACATACATCAGATGGAATCTCTATTCGATCCAAAATAAGAGTGTCTCTCATAAACCTCAACATGAAATATCCGCAATCTATTTCATTACGTTGCCGAGGACACTACAAATGAAAAGAAAATATGGATAAATCCTAAGTTTTATCAAGTAGCATCACTAATATATAATAAAACATGTGATAATTAATATACCTTCACTCTATTCCATGTAATGGGGTTGACTCTCCCCTTTGGTACTTGGCCATCTCGTCGTGCTCGGAAAGCTTGAATAACGCTAATAAAATATAAATGAATATTTAGAACAATTCACATAAATAAATAAACAAACAAATAAATATACACATTCATATTTAGAACAATCTCACTTACGTGTCAATACATTTCTTCATATCCGGGTATGTTGTCCAATCATTTCCTAACGAATCCAGATAATACACCACTTCTCTGCTAGGATTAATTGCGACCAACAACTAATGTCCACTGTAAGATTAAACAAGTGTTAGATGGAAACTTTCTACACGACGTCAAAATACAAAAACACTATAATAGATGAATTTAGAATGAAAATCTAACCCAGTATTAAAGGGTAAAAGGAACAACTTTTTCGTTTCTTGGTTGTCCATAAAGACGTCGCGTACATACGCCAGGACCTCATCTGGTTTATTTATTATTAAGGATAAGTTGACAGACGCGGGGCATAATAATGTAAATCTTTGCTGCAATCCACGTGGGCGCATAACTTTGTCATACAGAAACCTTAAATAAAAACATCATTAACATTAGACTATTCATTTGAAACATAAAGTAAATAAGTTTTTTAATTAATATACCAAAGTAGATCGGATATATACCTCACGTATGTATTGACAACACTGACGCCCAATTCTTCATGATTGAAAACTTGCTCGAACTCTTCATTACCAATAGTTTGTTCATGTTCAAAGCCATATATACCTTTCTCCATATGTATAAGACGAACACCTCCGGTTGGAATATCTGTCAATTGTAGAAACGTCTGAAGGCACGACCTAAACTTGGAGATAGGTTGTTTTCTAGCCCTGTTCTTCTTAGCACCAACATTTTTCTGTGTTGAAACGTTGCTAATCTCTTTACCAGGCAGCTATATATCATATAATTTGTTAAATGAAGTATAAGATATCCAATTTAACATTTTCCATGCATAAATATCATATAATTGTGATGTACCTCTTTTTTTGAGACAACGGACTCGGTATGCTCCGGAATCCCCTTATCCTTTGTTTTGGATCTTGTTGGAGTCTAAATAACATTACCATGTAAAAAATGAAAATAAAATGCTCGTAAAATATTTGAATCTACACATTAAGGTTAACAAAGGTTCATAACGGTTTTAAGCATACCTCATATCCTACGAGTATGAGGTTTGACGGCCATGCAACATACGACCCTATAGCATCTCCCACCAATGTTGCATCCGAAACATCGTCAGGATAGGGTAATAATGCACCCGCCTCTGTAGCAATATCAACCGATACTTTCATGCATCCAGTAGGGAGTGGGTTATTGTGAAGTAATTCTACCGAAGTGTTATACACTTTTCCCTTGGCAACCTTCCGATAAGTTGGTGAAGATAAGAAGAGCTGACAATGGGAAACGCCCTAAAACCAAAAATAAATATGACATTGTTAATGTGTATATATGTCATTTAAATAATTTAAGCTACTAATTTAATTTCATAAAAATATATATAATTACCTCTGGAATATTCGGTCAAAAGCTGCAGTTGATACTATCTTTCTCCGATCCATCTCTAAAACCTGAAGCGTTATCCCTTTCTTTCTCCTTTCTTAATTCCCGAACTTCAGCTTCCAGTGCTTCCAATTTAGCTTGAAGTTCTGTATTACTAGGAGCCTTTCCTTTTTTAATATTCAAGGAGGTCGGAGTGATCCTAAATCCCTTACCCCTCACCCGACCAGAATACTCAGGGACATCTAATGCCCGACTAAGTATGCTCCAGGAATCATCTAGAGATACAGACTGAGATAACGCCTCCTGAAAATCAGATGAATATCGAATATTTGTCAAATATTTGTTAATAAAGTTTTGATTTAATTAAAGAAATATTGTTATACTTACACATTTCTCAAATACTTGTAGAACCTCTTCTGCAACAACTCCAGACTTGCCCACACGGGTTTCCTTCCACAAGACATGTGCAGGAAGAGATGTTTCAGAGCTATTCGCCTTTTGTAACTACATATAAAGCCAAATAATATGATCAAATATAACTCATGATGAACAATTATTATATCATTGCAATTTATTGATACTTACCAAAGATTGCTCCAAACGTCCATATCCAACACGTCCTTTCCTGTATCGATACTAGGGAGCTGATGCTCTTTCCCGATTAATTGCACTTAAACTCTTAAATGTCGGGGTTTGTGGTTTGGCTTTAAACGTTACCCATTCTTGTGGTGAAATCAAACTTGAATATTTAGATGGATACTCTGCATCAACAAAGTTACCTTCAGCATCCTTAAGAAAGGTGTGGTTTAAATATGTCCTAAACCCTCTTAGGAGCTTCCCTGCCAATCTCATCAAATAAGCTTTTCTTTCTTCCTCAACGTTGAAGCACCTCTAAAAAAACCATACACATTGGTTAGTACAAATAATTTAAAATACATGATTAGTTGGCATAATTAAAGACATAATTATGGTACCTTTATCTTATTCCAAATTTTTTCTTTGACTTCCTTCAACTGTTTGTTTCTCCAATCATCACAAGTAATAGGAATCGCATTCCTTACAAGTGCACCAATGAAATTTGTCAAGGTATGACTGTTAGGCTCAACAAGAGTGCCTGAAGGGCTCCAATGCACATCTAAAATGATGCCTTGATCTCTAGCACGGATCACTTTCTTCATAACGGTTATTCCTCTTTTAATCTCTTCTTCCATAGATTTTTGACTTTCATCCTGAATAGGATCATCATCATGTGGGTAATCATCATCATGTGGGTGATCATCATCGTTAGTAGCCATCTAACCTGTAATAAAGAAATCAAGGATATCAAATATATTATCTAACAAATATAATATGACATAATATATAACAAAGATAATAAAGAAATCAAGGATAAAGAAATCAAGGAAATCAAGGATATCAAATATAATATGACATAATATATAACATTGAATGAGCAATATTAACACTAACACTAACACTAACCTAAACTAACCTAAACTAAACTAACACATTATATAGCAATAACAATTATTAATTTCCATTAGTAATTAATAGAAATCAAAACCAAAAGGAGGAAAATTATGATTTAAGGATTTACAATATATTTCTTTAGAACAACAACCTCAAGGATTTACAATATTAAAATAATGAACAATATTAACACTAACACTAACACTAACCTAAACTAACCTAAACTAAACTAACACATTATATAGCAATAACAATGTAGAGCAACATTAACACTAACCTAAACTAACCTAAACTACAATAACACTAACCTAAACTACAATAACACTAATCTAAACTACTCATATTCTATCAAAAGAACATCATTCTATCAAAAGAACTCCAAAACCTAACAGAACAAAACCTAACAGAACATCATTATATCTAAAGAACTCCAAAAATATGGTAACAAGAACAAAACCTAACAGAAAAATATGAAACTCACTTCTAACATAAAAAGAAAAATTCTTACCGGAACAGTGGAGCACGGTGGAGGATGGTGGAGGACAATGTAGGAAGGACGACGGTCGGACGGACGACGGCGAGAAAGGACGGACGACGGCGGTGAAAGGACGGACGACGACGGCGGTGGTTTCAGTTGGTTCGTTCTTGTTCGCAGAAAGAGAGTGAAAGAGGGAAAGAATGAAATGAAAATTGAAACGGTATCAGTATTAATACTGATACCGTTTCAATTTTTATTTTAATTAAAAAGACCTTAGACAGCGCTTTGAATGAAAGCGCTGTCTAAGGTGGGCCTTAGACAGCGCTTTTGATTTTATTTTTTTTAATTTATAAGACCTTAGACAGCGCTTTTGAGTAAAGCGCTGTCTAATATTTTACTTTAATTTTTTTTTTTAATTTATAAGACCTTAGAAAGCGCTGTCTCAGGTCTTATATTTTTTTTTAATTTATAAGACCTTAGACAGCACTTTTAAGGAAAGCGCTGTCTAATATTTTCTTTTATTTTTTTTTTTAATTTATAAGACCTTAGAAAGCGCTTTCCTCAAAAGCACTGTCTAAGGTCTTATATTTAGACGCGATTTTATTTTTCTAAGTGAACAGTTTCCGTGTTTTCTAAATTTTTAACTTATAGCAGCGCTTTTGTAATAAAGCGCTGCCTATGTAGTGCTGTCAAAGAGTAATTTTGGCGTAGTGGGATATCATTGATATTGTGTAATACAGTTAGTGGTATATGGTTTTCATTGGCACTTAAGTTTATGAGTGCATTTCCAACTTTTATATCACCTATGTAGATAGGTAATACAAATACACCATAATATACTTTCTTCGGTGGTGGAGTTTGTTGGATTTCATCTAACATTTCCTCCTTCTTTCGTCTTCTATAGTTATTCTACTTCTTGGCCTTTGGAAGCAACCGCCTTTTCATCCTCGTCAACCGCAACTGAATGGAAATACTTTTTTGGATTTTTTTTCACACGTTGTCATTGAAAGCATCCCTTTGTATATCAACCAAATGTTTTTTCAGTTGACCAATTTGAGTTTTAAGATTTTTGAACAAAATGTGGTTATTCTTTTGATTGGAAATCGACATCCACATGAACTTGTTAAATGTATCCTCCTGGTTTGTAAATTATTCTTTTAGAGGAACTTGAGTATAGTGGTGATATAATTGCCTATTTTAAGGACCTGCTTAATGCTTATGATCTCCATTCTTGATTGAAATTGTTGTTCCTTTAGAAGTAGTAATTTTTATATTTCATTGGGCTTTGTTAGAGGCTAACATAATTAAATTCATAAGTTGGAAGGAAAAATCCAGTAGGGTGACCACTGCCACATAGCTCACAAATATAGTATACCATTAGTTAGGCGTCTCAAATATTTTTCCAATGGTTGCAGGAGCTATGACAGATGATTTGCTAACTCGTCTACTGTTTGTGTCAATAACTTCTTATGTGCCAGCATTACATTATTGGACTTTAACTCTATGATGTCAGTTTTTCATTGGGTATGGTTCTTGTTGTATTGACTTTGATGATCACTATGCGCCCTTTGTCAATTACTGAAACTGCATCCTCTGAACTTTTTTCCATCAGAAAGTATATACCAGAAACGTCTAGAAACAACTTTGGTAGTTCTAAAGATGTGTATCTGGGTGGAATAGTCGAAACCGTGGTTTTGGCATCTTCCGGGCATGAATCTGTTGGTAGTTGGTTAGTTGATAGTTGATAAAAGATAGGTTTATAAAATTGTTTAGAAGAAGGCTATGTCATTGATTTCTTTGATGATCAATTACAAGATACCAATGGCCTATTTATAGGCTCAAGTCACCACCCTCTACATTACATTAGTTCTTTCTAGAGTTTTCATGATAGATGAGTATCATGATAGTTCTAGGTTCTTCTATCATTTTAATATACTTATAGTTCTAGATTGTTCTACCATATTCATAACTATTATAATTCTAGGATCTTCTACCATTTTCATACATATTATATTTAAGAATATTCTAGAAATTTGTAGCAATTTCAACACTCCTCCTTGATGCAAATTTCTGTGACTCCAAGCATAGCTCGTAGCTCTTCAAATCTTGGTCTCGGCAACGCCTTCGTGAATATGTCTGCAATTTGATCTTCTGTTATGCAGTAGTCGAGTTTGATCTCTTTAGTTGTTTCAGCTTCTCTGATAAAGTGATACTTGATTGCTATGTGTTTTGTTCTGTTGTGATGTACTGGATTTTTCGCTATTGCAATTGTTGCACTACAACAAAAGTAAGTTATAACATCGCACCTTAGACAGCGCTTTAATACAAAAGCGCTGCTATAAGTTAAAAACAAGGAAACTAGCCATTTAAAAAAGTAAAAGCGCAAAAAAATATAAGACCTTAGACAGCGCTTTGGTCAAAAGCGCTTTATAAGGTCTTATAAATTTTAAAAAAAATTTAATGGAAAATATTAGACAGCGCTTTAGTTAAAAGCGCTTTCTAAGGTCTTAAAAATTAAAAAAAATAAAATCAAAAGCGCTGTCTAAGGCCAACCTTTGAAAGTGCTTTTAAAAGCGCTGTCTAAGGTCCAGCTTAGAAAGCGCTTTTATTAAAAGCGCTGTCTAAGGTCTAATAAAATTAAAATATATGAATAGTCAGTATTCATTTTCATATTTCCGCTCTTTCTTCTCCCCTGCATGCGAACAGAGCTCAAAACCCTTCACCGAAAAACCTTCACCGTCAACCGTAAACCTTCACCGAAAAACCTTGTCGTCCGTCCGTTTCTGCTCATTTCCGTCGTCGTTCGTTTCTGCTCATTGTCGTCGTCCGTCCGTTTCTGCTCTTTGATACATTTCGTTCTTGCATTGCCGTTGTTACCGTCGTTAAAGGTACGTCGTTGTTGTGTTTTGTTAATGAAGTTAATGAAAATGAGTTTTGTTAATGAAGTTAATGAAAATGAGTTTTCGTTCTTTCTGCTCTTTGATGAGTTTTGTTAATGAAGTTATGTTAGACTGTTTTATTAATGAAGTTTTGTAGTGAATGAGTATGTTTGAAGTTTTGTTAATGAAGTTTTGTAGTGAATGAGTATATTTGATGAGTTTGTTAATGAGTTTTGTTAATGAAGATTTGTTAATGAAGTTTTGTAGTGAATGTGTATGTTTGATGAGTATGTTTGATGAGTTTTGTTAATGAAGTTATTGTTTAGGTCGAAATTAGTTGGACTGTTGTTGGAATTTGAATTGTTAACATGCTAGTTTAGGTTAGTTTTAGTGAGCTAACTCCAAGTATTTTTGTTTAAAACATATTTTATTATATTTGTTAAATCGTTTAGTTTAGTTTAGTTTAGTTTAGTTTAGTTTAGTTTAATGAAGTTTTGTTTAAAACATCTTCTAAATAGTTTAGTTTAATGAAGTTTAGTTTAATGAAGTTTTGTTTAAAACATCTTCTAAATAGTTTAGTTTAGTTTTATTAAATCTTCTAAAAAACTTTTATTTTAAAACATATCCAACTCTTTAGCCATTATAGCTAAAGAGGTAAAATTTGTTATATACTTGATTTATTTCTTATATTTGTTATATATTATGTCATATTTGTTATATTTGATATCCTTGATTTCTTTATTATATTTGTTATATATTATATTTGATATCCTTGATTTATTTATTACAGGTTAGATGGCTACTAACAATGATCACCCACATGATGATGATCACCCACATGATGATGATCCCGATATTCAGGTTGGAAGTAACAGATCTATGGAAGCAGAGATTAGAAGAGGAATAACCATTATGAAGAGAGTGGTCCATGCTAGAGATCAAGGCATCACTTATAATGTGCATTGGAGCGTCCAGAATACACTTATTGAGCCTAACAGTCATACTTTGACAAGTTTCATTGGTGCACTTGTAAGGAATGCGGTTCCTATTACTTGTGATGATTGGAGATCCAAACAGTTGAAGGAAACCAAAGAAAAAATTTGGAATGAGATAAAGGTACCATAATTATGTCTTTAATTATGCCAACTAATTATGTCCTTCAAATTATTTGTACTAACCAATGTGTATGGTTTTTTTAGAGGTGCTTCAACGTCGAGGAAGAAAGAAAAGCTTTTTTGATGAGATTGGCAGGGAAGCTCCTAAGAGGGTTTAGGACATATTTAAACTGCACCTATCTTAGGGATGCTGACGATAACTTTGTTGATGGAGAGTATCCATCTAAATATGCAAGTTTGATTTCACCACAAGAATGGGTAACGTTTAAATCCAAACGACAAACCCCCGAATTTACGCGATTAAGTGCAATTAATCGGGAAAGAGCATCAGCTCCCAAGTATAAATACAGGAAATGACGTGTTGGATATGGACGTTTGGAGCAATCTTTGGTAGGTATCAATATATTGCAATGCTATAATAATTGTTCATCATGAGTTATAGTTGATCATATTATTTGGCTTTATATGTAGTTACAACAGGCGAATAGCTCTGAAACATCTCTTCCTGCACATGTCTTGTGGAAGGAAGCCCGTGTGGGCAAGTCTGGAGTTGTTGCAGTAGAGGTTCTACAAGTATTTGAGAAATGTGTAAGTATAACAATATTTCTTTAATTAAATCAAAACTTTATTAACAAATATTTGACAAATATTCGATATTCATCTGATTTTCAGGAGGCATTATCTCAGTCTGTATCTCCAGACGATACCAGGAGCATACTTAGTCGGGCATTAGATGTCCATGAGTATTCTGGTCGGGTGAGGGGTAAGGCATTTGGGATCACCCCGACCTCCTTGAATATTAAAAAGGGAAAGGTTGCTAGTAATGCAGAACTTCAAGCTAAATTGGAAGCACTAGAAGCTGAGGTTCGGGAATTACGAAAGGAAAAAGAAAGGGATAACGCTTCATGTGTTAGAGATGGATCGGAGAAAGATAGTATCAACTGCAGCTTTCATCCGATTATTCCAGAGGTATTTATATATATATTTATGAAATTAAATTAGTAGCTTAAATTATTTAAATGACATATATACACATTAACAATGGCATATTTATTTTTGGTTTTAGGGCGTTTCCCAATGTCAGCTCTTCTTATCTTCACCAACTTATCGGAATGTTGCAAAGGGAAAAGTGTATAACAATGGGGTACAATTACTTCACAATAAATCCCTCCCTACTGGAAGTTTGAAAGTATCAGTTGATATTGCTATAGAGGAGGAAGCACCATTACCCTATCCTGACGATGATTCGGATGTAACATTGGTGCGAGATGCTATAGGGTTGTATGTTGCATGGCCGTCAAACCTCATACTCGTAGGATATGAGGTATGCTTAAAACCGTTATAAACCTTTGTTAACCTTAATGTGTAGATTCAAAGATTTTACGAGCATTTTATTTTCATTTTTTACATGGTAATGTTATTTAGACTCCAACAAAATCCAAAACAAAGGATAAGCGGATTCTGGAGCATACCGAGTCCGTTGTTTCAAAAAAACAGGTACATCACAATTATATGATATTTATGCATAGAAAATGTTAAATTGGATATCTTATACTTCATCTAACAAATTATATGATATATAGCTGCCTGGTAAACAGATTAGCAACATTTCAATGCAAAAAAATGTTGGTGCTAAGAAGAGCAGGGGTAGAAAACAACCTATCTCCAAGTTTAGGTCGTGCCTCCAGACGTATCTACAAGTGACAGATATTATCACCGGAGGTGTTCGTCTTATACATATGGAGAAAGGTATCTATGGCTTTGAACATGACCAAATTATTAGTAATGAAGACTTCGAGCAAGTTTTCAATCATGAAGAATTGGGTGGCACTGTTGTCAATACATACGTGAGGTATATATCCGATCTACTTTGGTATATTAATTGAACAACTTATTTACTTTATGTTTCAAATGAATAGTCTAATGTTAATGATGTTTTTATTTAAGGTTTCTGTATGACAGAGTTATGCGCCCACACGGATTGCAGCAAAGATTTGCATTCCTATGTCCGGCGTCTGTCAACTTAACCTTAATAATCAATAAACCAGATGAGGTCCTGGCGTATATACGCGACGTCTTTATGGACAGCCAAGAAACGGAAAAGTTGTTCTTTTTACCGTTTAATACTGGGTTAGATTTTCATTCTAAATTCATCTATTATAGTTTTTTTGTATTTTGACGTCGTGTAGAAAGTTTCCATCTAACATTTGTTTAATCTTACAGTGGACATTGGTTGTTGGTCGCAATTAATTCTAGCAGAGCAATGGTGTATTATCTGGATTCGTTAGGAAATGATTGGACAACATACCCGGATTTGAAGAAGTGTATTGACACGTAAGTAAGATTGTTCTAAATATGAATGTGTATATTTATTTGTTTGTTTATTTATTTATGTGAATTTTTCTAAATATTCACTTATATTTTATTAGCGCTATACAAGCTTTCCTAGCACTACGAGCTAGCCATCTACCACAGCGGAGAGTCAACCCCATTATTACATGGAATACAGTGAAGGTATATTAATTATCACATGTGTTATTATATTAGTGATGCTACTTGATAAAACTTAGGATTTATCCATATTTTCTTTTCATTTGTAGTGTCCTCGGCAACGCAATCAAATAGATTGCGGCTATTTCATGTTGAGGTTTATGAGAGACACTCTTTTGTTGGATCGAATAGAGATTCCATCCGATGTATGTAGTTCAAACTTATGAGTTATTTTAATATTAACACATATCTCTCATGTCTAATGAAATAGTTAAAACTAAATCAAACTATGTTATATTATTATGTAGTACTTTGAAGAATGCAAGTGTGCTCATTACTCAATTTCTCAATTGGATGAAATTAAAGAGGATTGGTGTCAATTCATTATGGAGCTCGGAATTTTACAAGGTATAATATTGTACTCTTACTTTAATTGATGAGAATTTAAATATGTGTAACTTTGTTTATGTATTCTTTTAATTGAATTACAATCTTTGTGTTTTCAGGACCTATAATGTTGATTTGAAGCATACCTTTGGTTGGATGCAAAAGTACTAGTATAAGTGATATGTGCATTTGTACTAGTATATAATTTTGGTTTGTAATTTTAAATATATATATTGGTTTGAATTGCCAATTGTTTTGGATATATAATTTTGGTGTAAATTGGTACATTTAAATAGGATAAATTGGATTGATTTGAATCTCCAAATTGTGGTATTTTTCTGAACAGGTCAAAAACAGGTTGAAAAAACAGGTCAAATTCTGGTTGAAAAAACCTGGTAAAAATTGAGGTTTTAAAAAATTTATATAAAATTTTTCGTATACCTTAGACAGCGCTTTTACCAAAAGCGCTGTCTAAGGTATACCTTAGACAGCGCTTTGGGTGAAAGCGATGTCTAAGGTATACCAAAAAAAGTCAAACAAGGTAGGGCTTAGACAGCGCTTTCACCAAAAGCGCTGTCTAAGGTATACAAAAAATTTTATATAAAGGTACCATAGACAGCGATTTTCATTAAATATACCCACCTTTAGACAGCGCTTTTGGTATTAACCAAAGCGCTGTCTAAACCTATAGCAGCGCAGGTTTATACAGCGCTTAAAAGCGCTGTCTAAGGGCAAAAAAAGCGCTATCTAAGGTCTTATCTGTTGTAGTGCTGATTTGTTGTCGCAATTGATTTTAGTAGGCCCATCCAGTTTTTCTCCCATGTCTTCAAGTATCCTTCGAAGCCATATAGCTTGACTTGTTGCTTCAGCAGCTGCCACATACTCTGCTTCTGCTGTAGATTTTGCAACTGTAGCTTGCTTCTTCGACGCCCAAGAGAAAATTCCTGATCCTAGTGAGAAAGCATAGCCAAAGGTGCTTTTCATGTCATCTACCGAACCTGCCCAATCACTGTCGGTGTAGCCAAGTAATCCTGAGTTGGTTTCGGTAGTGTACCATATACCTAATTCTTTTGTTCCTTGTAGATACGTCAAAATTCTTTTTCCTGCTCCAAAGTGTATTTGACTTGGGCTTTGCATGAATATTGATAAAAGACTTGTAGCATACATTATGTCTGGCCGTGTAGCTGTCAAATATAGGAGGCTTCCAACTAGACTTCTGTATATGGAAGCATCAGCTTCTGGTGCTCCATCATTCTTCTGTAGTTTCTCATTTGTTATGAGTGGAGTAGCGACTGGTTTGCAACCATACATCTTGAATTTCTTAAGTAAGCCTTCTGTGTATTTCTTTAGCGAGATGAATATTCCTTCTTTTCTCTGACTTACCTCTATACCGAGGAAGTAACTCATCAAACCAAGGTCGGTCATCTCAAAGGTCTTCATCATGTCTTCTTTAAACTCCATCATCATCTTAGTATTACTTCCCGTGTAGATAAGATCGTCCACATATAGAGAGAGTAAGAGAGTGTGCTGACCTTGAGACTTGATGTAAAGTGTAGGCTCACTTTTGCTCCTCCTGAATCCTCGACCCATGAAATACTGATCGATTTTGCTATACCATGCTCGAGGAGCTTGCTTCAAACCGTAGAGTGCCTTTCTTAGTCTTAACACTTTGCTTTCTTCTCCTTCAGACATGAATCCTTATGGCTGCTCCACATAGATCTCTTCTTTAAGTACGCCGTTGAGGAAGGCAGATTTGACATCTAGTTGATGTATACTCCATCCTTTTTGTGCCGCAAGAGCTATTAGAGCTCTAATGGTATCAAGACGAGCTACTGGTGCAAATGTCTCATTGTAGTCAATCCCAGGTTGTTGTGAGTAACCCTTAGCTACTAGTCTCGCCTTGTGTTTCTGTATGGTGCCATCAGGGTTGAGTTTTGTCTTATAGACCCACTTAACCCCAATGATATCTTTCCCAAGGGGACGATTTACTAACTCCCATGTGTTGTTTTTTTCGATCATCTTTATCTCTTCTTCCATTGCCTTGACCCATACTTCCTGCTTTGACGCTTCTTCAAAGCTTCCAGGTTCAAGAATGGCCAAGTTATAGGTTTCATATATGTCCACCAAAGATCTTACTCGTCTTGGATTAGACTCTGGTGATGATAGTTCTTGATCTTGTTATTGTGGTGGAGGTGAAGCAGATTCACATGAGTCTTTTTCCTCATCTTCTTCTTGAGGTAGTTGAACTGGTATAAGGATGTTCTTCTCCACTTTTTCTTTATCCCAATTCCAAGAAGCATTCTCATCAACTTCAACATCTCGACTGATGATGAGTTTTTTTGTTTGCAAGTTATAGACACGGTAGCCTTTAGAGATAGTGTTATACCCCAGGAAGATACCTCGTATAGTCTTGTCTTCAAGCTTGTGCCTCTTCACGTCTAGAATGTGAATATAGCATATAGATTCAAAGACCCTTAGGTGCTTTGCTGATGGCTTTTTTCCGTTCCAAGCTTCAATTGGAGTCTTATCTTGTACTGCCTTAGTTGGACATCTGTTGAGTATGTAAATAGTAGTGTATACTGCTTCAGCCTAGAATGTGTTAGGAAGTCCCTTCTCCTTGAGCATCGATCTAGCCATTTCCATAACTGTGCGATTCTTTCTCTCTGACACACCATTTTGTTGAGGAGAATATGCGACCGTAAGTTGTCGCTCAATGCCTTCATCCTCACAAAATTTGTCAAACTCGCGGGAGGTGTATTCTTTGCCTCGATCACTTCTTAGTACTTTTATCCGTTTTCCACTTTGATTTTCAGCAAGGGCCTTGAACTTTTTGAATACTCCAAAAACTTCTGATTTTTCTTTTAGGAAATAGACCCATGTCATTCTAGAGAAGTCATCAATGAATAGTATGAAGTACCTATTGTTCTCGTGTGATGGCGTTCTCATTGGTCCATAGACGTCAGTATGTATCAGCTCCAATAGATCTTTCGCTCTCCATGCTCCGCTTGTTGAGAACGGAAATCGGTGTTGCTTACCAAGGAGACATCCTTCACACACTTCATTATTCTCCTTTATGCTTGGAAGATCTCTCATCATATTCTTCTCATGTAACAACTTTAAGGCATGTGTGTTGAAGTGGCTAAATCTTCGATGCCAGAGCCATGAAGCATCAACTTGCACCTTCATGGCAATGTTAGTTGCATATTTTAAATTTAGCGGGAAGCTTCTATTGCTCTTATTCATCTTCACTTGGGCTATCTCAGACCTTTTATTTTTGTTGTCTAAGATTTTGCATACACCTCCTTCAAAGTGAAGTGTGTAGCCTCTCTCCATCATTTGGCCAATGCTTAGAAGATTTTCTTTTAGGCTGGGAACTAGTAAAACATCATGGATGAGTCGTGTACCTTTATTTTTCTCCACCATGACAGTGCCTTTTCCTTTTGATTCAACCACACTTCCATTTCCCAGTCGAACTTTGACTTTGACAGACTCGTCAATGCTTTTGAAAATAGTCTCATCCTTAGCCATGTGGTTGCTACATCCACTATCCAAATACCAACTTCCACCTTTTTCTTTGATTGAGTCTTAAGTGGCATAGAACATACATTGTTCTTGATCATGCTCCTCTGCGATATTAGCTTGATGCCTATTTTTGTTGTGACAATTTTTCTCTACGTGCCCGAACTTCTTGCAATGGTTGCATTGTGGCATATTACGGTACCAACAATTTTTCTCTGCGTGGCCTAGTCTTTTGCATATATTGCATGGAGAATTTTTATCTAGCTTGTTCTTAAGGAAATTTCTAGTAACTTCTCTTCTTTTGGAAGTTTCTCCATAATTTTTCTTTCCTCCACTTTCTTTATTTTGGGGCTGAAATTTTAGCTTTGACTGGAAGGCATTTTCTAGTGTATCTTCTTTATGCATATACAGTCTTTGCTCATATGCTTCAAGAGAGCCCACAAGTTCTGTCACTGATAGAGTGGACAGATCTTTGGTTTCTTCAATCGTTGTCACGATTGGGTCAAACTTTGGGGGCATAGTAATTAAATTTTTTTCAACGATTTTCTTGTCAAGAATTTCTTCCCCAAAAGCTCTCATTTGATTAACTATTTCTTTAACTTTAGAATAGTAATATTTAACTGTCTCAGACTCCTTCATCTTCAATAGTTTAAAATCTCTTCTTAGAGATTGAAGTTTAACAGCACGTACCTTATCGCTTCCTTGAAACTCCTCCTGCAACGTGTTCCATGCTTCTTTGGCAGTCTTAGCTCCCATAATTCTTGGAAAAATTGCATCAGTCACCGCTTGTTGCAAGGTGAACAATGCCTTTGAATTTTTCTGTTTGTTTTGCTTCAACTCTTTTTCTTGAGTTGCATTAAGAGCCGAAGTATCCGCGGGAACGGTGAAGCCTTTTTCTACTATGTCCCATAAATCTTGAGATGAAAAAAATGTTTCCATTTTAACACGCCAGAAATCATAATTTTCACCATTGAAAATAGGGACAGAAATAGATGATGATTGAGTGGTGTTATCCATAGTTTAGAAAAAAATTTCGGAGTGGGTTTATAGTACAAAGGAAATTTTTTAGTAGTTTGGAGGATTGTAGAATGTTAGGTAGGTAATATAACTACGCCCAATATATGACCGAACGTAGTTCTGATGCCACTGTTGGTAGTTGGTTAGTTGATAGTTGACAAAAGATAGGTTTAGAAAATTGTTTAGAAGAAGGCTATGTCATTGATTTCTTTGATGATCAATTACAAGATACCAATGGCCTATTTATAGGCTCAAGTCACCACCCTCTACATTACATTAGTTCTTTCTAGAGTTTTCATGATAGATGAGTATCATGATAGTTCTAGGTTCTTCTATCATTTTAATATACTTATAGTTCTAGATTGTTCTACCATATTCATAACTATTATAATTCTAGGATCTTCTACCATTTTCATACATATTATATTTAAGAATATTCTAGAAATTTGTAGCAATTTCAACAGAATCAATATCTCTCTCACACTTCACATAAAGTTTCAGTCACTGCTTGGGAGAATACATAAATTGTTGTTTTAACTCCCATGAACTTATTATGAAGAAATAACCTTTCAAGGAACCTGTCTTCTTGTGTATTCAAGTTGGTTATCATTACATCTTCTTCAGCTTCTAAAGCTGTAAGTGCAGCTCGTAAAATTTTGTGAGATGTGTATATGGATCTTCATGATCTAATCCTAAAAACGGATTATCATAAAGAATTTAAAATAATCTTGTTTTCCTATCAACTTGGTATGTATTCCTTTGTGGTATATCTATATGAACTAGTTATCCTTGACTGTTATGGCACGAGATTCCACTACCATTGCTTTTGTTTCCATTATTCTCATTATTTTTGTTTCTACTGGCATTTTCCTCGTTGTTCTTGTCAAACAACTTTGTTTTTCTAGTCTTACTGTTGTATCTACACGCGGTTCGTTCTATTTCAATATCAGACAAAATTTGCTCTTCAGGAACCTTTTCTTGCATAAAAAAATATCAACAGCCTAGTAAATACTTATTCATAGGTTAGTGACTATAAACAATAGGGGTGTGCAAAAAAACTGGATCACAAAAATCAATTTTAAAAATATGGTGCACTTATTTTAAATGTCCATATTATTTTGATTAAAATTGATCTGGATCCATTTCATTAAAACCATAAAAAACCAAAAATCACTTTTTAAAACCAATATATAAATTGTTAACCAATATACTCTTCACCTTGTCTCTAATTCATGATTATAAATTAATAATATAATGTAGATATCAAGACAACACTTAAGTACACATTAATGCATTGCCACCAATTTTATTTATGGTCTTCATTAATCCTCTCTCAAGTTGAAATCTCCTTTTTTTTTTTAATCATGGCTCTTAATTATATTTTTTGAATATATTCTGTTGATTTTCAAGTAAAAAAATTCTCTAGTAAAATCATTTAGATTTTCAAGTCACAATTCATTTTTGTTTTGTTATGATTTGTTTTTTTTGCCCTTTCTTATTATTTTTATTGATTCTATATTCTTCCAAAAATCAAATTATTGTTAATCGAATTTCGTAAATATTATAATTGACATTTAAAATCTACCACCGTCGAGAGGTTATTGGTTTCAAAAAATGGATTTAAAACGATTGGATGGTATTAGAAAAATGTTGTTTGAATTGAAAACTGAGTTTTAATCAAAAACAAGTTTGAGAAAATTTGGTTTTAAAAATAGTCCAACCAAAAACCGGTTTTTGGTATAAACCAATTTTGAACCAAACCAATCCAAATATAAACCAGTTTTTAAAAAATAAACTGGTTTCATTAAAGTGGTTTTAAGAACCAAACTGAACCATATATTTGATTCAATTTGGTTTGGTTTATGAACCATACACACCCCTAATAAACAAAATAAGCACAAATATAAGCAGATATGTACAAACCATTCTATAAACTGGTTGTATTTTAAAGACCATTCAATAAATTCTATAACTTTAAGAATGGTTTGTCATATGTTTGTGTATTTGTGAATGCACAAAGTAAATTAATAGAGAGTAAAATGAACATTGGTTTTCAACACTAGAGAAACCTCGTTGAGTGTTAGATTTCATTAACCTATTCTCATGTATCATCCTTGATCAATAATATGTAATTCTAATCAGCTATTAATAATACCACCCGTAGCTCTGATCACGACTCATGTATAAGTCAACAACGTGAGATCAGTAGTATACCTTAATTGACGGTCTCTCGTCCTATTAACCAATATGACAACATTAAGCTTTAACAACTCTACAGAAATTGAACATAAATATATGTTTAGACTTGTTGACTTTCTAAGCAAGTGTACTAATACGGTCGAAGTAATAAAATAATTTGTCTCCACATGGATTGCAAACTTAACAAGGTAATAATAGCACGATATAAAATAAATAAAGAGGGATGTTTTAAATATGATCGGTACGAAAAATAAGAACGAGAAGAAATTTGGAATAAAGTTTCGATGAATAAAATTGTTTAGATCTTTGTTTAGAATTCCCTAATTGTATATGTTGATGAATGTGTGTATCATTTGAATAATATTTATGCAATAATTATACGACGAATTAACAAAACCGCTACACCCAATTCCTTTGTGTACAACTCTCTAATGTAGACGACAATTCCCTATTTTCTTAGGAGAATTCAAATTAAAACTAGGTGTTTCTAAGTTCGTTAATTCTACAACCACAACTTATAATTACTTATTCCTAGTCAATAATTAAGTTGAACAATTACCCTAGTTCAGACCGGTAGACATACGATCAATAATCTTTACTCATCTAAAATCACTTTTCATTCTTGTCAACACACAAAGAATAGTAAGAACAAGAACAATTGGATGATAATTATAACTTAAAAGTTTTCAAATAATCTCAAACATTCACCACACAAAAAAATCCCCCACCTTTTTATATTTAAAGTAAAAAAAAGTATGTCAGATATAAGCACCATCGTGACTGCGTTGCTCCGTATTGCGATCGTGATACTTTATAATCGTGCCCACGATGACACCATCGCGGTCGCGATAATTCTTCGGTGAAAAAAATATTTTGTCCTACCTTTTTCTTCTGAATTTATTCTAAGTCCCATTTTCTACCACTTTTGCAATTTGTTGAATTCTTCTTCATATTTTGTTGACTTTTGCTCCTAATTCCACTGATTTCATCGAAAATACTTGCAAATATTACGTAATTACAGAGTATCATCCCAATCCCTAACTTACTCTGTTTCTTGTACTCAAGTAAATTGTGTGTACATTAAACAATTCATCGGAAATAAAATGCTTACCCTTACCGATGAAAATTATTATTCTTATTTTTTCTGATTAACACGTATGTGCCCTTCTTCAATCTCATATTTTGGTTGCTCTCACGGCCTTTGCTTAAATAATAGTACAAGAGGTTTTTTTTTCAGTGATTCATGTTAAGTTGGTTGTTTAGAACGAAAATAGTTTCCGATTGACGAGGAAACATATTAGGCATGGCCTAAACACAATGCATTTTTGTTACATGGAAGCTCGTTGCACCCTGATGGAATGCAATGTGTTCCTAAAAAATTAGGAATGACAATTTGACATATTTTCAGTGGGTACCCACAATAATATCCACAACGGATAAGGTAAAAATATGTAAAGTTGGGTACGGGTACGGACTCGGGTAATTACCCACTTAAATAAACAGGAATGAGTGCGGGTATGAGCACCTTAGTACCCACTCCGGCCCATACCACACAATATATATTTATATATTTCAATTTATATTATTATATAAAAATAAATATTAATTTTTAAAAATACATCAATTTTAAACTACTACATATTTAATATAAGTGATCTTTTATTTCATAATCCAATAGTGAATTTTCTTAAAAACTTTTTTATGTTGTTAAAAACTTAAAATAATATGATATTTTATATTTGATATATTTATTTTTATAAAAAATACAGGTAACGGGTACAGGTACGGGTACATACACTTACATATTCAAAAGATATGGATACATGTGGCAATGTTGGTACTCAAGTGGGTATGAACTCGGATATAAGAATTTTTTCCGATTACGGATATGGGAACAAGTACTATAATAGTACCCTGCCCAAATTATACCCATTGTCATCTCTATAAAAAAATGCATAATTTATATGGATCGGGCCAGGTATTTTGTTAGGTTGTTTCATCATTCTTTTGGATCATAATTTCTCCAAATTGCATTTTATCTTCCTCCTTAGCTACTCAAAATTTAATGATGGTCTCATTGGCTTTTTTCATCTGTTGTCAACGTATTTCCATAAATATTATAAATAATAGAAAATAATGAATAAAATTGCCAATTCTAGGATTTATCACTCTTAATACAAATTTTCGTCTAAATGTATTTATAATAATTATTAAACTGAATAATAATAACAATAATAATAATAATAATAATAATAATAATAATAACAATTGTTTCAATAAAATATAATAAAAAGAGATGCTAAATAGTAGGTTTGAGAGGAGTTGAAAAGGTTTAGAGGTGCGTTTGTAGGCAAGGTTTTGGACCCTGGTATGACATACAATGTTCAAAGATGTTTCTTTTCTGAAGGTTATTTTGGAGTTAAGGTGACCCCTTTGGGGGCGAACATTTGTCTGCTGGAAGAAGACGATCCAGGGGAGATAGGGGAGTTGTTGAGTAGTGCTAAAAGTTGGCTTGATCAATGGTTTTCAGAAGTCAGAAGGTGGGAACCAGGCGATATAGACTGGAAACGTTTAACGTGGATCAGAATTTTTGGCATTCCTTGTCATGCTTGGTCAGTTGAGTTTTTTGAGTTTCTATCAACTAAGGCGGGAAAGTATGTGAGTTTCTATCAACTAAGGCGGGAAGATTCCTCAAGCTTCAAAAAGATGGACGTGGCCAGTGTTATGATAAGAACGTCTTGTGGGATGACTATAAATGAGGTTTTCAATGTGTCCATTAATGGTATTATCTTCAGGATCAGGATGGTGGAGGAAACGTTGGGGTCTATTTGCAAAACGATAACAAAGGGTTCTTTAGATGGCTTGGGTACTGAATCTAAGGATTCTTTGTTGAAAGAGAGCTCTAGGTGGTAGAGCTCCGGCGACGAGAAGGACGATGCAGGATCCTTTCAGTCTAATCTCAAGGAAGTTTGTTTTGATGATATGGTTAAGGCCTAAATGGCCCCTAAGGCCCATTTTGTTAGTTATGGATCGGTGAATAAGGGCATTGCTAAGGCCCAGAAGATGATAGAGAGTTTACCCTTGCCAGAAACTATTTGCAGAGAAAAGGGGCTAGGGTTAGCCTATAGTCTAGCCTCTCTTCTTGAGGCAAAGTGCATTTCTAGAAAGTCAATGAGCCTTTTGGTCTCTTGCTCTGATGAAATTTCTGAAGACACCTTTGGTTGTTTAAAGCATCAGTCTCAGGTTCAGGACAAGATTCAAGGAGGTAGGAAAGGGATAGAGGTGCAGAATCAACTTTTCCATTCTGTGACTGATTCAGAAGTGATGACAGGGAATATAAGATTCTGGGAAGATTTTAAAAGTAAGGTCGCAAGTAGAGTTCAGGACCTGGTTGTTTCATTAGGTGTGAGAGGAGGGGATGAAACGCTTGGTATGGAAAAAGAGATAAGATCATTGGAGAGAAGATATGAAGAAAGCAAGAGAACGAGGGAGGCTAAAAGTAAAGGTAAGTTATGAATCTTCTTTCCTTTAACATGAGAGGGAGTGGTTGTCTTATGAAAAGGACGCGGGTGGCCAAGCTGGTTCAAACTATAGGTGTTAATGTTTGCTTCCTTCAAGAGACAAAAAAAATGGGGATCGATGAGCGGTTCGTATCTTTATTGTGGGGCAACCTAGATGTGGAGTGGGCGGCTTCAGATGCTGATGGTAGTGCAGGAGGAATGGTTATTATGTGGAAGAAAGATTCTCTGGAGCTTATAAGTAGTTTTAGAAGGGAAGGGTTTGTAGGGATCAACGCTTTTTGGAAGGGGAGAGAATTGTTTTTTCGTGAATGTGTACTCCTCTTGCTCTTTGGCTAAGAAGAGGAAACTTTGGAAAGACCTAGTCAGTGCTAAGAAGGAGTTTGGGAGGGGTGACTGGATAGTGGGAGGAGATTTCAATTCTATAGCCTATAAAGAAGAAAGGAAAGGAATTTTGGAGAAAGTTAAGAGTAAGGAGATGGAGGAATTTAGGTCTTTCATTTATGAAATAGGGTTTGTGGATGTGCCATGCAAGGGAGGTTATTTACGTGGTTCAATAGGTCTGGGAACTCGATGAGTAGGCTGGATAGATTTCTCCTTTCTGAGAAGTTGGTTGATGATTGGAAAGTATCTGGGCAACATATAGGGAAGAGGGAGTTGTCTGACCATTGTCCTATTTGGTTTAAATCTAACGATTTAAATTGGGGACCAAAACCCTTTAGGTTTGTCAACAGTTGGTTGAAACATCCAGGTTTCAAAGAAGGCGTCAAATCAGTGTGGAACTCATCAGATATTAAGGGCAGAGGGGATTATGTTCTCAAGATGAAACTGGGAGGTCTTAAGACTAAGTTGAAGACTTGGAACAAAGAGGTTTATGGCTGGATCGACATGAAGGTTGAAGATGTCGTTAAATATCTTAATGACTTGGATGAAGAGGTTAGTAGAATTGGTTTTTCAAACTTTATGGAGATGGTAAATAAGAGAACTCAGGCTAGTGATAAGGTGTGGAAGACAATTAATATGAAAGAGGATCTGATCAGAATGAAAGCAAGGGAATTGTGGCTGAGAGAAGGGGATTGCAACTCTAAATACTTTCTTAACGTGGTTAGAAGGAGGAGAAGAAGAAGAAATAGCATTTGGTTTGTAAATTCGGATAGAGGTATTATAGAAGAT
This sequence comes from Lathyrus tuberosus, assembly GCA_022829125.1. Classification (NCBI taxonomy): domain Eukaryota; kingdom Viridiplantae; phylum Streptophyta; class Magnoliopsida; order Fabales; family Fabaceae; genus Lathyrus; species Lathyrus tuberosus. The sequence continues at coordinate 12,028,859 of JALAZF010000034.1, forward strand.
GTGAAAGGTGTAAAGGAGGAGGTTAGAAGATTTTTTGAAGCAAACTTTAAAGAAGTCAGTCAGTCTCGTCCATGTCTTGAAGATATTGAGTTGAAGAGTTTGTTTGAATGGGATAAGAACTGGCTGGAAAGTGAATTCTCTGAAGAAGAAATTAAGTCAGCAGTTTGGGGATGTAATGGAGGTAAGAGCCCGGGGCCGGATGGATTCACGTTTGCTTTTTTCCAAGAGTGTTGGGATATTGTGAAAGAATATGTAGTCAGGTTTGTTATTGACTTCTATAGTATTCCTACTCTGACTAGGGCAGCTTCTGCTTCATTCTTGTCTTTAGTTGCCAAAATAAAAAATCCTCAAGGTCTTGGTAATTATAGGCCTATATGTTTAGTTAACTTTTATCAGAAGATACTGTATAAGATTTTAGCTGGTAGAATGAACAAAGTTATTAACTCTTTAGTGTCTCAGAAACAGACTGCCTTTGTTCCAAACAGATGCATTTTTTACGGTGATTTGGTGGCGAACGAGGTTTTAGGTTTAGCTAAACGGAGTAAGAGAAGTGTTTTTGTTCTGAAAATAGACTTTGAGAGAGCCTGTGACTGTGTGTCGCGGGACTTTCTTAAGACATTGCTTTTTAAACTGAACTTTGGTGAAAGATGGTTGACTTGGATCTCTACTATAGTGTGTAATGGAAAGATGTCAGTGTTGGTTAATGGTAGTGCTATAGAGGAGTTCAGGGTTTCTAAAGGTCTGAGGCAAGGGGATCCTTTATCCCCTTTCCTCTTAATTTTGGTTATGGAAGTGTTGACTCAACTGATTAAGAAAGATGAAGTTAGGGGATTGTATAAAGGGTTTAGAGTTGGTGAAGAAAATAGTTACAGTATAACTCAACTTGCAGATGATACTCTGTTGTTGGGTGAGGCTGACTGGAATAACATGTGGTACATTAAGGCGGTTTTGAGAGGCTTTGAATTGCTTACAGGTCTAAAGGTGAATTTTTATAAGAGTAGAATTGGAGGAGTTAATGTGAGTAATGACTTTTTGGAGAAAGCTTCATCTTTTTTACATTGCGAAATAATGAAGTTACCTTGTGAATTCCTTGGAGTATTCATTGGAGAAAGCCCTAGGAAGAAACATATGTGGAGAAATATTGTGGAGAAAGTAAGGAGAAGTCTGGCTGATTGAAAAGGAAAGCTCTTGTCAGTGGGAGGAAGGTTGGTCCATTTAAAACCAGTTATCAATGCTCTGTCTCTGTTTGCTTTTTCTTTTTATAAAGTTCCAGCTGGGGTTGAGAAAATCTTGCAGGGCCTGCAAAGTAGATTCTTTCGGGGGAGCAGTGAAAATAAGAGGAAGGTTCATTGGGCTGACTGGAAATCTATGTGCTTACCTTTAGAGAAAGGTGAGCTGGGAATCAAAGACTTGGCCACCTTCAATAAAGTTGTGCTAATGAAATGGAAATGGAGGATGCTTAACTCTGAAGAAAGTTTTTGGAAGAGTATTATTGAGAGTAGGTATGGTTGTATGATGGCACTGTTGATAAACAACTTTGAAGGTGAAGCTACAAAGCAGTCAGAATCTATATGGTGGAGAGACTTAAGAGGACTGAGTTATGATAAAGAGAATAGGAGGGACATTTTTGTAGAGAATTTGAGCTGCAAGTTGGGGAATGGCAAAGATATTTCATTTTGGCATAACTCCTGGTTACTAGAAAAACCTCTTAAGTATGTCTTTCCTAATCTTTTTCAATTTGCTTACAACATTAACTTTTCTGTAGCAGATTCAGGGAGATGGTGTGAAGAAGAGTAGGGATGGAACGTGAACTTTTCCCATTTTTAACAAGGTTCTGTAATGGAAAGGGAACTGGTCGATCTAATGGACTTATTGGAGACTAATTCCCCTAAGAAGGAGAATGAAGATGTGTTTGTGTGGAAACCTGTTAATTCGTGTAATTCTCTAAGTTCTGATGGATTTTCTGTCAAGTGATCATGTTACGATCTGTTGTGCCAAGATAGAGAAGATAGGAGACTTGGAGATGACTTATTAGTGGCTTTGAGAAGAATGTGGAAGGCGTCATTGCCGTCAAAAATAAAAGTGTTTCTGTGGCGTCTTATTAGGGGCAGGATTGCAACTAAGGATCTATTGGCAAAGAGGACTATTCTTGTTGGTAATGGAGAATTGTATTGTTCTTTGTGTGACAAAGTTGAGGAGACGAGAGAGCACGTTTTTCTTGAGTGCACGAAAGTTGTTGAAGTATGGAAAGGAATAGAGAAATGGCTAGGGATATCGTGTGATAGACGGGGAGACTGTATTACTTTCTTGAAAGAATTTGAAGACAAGGTGAAAATAGCATCAGGTTCTTCTACTGGTATGGTTGTATGGGGCACTGTTGCTTGGTTCTTATGGTATGACATAAACTGTAGAGCTTTTGATAATAAGAATAAGTCTGTTTTAGATCTTCTAAATTCTATCAAATTTTTCAGTTGGAAATGGACATTTGATACTAGGGTTTGTAATACGGTATCGTTTTATGACTGGTTTACGACACCTCTTTTGTGTTATAAAGGGTAGTAATGCTGGTTTGTAAGGATTTCTACACCCTTTGTGTAGTTTGGTTGTTAATTCCATTGCTTTTAGAAAAGAAAAAAAACCTAAAATTTAAAATGTTGATTGTCCTCAAGTAACGAAGAATTCATTTTCCCTATCAGATAATCAGTAACACTAAAAGAAAAAAATATTTACAACAAATGAGTTGCATAAGTTCCCACAAAACCTCCATCATTTCTGGACTTCGACGGTTTTCACGATGGTAAAGACCAATTGTCGCAGATTTTTTAGACATGTTAATTAACATATATAAGTGCGACGATTAACAAAGAAGCGCACTCTTTCCACAATCACGGCGATTAGGGTGAACTATCATGACTATTTTGGGCAATCATCATGGTTACTTTTTTATTCCTTTACTTACTCACTTAATTATTTCTTTCATTGTTGTATTAAAAGTGACTGGATTCAAGAACAATGCACCACAATTCAAATTTGTCTGTAGAGAAAACGTCGTTCTAAGCATTGAATCAGGCAAAACAGACGAAGTTGAGCTACAAAATGCAATAAAAAAAGGTGCCACACATTTAGCACCATTTGAAGCAGATGTAGCAGAATACACTAGTTATGCTTACTTAACAACAATTCCGCGACACTATCAAGGCCGGCCGAACACATAGTGAGGCCTAAGGCGAATTCTAAAATTAATTTTTTCTTTATTAAAATTATACTTTTAACTAAAATTTTACTTTACTTTACAAAATTATTTATTAAATTATTATAATTAATTTTTTTTAATTAATATAAGTTTTTAATTAATAATTAAATACAAATTTTTGTTGCAATATTATTGATATTAAAACAAAATTTCATTAACTTAAGTTTAAAAAAGGAAACTTTTTTTACCAACATAGTATTTATAACAATTAATATAAAAAATATATAAATTTAAATAAATCAAATTTCTTTTTTATATTTAAAAATATCAATTGTTGTATTACTTTTAATTGTATTATTTTTTTATAAATAAATGTAATAATATACTCTTATGAATTAAGTAGTGTATTAAGTGATAGTAAAAAAAGCAGTTTATAAAAATGAAAAAAAAAAAAAAAGCCCAGTTTATACTTTTCTATCTTCTGTTACATAGATAGTTTAAGTTATCATAAATTAAAAGTTACACGTAGTAATGAGTATGTTTAGTAATAGTTATGGCTATTTTATATAGGAATTGAAAGTAAATACACCACATTTTAATTGTGACGTAAAGGAATTATCGGAGATATTGTATGATATATTAGGCAAAAAGAATGTGAGACCTTGCCTAGTTTGCCTCCCCTTTGCGCCGGAGCTGGACACTATTTGTTGTATTGGGAATTAAATCTCAAAAGGTCAACAACAATTCTAGATTGTGTTTATGAAGATTGTTGTTTAACTATTTTGAAGAGTCACTCAGTAGTTATTATAGACTATGTCGTGTTTTAGAGAAATCAATTGGGGGACTTAAGATTATAGGTGAAAATAGGTCAGGCCGAACGAACAGGGGTTTACAGATTAGCCTATATAGGTTCAGGTCAGACCAAGATTTTTTTTTAAATAGAAAAGGCCTAACTTTTTTATATGTCTATTTAGTTAAAAATGTTAGGTTTTAGGCCATAAAAAAAGCCTTTTAAGCCTAACAGGTCGACCTATTTAAATAAATATGAATAATTTATTATTATTATTATTATGTTATGTTTTGTACTTTGAGTTAAAATACATAAATAAAAATTGGTTACTTTGGAGAACTTATGAAAATAAGATGAAAAAAACTTATGAACAATGTTATAAGTTGTTTTCATAAGTTATCTTAAACAAATAGTCTCACAAAACTTATGCTAATAGGTAAGTTAAAATAAGTCAAATCAAATAAATTTTTAGTTTCATTGGTTTTTTAATTTGTTAGCCTATTTAAACATTATTTTAATTGCTTATTTACATATGTCTAAAATAATAGGCTTTTATGTAGGCTAACAGACTAACTAAGCCTTAGAAAATGTCAGGTTCAAACCTAAAAATAAGCCTATAACAGACTACAGGTCAGACTTAGACTTCAGTTTTTTTGGCAGATCAAGCTTAGGCTTGGTAAAGTCTAACTCGGCCCAACCTATTTCCACCCTTACTTGAGATTAAGATTGTGGAGAATGCGACATTTGATAAACTTATGGATTATACTATTAGTTTAGGAGGTTCAATAAATCAATACAAAACTCCTAGGCGTGTGAAATCTGCACCTGTTGTGGGGCTTCTGAAGTCAAGAGTTATGGCAAGTATTTTAGTCCAAAATATCCAAAATGGGTTCCTGGTCGTAAGGATTAGATTAATGATGATAACTGAAAGAGTAATGCAAATTTGGATAGATATTATATGTTGATATATATATATATATATATATATATATATATATACGTGGTTAATGGTTATGTTTGTATGGATGTAAAATTAGTTACTATGATTAGAATAAAGGAATCCATGTTTGTAAGTTTCTTTAGAATCTATGGATCTTACTTTATTTCCCCTTGTAAATAACTCCCTTTTAATTAAATAAAAAACTTGTCTATCTTATTATCCATGGTTGAATAAATTTATTATTATTATTATTAATTTTACTTTCTAAATAATATTTAAGTACATTTGTATCTAAGTTTTCTTCAACGAATAGACGTCTTAATTTCAATAATAAAATTAAGATTATTTATGAGTATATCTTCATTAAGTATAATTAGTTAATTAGTTGAATAAAATGGAAGGAAATAAAGAAGGTTATAGTAATGAAAAATTAATAATAAAAGTTATATTGATTTTTAAAATGAATAATTATTTTGAGATAGAGAAGAAAATGTTAATTGAGATATTATTTATTAGAAGAGAGAGCAGATTTAAAAAAAAAAATTAAAATCATTTTTGATAAACTTTTTTAAAATTAGTAGAACTTATTATAAACTCATATTTTATAAATTAAAAGAGTAAGTTTTTAAAATAGTAGAAAGTTAAAAAGGTTGGTAAAATGTTTAGATAAAGAGCAATTATTAAAGACAATTTTTTATTGCATCCTATATGTTTTTTATATGTTTTGAATGTACTATATAAATTTTCAAATATGTCTCTTGATTTTAGAGTTACATCTCCAGACGCACCTATTTCTGAATAAACGTTAACATGTTTCTGAGATACATTTTCGGAATCATTTTAAACATTCAGAACAAGCACTCATAAATACTTTACATTTGAATTGTTTCGGAGATGCATCTATGGTAATTTTCCGGAGATACATCTTCGAAGTGTATAAAAACAAGTTGTTTTTTGCTTTAAGATGTGTATTTGTTTTTAGATGAAGTATGAAGCACGAACTTGAATTAAAATATAGACGTACAAAATAATAAGAGATTAATACTGGGTGTGTCGAAAATAATATAGCAATATAATAAGAAAATGTTGTACAATTGAGATCCAAAATGTAGTAACAATGTCAGAAAACAAGTACAAACTATAGTACTACTACAAAATAATACCAGACAACTACTAGGTGTACCTGACAACCTCTCATCTACCTCCTCTTCCTGTTGTGCCTCCTCTGCCATCAATTCCCCTAACCTTTGGCGATGTCTACGGTACAACAATGCCTCATGTTCCACCGCCACCGTGGCATCCAGGACTCGCCTGACAACAGTCCACTCAGGGAAGATACCCTTGTCTATGTTTGCCTACGTAATCTCTACTATGCGATGACACTGAAGCAAGACATCATCAGTATGATCTAGCTAAGCTGACTCTCCTCAAGTATCTCATAATGAGATGGTCTCATCAGATCTCTTGGAGTAGTCTGCAGCATGTACAGATGTGACACCCTGAAGAACCACCTGATGTACCCATCGACGTAGCTCCAGATGTTCGGTGCTATGGTAGCCCGCGCCTCGTCCGGTACTAGATGACTCTGAAAATTAGCAAACATCTCTACTATTTGTCTACGAGACAAGGTAGGAGCAGCAAAGACAACAGGGTGTCTAGGGATGGTATATGCATACTCGAACTGTCGCATGACGTGCACAGGAAGATGAGGAGCAGTGATATGTGATCCACAGGCCAACCATCCAGAGTATAGAGTTATGTCGTTAAATGGGCGCGTCTGACGGTGATGAACGTAGTTATTGAAGTGCATGTCCTCAGCAACCAAACGGTCAAGGTAGAATTTAAAAGGCTCGACCACCTAGTTCCCTCTTAACGGGATAAAAGCACAGGCATGGGTGTAGCTCCGTTTTTTTGTGACGCGACCACTACCGCTTTTAGATCTACTTTCTGATTTCTATATTTATCCTATGAAGCTTAAAAGGAAGTGGAAGATATCTTAAACTAACCTGAGCGCAAGTGTTTTCCTTTACAAATGTGAAGAGATCTGAAATCGGGGGTGGGTTCACTACTACAAAAACACGCATTTAACAATGCCATGGTCACCACGGTTTTTCCCTACATCGTGGTGACATATCTTAACTAAGGTGCTACCATATTTATTTTGTTTTTTGATTAAAAATTATTTGTATATAACAGCGGTTACAGAACCAACCGTTGTGATACAATCAAACTTTCGTTGGTTTGAACCTCAGCGCCATATAAAATATTTTATTCCTTTAACGTTAAGGTGCACCTTTTATTTTTTATTTATTTTAAAATTCTCAAATAAAAAGGTTATCACTACGGTTCTTCTGGTTAACTGTACTGATATATTTATAATAAATAAATACTTATCTATACGGTTGGTATTGTTAACCGTTGTGAAATAGTTTACCCATACATAAGCGAATTAACTTTCACTTATTGACAGTAGCGTCGTTTCCTTCACAATGAAACCATATAACCCATTTTTTCTCTTCGTCTTCACCATTAGCCGTGAATCTTGTGCTTCATACATTAAGGTATTCTTCTTCTTCCATCTATTGTTAGATATTTCCCATTATCTCGTTTGTTGCATGTTGTTTTTGTTGATTGTTCTCATTTGTTCAGATTCGTCTTCACTACCTTAACAAAGACCATACTTTGGCTATGGTACATAATGTTTGTGTAGCTATGGAAAAAAGTACAAGAAGCATGAAGCTATGATGGAAACTTCATCCACCTTGTACTTCTTCTTCATAGCTTCCCAGACAAGATGTTAGTAAATGAAGAAACAACAGTGTCAGCAAAACTTCATCTAGTTTTAGAAACAATGAAAAGAAATATAAGAAGTATGAAGCTTTTTTGTGTACGCTTCTTCCTCCTTATATTTCTTTTTCATTGCTTCCCAAACTAGATGAACATCATAATTGATTCCTGTTCCGCGATTAGTTTCATTAAAAGGTGTGTCCTGGAAATTTATAATATATCTCTTTCGATCTCTCTTTACTCTTCACTGGATTATGGTATTAGGGTTTGGTTTCAACTGAGGATGCTCATTGTTTAAGTTTACTGTGTTCCTTACAGGAGAAGGGGATGATACATTGTGATGATGCTGGCGGTAGAAAGCGTATTGTATGAGTTTATAATATCTGGTTCTAGTATAAGATGTTGTTTGAGTTTATTATATTCTATGTAGATTATTTGTTTCACTAACCCTCACTTAAAATACATTCATTTAATTTGACATAGATACTTATAATCTGCAAATTAAGTTCTATTTAAAAACCAACTTATATGAATCAATGTTTCCGAATTGCATGCCTCTCATCGTTCATCTCACGTTCATTGATAAATATATATATATATATATATATATATATATATATATATATATTATGGTATAATGATCTGGCTCCTTAGATGCATCGCTATCTTTTATTATAGTTAAATTTCATTATTAACAATTTATTAGTTAATCCGCCTTTCTGTCAACACTTGTAATCGTAAAACTTACGATTATAAAAATTATGATGATAAGTGATGATGATGAGGCAGATTATCCAATGTCTTGTTCTTATGGAAATTTAACTATAATCGAAGATAGTGATATATCGAAGGAGTCAGACCAATAAACCGCAATATATATGTAAAAGAGCGTGAAATGCACGATGAGACGAATGCAATCAGAAAATATTGGTTTGTTTAAGTTAGTTTTCAAGAATAGTTTAATTTGCAGATTATAGACTTCTTCATCAAATTGAATCCTTGTATATTTCTTTAGTGAGGTGTTTGGAAAACAAACAATATACATTTAATATAATAAACTCTGGGTACTTACAACAACGGTTATTTATTGTAACCGAGATTAAAGATAATATAATAAAATCTGCGTACTTTCAACAATGGTTGTCTATTGTTACCGAGATCAAAGATAATTTATGTTTTACATAATTTGCTGCTTATGGGTTTCGAACCCAGTACCTAAGTGTATATATCAGAACGGTTTATTAGCATAAACGTTGTGATATATGGCGCACGTCCTTCCTTTCAATAACAGTTTCCAGACCGTTGTAAAAACAGGGAACTTACAACGACACTCTACTTAACAACGATATGTCAGGAGTGATGGTACCCCTTTTCAAACCGTTGTGAAAGAGGTTTTCCGTAGTAGTGGTTATACAAAGGGAAGCTGTTAACACCCTAAGTATCTATAGTAATCTATAGGAACCTTTATTTCCATATATTTCTACTGTTGAATCATTCGGTTGCTTAAGTTCATTTGCTATTGAATTGGGAAACTTTCTCCTTTGTGAAGGTTGAGGAGATGTTTTTGTTGTTTTAGGTATTTCTATTGTTTTTGGGAAGGTACTACACCTAAGATTTTTTTATTAGTGCGCTCGCTAAAATTTCGCAAACTTATGCCTACGTATTCCAGTAACGAGACTTTGGGAAATCAGAGCGTTCGTAGTTCCTCCTAGGAAATTGTTTGGTGTCTTGTTTAAAGCCCAAGATTGAAGCTAAAAGAGTATTTGTGTCTTGTTTAAAGCCCAAGATTGAAGCTAAAAGTGTATTTGTGTCTTGTTCAAAGCCCAAGATTGAAGCTAAAAGTGTATTTGTGTCTTGTTCAAAGCCCAAGATTGAAGCTAAAAGTGTATTTGTGTCTTGTTCAAAGGCCAAGATTAAAGCTACACTACTACGAAAACCCCATTTAACGACGCCAGCTTTACTACGGTTTCGTATCCCACCGTTGTAACAGGATTAAAAATTTATAACTCCATATTTAACGACAGTTGTATTACATAACTGTTGTAATACAAGCTGCATAACAAGCTTCGATTCCCAGCTCTATATTTTTTTCCATATTTTTACATTTTGACACGCTTGTATTAGAAGACCGTTGTACTACATGTATCACGCTTCGATTCACAACAATGTATTCTTTAGTATTTTTAAGTGCAATAGAGTATATATATAACTTTAAAAATAAAACTGTAAGAGGTGAACATATATAGACATAATTTTATTTTAATATTCCATTGAGAGTACATTGATAAACATATTACATATCAAGATCATTGTCAGAGCCCATAGAATAAAATGCATCTTCATAATCTAGACATCTCTCCTCACTCCCTTCTTCGGAATCATAATATACAGGCCTCCTTTTCTTCTTTATCTTCTTCTTCTTCGGCTTCTTCTTCTTCTTCTTCTTCTTATCCTTCCTTACCCTTAAGGCATCCCTGAAGTTGGCAGTTGCTGGTTGGACGACCTCCTGGATTGGCGCCTGACGTTCCTCGTTGAGGTTTCTAGGATTCTCATTTGTTGAACTCTTTGTTACGAAGAATATATTATTTAGATATGTAAAATTGTCTATTTATAGATGAGGTTGAAGATGAAAAGACTAATAGTTTAATGCTTGTAATGATGATAACTTGTAAACCGTTCATATTCTGAAACTATATTTTCTTGTAAACCGTTCATATGTTGGGAAGTGCAACGGTTAATAATATCATGACAGTTATAAGTAATGACCGTAGCGATATCACTTATAATCCAGGCGTAATTTTAGGAAAATGTTGTTGCCTGGTGTCGAACCTTGTACCACGTTTAAGGGGTATCGCTACGGTTATTATAACTAACCGTTGTGATATTATTAAATTAATATATAATCTATCATAACGGTTATTTAAGAAAACCGTTGTGAAACATTTACCTATATAAGGGAATTAACTTTCCCTTTTTGACAGTCGCGTCGTTTCCTTCACAGCGAAACCCTAGCACCCAAACTTCATCTTTTTTTAGAATCTGCGAGAAGAAATACAAGAAGTATGAAGCTTTTGATTTAAGCTTCTTCCTCCCTGTAGTTCATCCTGCAAAATCTAAAACTAGATGAACATGGTGATGATGCTGGCGGTAGCAAGCGTAATGTACATATTGTTTATCGAAAATAAGGTAGTCTTCTACTTCAATCTTTTTGTTAAATAGTTCCCATTATCTCGTTTGCTTCATGTTGTTTTTGTTGATTGTTCTCATTTTGTGCAGATTCGACTTCAATGCTTCACAAGCAAGGTGAACTTCATTGTAATGGTACAGTCTCACTTCTTAGGGTTATGTTTCAACTTTTGGTTGTTTTGTTTTGAATACTAACTAATTTTCTTCATTGCTTCCCACTTCTTAGGGTTTGTTTCACATGGTGATGATGATGGTGGTACATATATATATGAATTCATTCTGATAAGGTACATATATATGAATTCATTCTTATATTGTATATGAAATTTAGTTTATTATATACTATGCACATTGTTTGTTTTACTATCCTTTTATTGAAAATGCAATCAGTTAAATTGATATAGAACATTAGTTTATTATATATATACTATGTATATTGTATATATTTAAATTTAATACTAACTAATTTTCATCATTGCTTCCCACTTCTTAGGAATTGTTTCACATGGTGATGATGATGGTGGTACCTATATATGAATTCATTCTGATAAGGTACATATATATGAATTCATTCTGATATTGTATATAAATTTAGTTTATTATATACTATGTATATCGTTTGTTTCACTATCCTTTTATTTAAAATGCAATCAGTTAAATTGCTATAGAACATTATAATTTGAAAATTAGGATGTATTTGAAAACCAACCTTTATCATGTCAATGTTTTCCGAATTGCATCCATTTCATTCCGCACATTTTATGTTCCTTAACATAAAATTTATGGTTCGATGATCGGTTTCCTTCAATCCATCGATATCTTTTATTATAGTTTACCTCATCGTCGTCACTAATCGCCGTGGTTGTTAAGATCATGATCATTGTTATGATGATAAAATCGTGGCGATTTTTGGCGATGATGAGGTAAACTATAACAAAAGATATCGATGGATTAAAGGAAACCGACCATCGAACCATAAATTTTATGTTAAGGAACATAAAATGTGCGGAATGAAATGGATGCAATTCGGAAAACAGTGGTGTGTTTAAGTTGGTTTTCAAGACCAGTTTAATTTTCAGATTATATAGTTCTTCACTAATTTTAATGGTTGTATTTCTTTAATAAGGTGGATGGTAAAACAAGCAATATACATTTGTATTTAATAAACTAAGGATACATTCCACAACGGTTGAGACAAATAACCGTTGTGGTAGTTAACATATATGACAACGGTTCATACTGATAACCGTTGTGATAGTTAATATATATTACAATGGTTGAAATACCTAACCGTTGCAATATATCGCGCACTTCCAGAATACAACAACGATTTCCAGACCGTTGTAGAAACGGCGAACTTACAACAACAATCTACATAACAACGCCTTCGCCCGCGTCATTATATGTCATTCCCAACCGTTGCTAAATGGGTTTTTCGTAGTAGTGCTAAAAGAGTATTGAGAGAGAATTTGTCATTTATAAAGGGAGATATCTCACCTATTTATCACAAACATTGAAGAATTTAATTTATAAGAGAAGTTGCTTTATCTGGGATGTGTGAAATCCAGTAATGCCACATCTTCCTTTATAGGAGAATTAAAATGTCATGAAGGAAGAAGCGTTAATTTAGTGTAGAGCAATGCCACTTTTTCCTTTATGAATCTTTTCATGCTAAGAGAGGGACATTGACTTGGATGTGTAGAATCCATAGGTTTTCCACTTATATCACTTAGATGAAAGAGAACTTTAGCCATGATAAGGGAGGGACACCAGCTTGGATTTTGAATCAACAAGTGTTCCACTTACATCAATTATCTGGAAAAAAAATTTTGATTGTTTGTTTTGAAATGTGATGTATAGAGGAGATATCCTCCTACAGATATGATTCAAAGTTTCATCTATGGGGATGTTAAATTTTGTGCCTTGATCAAAGCCCAAGGTTGAAGTTGAAAAAAAAAGTTAAAAACTGACTCAACTGGGGGAGTATTATATATGTCTTGCACAAAGCCCAAGATTGAGGCTGACTGGGGAAATCATTATATGAAGCCTAAGACGAGGCTGACCGAATTTAAGTGGAGATTGACTCTTGTTGGGGAAATTTAAATCCAAGAGAAGGTTCAAACTGCTCTGAGGAACCAAAAAAACTAACTCTTGCTTAAGATAGTTGAATTATTAAATGCCACAAAGGCTTTGATTCTTTTGGGGATTTGTTAATTGTAACCTGACCCTGGGTGGGAGTTTTAAAGTGAAAACCAAACCTTGTTGAGGATTAGAAGAGACTTAAAGGAAGAGTTTGAATGCCCTAGATGGTTTTTTACTTTCCTGGGGATTGATGTATTGATAAAGATGACTAGGATCTATCCTATGCTTTTAGGAAGCTTGATGGTCCTTGTATGAAGCCCAAGAGGAGGCTGAGGATGCTTCTTAGAAGCCTGTGGGTCCTTGTATGAAGCCCAATAGGAGGTTGAGGATGCTTCTTAGAAGCATGTGGGTCCTTGTATGAAGCATAAGAGGAGGTTAGGGATTGAGACTTTCCAAGTCTAGGAAGAGTTCAAGAATGGTTTCACCGGGAAATAATCCTTTCTTTGTTGAATTATCCCAGGGTTAAAGGGGTTAAAGAAGAGGTTTCACCGAGAAATAATCCTCTCTTTATTGAACTGTTTCAAGGTTGAATAAATTAAACAAAGCCCAAGAGGAGGCTGACTGTATTGGGGAGAAGAATTCCTTTGTACAAGAGGGAACTAGTTGTTTGAACTAAGTTATACTGATTGAAAGGATCTTATTGTTTGAACTAGTATAAACTGAGGATGATTTAAATGCTAAGAGAAACTTAACAAAATATGTACAAGTATATATACAGATATATGAACAAGTATATAAACAAGTATGAATTGAATTGAGAAAGGTGGTGGGTCTTATTCTCAGGATAGAGACCCAAGTGTATTGTGATTGATTAGATGCCTTCTTCAAGATTGAATTAGTGTTTTGAAGAAATTGAAGAAAGATTTGAAATGATTTTGAACTTGAAGATGAATTGATCTTAAGTAAGAGAGAAGCAAACGTGTTGGATCTTACACTCTAAATAGAGGCCCAGATGATTTGTTTGTATCCTATACAAAGCCCATGATGAATGAGGCTAAAAGATTTTCTATTTACTAAAGAGGGTGTTGGGTCTTACACTCTATCAGAGGCCCAGATGGTTATTTAAAACAAAGTTTATGTACAGAGGGATGAGACTTACACTCCAAACAGAGGCCCAAAGATTATTATGAAAACAATTATTGCACCGTGATTTTGAAAAGCGCGATGGGACTTATACTATAGCAGAGGCCAATGAAGTGGTTTATTTACAAAGAGGGTTGAGTCTTACACTCTAATAGAGGCCCAAAGATATTAAAATGAAGTTTGAAAGACTGAATCAAAATAAAACCCTAATTTCATTTTTTAAAGATATTTTTCAAAGAAAAAAACAATAAAGATGTATAATTCATCAGATGAATCCATTAATCATGTCATAAACAATGATTATGGTTTATGAAAAAGATATTTTATTCACATGAATATTTGAAATTAATTAGGTTTAGGAAAAATCAAAAAGAAAATATTTTAAAAGTAATGAAAATACTTAAAAAGCAATATTTTTTTCAACATAATAAAAACTTTATAAAAAAAAATATTTTTGAGGTTTAAAATAATAGAGCATTTAAATGACATGTGTGAAAACATTGGGATTAAACATAATTAGTTTGATAGGAGAAATCAAAATTTGAAATTATTTTAAAACAATTAAAAATAATATATTAAATATATTAAAAATATATCAAATACAAAATTTTTTCATTTTATTTTTTTGGTGAATAAATTATTTAAATATGTGGATGATATTTGTGCAAAAATTCATTTGAAAATAATTAAAATTGAATATAGAAAATAATTTTTGAAGATAATATAAAAATACTAAAAATATAACAATTCAAAAATTTGAATTATGGCTCCAAAACCATATTCTTCTTCCTTGCGCACACCACCATCATCAGATTTGCAAAACCTATCTTATCTCTCTCAATACGCAATAATTTTAAAAGATGTAAACATGAATGTTGCTCGTTTTTTAACAAGGAATTCAATGGTGGTAATTAATTTCATCTCTTTTAAGTGTGGAGTGAGTTATCAAGTGATGAACAGATGAACCCTAATTTTTGCAAGAACAATGTGAAATCCTATACATGATTGATACATAGCAATTGATTGAGGGAAAACATGCTATATATGTGCAGAAACATGTTGGTAACTTGAAATATAAAAAATGATTCATGATTCATGGAGTTTGGGAAGTTCAGGCTTACCTGTGCAAGAGGAAATCGAATCCTCCGTTGTAAGTGTTATAGATGTGAAATGATGACTTGGACATCTTCCCTAGACCGCAAGGAATATGTTGATGTGTTTAGAATGGCTGGAAACCTTCTGGATTGGTGGGCTCGAATCCAACTGCAGCTGGCTTGGGATGAACTGTGATCTTGATGAATTTGATGTTATAGATGATGTTTAAGTGTTTGGATCACTCATATATGATATATGTGAGGTGTTTGGATCATTGTTTTTGATGGAATTGATCTGGTTTGAGAAATTTGATTTCTCGCTCACTTGGAATTTTGAAACTTGGAACAAAGATGAATTTTCAGAAAACAAGGATTGAAGTTGTTTTGGTGTGTTTGAAATGAGGCAATGTGACCTGTATTTATAGGTAAATGGATTTGTCTTGGATGAATATTTACAGCTTGAAGGATAAGAGCTTGGTTCAATGGTTTTGGACTTGTGTCATTACTTCTCGTGCAAGGTACAATAGCTCCTCCAAATAGAACAGCTACCAATTGACCAATTCCACATTCCTCTGTCATTTTTATTGTTGTTTATATGAGCATCTTGACTGAAAAGAGTACCTTTGTTGAATGTGCACTATTGCACAAAAATGCCTTTGAATTCAAGACATAATGTGACAAAATCCATTAATCCAATTTGAGATATCTCTTGAACCTTTGACCCAATTTTGAAGGTTTGTTATGACTCTTTCTGTTATGCATTGAATAATTGTTGCATTGATCATTACACTTGACAAAAGAATCGTGTATGGCAAGTGATGATCCAAAACTGTTTTTGAAAAACAATTGCAGCATGGCGTGTTGAGACCTCCATAACCCTTTGCTCAAGTGGAGTTATCTCATGCTATTGAGCTCTTTGGAAAGCTGAGATGATGTGCTTCAACTTTGATGTTTATAATTGGACTTGATTCATCTTGGATCATGGTGAAAAATCCCTCCACATTTTGATGTTTTGACTGATTTTACCTTAGGCAGGTTTTCACTAAGTGTTGAAGTTCATTTCATACTTTTCTTGATTTTGATCACTTCATAACTTAAAATTCAAGCATTTTTTGATCAAGGATCAATTTATCACTTTTGTAGTATGTGATGAGATCTATCATTTGAGCTTTGGAGTGCAAAAAATGGTTGCTTGGATCACAAGTTATGGCCTTTGGAAGTTAGATACTTAAACACTTTTTTCTATAACTTGGTGAAATTTTCAATTTCTCAACATTGCCCTTTTTACAAGTGACCTTGATTTCTTGATCAAATCTTGTTCAAATGCAACAATGGGTCATGTTTTCTTGTATAATGGTTCATGATGAACATTTTTGGCCAAAAAGTCAAACTTTGACTTTGGGTCTCAGATGAATTTTGTGCAGAGAAACCCTAATTCCTGATTTTCAATTAATGGATGTCCCAAGGTGATTTTAAATTTATGAATGCACTTAAAGGGTACATTTGAGTGTCTTAAATCATATCCCAAGGTTTGAGATCATGTCTTGGCCAAAAGTCAAAGGTATGATTGACTTTTCATCAAAACCCTAGTTTGTGGCTCAGATGGATTTGAATTCTTGCATTATTTGTGAATCAAGTTCTTTGAATCAATCCAATCATATGAATGGACTAATATGATGTATTTGAGGTCCTTGAAACCTATCTTGAGATCTTGACTCATTCCCAGATGAAAATTTCCCTCTAGAAGCGTTGGTCGGCCAAAACCCTAATTTGGTGACACTGGTGATCTTGAGGCTTGATCAACTTGAAATGATGCAATCTTGTGCTTGATTCTTAATGTTTAGGATCTCTTATCCTTCATGAATGATTGAGAGGCTTGATAAGTTGAACATCATGTCAATTCTTGATTGATCCTTTGCCTGAATCCTCTATAGGGCTTAAAAAACCCTAATTCTTGGTCAAGGTGAACACTCAATAATCTTTGAAAGGATGAGTGAGGTATGAAAGTACATCCATATTGTGGTGATGATTTTCAAAATGATGTGAAGTCTTAGGGTCAAAATTTAGGGTATGACAATGGGGCATGTCCTCAGTGTACTCATCTGCACTCGCCCAACCAGCGATGCGCGGGAAGTTGCGGAGGATCCAAGCCTGAAACGAAAATAAGAAGAAAACATTCAAGGATTAGGAATTATTGGCATTGGTTTCGCTAACATGAAATGAAAATGAAAAAAAAAATTCAAGTATCAAGAATTATTACCATCAATAGTGTCATGCTGCCTGTGACCTGCTTCGTCCTCCACCGACATCCATCTCTCAACTTTGAATAAAGAGAGCACAGGCAAGCCGCCCGCCAAATGTACTCATGGATCTGAGTGAGATCCAAGAAGTACCAAAGGTATGCAACGTCAGTATAAGTGGCACTCGTGTCCACAAAAATTCAATTTTCAACCAAAAAAAGAAAATATGCCCTCAAAGCACGAGCTCTATGTACTGCCACCTGCTCAGCATCACCATTAGACTCCTGGGCAGCAACGATCTCATGATCATATATCTCCTTCAGGAACTAAAACCTGGAATGAGCACCCCTGGTCCTATCCATGTTCTCAATCGGCTTCCCTAGATCATCCCCCCAGATGCGCTACCATCATCTCGACTGCATTGTCTTTGGTCATCCTACCATGACTGAGGAATCTCCCCCTGATCGGAAGTTGTAACAAACACGAGACATCGTACAGTGTGATAGAGATCTCACCATGTAAGAGATGAAAATAAGAGGTCTCAGAATTCCATCTCTCCACGAATGCATTAAGCATCCTGTGGTTAACCAAAGTGTAATCGGTCATGCATAGGTCTTTCAACCTAGATAATGTCAGAATCGACTGAAACCACTCCTCATGCGGCCATGCTAAGCCTGCAATCTTCCTCTCATGGTTATGAAACTTCCGGGGATCACACACTTTAAATTTTCCAAAAATAATCAATGTTAGAAATAATCATTGTCAGCAATTTAAATTAACGTAAAAAATAAATAAAAAATCCAACTAATGCTACCTCTCCGCCCCATATATGTCTGGCAGTTTGGTCAAGATATAGAGGAAGTTGGGAAAAATCAGTTGGACCTCCTCCAAGTCCCTCTGGCTCGGCATCCTTAGCAACCTCACCCTCTAGAAGTGACACAAGATCAGCAGGATCATCAGTGGGATGTGGCACTGGATCAGCAGGAGGTGGCACTGGTGAATCCTGACTCCTACGGGAGGATGGGGGAAGTGACGCAACAGTTGGTGAATCACATCTCCCATGGGAAGAAGAACAGGAAGAAGATGGGGTGGCCTGAGATGAAGTGGTCTGAGGTGAAGGACGAGCCCCTAGAGTAGAATGCATCCCAGAAGTCGACGCCTCTGCCTGACTAGAAGTACCTGCTTCCTCTAAAACCTACTGGCTCCACTTCCGCTAGACGGATGCGTGCTAGGCAACTCGAACATGTCTCAGTATGTTGACTCTGTCATCCATAATGCATGTAAGGTAAATTAAAATGTATCATTAATGCATGCATACAAGACAAACAAACAAGAAAGTTAAAAAAAAACAGACTACATGATATTCCGGAGATATATCTTCGGAAAGATCATAAAACAATAACGTTGAACAATTCCGGAGATACATCTCCGGAAACACCATAAAACTATTACCTTTAAATAGTTATAGAAACGTATCTCCGAAAATTCCCAAAGGATATGAAACGCTGAACTATTTTGGATATGTATCTCTGGAAAGTTCTGAAACTCAGATGTCGCGGCAATGATGTAATATGGCTCATGCAAGTTGAAAAAACATGATCTGATCGCCATTTTGAGCCTACAAACAAGTCATATACTAAGTTCAAACTATGTAACATGCGATTCCTACACATTTCTAACCCTAATCATTGATTTATACACAGTTACACTAAAACTCAAAGTTTATCCAAAAACTCAAAAATTTACCTGAAATTTATGGTTTTTGATGATGTTGAATGATGTTATTGATGATGTTTGATGTTCCTCTGAGCCTCGTTTGATGAAATTTGATGTTGTGAAGAAGTTGAAGTTTTATGTCAAAAGAAGAGTTTGAGAAGTGTGAGGGAAGAGAAGAGTCTGGCGTGATATATGCTCCAAATTATTCTGGTGATACACTACTACAAAATACACCTTCGGTAACATAATATTACTATAGTTATGCCTTCCACCCTTGTAATATCGCAAACTGGGAGCGCCTAATGCTTTTTTTTTTTTAAAGTTATTTAATCACGATTTATATAAACAATCGTGGTGATAAACTGAGTGGTACAAGGTTCGAATCCTGTCAACTACATTTTTTTTTCATTTTTCCTATTACAAAAAGCGTGTGTCACTTAATTTCATATGTAAATAAAAAATTGAAAATTAATTAACCACGGTTTTAATATTCAACCATTATAATATGATCTGTACAACCTTTGTTCTTCCCAAAAGAGAGAAACGCTCTTCCCAAAAGAGAGAAACGACTATAATGTTGATTGAAATTTTTCTTCATTTCTCAAGACGGTTACAAGTCATTCAAGAATATCAACCATTAGAAGTAATAGTTGCAAGGATTAAATCATCAGATGTTTCCTCTTTAATCTCTTATATAAATGAACAGTTTCATATAATGAATTTCCACTTCTTCAAACTATTCTTCTTAACTTCCTATAAAAACACGAGTTCTCCATCTGAGAATGCTATTAGAAATATGTCAACTGAAGTCACCACTGTCCAATAACATTAGTTGTCAACTGAGGAGGTCCAACCATCTGGATCGACTGCTGTCAGGGATACACTGAGGGTGAGGAAGGCCAAGAAGAAGAAGAAGAAGAACATAAAGAAGTAGAAGAAGAAAAAGCTGAAGAAGAAGAAGAAAAAGGTGTTGAGGATGATTTTTTACTATGATTCTGATGATGGTAATGAGGAGTGAGTCATAGATTATGAAGATTCCTTTAGTACTAGGAGATATTGTTTTGGTCTTGACAAAATTATGTAACGAAAAAATTATGTTTTATATACTCTTCTTTGTTGGGCCTCTTAATGAAATTATTTATTAGTATTGTTTTATATACTCTTGCCTTTATATAATCTTTCCTCTTTACAAAAAAAAAAATAGTACAAGCCAACAACAATAACAACAGTAATGAAGAATAACAATGAAAACAATTAATAACTTTATCACCATTGTGTTTATTAATAAATAAAAAATTGAAAGTTATTTAACCATGGTTTTACAATACAACCTTTGTAAAATTTGAAAATTGCATCACGATTTTTCTTTCTAACCATGATAAAAAGTGATATTTTTTAGTATAATAGTGAAAGTATCTGTCGTTCAGTACATAACAGTCGTTTCTCTCAAAAGAAAACCCTAACATATTTCACTCTTCTCGATCATAACATAACCCTAACATCCTTCAACCTTTAGATACGTCTTCAGATTCGACTTCACCAATCGCTAACTTGAGGTTTGTTCATTAAACTTATGCTTTGATTTCGTTTACATTTCATGTTAAAAAAGGATTCACATTTTTTCATTTGTTGAATGTTCTCATTTTTTCAGATTCTTCTTCACCACCTTAACAAAGTGAATACTTTAGCTATGATACATATGGTTTGTGTAGCTATGAAGAAAAATACAAGAATTTTGAAGCTATTGTGTAAACTTCATTCACCTTGTACTTCTTCTTCATAACTTCATAAACTAAATGAACTTCATAATTTGTTTCAGATCCACAATTAGTTTAAAAAAATGTGCATTCTTGAAACATTACATAATATCTTGTGTTGTTGTATGATGTTGTATGTTGTTGTTGTTAATTAATGTTCTCAGAACTTCATAATTTTTCGTTGTTTTGTTTATTATATCTTGCGTTCTTGAACCTTATTTTTTTATTTTGTTGTATGTTGTTGTAATGTTGATAAATGTTGTTGTTGTTGTTGATTAATGTTTTCAGAACAAGAACAAAACATTGCTAAGTCACAAGAAAGAAGCTTCTCGTGACTTAGGAATATTTTGTTCTTGTTGATAAATGTTGTTGCATCTTGTTGTTGTTGTTGATTAATGTTTTCAGAACAATAACAAAACATTGCTAAGTTACAAGAAAGAAGCTTCTTGTGACTTACCAATGTTTTGTTCTTTAAACTCAAATATGCTATGTAGATGAACTTGATTTTATTATATGCTATGTAGATTTTTTGTTTCACTAACCCTTCACTGAAAATACATTTCATTTAAATTTACATAGAAACTTATAATCTAAAAATTAAGTTGTATTTGTAAACCAACTTATATCAATAAATGTTTTCTGAATTGCATTCGTCTCATAATTCATCTCCTGGTCTTTAACATATAGGATGTGGTTCAATGACCTGATTCCTTCATCACATCCATATCTTCTCTTATAGTTTAATTTGAATAACAACAATTTATTGATATTATTCAAATTAAATTAGAATAGAATGAATTGATGTCATGAAGGACTTAGACCATTAAACCACATTCTATATGTTAAAGAGCGGAAAATGAGTGATAAGACGCATCCAATTTGGAAAATAGTGGTTTGTGTAAGTTGGTTTTCAAGAATAGTTTAATTTTCAGATCAATTTGAATGGTTGTATGTTGTTGTGAGGTTTATTAAAAAACAAGCAATCTACATATTTTATAATGAACCTGGGTACTTGCAACAACGGTTATTTATTTTAACCATGATTAAATCTTATTTTCATAAATGTATATACCACAACAGTTGATACTAGTAATCGTTGTGGTAGGTAGCGCGTGTCCTGTCTTACTATCACGGTCTAGCGACCGTGGTTGAAAGCACCAGACATACAATCACCACTTATCTCATAACGGATGCTCAGGCGTTGTGGTATCTCTTTTCTAGCCATTGTCGTATGACTTTTCCATAGTAGTGATATATCTCCGGAATATTTCAACGTTCAATGAACTTTGGATGCGCCCGAAAATATATCTTTGCAATCAAGGGACATTTGTGGAATTTCATATGGCGCATTAGAAATACATAAGGTGGAAAAAGAAATTCTCTTCTCAAATGGTCAATCAAAGCCTTCATAATGAAAGATTTTTTAGAGGCCACCTTTTTTTGCTCAACATCTGGTTGGCTTGAATTTGGAGTTTTGATCCAGGCCTTTGGAGTTTTTTTTTGTAGTTTTGCTTAAGTTTTTGGCAGATCTATTTTTTTTTCTATTCTTCTTTGCATTTCTTTAATTGTGCATTTTATTTTTAATTTTTTCTGTTCTTTTAGCTAATATTGGTCGGGACTGGCCTCCCATTTTTGTATATAATCTTTACCGGTCCGTTCTAAATTATAAGACGTTTTGAACTTTTCACGTAAATTAAAAACATAATTATTATTGTATGAGAAATAGAAATTATATATGACTTTACAGTATTGTCTTTGATTTGTTATAGATGAAAGGAAAATTTAAAAAATTAAAAGAATAAATAATAATAAAAATGATAGAAGGTATATTGAGGGAGAAAAAGTCATTAATGCTGCATTAAAGTAACTTATAATTTAGGATAATTTTTTTTAACAAAACGACTTATAATTTAGGACAGAAAAAGTAGTTTATAATATAATTTTTGTCTTTAAAAAAAGTAAGTTTGAAAATCAATAATTTAAATATTTAATATTAAAGATTATGACTATCTAGTTTGAAGTTTTATTTTAAAAAACATTCTTTTAATATTTTAAATAAAATATATAATACTGTTAAATTATTTTTAAAAAACCTAAAACAACACAAACTGTTAGGGATACATGGATTCAACTCTAACTATATTAATATAAGGCAATACTTAATACATTTTGATTTACTCATTAAGGGGATCCTCTTAAAAATCTACAGACAAACTTGCTTTGATACCACTAATGTAACACTTTTCTAACCTACCATATATTTCTCGTAACATATAGGAATAAACTAACATAAAATCACAGAAATCATTCCATTCACAATCCACCTTAATTTCAAGCCTCATTGCTCATATCAATCATGTTTTCTATTTGAAAAACGAGTGTTTTTTTTTTCGAAAATGCATTTCCGAAACGAATATGAACTTACCCGGAAATGCATTTCCACTAACTGTTTGTGTTATTGTTTTCAGTTCTATTTTCAGCATTAGCGCTTATTTACTATTCCGTGGTAATTTTTTTTATTAGATATGGTGCACCCTGAAGTTTTTCCTAAACAAGTTGTGTCGCCCACTATTAAAGGTGTGACTATGAAGGCGGTAGATGTTGCCAAGCAATTTAAAAATGAGCAAGAGTTTGAACATGTTAGACACCTAAGAAATACAAAAACTAATCGAGTTGAGTATGCTCATGCTACATTGAAGAATTGGTTGGGAAATAGTAAGGGTGATTGGTGTAGAGATTTGGACTCTGTAAATCAAGTGATTCAGAACCAACATAATGAGATACAAATATCATTTAGTTGAAGCATCACCGTTTTGGAACACAAATTTAAAGACAACAATATTTATTCTCAATTAGTCGACAACATGTCTCATACGGGTTTGAATTATATTTTTCACCAGGCTAAACAAGCTAATAATATATGATCTGATAGCACAAAGTGTTGATGCACAATTTTGAAAACATATGGCCTCCTATGTGCTTATGTTATTGCCAAAAAGGCGAAACTTGGTAGCCCAATAAGAATGGATAAGGTTTGCACTCACTGAAACATGCTTCAGTTCGATGATGATGATGATGGTGTCATGAAAGAAGGTAAATTGAATATCTATATCTTGACCGAATGGGAAGTGATACAAGAGAGGTTTTTGAAAGCCGATGACAACATGAAACTCCACATCAAAAAAACAATTGAGAAAAATTGCTTATCCGGAAACCACCGACTTGCAACCACCTTCTCAACCGGTGAAAACAACAAGTTCTCCGAAGAAACTCAAGCCTACACCAAATGACAATTCTAAAACATGAATTCCTTTATATTTTGAACATGTTGCCAAAAAAATTCTAGACTCACCAACTCCAAAATCTCAAAAAGGTGTTGTCAAAGGAGCTCACATTAGCAAACCAACTGTAATGCCCTGTATAATATTTATCTAGAATAATACAATACAAGCATATTATTTGGTACTAACACCATCATAAGTGCCTAATGGCGTAATTCACATATTTGCCCATTTCTAAAATGTAAACACAATCTATGGAACAAGACATAGAAACTAGCCAAAAATAAAAATCTAAGAATAATATACAATATCCTCAATTGTATACAACAAAATAATACACAACAGAAATACTAAAGCCAAGCTTCTCTTGAAACATCCAAGCATCGCTCCACTTGTAAATCGAACCTGCAAACCACACCTGAAATATAGCAACTATAGTGGGGTGAGATACATCAAATCTCAGTGAGTTCCCTATCTTATAGATTCTCTCGGCTTTTCAAGATTCTACTAATCCTAACTCAAGTCAAGGGGAAGGGAAATGACTTTGAGTTCACAATCTCACAATCTCACACTATATGGAAACATGTCATGAGTTCATCAACTCAAAATATCACTAATCGATAACCACACCAAGGCATACCCTTTTCCCATCTGCTTACAAGATACTGTTTTTTAGAAACCTTTTTCTTATTGTGTACTGCCTCACCTCAAAATCCAAATGATCGTATTTTGCGTATTGGATGACTTTCAAAATCATGGCATTTTGTTCAAGTTTACTTGAAATCGACATGCCCTATACCACTTATATCATCGGAGTGGACGACTCATTCAACAACAAAGTCGAGACTTGGCCTAACCATTTTGTGGAAAGGATGCAAGAGTTCGAGAAATTGAGAAACATTGAAAGAGAATCATATGCTCAAAAGTCAAAGGGAGTTCCACCTATAGATTTAGTCGGTGACACATGTTTTGATTCATTTTAATTTCCTATTTTGCCGAACAAATAAGTTTATGTAATTATGTCAATATTAATTATTTGTAATATATTCAATTTCTTAATATTTTAATATAATATAATTGATCTTTCTGACAACATTTGTTTATTTGTCAAACAAAATTTTCAAATAAGTTCTGTTTTTAAAGGATTTGTTTTGGAACTGATTCGGGAGAGGTTCCGAAAATGTGTCTCTGTAACAAGATATTAGGGTGCAGAACTGAAGATATATCTTCGGAATCAGCATGGCAGATTTTGAATGGTACACATTTGTCTATTGTTTCTATAAATTTAGGGGCTCTGGTCTTTTATCGCACAAAAACACAAAATGTCTCAAATGTCACAAATAAAGATAACCTAGTATGTCGCAAATGTCTCCTTCTCCAACATGACACCCGGGAGAATGTATAAGCTCACTGAGTACAACTCTCTTGCAGATTTGAAACAGGAAATCCATAATCTCCCATCTTGCGGAGACAATTGAAAAATCTTGAAGCTCGAGTACCATTCACCGTCGATTGACAACGAAGGAAAGATTGAGTTCAACAACTTTGAGCTCAAGACGTATGCATATGTAAGAGATTTGTGTAATATGTATTTTCGTTTTGAAACAAAAGTTCCACTCGAGCTTCAAGCAACAATTTCAAGATTAGTCAAAGATATTGTGAAGATGTTATTGTAACACCCTTTTCTACCCCACAAATATCGCAACAGATTAATGAAAAATCAGAGTAAAATCAGAACCACCTCAAAGGGTGCACATTTCTCAATAAATTCAAAATAAAACATTTACTCCGTAAACAACGGGTTTTCCTCAAAATAACTCAAAATGCCTTCTGTAACGCCCTGTATAATATATATCTAGAATAATACCATACAAGTGTTTTATTTGGTACTGACACCATCATAAGTGCCTATTGGCATCATTCACATACTTGACCATTTAAAAAACATAATACAACCCATGGTACAAGGCATGAAAATTAGCCAAAAATAAAAACTAAGATCAATATACAATATCCTCATTGTATACAACAAATACACAGCGGAATAAGCTCAACTAAGTTTTTCTTAAAACATCCAAGCATAGCTCCACTTGTAAATCAACCTGCAAATACCTCCTGAAAATAATCAACAATAGTGGGGTGAGATACATCAAATCTCAGTGAGTTCCCTATCTTATGGATTCTCTCGGCTTTACAGGGTTCTAACCAAATCCTAACTCAAGTCAAGGGGAAGGGAAAAGACCTTGAGTTCACAATCTCACAATCTCACACTATATGGAAATATGTCATGAGTTCAACAACTCAAAATATCACTAATCGATAACCTCACCAAGGCATCCCCTTTTCCCGTCCATTTCTACGTCTAGAAGTCGACCTGAGTCATGGATCCTGGTAACCTACTCGACATATGAATGGATTCGGGTTCTACGAGCCATTAACCGTTATGAATCATCACTTCACACGGGCCATTAACCGTCACAAGCATACGCTCCCTGAGCGCCATTCGTACTGCACGCCGGAATCAAACCTGTCAAGTAGTCATGCATATGTTTCAGAGGAGCTCAAGACTCATGAAACGCAACTCAAAGGAAAATGGTTACGATTACGTGACCTCACACACAAACGTGATTGTATTCGACAATCACAAGGCCACATTCACCTTAAGGCCTCTTTTTCCTTTTCTCATAATTACAAAAGTTCACACATGTTCCATACTAGTGTTCACTCTCTCCTAGACCAATCTCATCACGGATGTACCTTCCTAGATCAGGTGCCCGAGCCTTGCCATCTAGGTTATCTACTCCAGGCCAGAACTAATCAATGAATGCATGAGCGTCGCCATCCAGAGTTTCTACCACAATTCTATTTACAACCTAGAATTATAACAATCTTAACTATGCCATTTGTTTCGGGGTAAAGTTTCCTAACTCTTCCTAATTCATTTTAAACATGAATTTCTCTCATTCGCAATCGATAGATATGACATAACACAAATATTACAAGTAAACACATAAAATAACACATCACATAAAACATCCCTTTCGGGTTCCCTCTGATTCATTTAATCGGGCATCGAAATCAATACTTTTCACTTTTATCCCGTAGGATATTTTCACAACTTTACATCGGCTATAATTATGCCTCGATCGGATTTACGATCCAAAAGACATGGGATTTCAACATATCAAATAAACATTACTTCATTCATTTTTCACTAATTAATTAATCCCACATCATACCCCTAATTTCCAATGATACCAAGAACGTCTCAATCCGAGTTATGGATCAAAAGTTATGGATTCTTAAAGAATAGTTTCTTTTGTTCCAGGTCGCGCTAAGCGGGCCCCACCCGCGCTAAGCGTGCTCCTCGCTGCCTGGAAGGGGTGAAAATTTTCCAGACCGCACTAAGCAGGCATACCGCGCTAAGCGCGCTCTGCGTTATGCAAAAAAATAAACCCTTTGACACCAACTTCCAACCTCCAAATTCATCCTCAACACCATACCCAAACAACCAATAGAGGTATATTATCATGGTTCTATCATGGTTTATCCAACAAACTTCATAAAACATGATATCCAACATTAATGCATAGTTTTTACACAAAACCCTAAGATTTTCAACCAAATCAAACCAATCCAAACTTCATAACAATTATCAATAGATGAGTCTACACATATTTTGATCATGCTACGCAATTTATAACACACTTCAACCGTTAGATTCTTTGATTTTGCAAAAATATCCATTTTTCCCAAAATCCAACCTAACTCTAAAACCTCAAGAAATTCAACTCTAAAGTCTCTATCTAGAACCCACCTGGTAATCGAAGAGGACGCTGAAGAAGATGACGAATTGATGATGATCCATAGACTTCTCTTGTTCATCTTTCTCCACTTTCTCTCTTCTTCTCTTCCTTTCCATCTTTTCTATCTTTTTCTTTCTCTTATAACATATATATATATAAACCAATATTATATAATATAATCCAATAGAGTAAAATATCTCTAATTGATATTTTATCGTCTTACACCAATCGATCAATTATTAGAGTTACCTTAATATACTCCCTTGAACTAATAATTATTGATCTGTCTCTTTCATAAAATAATTGATCTCTTTAGAGTTCACCAGTTGCTCTATTGGTCTCAATTGGCCATACTTAAAACACTTAGAGAATTCCATTAATCCAATTTACCAAGGATAGAGCACACGAAGCTCATCTGATATCCAATTGAGTATTTAAATAATATGGGGTATTACACCTTCAAAGGGCAGCAGAACCACCATAACCACAAAAGTCCCACAAGAGGGTTTATTAAAATAAATCATAGTCATCAAATAATCAATAAAATAACAGCCAAATAAAATTCAACATAGTTCGACTCAACGAACCCAGCCCGATGTTACACTATCAGAGCAAAGACCCTCTAAGTCGACCAAAAGCAAAAATAAACTCCAAAAGTCCTTGAAGGCATCCACGGCTAATCCTGATCACCTGCACGTTACCTACGTGGAGGCAACATTCAAACAGGAAGGGTGAGTAATACAATTCATTATAATCAATATAAAATAGGATATGCATAAAAATGGCGTCATCATCATATATAGCCTCATCCAAGTCATCACAGGCAAACATAAAAGCATGACATCATAAAACACAACAATATGCCACATAAATGCAATGCACAACAAGACTCGTGCATATGGTACCAATCGTGAAAATCGATGGACACTTAGGCCATCACCCTTCAAAGATCCCCGTCATTAGGATCGGTTCCACACAAGAACCGGAGCACGTCATAAACCACTTCACATCCACACAATGGGATGGAAGCCCCAATAGACTGAAGTTTAACCTCATCATCATTGGACCGAAGTCCTAACATCATCATCAAAATATGCTATGAATGCATGATACACAACATCAATAATCATCATCGTCAATAAAATCATTATCTGCATCATCATTCATCAAAATAACATGTTAATCATGTCATCAAATATACGTCAAAACATCACGAAATCATCACGTCATAATCATCATTAACATCAAGAACATCATGGTAAATCATCAGAAAAATCATAGCACCGAAACATCAGAACATCACAGAAATCATAAACAAAATTTCGCGAACAACAGGGTTCGCTAATGAGTTCGCCTTGCGAACCTATTCGCTTTGATGTTCGCTTTGCGAAGTTGCCAGCAAATCCCCATCCCTAAACAAAAACCAGAGAGTTCCCCATTCTGCCTCTCCTCGCTGCCTCTATTCGCTAGGTGATGCCCTTTGCTGGGACGGTCGCCTTGCGAGCCCCTAAAGTCACCTCCCAGAGTCATCTCAGTACCATCACACACTCATCGCGCATTCGCTGTGTTGTTCGCTTTGCGAGCCTGGGCGAACATTCGCCTTGCGAATGAGTTGTTTGCCTTGCGAACTAGCGATTTCTACAATCGCTGCTACGCATCAGTAGCACTTCAGTCCACCAAATCCCTACTGGTTCAACATCAATTCTTCCCAAAACATCACTAAAACAGTCCTAAAGCATCATGGCGCTCTAAGGCATAAAACCTACGACATTTAGGTCGATTAATTCCACTACCCTAAATCAAAATCACATAAACCTTCACAAACTCTCAAGGTTCCCATAAACCCCATAAATCCCTTTCTATACAAGATCGCACATATCATCAAAAGGTTTAGCCTCGAAGGCTTATTTTTACCCAAATCAATTCAACCTTTAATAATCCATCATCGATTCAAAGAAATACCTCTAAATCATCAATAACTCATAAACCTTTCAAAAACCCCAAAAACCTCAAAACCCGCTTTCAACACATCACGTTCTATATTGAAAACAATGAAAGGCAATACTCCCCATACCTTAGATTATCGATTCAGAGCTTTCTCTATCGATCCTTTGGAAACCTTCACGAATCCTCACCTTTTTCCTTCTTTCCCCAGAGCTCTGCACTTTCTCCTTATTTTCACGTTCTGACCAACAAAATGAAACCTAATCTCAAAATTCTCCTTTTGTTAAACCTTTGGGCTTCCAAAATAGGCTCTCCCCACAATACCCTCACTAATCCACCTTAAAAGTCCATCTTACCCTTAATTCCTCTAATATTATTTAAATTAATAATAATACTAATATATTAATATTATATGCTATTAGTTAATTAAAATAACCAAAACTCCACCAAAACACCGACGTCGACACCAACCACCAAAATTCACCGAAAATTCACAAATATTATATTTAAATAAATTAAATAAATATTCTAATAAATTTGGGATGTTGCAACTCTCCCCCACTTAAAGAATTTTCGCCCTCGAAAATTACCTCAAAGAAATAGAGTCGAATACGACTCCCTCATCTGATCTTCACGTTCCCAAGTCCAACTTTCGCCAGCTGGTCCGCCCCACAACACCTTCACCAAAGTTATGTCTTTACCCCGCAGTTGCTTCATCTCTCGACCGTCAATTCGCACAGGTACAACTTCTACTGTCAGGTTATCCTTCACTTGTACATCATCCATCTGAATCACATGCGATGGATCCGGAATGTACTTCCTCAACTGAGACACATGAAACACGTCATGCAAATTCAAAAGTGACGGTGGTAAAGCAATTCGATAGGCAACCTCTCCTATCCTCTGTGAGATTTGGTATGGACCAACAAAATGTGGAGTGAGCTTCCTAGACTTCAAAGCTCAACCCACACTAGTCACTGGAATCACCCTCAAAAACACGTGATCTTCCTCTTGGAACTCAAGTGTCTTCCTTCTCTTATCACGGTAGCTCTTCTAAAGACTCTGCGATGCTCTTATCCTTTCTTGGATTATCTTAATCTTTTCGGTCGTCTCTTGCACAATCTCAGCTCCGATTACATCACTCTCGCTTGACTCATACCAACACAAAGGAGTCCTACACCTCCTCCCATACAAAGCTTCATAGGGCGTCATTCCAATACTAGCATGAAAACTATTATTGTACGTGAACTCAATCAACGGCAAATGGCTATCCCAAGACCCTCCATGATCCAACACACAAGCTCTCAGCAAGTCCTCTAAGGATTGGATAGTCCTTTCTGTCTGTCCATCCGTCTGCGGATGATAGGCAGAACTCATCCTCAACTTAGTACCCAAAGAGTTTTACAAACTCTTCCAGAACCTAGATGTAAATCTTGGATCTCTATCCTACATAATACTCAAAGGTATCCCATGCAACTTCACAATCTCCTCAATGTACATCTCGACTAACTTCTGCATAGAATGATTAATCTTTATCGGCAAGAAATGAGCCGATTTAGTCAATCTATCTACAATCACCCAAATGGAATCATTTCCCTTAGAAGTCTTCGGCAATCCCACCACAAAATCCATGGAAATACTATCCCACTTCCATTATGGAATTCTCAACGGCTGCATCATACCTAAAGGCTTCTGATGCTCAATCTTCGACTTCTGACAAGTCAAACACGCATAAACAAACTCCGCAACATCCTTCTTCATAACTGGCCACCAAAAGAACTTTTTCAAATCCTGGTACATCTTCGTAGCACCGAGATGAATACTCAACCTACTTCAATGTCCTTCTTCAAGTATACTCTTCTTAATATATGGGACATCTGGAACACACACCCTGTCTCTGAACATCATCACACCATTCTCGTCAATTCGGAATTCTCCCCCGTTACCTTGGTTGATCAAAGTCAACTGGTCCACTAACTTCAAGTCAGATTGTTGTCCCACTCTGATCTCTTCCAAAATGCCACTAGTCAACTTCAACATTCCCAAATTCACACTGTCAGAAGTCTCTTCATATACCAAACTCAAATCTCTGAATTGCTCAATTAATTCCAATTCTTTCACCATAAGCATCGACATATGCAATGACTTTCTGCTCACTGCATCAGCCACTACATTTGCTTTGCCCGGATGATAACTCAATTCAAAACCGAAATCCTTCAACAGCTCCAACCACCTTCTCTGCCTCATATTCAATCCTTTATGATCAAATAAGTACTTCAGACTTTTATGATCACTGAACACTTCAAACTTAGAGCCAAACAAATAATATCTCCAAATTTTCAACACAACACCACAGCGGCCAATTCTAAGTCATGCGTAGGATAATTCCTTTCATGAACTCTCAATGTATCGAAGTATAAGCAACAACTTGTCTAATCTGCATCAATACTCCACATAGACCTATCTTCGACGCATCACAATACACCACCATAGATTCTCTCAGATTAGGAAAAATCAACACTAGAGTGGTCGTCAACCTCTCCTTCAATTCTACAAAACTCTTTTCACAAGCTACATCCCAAACCAAAAGCTTGACTCTTTTGAGTCAACTTAGTCAAAGGTAATGCCAACTTAGAAAAGCCCTCGATAAACTTGCGGTAATACCCGACCAATCCCAGAAAACTTCGTATCTCAGTAGCAGACTTCAGAGTCTCCCACTGCAACACCGCATCAATCTTAGAAGGATCTACAACAATCCCACCACTTGAAAACACGTGGCCAACAAAACTCACTTCCTTTAACCAAAACTCACACTTTAACAGCTTTGCATATAACTTCTTCTCCTTCAATACTCGCAACACGGTTCTCAAATTCTCAGCATGCTCTTCTTCAGACTTAGAGTATATCAGAATATCGCCCATAAAACCCACCACAAACTTATCCAAATACTCATGAAAAATCTAATTTATATGCTCCATGAACACCATACCTCGTCTTGAAAGCTGTCTTCAGAATATCATCAGGCTTAACACGAGTCTGATGATAACCAGACCTCAAATCAATCTTGCTACAACACAAGTGCCCACCAATTGATCCCTCACATAATCTATCCTCTGAAGTGGATACTCATCCTTGATCGTCACTTTATTCAACTATCTATAATCCACCCACAATCTCATAGTACCATCTACCTTCTTCACGGACAACACCGGAGCACCCCACAGAGGTACACTCAGTCGACAACTTCATCCCAAGCAACTCTTCCAATTGTTTCTTCAATTCTCCCAACTCAGATGCAGACATTCGGTAAGGAGCCGTTGACACCAGACTCATACCTGGTATTAAATCCGCCACAACCTCTACCTCACGCTTTGGAGGCCAATCACTTACGTCATCAGGAAACACTTCAGAAATTTCACAAACACCAGGCAAACCACCCACTTCTCCACATTCACTAGTACTCAAGGTTGCCCTCAACATAAACATCTCAACACCATCCTACAACGACTCATCAAAACCATCTGTAAACACTTGGCTTAACTCTACACGATTCACTGCGCACACCACTTAAGCTCGCACGACACGTCTATCCCATCCAACATGATCCCGTCTATTATCAACAAGAGATTAAGGGTGATCAGATCCTCAATTTGTCAATAACAGCCGACTATCATGAGGCGGTACAAACTATCTTACCAAACCATCGTACGTCCAACACCACACTTAGCCATTGTTCCACGCTTGAAGCATCTTGGAGAAGCACCATCTTCTCCCCCACTTGTTTCATTCCCAACCTGCAAATGGAAAACAAAACAAGCATCAGCATGTTTTCACGCACATGCCGCACACTAGGGAATAAAAAACATTAGAAAACCAGGCCGGACGGGCCGACCTGCTCTGATACCACTAATGTAACACCCTTTTCTACCCCACAAATATCGCAGTAGATTAATAAAAAATCAGAGTAAAATCAGAACCACCTCAAAGGGTGCACATTTCTCAATAAATTCAAAATAAAACATTTACTCCATAAACAACGGGTTTTCCCCAAAATAACTCAAAATGCCTTCAAAGGGCAGCAGAACCACCATAACCACAAAAGTCCCACAAGAGGGTTTATTAAAATAAATCATAGTCATCAAATAATCAATAAAATAACAATCAAATAAAATTCAACATAGTTTGACTCAACGACCCCAACCCGATGTTACACTATTAGAGCAAAGACCCTCTAAGTCGACCAAAAGCAAAAATAAACTCCAAAAGTCCTTGAAGGAATCAACGGCTAATCCTGATCACCTACACGTTACCCACGTGGAGGCAGCATTCAAACAGGCAGGGCGGGTAATACAAATCATTATAATCAATATAAAATAGGATATGCATAAAAATGGCGTCATCATCGTATACAGCTTCATCAGAGTCATCACAGGCAAACATCAAAGCACGACATCATAAAACACAACAATATGCCACATAAATGCAATGCACAACAAGACTCGTGCATGTGGTACCAATCCTCACAATCGACGGACACTTAGGCGATCACCCTCCAAAGATCCCGTCATTAGGATCGGTTCAACACAAGAACCGGAGCACGTCATAAACCACTTCACATCCACACAATGGGATGGAAGCCACAATAGACCGAAGTCTAACCTCATCATCATTGGACCGAAGTTCTAACATCATCATCAAAATATGCTATGAATGCATGATACACAACTTCAATAATCATCATCGTCAATAAAATCATTATGTGCATCATCATTCATCAATCATGTTAATTATGTCATCAAATATACGTCAAAACATCACGAAAACATCATGTCATAATCATCATTAACATCAAGAACATCATGGTAAATCATCAGAAAAATCATAGCACCGAAATATCAGAACATCACATAAATCATAAACAAAATTTCGTGAACACTAGGGTTCGCTACTGAGCTCGCCTTGCGAACCTATTCGCTTTGGCGTTCGCTTTGCGAAGCTGCCAGCGAATCTCCATCCCTATATAAAAACCAGAGAGTTCCCCCTTCTGCCTCTCCTCGCTGCCTCTATTCGCTAGGCGAAGCCCTTCGCTGGGACGTTCGCCTTGCGAGCCCCAAAAGTCACCTCCCAGAGTCATCTTAGTACCATCACACACTCATCGTGCATTCACTGCGCTGCTCGCTTTGCAAGCCTGAGCGAACATTCGCCTTGCGAACTAGCAATTTCTGCAATCGCTGCTACGCATCAGTAGCACTTCAGTCCACGAAATCCCTACTAGTTCAACCTCAATTCTCCCCAAAACATCACCAAAACAATCCTAAAGCATCATGGCGCTCAAAGGCATAAAACCTACGACATTTAAGTCGATTAATTCCACTCTCCTAAATCAAAATCACATAAACCTTCACAAATTCTTAAGGTTCCCATAAACCCCATAAATCCCTTTATATACAAGATCCCACATATCATCAAAAGGTTTAGCCTCGAAGGCTTATTTTTACCCAAATCAATTCAACCCTTAATAATCGATCATCGATTCTCAGAAATACCTCTAAATCATCCATAACTTATAAACCCTTCAAAAACCTCAAAACCCACTTTCAACACATCACATTCTATATTGAAAACAATGAAAGGCAATACTCCCCATACCTTAGATTGTCGATTCAGAGCTTTCTCTATCGATCCTTTGGAATCCTTCATGAATCCTCGCCTTTTTCCTTCTTTCCTCAGAGCTCTGCACATTCTCCTTATTTTCACGTTCTGACCAACAAAATGAAACCTAATCTCAAAATTCTCCTTTTGTTAAACCTTTGGGCTTCCAAAATAGGCTCTCCCCACAATACCCTCACTAATCCACCTTAAAAGTCCATCTTACCCTTAATTCCTCTAATATTATTTGAATTAATAAAAATACTAATATATCATATTATATACTATTATTTAATTAAAATAACCAAAACTCCACCAAAACACCGACATCGACACCAACCACCAAAATTCACCAAAAATTTACAAATATTATATTTAAATAAATTAAATAAATATTCTAATAAATTTGGAGTGTTATAGTTATAGCGTCCACATAGATATTGAAGTGTAATATTGCATTTTATGTTGAAATCACCTATGTAATGTTTATTTTATGTTTTGAATGTTAATTTCATTTTATCAAATTACTAGTTTTTTTCCCTCTATCAACATATGTTACGAAAATGTAGTTACGAAAATATATTGGAGATGCATCTTCAAAACAAAAAAAAAATACAAATTATAGAGCATCACTCAGAATGGCCTCCATTGTGTGTGTGCATTGGGTGCACCCGGAAATGCATCTCCGAAATCTGAGGGGATTTTTAGTATTTTGCATGGTGGATAAGTAACATATATGATGCATTAAGAAATCCTCTAATACAACAGATGGTGACAAAGATGGGTTTTATTTTATTTTTTTTTTTGCTGATAAACTAATTGAAAGTTGACCTAAATTGGGCTTAATGGATGAAAATGTGTGGTCACTTTGTCATGGATTATAGTCTAAATTGCTAGAACGGGGAATCAAAAGGCTTTATAAGAATCAGGTTAGCCGTGCCAGAATGCTAGAGTCTATGTTAAAGTAATAACAATCTAATTTAGGATCCATGTGTTTTGAAAGTTTGTCTTATTTTGAGATATCTTATATGCCTCCATTGGGGTTTTAAATATTGTGTTTTTTTTTGTTTGATTTGTCTTTATGAAAATTGAAATATGAATTAGAAACACTTTGTTTTGTTTGAATTTTATCATAATTGGTGTTCAGGTTGAACATGTTGTGAGAAGGAGGATATTCCTCGAGTTTACATTATAGTTTCAATTTTTAAGCAGGATAGACATTACTACAAAATATATGTTTCGTCACACTAAACTATAACTATAACACCCCATACATAAATTCCTAGGATGTTATGCATGTCAAGTTAAAAATTGGCACTGAGTACATACAAAAGCTAAGAAGAACATAATAAGGTTGTATACATCAGAAACTCAGAAGCTAAGAGTGTATACAACATGAATGTCTTCAAAGAAACTGCACAACGGAAAGAGGATCTAGCATGATATCCAAGCCAATTGATCTCCAGAGCGCTTGAGACAAGTCTTCTAGTGATTCTTTGATCTAACTATGAGCCTGAAAGATAATCAACAGCATGGGGTGACATTAATCAATCTCAGTGAGTTCCCCTATCTTATGGGTCTTCTCGGTTCTACAGGGTGCATACATACATATCGATCCTCCATCGATCCGGATGAAAACCTCACGTCTGGTACACCAACAAAGCACATAGCATGAATCGTCTACAAGTGGAAATCCCATGATAACCAAATGCAAAGTCATCAACAAACAATTCAAGCAATGCAAGCACACATAGATGCATACTCGTACCCGTGTACGAGAGAATACCAAAGTAGTATCCGCCTTCCTATAGTCCATGCAAGTACACCCTCTATGAGTAATAAATGCCTGACATCAAAAGACTTGCACGAGTACACTGCACGATGAGTCAGATGAATGCACATCAGAACTAAGTCCAGAACAAAGTGGTTTACGCCAAAGTTAGTAACGAAGTGACATTGCCTAAGTGGCATCACGACCCCATTAATCATCAATATGCAAGTGTAACAAAGTGACTGCACAAGCTGACCGGGTGAAAGCGCTAGTGAGTAACGAAGTGATTTACGCCTACATGGTTACACGGCCTCACTAGTGGTGAGTGACGAAGTGACATTGCCTACTTGGAGTCATAACTCCACCATAACGATAATTAATCATGAAATCGTACAAGTCTTAGGTGAGTATCTACCTCAAAGGTCAACACTGCTTATCAATTATCAATAGCTCAGGTGTGTTAATGGCAAGCGATTTACCACCTAGTCTCGGGAAGGCCCACCTCGCGTATCCTAGCATCTCTTCCGAATGTTATCCTAAACAAATGGACAAGGAGTATGTTCTAACCACTATCCATAAGCATATGATATATCAGTATCTAGAAATCACATTGTGGTCAAACCACTAGCCATATTGTGAAAACACATCCAAGTCAAACATCATTCACATGCATATAAATTTATCACATGCTCGTATATAGATGCACATATCATGCCATTCATGCTTATATCATATCAAATAATCACCAACATAAATATGATGTATTATAAATGTCAACCAAGGCCTATACAAGTAAATAACATATAACTTGGATTGAAATCTCGCTTCTCAACATCATACGACTATGAGAGGCATTCAGTTCACCTAATGGAACGAAAATGAGCTCGAGGAATCTTAATCACACATACTTGCATTCACCATCTTGTTGGGAAAATGGAAGGCAGATTACGGGCGAGGCATTGAGTAAAAGAAGGCCGAACTACATTTCACCATGCTCGTCGGGCAAAGCTGCCATTCTCACCAGGCAAGATAGGGCGAACACGGGGCGAGGCTTAAGAACCAGAAATTCACATTCAAAATTTGGTGGTCACTAACAATACCAATGGATCCATAAAGCATACATCATTGAAGTCTTGACATCAAGGCTTATGGCACCTAGTCTCATTGACATTTCGCAAGCAATTCTGGGTTAGTCTAAACCACTTAAATAATCATAACATTTCAACATATTAAAATTATCCATGAAAGAATTATATTTGATCATAAAGAGATAGAGCACCTGAATAGCTTTCCAGCGCTTCCGACTGTGCCTAATTTCATGCAACAGAACTCGAGATATGATTGAAACAAGAGCCAAACATTTTTCTGCGTGCTGCCATGCTTGCCCAACGAACTGGGGCGAGACAAGTCAGTGGTAAAGTGCCATGTCCTCTCCTGTAGAAGATCTTGCGAGATTAGCTCGCCTAGGGCTCGCTTGGCGAAGCTAATAGAACATAGAAAGTGAAAAAATGCATAAGGAATGGGAAAATCACCTAACAAGCCATCACATATCATACCCTAACATACATTAACATCCAAAACGTGTAATGACATCACAGGAACACAATCTAATTGATTAATCAAGCATGCAATACATTAATCTCAATCTAATCCCAATATCATATGACTTTTCCCCAATTCTTACCCTAAGTTCCAAACAAATGGAACTCGTCTTGATTAAAAGAGGATGATGATGGGATGAAGAAGATGATGCTGAGCCAAGGAAGATTAATGAAGATCTCTATTCAATTACATGCAAGAATTGTGATGGTGGTTAAAACTTGATCGCCTTTCCCTCATGGCCTTCCATTTAACGTTTCTTTCTTTTTTTCTTCCCTTGCTTCTCATAAATTTAGATTTTTGGTACAATCAATGATTTACAAGAGCCAAACTTTCCCTTATATATTGTGTCATTGGGTGCAAATTACCAATATTCCCTTGGTGCTTGTCCCAAGTTATTAAGGTGTCTTTAATAGCCACAATCCACATGTTAGCCTCAATTCCACTTGGTTAACTCACATAATATTAACCTCTACACATAAAATGTGAATTGACACGAGGATGTTACATCCTCCCTCCTTAAATTGAAATTCGTCCTCGAATTTCTCTCAACCAACGGGGTTGGGCACACAAATCTTCTGTCTAGGAAGAAGAACTCCATTGGATACTCGGTCCAACACTGAAAGGTTCTCTTTTGCTTGTAGCTCTTCATCAATGTACTAGCTTGTCAAATATCTCACACCAAAACACTTTCACTGTTCCAGTTGCTAATCAATACTCCTAATGATGACCATCCCTATCGAAGGTCAAGGTTCCGAAGTATTCCATTAAGCCATATCTCTCTGGTTATATACCAACCACAATATCTCTCTGGCCCATCAACAACTATTCCCTAGATTATGATGGATCCCCAAGGGACACGGATGATCAGAACATTGTCTCGATGAGTCTTTAGTCGGAAAATACTTCCGCTCAAAACGAAACCTTGCGAGTATCCATGTACATATACCTATTATGGGTTTATCTAATTCTTCCTTATCCCTTGCGCTACTCTGATCTCAATCGGTCTTACACTTAGTGAATTCCTCTTATCCACGTTGATTCTCATAATCCTCTTTGTTTCATTACCTGATTAAACTTGATCTTTCTCTAGTACCACTTTTCTGCACTCATCCAGATTTATGTGTACCTAAGTCTTGAACATATCGGTTGATAACTACTACTCAAAGCAAAACACTTCTTAGAGATCAGGTCATTAATAATCCATCAATCTTGGTTAGATCCTCTTGAACCAAATCTTGGTTCCTGTAATACCCCATATTATCTAAACACTCAATTGGATATCAAATGAGATCAGGTGAGGGTCTATGTGCTCTATCTCTGATCAATTAGAGTAATGGAATTCTTTAAGTATTGTTAATTGGGATCAATAGAGCAACTGGTGAACTCTGAAGAGATCAAATATTTTATTAAAGAGATATATCAATATTTATTAGTTCAAGAGAGGATTTTATGGTAATTAGACGATAAAATATCGATTAGAGATATTTTACCATGTTGGATTATATTATATAATATTAATATTATATATATATATATATATATATATATATATATATATATATATATATATATATATATATATATATGGTAAGACAAAAAGAAAGAAAAAGTTGAGAAATAGAAAGAAGAAGAAAAGGAGACAGTAAGAAAAGAAGAGAAGAGGAAAAGAGAGGAAAAGCTCAAGGAAGAAGAAGAAGCTCATGGATCATCATCATTATTCATCATCTTCTTCAACCTCCTCTTCGATTATTAGGTGGGTTCTAGGTAGAACTCTAAGTGTAGAAGTTATGGTTGGAAAACCTAGAATAGAAATTGTTAGGTTACGAGTGATTATGTTGGAATCAATGTTTTAACGGTTCAAATGTGAAATAAACTGCGTAATATAGTCGGGTTATATGTGGAAATAATGGATAATACTTGTTGTTGTGTTGAGACATGTTTTGAATAAGTTTGTATGAGTTTGGTATAAAGAAAACAAAGTTTTTCTGCTTCTGCATCCAGAGTAATCGATTAACAAGAATGGGTAACCGATTACTCTATGGGAAAAATGTTGTCCTGCGCCAAGTTTGAACTGAGTAACCGATTACCCATATTGAGTAACCAATTACTCTGCATATCTCTAACTCCTAATTTAATTCTGTGTGAACGGTGAAGAGTGAGTAACTGATTACCACTGTAAGTGGATGAAAAATATTTTAAGAAAATTCATAACTTTTGAACCGTGTTTCCGATCGAAGCGTTCTTGGTATCGTTAGAAAACTATGACGATCCTCTACCCAATAAAAAGTTAAAAAACTGAGTATGATGTGGGATTAATTATTTTGTGGCATTTGAATGAAAATAATGTTTTATGTGATGTGTTGTGATAAGTGTTTACTTATACAAATTATATTATGCCATGTCTATCTAATTGTTGTTAAGTATGATTGAGAGAAAATGCATGCTTAAAATGAATTAGGAAAAGTGAGGAAACCTTACCCCAAAACCAAATGATATGATTCTAGGTTGTGACTAGTATTGTAATAGAGAATCTAGATGGTGATGCCTGTGCATTCGATGCCTAGGTGTGCATCCTTGACAAGTAATGGTCTAGAGGAGAGTGAGACACTAGTATAGAACATGTGTGGTCCTTGTGTTATGTGATTAGGAGATGTGGCCTTGAAATTATCGTATGCAATCACGCTTGTGTGTGAGATCACGTAATCGGAACCGTTTCCCTGAGTTGCCGTTTTGCGAGGTGAAGCTTATTTAGGGCTCCTCCGGAATGTACGCATGTTTTATTACTTGGCAGGTTTGATTCTCGCGTGCAGTACGAATGGCACCTGTTGGGTGGAGACTTGTGATGGTTAATGGCCTATGTGAAGTGATGGTTCATAACGGTTAATGGCCCGTTGGACCCGAATCCATTCGTATGTCAAGTAAGTGCAAGGATTCATGACTCGGGCCAACTTCTAGACGTAGAAGAGGACGGAAAAAGGGGATGCCTTGATGAGGTTACCGATTAGTGATATTTGAGTTGTTGAACTCATGACATGTTTCCATATAGTGTGAGATTGTGAACTCAAGGTTATTTCCCTTCCCCTTGACTTGAGTTAGGAATTATTAGAACCTTGTAAAGCCGAGAGAATCCATAAGATAGGCAACTCACTGAGATTAATATCTCACCCCATTATTGTTGTTATTTTTCAAGCATTGTTTGCAGGTTTGATTTACAAGTGGAGCTATGCTTGGATGTTTCAAGAGAAGCTTAGCTTTAGTTTTCCGCTGTGTATTTGTTGTATATAATTGAGAATATTGTATATTGATCTTAGTTTTTATTGTTTTGGCTAGTTTCCATATCATGTACCATAGATTGTGTATATGTTTTTAGAATGGTCAAGTATGTGAATTACGCCATTAGGCACTTATTATGTTGTCAATACTAAATAAAATGCTTGTATAGTATTATTCTACGTATATATTATACAGGGCGTTACAGTTGGTATCAGAGCAGGTCGTGTCCTCGACCTAGCCTTGAAACATCATAAGTAAATCTATTCCTGCCTCTTAAGTGTATTTTTCCAGCATGACTCTTAATATCATATTATGTAGTGTTGGGCCTGATCAACCTAATATTATGTATGTGATAGGTAGAATCATGGTTGAGCGACCACGAGGACTCCGAAGTGTTGTCGGAACTTGTGTTGTGAGGGTAGGCTCAAGCCAAGAGTTAGTAGTGAGGAGTTTTAGTCAGCTCAGTTAATGTCTTAGTAGAAGTTGTGCCATGAGTAGGGAAGTGTGAGAAGGAACACAAGGATGTGTTTACATGCTTCAA
This sequence comes from Lathyrus tuberosus, assembly GCA_022829125.1. Taxonomy (NCBI): domain Eukaryota; kingdom Viridiplantae; phylum Streptophyta; class Magnoliopsida; order Fabales; family Fabaceae; genus Lathyrus; species Lathyrus tuberosus. The sequence goes on from JALAZF010000034.1 coordinate 12,071,654, forward strand.
GTGAAACAAGTATGTGCCGGAAGAAGAGTAGGAGATAAGTCACGTATGCTCAGTTATGAAGGGAGATCAGGTTCGAGATAATACATCAGGATTTATGTATTCGGTGAGAGACCAAATTGGAATTGTTAAATTACCCAAGGAACATTATAAGGTATTGTGTCGGGGAAAGAATGAGCTTTATTTCGTAATAGAAGGTGTAGTGATACGGACAGGAAGAAGTTTGTGTCAAGAAACAGAGTAAGTACATTGGATTTAAGGAAGTTTTAGTAAGATGGTTTTATATTTGGGTCTAAGCAGATTACAATGGAGAGCAAAGTAAATGCGGTATGGAAAACAGTATTAACAGTATGTTTTGAGGAAGTGACTACGGAATGTATTTTGGACGAGTGTACAATAGAGTTATTAAGATGTTGTTGAAGCTAAAACTAAGGAAGTGTAATCAAGGATGGTTCACCATGAGGACCCTGGTAGTATGTTGTGGAATGGGGGAAGTTACACCTTGGTATTAAGAAATGCGTAGTTGTAGCACCGTGGTCACAAGTGTACGTGATTGACTCTTATTCTTTAGACGAGTGTGAATGGATGTACTTTGTTGGACAGTGAGTATTGTATCCTAAGAAGTAAGATTATGGTAAAACAACGAGAAGTAAATTAGGACTTATTACGGACTAAGTGTAAATCAGGAACGATTTATACCGGAAGAATTTTGTAGATAGTTAATGAGAATTGTCGGTTGCGATTCTTTCATTAAGTGACTTGGTGTAAGTGTGATGTGCAATGGATAATGGAGGATAAGAAATCCCGATTATTGTGTACGTAGGAATGGCAAGGTTCTTCAAGAGGATGCATTGCCTCGATTTTTCAAGTGTATTCGGAATCTACCTTTTGTTGAACTAAGAACGTTGTTGTTTTAATTCTCACTAAGGAGTTTAAGTGAGAGAGCAAGGTTGTAGGCTTGACATGTTATGTCCATCGCTTTTGTGGTACCACATAATGGTTGTGTGTTGGGTTTTGCTTGTGGACGAATCAAGTATGAGTTGTGGCTAAAACCCTGGAATGTCGTCATTATTGACTTCCGACTAGCGTAGTTGTATGAGCAGAAGACGAACTATCCCGCTGAAGATTTGTCGTGTGATCGCGTCAGAATTTGGAATTATGCCTTGTCACTTGGTTGGAGTGTCTCATCCGCATGTTTTAACTTTTTTCTGTATTACCTTGAGTTGATCATGGTTGGTGAATGTTATACGAGTTATGAAGCTGCGAGTTGAGAATAATATTGCAAGTTAGAGCAAGCCGGATTGATGGTTCTTGAGTTGGGATGACAATTGAAATAAGAGAAATTGGTTTGTCAGCTTCTGCAGCAGTGTTAACCGATTAACACAAGGTGGTTAACCGATTAACACGTACAAGGATGGCGTTCTGCACTGAATTTTAAGGAGTTAACCGATTACCCTCAGACGGTTAATCGATTAACGTGTGTGTAAATTGCGAAATCCCTTGGGAATTATCATCTGGATTTTGCTACTCCGACTTGGAGAGTGTCGTGTGAATGGAGAACTGGAGTGTAAATAAATGAAAGACGGATTTATGTTTTGAAATCGGAACTTTTGGAAGGGTGTTGCATAGTCGACCATTTGTTTAGACGACAAGGGAGTTTGACTGTGGGGAAGTAATCTTGTGAACTGTGGTGAGTGTGGGAAAGTCTTAAGTGTATTATTATCATTAATGTTGAGAGCCTTAAGGACGAAGTTAGAGAATACTCACGAAGTTTTCATCTCGCAAGGAATATTTCGGTAATTTAATTATGGTGCTAGTAAGGTATGAGCGGGTGGTCAGAGTTTAGCATTTGTTATCTTCCGCGAGTTCATGGCATCGGATATAGACTCTGTGAGAGTGGTACCAGGTGTGTACAGTTGTGTTTTACCCAGATGAGAGAATTCTAAAGGTTATCCTTCTAAGTACGAGTAAGAAATGGACGTTTCGAAGTTAAGCATGTAACTTGGATCATATTTGGGACAGAACGATTGAGAGAAGTGGATTCAATTGAGAAGCGTGGCATGTTCTTCGAAGGTGGGTGTACGTGCGGAGTGTTGTATGTGAGTTGGTGAGTAGTATGGAACCTCACAATTGCACTTTGGATAGGTTAAGTTTTGTTAAGGGGTGACTCATATTTGATTGAAGTTTCGTGTTGGTGTTACGTATTATTGGTTGAGATCTCGTGTAAACAAGAAACCTTGAGTAAATAGAAAACCCGCAAGAAGAATCGGTATGGAATGTGGTAACCAGAACCAGAGGTTATTAATTTATTTTGGATGAACTGTTTCGAGTTAGAATGGATTTGGAGTTGTATGTGTTATGATTGTAACAGTGTAACGCATGTACCTCTATCGTCTGGAGAGTGTTGGATAGATGTTATTATATTGTGTGTTGGCGAGTGAATTATTCTACCATAGGACGCCAGTAAGTTTCTTGTACTGTTGGTTAGTAGGAACCCCAGTGGATAATTGTGTTTCTCCACCGACTGTTAGCTACCTAGTGATGCTTAAGAATTCGTGGCATTCCATTGTTAGATTTTGGATTGCGCAGTGGAAGGTGACAGATGAAAGAGTTCAGTCAGAATAATAAGGAATTGAAGATTGCTGCTTATAAGTATGGAAGTAAGAAGATCTTGTTCTAAGTGTGTTACCTTTTGATGTGATACGAAAGAGATGAAATATCGGACGTGATGGGTATAATGTATAACATCAGATCAAGTGGAACTATTAAAAGAGTTGTTTGACAAATTATGAAGTGGTTTTGAACGTTAATAAATTTATGAAAGGATAGTCGTTGGTAATTTCATTAAGATGAGGAACCACTAAATTACCTCGCAAAGATTTGATATGTGTTTGTTATCCCAAATCAAGTTGAGATGTTACGGTTTTATTTTGTGACTAATTAGAAGACTATAGAATGGTATAATTCTTCCAAAGGTAAGATGCGACCAAGTGTTTTAGTATGGAACAACAGAGGAATTACGGAACAAGGAAAAGTTAGAAGTCAACCCAATATTGGAACAAGAGTATGACTAAGGAGGTGAAGTTGGATAGTTTGTGGAGACAAGGATCTTGATCCGTGAAGTCAAGTTGGAATTTGAGTACGTCAGAAATTCTAATGGAAGTAAAGTTAAGTGTGGATCTAAGACAGTGATACAAGTTGTGGTTATTGTTGAGTGGAGGAAAGAGGGGAATTTCAATTTAAGGTGCGGAGAGTGTAATACCACATATTATCTAAACGCTCAATTGGATATCAGATGAGATCAGATGAGGGTCTATGTGCTCTATCTATGATCAATTGGAGTAATGGAATTCTCTAGGTATTGTTAATTGGGATCAATAGAGCAACTGGTGAACTCTGAAGAGATCAATTATTTTATTAAAGAGACATTTATTAGTTCAAGAGAGGATTTTATGGTAACTCTAATAATTGACCAATTGGTGTTAGACGATAAAATATCGATTGGAGATATTTTACTCTGTTGGATTATATTATATAATATTAGTATTAAATATATGTGTGTATATATATATATATGTGTGTGTGTGTGTGTGTGTGTGTGTGTGTGTGTGTGTGTGTGTTGCGGTGAGAATTGGATAACAAGCTATTGATTAACTTGCATCACAAAACTTTTAAATTCACCATCGACTTTGATTTATCCAAAGGAAAGGTTCAAGATCGAGAAAACCTAAAGGGGGGAGATCTAAGGTTCGGGGGTTGGTAATACTAAGGGAAGGTATTAGCACCCTAAGTATCTGTAGTACTCTACAGGAACCTCTTGTTAATGTTTGTGTTATGTTATGTTTGCTTGCTAAGATATCTGCTAAAGGTAAAGGTAAAGACCTAAGGGTATGTACACTAAGTTTTCTCGCCAAGACGTCACATCTTGTACCTACGTATCTGACTAAAGAATCAGAGCAACCGTAGTTCACCTAACTAGGGGTGAAAAAGGAACCATTGACTATGGCCAAAGTTCCAAGGGGAAATGAGTGTGAGCTCATTTTAGAGTTCAAGAAAACTCTCTAAATCTAAGTTATAGGGGAAAAGTGAGTTCTCATGATGGTGAGAATCACATAGAGTTCAAAACTCTAACCTATTGCTAAGTTATGATTCAATGGCTCTTATGAGGCCAAGAAAAGGGAAAGGCTCTTATGAGTTCAAGGAAAGAGGAAGGCTCTTATGAGGTCAAGGTGGAATGATTTGTTTATTGACTTATGAGTCAATTTAGGAGGACTTTCCTTTGGAAGGAGGGGAAGGCAACTTCTTGTGAACAAGAATGAAAAGGATTGAAATTACATGAATAAAATGAGTGTAAGAACTCAAGGGGATAACATTAATCAAATGAGAATATCATCAAGGCATTATATACATCCATGTGTGAGCATGGAAAAAGATGGTGAGGTAATTCACAATAGTCATAAACAAATGGTGCACGTACATATGTAAGGATAGCATCCAAAGCAAAGGTTAAAGAAGGTTTATGATTTTTTTGGAATTTTTAATTAATAAGAACTATTTTTAATAAAACGGTTTTGAAAATAAAAAAAAAAAAAAATAAACAAAAATGGCTTGAAACAAGCAGGGGGGTGCATTAGTAAATATAATATGAACCAAACTATGTTGTTCCCGCCTGGGCCTCGCAAATGGGGGTGCTGTTAGCGAGTGAACACAGCCAACGATCCGAAACGAAATAAAAAAAAGACATTCAGAATTTAAGTAACGCCTTTGTAACAAAACATGTAACTATACTCTCAATTGGTCACTTAAATGCACAAGTGACTAAATGACAAAATCACGCCCTAGCCTATCCTGTATTGACACGCGATCGTCAACTCCATGCAACGTGAGGGAAATTAGAAAACCATCGTGCAGCACCAGAAAATTTCATGATTATCTCCTCTCTTTCACAGCTCCTATCTTCATCGTTCCTCAACCAACAGCCATGAAATAAAACACTATTTCATAGTGCTCTCTTGGTAAAACAACAATAGGCACTCATCAACTCGAAGTAATCAATAAAATGGGAGCAAACTGGACCTGAAGACAAGGGTTCAAAACTGACATAAGTTAACAATGCCATCATTCATTAAGCAAACTCACACGATATGCTCACATCAGTTCCACAACAACAAAGCTTAGACACTTACAAACTTAAATATAAGAGCTCCAGCATGAATGCAATATTTCACTACACACATGCACGATAATGTACATATAAATTAACCATCAAAGAGAAACCTTTATCACAACAAGTTTATAAGTTTCAGGGCCTTAAAGACTTACCTCTTGGAGCTTTAGAAATTCCACCTCTTTTGAGTGATGATGCGCACCTCTTCTTGGTTGATGATTGTTCTGATAGTGTGTGTGTGTGTATTCATGTGAGAGGCTGTTCTGGTTGCATGGTATTGGTGGTAGTGTTGTAGTGATTTTTGATGGTGTTGAGTTCTGATATTTCTTTGGTGGACGTTGGTGATGATGTGCGCTCTAACAAGCTTCTTTCTTTAGGGCAGTGTGATATCTTGTGTAGTGTTGATGTTGCTTTTCTTTTCTTTGTTCTGCTTGTGTTGTTACACAAAGAAAGAGCAGATTTATGGTGTTTTTGCAAAGATGTAATGAGAGAGTGTTGTGGTTTTTGTTCAGATCTTGATTTTTGGTTAGAGGGTTGCACAAAGCAAGAGTTTGCAAGTGGTGGTGTTCTTGCGGGAGAGTTATGAGTTTTTCTTGAGCGAATGTTGTTGTCGATGCTCTGATGTCTCTTCCTACTTTTAAACAGAAAAAAATTCAACATCCTTTTGTCAATGCTTAGAGAAGCGGTGCATGATAGTGATGGCTCGAGCTGTCCAAGGCAGAGGTTAGGAGAGTGTGCCTTTTGTTGGTTTGTGTTCAGCATAGCAGCATGGATGATGGTGAGATGTTTGTCTCCTGATGTAGAGCTCAGAATGTACAGCATGAAGCAATATAGGATTAGGACCCTTGCTGCACAAGTTGACTCATTTTCCTCTTTTGTGAAATGTCGAAAACTGCACGTAAAGCATGTCATGTATGCTACTATTGTTTTGGAAAATTTTGGGATCATATGGCATCTTATGCGTGTGAAACTTACTGATCCAAGTTGCTGCATGACAAACTTAGTGAACACATAGAATTTGTGACAAAGAACGCATGTTAGCATCATCCCATGAAGCTCACTTTACATGTTCATAGCTCACTCGATTTTGCACCAAATTTGGAGATTCTTGGCTCGTTGCAAAGCTCATGTATCATAGAGCATTTCTTGTTTGAAGATCAAATTGAAATGAACTTTAGAAACTGATGAAAAGACCTCTTAGAAACCTGTCAAAAAATGTCACTTAGGAGCTAACTTAGAAAATCTTAAGTCATGGGAAATGGCATAATTGTGACACTAACTTTGGAGCCTTGTAACTTGGTGAGCACTTGTCCAATTTGGGAGATTTTTGGTTCTATGGAAAGTAGGCATTTGATAGAGCAATGTTCATATGGAAAGTGACTTGAGATGAGGCTTGTAACTATGAGATAAAATGCCATGAAATCATGTGAAACATGCTGTCCAAGAAACTTTAGAAAAATTTCTAAGTTATGAAACTTTTCCAATTTGAAACATCAAACTTTGAAGCATCATAACTAGATATTGGTTTATCCAAATGAGGAGTTCTACACATGCTTGGAAAGCTTGAAGAACAAGGAACAAATTTCATGTCCAAAGATTTTTTATTCGAGGCTTGGAATCATGTGAAAAATTGATTCAAAGTTGGACGAAAATTAAGGTGAAAATGATCAAAATTTCACCGAGTCCCAAAGGCAACTTATCTTCCAAGTCTCATAACTTAAAAACCATGCATTTTCTGAAAGAGGGTCCTCTAATACACTTTGAAGATCATGGAAAGAGATTCCATTTGAGCTTTGAGTCACTCAAATTGCATGTGTGGTTCGAAAGTTATGACTATTTCAATTTTGGCACAAATAGTGAAATTTTCACATTTGAAATGTTTCATAAACCAAACTTTGCTTACTTTGCAAGAAAGCTCTTAGACCTTGATCTCTCATACCTTAAACCATTAATGAGACATGTCATGATGATCTGAGGCCTTGGATGTTTCGTTTTGGATCAAAATCTCAAGGGTTAATTTCAACTGTGAATGCACTGGGATGATCTCTCATGATCTTGCTTCTTTCATCACATCTAAAGCTCATAGATGGTCTCTAGTGATGTCCTCTATCATGTGGAGTCAAGTCCTAGGGTTTGAGAACAACCCTTGATCAAAGTCAAGGTCAATGATCCACTTGTCTTAACAGAAACCCTAATTTGGAGGCGAGGTGAAACTGTGGCTCAAACTACTCATGATGAGAGCCAAATGATATTGAATTCTTGTTGAATGAGACCTCTTGGATACAGGTGAGCTTAATTGGTTGATGAACCAATCAACTCTTGACTTATCAGGGCAAAATTCTTCAGTGGTTCCTCAGGTTAAAACCCTAATTCTACAGTTTGGTGTGGTGATCCTTTGTTGACTTGACTTGATTCAAAGTTTTGAGATCTTAGTTCCAAACAACTAGTGAATCTTCATGATGATTGTATGGAGCCATAGAATGCCTTAGGAGGCCTTGAATCTCTCTGTGTAAACCTTAGTTTCAAACATAAGAGAAACAAACTGCAAGATATGGGTTAATTTGAAAATGCATAGATGATTGAACCTATATGTCAATGCAAGATGTTATGACATCTAAGAGGTAAAATTTGGGGTACAATAGTTGCCCCTATTTAAATAGCTTTACCGGATAACATGAGGAACGAAGATCCTCGGGACATCAAGGTGAAAGGTATATAAATATAGCAAACCAAAAATTTTGCCTTTAGATGGAATGCAGATGCCAAGGACAAGCGACAGATACCCAAATACTAACATGCCATGAATTTCTAATATGATGATATGATGTCATGGTAACGCAAAGATGCAGACAGACCAGACACCAGAGATGAAGAGCAAACCACCACAGGTGAGCATTGTTGGGGAAAGATGAAGGTTAGTGTCCATGAGGAGAACTCACTGGGGATACAGGTTGACCAATAAAAGAGACTCAATGGGGAGACTCTGAGGAAACACTGGGGATAGAAAATGAAACTGAGGGGAAACCCTACAGGTCTTTACTGGAGATAAGAGCCAGAAAGGTATTCTCCACTGGGGAAAGATCCAGGGAGATGGACGACAGGTTCATATGTGACCGGACGACACTGGGGAAATGAAACACATTCTTACTGGGCATGAAAACAGAAAGAAGACATGATCTCCATTAGCGGTCAATTTGAAATAAAGGATAGACATCCTACAAGAGATTTCCTGGAGATTTCTTATATTGAAGAGTTCAAACAGGATCTTCAAGAAAAGCCAGGAAGGACAGAGACATACTCTGCGTGCGCCAAATGATGATCAATCATAAGGACTTTTAAAGGGATATTGATAATGACTGAACTTCTGCTGGGAACCAGATCAAAGTGCCAACAAGGATTGGACTTAGAAGTGATATGTCAGTATACACCAATTAGAGTTGGATAAGATACCAATTTGAGTTGGGTTGCCAGCAAGGACTAGACTTTGGACACCAATATGAGGTGGGATTTTGAATACTAGTATGAGCTGGATTTTGAGGTTTAGGTTCATATCTGACCTGGTTTTCAAACAACGGGTTCACTTTTGTCCTGAAGTTTAGGTTCATATTTGACCTGGGTTCAAACAACGGGTTCATATGTGACTCGAAGTTTAGGTTCATATTTGACCTGGGTTCAAACAACGGGTTCATATTTAACTCGAAGTCTAGGTTCACATTTGACCTGGTTTCAAACAACGGGTTCACATCTGACTCAAAGTTTAGGTTCACATTTGACCTGGTTTCAAACAACGGGTTCACATCTGACTCGAAGTTTAGGTTCACATTTGACCTGGTTTCAAACAACGGGTTCACATCTGACTCGAAGTTTAGGTTCACATTTGACCTGGTTTCAAACAACGGGTCCACATCTGACTCGAAGTTTTGGTTCACATTTGACCTGGATTCAAACAACGGGTTCACATCTGACTCGAAGTTTATGTTCATATTTGACCTGGTTTCAAACAACGGGTTCACATATGACTCGAAGTTTAGGTTCACATTTGACCTGGTTTCAAACAACGGGTTCACATCTGACCCGAAGTTTTGGTTCACATTTGACCTGGTTTCAAACAACAGGTTCACATATGACTCGAAGTTTAGGTTCACATTTGACCTGGATTCAAACAACGGGTTCACATCTGACTCGAAGTTTAGGTTCACATTTGACCTGGTTTCAAACATCTGGTTCACATCTGACTCGAAGTTTAGGTTCACATTTGACCTGGTTTCATACAACGGGTTCATATTTGACTCAAAGTTTAGGTTCACATTTGACCTGGTTTCAAACAACGGGTTCACATCTGACTCAAAGTTTAGGTTCACATTTGACCTGGTTTTAAACAACGGGTTCACATTTGACTCAAAGTTTAGGTTCACATTTGACCTTGTTTCAAACAACGGGTTCACATCTGACTCGATGTTTTGGTTCACATTTGACCTGGAATAAGTGATGCCAACAATTACTGGATTTTAAGTTCCATATGAGGAGATTAAGTTCAGATAGGTTAATACCGGGGTTGCATAAATGAAGATTAGACTTCCTGGGGAATACCCATTATGGTGGCTGAAAAGTTGAATAGTAGCATGGATAGATAAATTTCTCAGAAGAGACCGACACTTACCGCCATAGAAAAACAAACTTCTCCATAAGATTGCTATTTGTTGTTGGGTACAAATTCCACAGAGTAGTTGATATCACAACACTACTGGGGAATGAATTTTGTCTTCTACGAGGATCTGTAAAAAAAATTCTTCTGCGAGACACAGTGCAAAATAAATGCACGTTCAAATTAGGCTCAGCAACCTAAACCTGCCAGGGACTAAAGTTCGATCTATGGACAAGCTAGAAAGAAACGGTCAAACAAGACTCCAACCATTAAGGAATGGGCTCAAATGGGGATTTATCTTATCCGAATGTGGAAAAGACAACTGAACCAACCATCATCCACGAGGATAAAACTCTGTGGGGAATTTAGCAAGGATGGGCACTTTATGCCTAGGGCTGATAACTCTATTGGAGAGAATGGACAAACCCAGTCACTTGGGGAGATAAACGCCAAAGTGAACAAAATCGGTAAACACCAGGATGAAAGCAGAAATGCTAAGATGACATGCATATTAGAATGCGTGTCTGCCATGCTTATGCTTATGCTGACAAAACAGACAAAAGGGAAGCGAGACTGGAGATGAAATAAACATCTCGACAAGAATACCCAACCAAACTCATCAGATTGGACCGTTACTGGGGAAGAATTTGCATAATCAGGGGTTCTACTTCAAGATTACGACCTCCCCTGGGGAAAAAGTCTTTGGTATAGTATCATGACTTCACTATGATTGCCATCATGAACTGCTTTCTTTACCGAAGAATTGCCAAGATTAGATGAAGTAACAGCTTACTAGGGAGCTAGCAAAAAGTGTCATAAAGCTGAGTGGTTCTGCATAACTTATCTGCCCCAGAGTACATGTTCTGTCAGGAGAAAATACCAAGAGAATTTTACAGGAGAATTGGCATAAAATATGCTTTCAATATCTTCAAACTCTTGGAGAAATTCATGTATTTCAGCATAACTGCCCCTGTTTAACTACGTTTACATACCAAGGTCCTTGAACTTGTGCTTCAGATTGGTCATTGATAACTGGGGAATAGACTTGCCCCTGTCAGCTTGGTTGATCTATGAAGGAGATGCCCCAGACCAATTGACCTTTTAGAGATTTACTGAATCTCGACCTGATTGCCCCTGATTAACGGTATTCGCGATACAAGGTCCTCAGACTGCGGTAGAAACAACTGGGGAACACACTTGCCCCTGTTGAAGTCTAAACTTGTCATAAGATGACCTCAAGAAGGCTTACCCCAATATCCTGAATTTAAAAGGTTTCTGCCCCTTGATTTAGTAGCTCTTGGGATGCTTGATCTATGGATGAGATGCCCCAGACTGAGCCCTTTATCAAGTCAAATTCCCTAGCTGGCTGTATTTGTTAGGACTCTTTTGACATTGAATTCGTTTTGCAAACAAGTATTGTTCATTTAAAATTGGCAATTTCAATGTAAAATTCATGCAAGCTTTTGAAAACAAAGTTTATTGATGAAACACGCACGGTGGAATGATTAAATAAAAAACAAAGTGGATCTAGTCATTTACGGAATGATAGATGGAGTGATCAACACACGCAATTAGAAAAGATCATTAGGAGTCAGGTTAATCAACCTTGTTGTAGTATGCCGTCAAAACAACCTTACCTCAATTAGGTCTTTTAAGGGTTGTAACGTGGTCTGGTTCACGGTTTTATGAAACAAAGGATAAAGGCTCAAAGTTTATTTATCCCCACCCAAACTTCGTGATGAACTCCAATCCTACGCTCAGTTAACTTAGACTATACATTCAGATTCCCATAGGCTGGAAATTGAACTGATGATAGTTGGTGATGATTAAGACACCTAAGGTAGTCATTACTCTCTTACAACATTTGATTGTCCTTTATTGTTGAGGTTCTGAGATCTTTTCTTGTCTTGATTATTGTACAAACCTTCTTGTATAAGGCAATGTTTGGGCTTCCCATATTTCTTGACTTTCGCCTTAAAAGGGACTCGGCTCATTCTTCGATTAAGGATTTCTCAATGATCCGTCCTTATTTATCGCTTCGGGAACAACTTGTACAACATTTATTCACTTGGTTGGAGAGAGTTGACTGGTGTCTTGCATGAAGCGCTTGCACTTGATTGCATAACTAAGTTAAACTGAGAACTACCCAACCCAAGGTTGAGATTTAAGGGTTTTTTGTGTAAGGAAAGAAGACTCCTACTTCTGGGCTCAAAGAGGTTAACGAGGGATTATCTTCCTTATTTCTCCAGTGTTTAGGAATTGAAACAATGCCTTACATCATCGGAAAGGTTTAATTGGCAGCATACCACAACAATTATGAATATGAGGTTTTCATCATCCTCCCCAATCTTTGCTTAAACAAACAGTTTGATAAAGGGAGTGAAACAAGGTATATATTTTTTGCTTTTATGAAAATAAAAGTGAATGAGTGAAATGAATGAACTTAATCAAAATGTACACAAACATTTCATTAATCTTGCCAATTTAAAAGTACAACAGGTTATAAGCAGATACAAATTCAACATTCAAACAAAGTTCAAATGAAAATGCAAAATACAGCCAGCTTTGGCAAATTGAATTCAAAAGATTTCAGTTTCCGGGCCCAGACGGGGGAACACCTTTATCATTGATCACTCGCTCCTTATGATATAGAACCTTAAGAGGCTTCACAAATCCTTTGTCTTCTGCTTTGGGAGTTGGGGCATTGGCATCTGACCCACCTTCTTGAGGTTTCAGCAGCTTTAGCTGACTTAGCAGTCGCTCTTCGAAGTCCTTGCATTCTTCAACTGGGTGCCCCATTGTACCAGTATGGAATTTACATTCAACTTCTGGGTGATCCTATTCGAGGATCAGATCCTTGTCATGGATCATCTTTTGCACAATGGCCTCTAAGGCTAGGCAACCATCCAAATCATGTGCTTCAGCCCCTTTATGAAAGTCACAGGTTAGATTTGCATTGTCCCAAGGTCCTGGCACAGGGTTGTAAGGTTGAGGAGTCACCAACTTGTTTTCAATCAGCAGTGGGAACAGTTTGCTCAGCGGCACCGGGATAGGTGTGTAGTGAACCTTACCTCTTTTGACAGAGCACTTTTTCTTATCTTGGTTTCGAGAACTTCGAGGAGAAACAACCGTAGGAGGCTGAAACACCCTTTCGGTAGACACCTGATGACGATTACATTCTGGTGCAGGAACAAGACCACAGGCTGGATGGCATGAAGTTTCCTCAAAGACAGATCCTGGGCATGGGAGAACCACAAGAGATGGAAAAGGATTGTTCTTGATATTAGGCTGAGAGTCAACGAAAGATAAAATATTTCTCTCCACTAGATCCCTCACAATATGCTTCAAAGCAAAACAACCTTCTAAATTATGGCCTGGTGCACCTTCATGAAATGCACAATGAGCATTGGGATTGTAAGAAGGTGGAAGAGGATCAGGAGGTGGGCCTGATGACCTTGTAGTTATTAGTCCTTATTGCACCAAAGAAGGATACAACGCTGTATATGTCATAGGAATCGGAGGAATCGGAGGTCTACCACCCTGTCTCTTACCTGGAATGTTCTGACGAGAAACTCGAGTCCATTGTGGATAAGCAGTAGTGTTGGGCGCTCATTGATAGATTGGTGGTTGAGGAAATGGCTGATAAACAGAAGCTTGGATGTTGAATGTTGGCGCAATAGGGTGAATGTGTTCCTCTTTTTTCATCAGAGCTTGCAAAGTTCCCAATACCCAACTCATCTGGCATTTAAGGATTCTGACCTTCTCTTTCAATTTTTCCTGGTTCTTCTGAATTTCATTCATTGTTGCCATTGTCTTGAATAGGTGCTAGGTATCCTTCAGACATAGAGGAAGAGACTCAAGACCGAGAAATGCAAAAGGAGATGCGAATGCGCATGGAATGCGAATACAAGCCAAGTGGTTTCAAGGAACTCAAAGGCAAATTGCAAATATTTTTGTGGAGTACAATGTATAGCGTCAGACCAGATGGAACTGGTAAAGGAGTCGTTTAATAATAATGAAGTGGTTTTGGACGTTGAAAGTTATGGAAATATAAATTGTCGTGGATTACAGGAAGTTGAGAAATCATTAAATTACATCGCAAAGAGGTGATGAGTGTTTGTTATCCTAGACCAAGATAAGGTGTTGAGACTTTGTTGTGTGACTCAGTAGAGGAATATTGAAGGGTACCTTCTTGCCGGAAGTAGTATGCGACCAAGTGTTTTGTATAGAACAACAGATGAACTATGGGAAAAAGTTAAGTTTAAAGTTAACCCAATGTTGGAATAAGAGTATGACTAAGGAACCAAAGTTTAATAATTCGTGAAAATAAGGATTTTGGTCTGTGAAGTTTAGTTGGAATTGGAATACGTCAGGAAGTTGAACAGAAGTAAAGTTAACTGTGAATCTAGGACCAGGATACAAGTTGTGGCTATTGCCAAGTAAAGGAAATTCGGGGGCGAATTTCAATTTAAGGGGGGGAGAGTGTAATACCCCGTATTATCTAAATGCTCAATTGGATATCAGATGAGATCAGGTGAGTATTTATGTATTCTATTTTTGGTAAATTGGATTAAGGGAATATTCTAAGTATTTTAAGTATTATTAATTGGGATCAATAGAGCAACTGGTGAACTATAAAGAGATCAATTATTTTATAAAAGGGACGGATTTATATTTATTAATCCGAGAAAGTAATTTTATGGTAATTCTAATAATTGATCAATTGGGTTGAGACGACAAAATATCAATTGGAGGTATTTTACCCTATTGGATTTATATTATATATTAATGATTATGTATATATAAAAGAAAAGAAAGAAAGTTAGAAAGAAAGAAAAATAGAAAGGAAGAAGGAAAAAGAGAAAGAAGAAGAACTTGGGAAGAAGAAGTTCGTGGGCCATCAATTCATCATCTTCTTCAAACTCCTCTTCGATCATTAGGTGGGTTCTAGATAGAGACTTTAGTTGTAGAGTTTCATGAGTTTTAGAGTTAGGTGGATATTGTGAGAAAACGATTTAATCTACTAAAATCATGAATCTAACTGATGAAATTCGATATAAACTGTGTAGCATATTTGTTGATTATGTTGGAACATGTTTGGATTGATATATTGAGAATTGGATAGGTTTTGGGGTGAAATTCGTAACTGGAACAATGTAGGAAAAATTATGGGTTTCGCTGCCCATACGCGTATCAGGCAAGGCAATACGCGTATTGGGTTGGGAAATACGCGTATGGCAAGGAAGAAATGTAGGCATTACGCGTACGGGAGTGGGCAATATGTGTATGAAGTAAGGAAATACGCGTATTGGGGTCTTAAAAGGAATTTTTGGGGAAAATCAGTCTATGCCCATATGCGTATCTCTTTGGACAATACGCGTATGGATGGGCGAGTGAGCAAGGCAATACTCGTATGGCTCAGGGCAATACGCGTATGGCCAGTAAGAGTGCAGATTTGTGTTTTTGCGATACCATTTCTTTGTAATTCCATAACTTAGGTTCCGTTTATCCGGTGTGAGTATTCTTGGTATCGTTGTGAAGCTATGAACATCCTCTAGCTAATGGAAGTGAGAAATATCTGTTTATTTCCAGATTAAATGAATCAGAGGAAACCCGAAAATGATGCTTTAGGTGATTGAGTCATTATGTGTGATTTTATTATACAAATGTGATATGCTTTTGTATAACTTGTGATTAAATTATTATATGTGATTCAAAATGTGCAATTGTCACATGTTTTGCCTAATTGATGTTAAACTTGATTGAACGTATATGCATATTAAAATATGAATTAGGAAGAGTGAGGAAACTTTACCCCTAAACAAATGGTAGAGTAAGATTGTTATAATTCTAGGTTGTGAATAGAATTGTGAAACACTAATATGGAACATGTGTGTAAACCTTTGTGGTTTGTGCTAAGGCATTGTGGCCTTGTGATTGTCGAATACAATCACGTTGTGTGTATGATCACGTAATCGTAACCATTTATCTTGTGGTGTACTCCTCTGAAACGTATGCACAATTACTTGGCAGGTTTGATTCCCACTTGTAGTACGAATGGAGCCTATATGGTAAAGAGACTTGTGATGGTTAACAGGCCATGAGAAGTGACGGTTCACGGCTAACAGGACAATGATCCCGAATCCATTTCGTATGCCAAGTAACTACAAGGATCCATGACTCGGGTCGTCTTCTAGACGTAGAAGCAGACGGGAAAAGGGGGTGCCTTGGTATGGTTATTGATTAGCAAAATTCTCGAGTTAACAGGCTCAGGACATATTTCGATTCGTAAGGAATCTTGAGTTAACAGGATCAAGACGTAATTCCTTTTGTGTGATTTTGATGAGTTAACAGACTCATGACGTGTTTCCATATAGTGTGAGATTGTGAGATCGTGTACTCAAGGTCATTTCCCTTCCCCTTGACTTGAGTTAGGATTGATAGAACCCTGTAAAGCCGAGAGAATCTATAGGATAGGGAACTCACTGAGATCTGATGTATCTCACCCCACTATAGTTGCTTTATTTCAGGTGCAGGTTTGGTTACAAATGGAGTGATGCTCGGATGTTTCAAGAGAAGCTTAATTAAGCTTATTCCGCTGTGTATTCTTTTGTTGTATACAATTGAGGATATTGTATATTATTCTTAGTTTTTATTATTTTGGCTAGTTTCCATGACTTGTGCCATGTAGTGTATTTATGTTTTAGAAATGGACAAGTATGTGAACTATGCCATTAGGCGCTTTTGATGTGTCAGTACCAAATAAAGTGCTTGTATTGTATTATTCTAGATATATATATTATACAGGGCATTACAGGCATCACAGGAACACAATTTCATCGATTAATCAAGCATGCAATACATTAATCTCAACCTAATCCCAATATCATAATACTTTTTCCCAATTCTTACCCCCAAGTTCCTAACTAATGGAACTCACCTTGATTAGAATAGGATGATGATGAGATGAAGAAGATGATGGTGAGCCAAGAAAGATTGATGAAGATCTCTATTCAATTGCATGCAAGAATTGTGATAAAGGTTGGAACTTGATCTCCTTTCCCTCTTGGACTTTCATCTCATGTTTCTCTCTTTTTTTCCTTCCCTTGCTTTTCACAAATTCTAATTTTTGGTACAATGAATGCTTAACAAGAGCCAAACTTACCCTTATTATATATTGAGTCATTGGGTGGAAATTACAAAAATGCTCTTGGTGCTTGTCCCAATTTACTAAGGTGCCACTAATAGCTACAATCCACATGTTAGCCTCAATTCTAATTGGCTAACTCACATAATATTGACCTCTACACATAAAATGTGAATTGACATGAGGATGTTAAAACAACGTTGTTGTACCCCAAATTTTTTCCTTTGATCCATTGATCTCTTGCATGTCATAATAAGGTAATCATGCTGCATGACTAACCTTTTTTATCAGGTTTTTGTTTGTGTTGGTTTCTTTTATCAGGTTTATCTTGAGGAGGTTCAAGGAGGAATTGATCAAGGTTTTTAGAGCAGTGAATCAAGCAATGCCATTCTTGGATGACTGGTTTCTTTTGCCAATCTGATGTCTTTCCGGATGTGTCTTTCTCTGTCTTTTCTGGCTTTTCTTAAAGATCCCGTTTGAACTCTTCAGTATAAGAAAATCCCAAAAAATCTTTTGTTGATGTTTATCCTTTTATTTCAAATTGATCCTCAGAAGAGATCATGTCTTCTTTCTGGTTCCATGCCTAGTAAATAGTGTACTTTCATTTCCCCAGTGTCGTCCGGTCACCTATAAACCTTTCATCCATCTCCTTAGACTTTTCCTCAGTGAAGAGCACCTCTCTGGCCCCCATTCCCAGTGAGGACCTGTAGGACTTCCTCTTTACGTTTCTATCCCCGGTGCATCTTCAGAGTCTCCCCATTGAGTCTATTTTGTTGATCGATCTGTATCCCCAGTGAGTCTTTCTCGTGGATACTAACCTTCTTCTTGCTTCCCCAGTGAAGCTTCCCCGTGGTTGTTAGCTCTTCCTTGGTGTCCGGCTTTGTCTGCATTTTTGCATCTTGCATGGCATCATATCATCATATTAGAAGCATTGCACGTCTTTGTATCTAAGGGCAAAATTTTCGGTTTGCTATATTTAAATACCTTTCACCCGGACGTCCCGAGGATCATCGTTCCTCGTGCCATTCGGTGAAGATATTTAAATAGGGGCAACTGTTGTACCCCAAATTTTTCCCTTAGATCCATTGATCTCTTGCATGTCATAATAAGGCAATCATGCCGCATGACTAACCTTTTTTTATCAGGTTTTTGTTCGTGTTGGTTTCTTTTATCAGGTTTATCTTGAGGAGGTTCAAGGAGGAATTGATCAAGGTTTTTGGAGCAGTGAATCAAGCAAGTCCCTAGGAGATGTCTCCCTAACCCTAACCCTAACCCCACCATGACCAAATTTCTACTCATTTTATCTACCCTCATTTGTCACCTTCATTTTCTAAACCTATTTCACTAACCTTTTCATTTTATCAACTTTATTCCAATTGTTCAATTTAATTCTCCTAAACCTCATCATTGCCAAATCCATTATTATTCATTTTTCCTAATCACCTTTGCTTATGCAAGACCATTTTTATTTCCTAAGCCTATGTTTCATAACCCATCGTGACCAAAAAGAAAAGAGAGAAGGTGTTACAAATTATCAGAATTATTTTCATTGCCAAGTGGCCAATAGGAATGAATATGTTGACTTTTTAACCCAAGCATCAGCCAATGGAAATGTTCCAAATTGGAAAGGAAGAAATCAGCATTATTTGAAATCCATCCGTTCACAAAACCATTTAATCCTTGGCACAAAACTATTTTGAACTCTCCAAAGACAATTCCCTTTTTGAGCTCTCAACGGGTTGCCTCAATAAAATTGATTCTGAAGATTTGCTTGTCTTGGCATTCATCCTGACACCACCTGTAAGATGCTTTCTCAATCCCAAAACCTTGCCTTATTTGATAGCCTCTCAGTGACACCAGAGGGAGGGTTCTGAAGACATGCATGAAATGGTGAAGCTGCTCCTGCAGCATCTGCTTATTTTGGCACGGCATGGGAGCGTCTGTCTCCAAGAGCTGAAGAACGTTGGATTTCAAATTGTAAACCCTAGCTCCAACCTTGCCCACCAAGAGTTTTGAAACTTAACCCGGCCCATTAAGCAGCCTATATAAAGAGCTCTTCTACAGCTCTCAAAGGGGGATCAACATTCCAACAACATTTTTCACAAAACACTTCTCACAAAATTATTAAAGCTTCTGGTGCACGAGCAAGAGAGAGGAAGGTTGGTTTCAGCAATCTGGTTCAAGAGGCTCATCACAAGGTGAAGAAATAGTGGACTTGCTCCACTAGGTATCACCTTATCTCTTTCTATTCTTATGCATGATGGTTACGTGATACATGCTGTTATCATTTTCGTTCCATTATTGTCTGGTTTTTTATGGTTATTTTGCTTCATGTTTGAATATCATGCTATCATATGCTTTCTGTTTGATTGTCGTGTTGCTGTAAAAGATCATTATCCTGGTCTTCATTTTGTGTGATTTAATCGTGTTCGGATTCGTCTGGTTTTGTTCATGTTTGTGAAATAAATGAATGAATGAGGAACTGGGTGGCGCTCACCATGTTTAGTTTGGTGGCTCCCGCCACTTAGCTTTATTAATATTTAATCACCACTCACCACTTAATAATATTAATTTAATCACACTCACACACAAAAATAATATAAAAGAAACGAGAGCACCATGGCGCCAGCCATGCTTCTGCATGGCGCTGGCCACCATCATAGTCATGTGGTGTAAGCCACTTCCCTCTTAGGGGAAAGGTGGCGCCAGCCACCCTTTACTGTGGCAACCCTTTTTAATTTTGTTGTTTTTTTCTAACTGCTTTATTTCCATTTCTTTTCTATGCTTTTTAATAATTACAAAACAATATAAATTCTGCTTTCTTATTTATTTCTTATCAATTGTGTTCTTGAATGTTAAATTATGTTCTTGAATGTTAGATGCATTTCCTTAAGCATGCTGGTTTATGAAGTTGGTTTCAACATTGCTTCCTGACTGTATCTTGTCTTGGCTTGTCTGGTATCTGTTTGTTAAGTTGCATGATTCCAATACATTTGTCTTCAACTGTGAGAATGTCTTTTTCTGCTATGCCTAATGTAATCATGTGCTCACTGTTTCCAAAATGTGTTACTGTTTTTAAATATGCTGTGATTCATGAAACTCCTGCCATGAGAATGTCGTTTGCTTTTGCTCCTGTTTCTCTTTATGCTATGAGTTAATTCTTTTGCTCCTATTGCTTTTCATGCCATGAGTTAATTCCTTTGTTTCTGTTTGCTTTCTATGCCATGATTGTCATGCTTGTGTAACTACTGTTTGTGAATTGATTCTTCTATGAATGTATTTGGTTTGTGAAGTTCTGTTTCTGACTTTATCATAACTCTTGCCATGTAAGTTTGTGTTGTTTTGCTATCTGTTAATGAACAACATGTTTTCAAATGTCTTGTTTCCAATTGTGAATGCTTCTCTGCCTTATATGTTCACTGCATGACCACTTGCACTCACTGTCTGATATGTCTACACTTATGTTCATTTCATGGTTAAATGCTCACTATTTGCTATGTTCATATTTATGCTACACTTTATGATCACTTGCTTACCACTTGGTATGTCCACATTTATGTTCACTTCTGATCACTCACTCACTGTTTGCTATGTTCATTTTTTAAGTACATTTCATAATTATTTGCTTACTGTTTTATTGAACTCTTATTTATTTCTTATCCTTCAACTCTTTGTAACTCTTATTTATAAGATGTTATGCTCCGCTCATTCCAAAGGAAGGTGATTAATGTTGACTCTTAAAGTCATAGCCCCCATCTTACCTTAGTAACCTCTTAGGAGAAACTTTATTTCTTGGCCTCATCAGAGTCGTAGAAATTACAACTAGATTTAGAGAGCTCTTAAACTCTACAATGAGCTTGTACTCATTTCCCCTCTGAATACTGACCATAGTCAACAGTTCAGTAGAAGGGGAACTACAAATGCTCTGATTCCATTCCCGTCAGGATACGTAGGCACGAGATGCGATGTCTTGGCGAGCATACTTAGTGTACATACCCTAGGTCTTTCTTTACCCTTAGCACAATTTCCTTAGCAAGTAACTTTAGAATAACACAAATACTAACAAGAGGTTCCCGTAGAGTACTACGGATACTTAGGGTGCTAATACCTTCCCTTAGTATAACCAACCCCCGAACCTAGATTCTCTTTTTAGGGTTTTCGTTCTTTACCCTTTCCTTTGGATAAATCAAAGCTCGGTGGTGTATTTCATGTTTTGTGATGCAAGTTAATTAATAGCTTGTTATCCGATTCTCACAGCAACAGAAATGGCGACGTCACTGGGGAAGAGTTAGACCTATTGCTGGTCCTCCCCTAAGAGGGTTAAGTCTATCTTGTTTATATTTGTGTTATTCACATGTTTGCTTGCTTGTACATTTGTATATTTATATCTGTATATATACCTGTTGTGCTTGAGTTTTTCTGTGCGCAGCGTTGCTACTTTGAGTGGTGAGATAAGTCCTAACCCGGACTTGAGAGCACTTATGATAGGATTGTGGTGTAATCAATAGTCGGTTGTTGGGAGTAGTCCTAACAATTTATGGCATATGATGACCACACCTAGATGAGGCCCTATGGGATTGTTGATGTCTGATGTGAGCAGTCGCATTGATATTACTTTTTCAATTGGGAGCCAGGGATTCTGAGGACCGTAGTTACCTTCACCCCACTTGGCCTTTTTTTAGGACGTAGTGCGATGGCTATGAGGGAGTTGTCCCAAATGGTTGATATGTGATACTACACTCAGACGAGTTTATCTTGAGAATATTATTAACCCACGTGAGTAGTCACGTAGGCCGATAATATCCGAAGGATTTATGTAGACTCTGGGAACTTTTAGAACCATGTTCTATAGTTGATAAACCCTAGTACACACCCTGTGGTTAGTGCTTTACCCAGACTCCATGCTGTGATCTCAAACCTTTGATCCTGTTGCATGTGTTTTTGCATCCTGTTTGCATTGCATTGCATATCATTTCCATCTTTGCATGATTCATTGCATGCGTCTGTCTGTCCAGTTACTCATCTCCAGTTGTCTCTATCTTCCAGTATCACCTGTGAGTCATCAAGTTGATTCCTCGACACTGATACCGGACTAGAGCTAACTACAGACGCAAGATGTCAGAGCAAGAGATATACAATGTTGAGGTCCGAATGGAGATCGATGACCTCAAATCAAGTATGACTAAACTCGCTGAGATGCTTCAAGTTTTGATTGCTAGGGGAGATCAACCCCAAAGGACTGTCATCCAGGAAGTTTCAAGTGCTGATCCTCCACCAGTTCAAGTGTCGCCTTCAACTTGGCCAGAGTTTGGTTTGTCACACAACTATTCTCCACCTCTTGCATCTACTGCTATGATAGGTCAGGCTGCCAAACCAGTGTTTCAAGCTCCTATTTTTGCCGAGCCTCAACCTATAGTTCAGACTACTCGAACTCCCTTTGAGAATCCCCTCTATGAGTACAATGCTGCCAGTGCTCAAGGTGAAGACCGTGAAGACTTCGTTTAACATGAAGTTGTTCGGGAGCAGTTTCAGAGCATAGAGAAGAGTCTCAAAGTCGTTGAGGGTACTGATTTCTTTAATGTGGATGCAGACAACATGTGTTTAGTATCTGACCTTGTTATGCCTGCTAAGTTCACAACTCCAGATTTTGTGAAGTAGAAGGGTCACTCTTGCCCAAGAGCTCATTTGGTCATGTATCTTCGCAGGATGACTGCTCATGCCAAGAATCAGAAGTTGCTTATCCACTATTTTCAATACAGCTTGAGTGGAGCATCACTTAAATGGTACATGGGTCTCTACCAAAACTTTATCCATAGCTTTCAAGACCTCACAAATGCCTTATGAAGCAGTATAAGTATAACCTCGACATGGCTCCTGATCACCGTCAACTGCAAAACATGTCTCAGAATGATAAAGAGTCTTTCAAGGAGTATGCTCAGCGCTGGAGAGAGTTGGCTTCCCAGGTTGAACCTCCTTTGGCTGAGAAAGAGTTAAATGGAATGTTCATGGATACCCTGTCCCCATTCTATTGGGAGAAGATGATTGGAAGTGTTTCCTCCAACTTCACTGATTTGGTTACTATCGGCCAAAGACTTGAGGAAGGACTTAAGAATGGAAAAGTGTCCAAGGCTGCTGAATCTTCTAATGCTGTGAAGAAATCCTACGGGAACTTTCAGAAGAAGAAAGAAGATTAGACCAACGCTGTCATGGTTGAAACAAGAAGGCCTCTTCCCCGACCTCAGTATGTTGTTCACCCTGTTGTTGCTGCTGTTACTCCTGTGGTTGCTGCACCACGACCAACTCAAGCTTTCCAACGTTCGGCTGCAGGACAGAGCCAGTATCGTAATAGGGGTCAATTTGATCCCATTCCCATGACTTACACTGAACTTTATCCTAGTTTAGTTAAACAAGGTTTGATTACCACAAGGCCTCTGCCTCCTCCTCCAAATCCTCTTCTAGCCAACTATAGGGTTGATCTTCATTGTGAATACCATCAAGGTGGTCCAGGCCATAACTTGGAAAGTTGCTTTGCGTTGAAGGCTAGAGTACAAGAGCTGATGAGGAACAAAATCCTCTCCTTTAAGGACAATCCCAATGTGCAGAGCAATCCTCTGCCAGGGCACGCCAAGTGAAGCCTCAATCGACTTCGGCTCAGCTACTTCTTAAAGACAGGACATCTCATCCTTGTGTTTGATTAGTCACTAGGCCTTTGTTTCTTGTTGTTTGCACTTTCCTTATCTTGTAATCGCTGTTTGCTTTCAAATTATGTTTGTACCTTCAAGTTTAATGAAATGAGCATTGCAATTTTTGATTCAATTCATTTGTGTTTGCTATTTACATCTCTATGCTTTCTTTTGCAAAATACTTTATCTCTTTTCCACTTTCCTTTTGATTATGCAAAGATTGGAGGGAGGATGATGATACTGTATACTCATAATTGCTGTTGGTATGCTTTCAAATCAAAACTTTGCTGACGATGTAAGGCATTGTTTCATCCCTAAACACTGGAGAAATAAGGAAGATAACCCCTCTTTAACCCCTTTGAGCCTTGAAGTAGGAGTTTCTTTTCTTTACAAATAAAAACCCGCAATCTTAACCTGGGGCAGGGTAATTCTCAGTTAACTTGGTTGTGCGTCCATACAAAATACCTTTCATATAATGGTTGCACTCACAAATTTCCTTCGCACACGGCAAGCAAGTGTCAAAGATGTCCCTCAAGTCAAATACCAATGATGGTTAACCGTAATCATTAAGTTGTTTAGTCACTTTCCTTACCCAAAGAATGAGTCGAGTCCCTTTCAAGGAAAAAGCTGAGAAAAATGGGAAGCTCATGACCTTGCCTTATAAAAAAAAAGAGAAAAAATAAGAAAGAAAAGTTTGTATGACAACCCAAAAAGAGGAAACCTTTAATTTTTCATCCTGAAAGTCCTTAATAGAAAACATTGATAAGGAAGCAGTGACTGCCATCTCAAGTCTGTTGACTTCTGAACCATCATCATTACTATCATCGGTGCAATTCCTAACCTGTGGGAACCTGAGTGCATAGTTTGAGTTAGCTGAGCATATGACTGAAGTTCATCACGTAGATTGGGTGGGTCACAAATAAATTTTGAGCCTTTATCCTTTGTTTCATAAACCGTGAACCAGGCAACGATACAACCCTCAAAAGACCTAACTGAAGCAAGGTTGTTTTGAAAGCATACTACAGCAAGGTTGTGTAGACTGACTCCCAAAGATCTTTGTAGGTCACTACACTTGTGCTTCACCTTTCACTTTTAAATGTCTTGAATCGCCGTGTTCAGGCCAGTGACTCATTTTACGTTGAACCTTTCAAAAATGATTGATTTCAAAAGTTGCATGAACTTTGTATTTACCACGTTTGTACAAATACTTTTGTCTGCAAACTGGCCTTCCTGTCAAGGAATTTTCAAATAATTAAGAAACTTGGTCGGTGATCCTATCAGGGGAAAGTTCTTTCCAATCCCTGTCGAATATTCAGTTCAAGATTTGGTTGTTCAGGGGCAAGTCCTTCTTAGAATTGGTTTATTCAGAAGATATTTCAAGACTCAAACTGGGGCAAGCTTTCTAAGAGCACCATGAAACGGTCATTTCCAGAATCAATCAAACTGAAGCAATGATCAGCTTATCTACAACAGTCAGCTAATCTGGGGCAGTTTACTTGAAGAATCCCCAGGCAGGTTTTCATCCTTCCTACAAGGATCATCAACTTGATACAGTTTATTAGTGTGGCAATGATGTGTTCAAGCGTTAGCATCTCTAGTCCCCAAGCAGAATGACAGTGTTCCCCGTGTTGAGGAATCAGTCTTCCAATCTTGTCTTCTTCCTAAATGAGTCGAGTCGGGCCGTCAGCATCTGCACCTGTATTTGCATTCGATCATATATCAACTGCATAATTCATATACCATATGCATACCATGAGTGTTTCATCCTCATTTGCATTTCTCCCGAAGTCGTGTCGTTATCCACGTCTTATCGTACCAAAACGTTACCTGTTCTTTCATTCAGTGCCATTCATGAATGTTGTCATTCTCTTGCGCATCTGATCTTGTTGATAGATATTGGTTTTCTCTCATTCCAGTGCTATTCCTGGATCTTTATATTCTCTCACTCCAGTGTCATTCCTGGATGTCTGTCTCTTGTGATCTCCAGTGCCATTCCTGGATATCTTGTTCCTTTTGTTTCTCTCAGTGCTATTCCTGGAAGTTTTTGCCTTCTCTGTAATCCCCATCAAATTTGCTTGGATATTTTTCAGTGTCATTCCTGAAAGTTTTATCTGTTCATTCAGTGCCATTCCTGAATGAGTTTACCTTTCATTCAAAGCCAGTATTGGATGTCCGGTTTCTCTACCATCTGATGCCTATCCGGATGTGTCTCTCTTTCTGATGATTTTCAGATCGAGTCTTTGTTCACTTTATTTAAAGCCGTTATTAGATATTGTGATTTATACCTTTCATTCAAAGCCAGTATTGGATGTCTGGTTTCTCTACCATCTGATGCCTATCCAGATGTATCCCTCTTTCTGATGTTTTTCAGATCGAGTCTTTGTTCACTTTATCTAAAGCCGTTATTAGATATTGTGATTTATAACTTTTATTCAAAGCCAGTATTGGATGTCCGGTTTCTCTACCATCTGATGCCTATCCAGATGTATCCCTCTTTCTGATGTTTTTCAGATCGATTCTTTGTTCACTTTATCTAAAGCCATTATTAGATATCGTGATTTGTACCTTTCATTCAAAGCCATTATTGGATGACTTGTTTCTTTGCATTCAATGTCATTCTTGAATGTAGTCTCTGTTCACATTCATCTAAAGCCATTATTAGATATCGTGATTTCTACCTTTCATTCAAAACCATTATTGGATGACTAGTTTCTTTTGCCAATCTGATGTCTTTTCGGATGTGTCTTTCTCTGTCTTTTCTGGCTTTTCTTGAAGATCCCGTTTGAACTCTTCAGTATAAGAAAATCCCAGAAAATATTTTGTTGATGTTTATCGTTTTATTTCAAATTGATCCCCAGAAGAGATCATATCTTCTTTCTGGTTCCATGCCTAGTAAAGAGTGTACTTTCATTTCCCCAGTGTCGTCCGGTCACCAATAAACCTTTCATCCATCTCCTTAGACTTTTCCTCAGTGAAGAGCACCTCTCTGGCCCCCATTCCCAGTGAGGACCTGTAGGACTTCCTCTTTACGTTTCTATCCCCGGTGCATCTTCAGAGTCTCCCCATTGAGTCTATTTTGTTGATCGATCTGTATCCCCAGTGAGTCTTTCTCGTGGATACTAACCTTCTTCTTGCTTCCCCAGTGAAGCTTCCCCGCGATTGTTAGCTCTTCCTTGGTGTCCGGCTTTGTCTGCATTTTTGCATCTTGCATGGCATCATATCATCATATTAGCAGCATTGCACGTCTTTGTATCTAAGGGCAAAATTTTCGGTTTGCTATATTTAAATACCTTTCACCTGGACGTCCCGAGGATCATCGTTCCTCATGTCATTCGGTGAAGATATTTAAATAGGGGCAACTGTTGTACCCCAAATTTTTCCCTTAGATCCATTTATCTCTTGCATGTCATAATAAGGCAATCATGCTGCATGACTAACCTTTTTTTATCAGGTTTTTGTTCGTGTTGGTTTCTTTTATCAGGTTTATCTTGAGGAGGTTCAAGGAGGAACTGATCAAGGTTTTTGGAGCAGTGAATCAAGCAAGTCCCTAGGAGATGTCTCCCTAACCCTAACCCCACCACGACCAAATTTCTACTCATTTTATCTACCCTCATTTGTCACCTTCATTTTCTAAACCTATTTCACTAACCTTTTCATTTTATCAACTTTATTCCAATTGTTCAATTTAATTCTCCTAAACCTCATCATTGACAAATCCATTATTATTCATTTTTCCTAATCACCTTTTCTTATGCAAGACCATTTTTATTTCCCTAGCCTATGTTTCATAACCCATCGTGACCAAAAAGAAAAGAGAGAAGGTGTTACAAATTATCAGAATTATTTTCATTGCCAAGTGGCCAATAGGAATGATTATGTTGACTTTTCAACCCAAGCATCAGCCAATGGAAATGTGCAAAATTGGAAAGGAAGAACTCAGCATTATTTGAAATCCATCCATTCACAAAACCATTCAATCCTTGGCACAAAACTATTTTGAACTCTCCAAAGACAATTCCCTTTTTGAGCTCTCAACGGTTTGCCTCAATAAAATTGATTATGAAGATTTGCTTGTCTTGGCATTCATCCTGACACCACCTGCAAGATGCTTTCTCAATCCCAAATCCTTGCCTTATTTGATAGCCTCTCAGTGACACCAGAGGGAGGGTTCTGAAGACATGCATGAAATGGTGAAGCTGCTCCTGCAGCATCTGCTTATTTTGGCACGGCATGGGAGCATCTGTCTCCAAGAGCTGAAGAACGTTGGATTTCAAATTATAAACCCTAGCTCCAACCTTGCCCACCAAGAGTTTTGAAACTTAACCCGGCCCATCAAGCAGCCTATATAAAGAGCTCTTCTACAGCTCTCAAAGGGGGATCAACATTCCAACAACATTTTTCACAAAACACTTCTCATAAAATT
Source organism: Lathyrus tuberosus (assembly GCA_022829125.1). Lineage (NCBI taxonomy): Eukaryota > Viridiplantae > Streptophyta > Magnoliopsida > Fabales > Fabaceae > Lathyrus > Lathyrus tuberosus. The sequence goes on from JALAZF010000034.1 coordinate 12,099,716, forward strand.
ATTAAAGCTTCTGGTGCACGAGCAAGAGAGAGGAAGGTTGGTTTCAGCAATCTGGTTCAAGAGGCTCATCACAAGGTGAAGAAACAGTGGACTTGCTCCACTAGGTATCACCTTATCTCTTTCTATTCTTATGCATGATGGTTACGTGATACATGCTGTTATCATTTTCGTTCCATTACTGTCTGGTTTTTTATGGTTATTTTGCTTCATGTTTGAATATCATGCTATCATATGCTTTCTGTTTGATTGTCGTGTTGCTGTAAAAGATCATCATGTTGGTCTTCATTTTGTGTGATTTAATCGTGTTCGGATTCGTCTGGTTTTGTTCATGTTTGTGAAATAAATGAATGAATGAGGAACTGGGTGGCGCTCGCCATGTTTAGTTTGGTGGCTCCCGCCACTTAGCTTTATTAATATTTAATCACCACTCACCACTTAATAATATTAATTTAATCACACTCACACACAAAAATAATATAAAAGAAATGAGAGCACCATGGCGCCAGCCATGCTTCTGCATGGCGCTGGCCACCATCATAGTCATGTGGCGTAAGCCACTTCCCTCTTAGGGGAAAGGTGGCGCCAGCCACCCTTTACTGTGGCAACCCTTTTTAATTTTGTTGTTTTTTTCTAACTGCTTTATTTCCATTTCTTTTCTATGCTTTTTAATAATTACAAAACAATATAAATTCTGCTTTCTTATTTATTTCTTATCAATTGTGTTCTTGAATGTTAAATCATGTTCTTGAATGTTAGATGCATTTCCTTAAGCATGCCGATTTATGAAGTTGGTTTCAACATTGCTTCCTGACTGTATCTTGTCTTGGTTTGTCTGGTATCTGTTTGTTAAGTTGCATGATTCCAATACATTTGTCTTCAACTGTGAGAATGTCTTTTTCTGCTATGCCTAATGTAATCATGTGCTCACTGTTTCCAAAATGTGTTACTATTTTTAAATATGCTGTGATTCATGAAACTCCTGCCATGAGAATGTCGTTTGCTTTTGCTCCTGTTGCTCTTCATGCTATGAGTTAATTCTTTTGCTCCTGTTGCTTTTCATGCCATGAGTTAATTCCTTTGTTTCTGTTTGCTTTCTATGCCATGATTGCCATGCTTGTGTAACTACTGTTTGTGAATTAATTCTTCTATGAATGTATTTGGTTTGTGAAGTTCTGTCTCTGACTTTATCATAACTCTTGCCATGCAAGTTTGTGTTGTTTTTCTATCTGTTAATGAACAACATGTTTTCAAATGCCTTGTTTCCAATTATGAATGCTTCTCTGCCTTATATGTTCACTGCATGACCACTTGCACTCACTGTCTGATATGTCTACACTTATGTTCATTTCATGGTTAAATGCTCACTATTTGCTATGTTCATATTTATGCTACATTTTATGATCACTTGCTTACCACTTGCTATGTCCACATTTATGTTCACTTCTGATCACTCACTCACTATTTGCTATGTTCATTTTTTAAGTACATTTCATGATTATTTGCTTACTGTTTTATTGAACTCTTATTTATTTCTTATCCTTCAACTCTTTGTAACTCTTATTTATAAGATGTTATGCTCCCTCCATTCCAAAGGAAGGTGATTAATGTTGACTCTTAAAGTCATAGCCCCCATCTTACCTTAGTAACCTCTTAGGAGAAACTTTATTTCTTGGCCTCATCAGAGTCATAGAAATTACAACTAGATTTAGAGAGCTCTTAAACTCTACAATGAGCTTGTACTCATTTCCCCTCTGAATACTGACCATAGTCAATAGTTCAGTAGAAGGGGAACTACGAATGCTCTGATTCCATTCCCGTCAGGATACGTAGGCACGAGATGCGATGTCTTGGCGAGCATACATAGTGTACATACCCTAGGTCTTTCTTTACCCTTAGCACAGTTTCCTTAGCAAGCAACTTTAGAATAACACGAATACTAACAAGAGGTTCTCGTAGAGTACTACGGATACTTAGGGTTCTAATACCTTCCCTTAGTATAACCAACCCCCAAACCTAGATTCTCTTTTTAAGGTTTTCGTTCTTTACCCTTTCCTTTGGATAAATCAAAGCTCGGTGGTGAATTTCATGTTTTGTGATGCAAGTTAATTAATAGCTTGTTATCCGATTCTCACCGCAACAAACGTGAAGGTGAGAAAGATACACAAGAAGGAGGGGTTGAATTGTGTTTTCCGTTTCTCAACTTTGCCTCTGATTAGATTCCACAAATCCAAGACTTCCTTGCTCAAGCCCCTCATGCCTAAGACTTCATGCTTAAATCCCTCAGGTTCAATACTTCTTGCTCAAATCACAGCCTAAGAATTTCGTGCTCAAGCCCCTTAGACTCAAGACTTCCTACTTAGACACTTAGCCTAATACTTTCCTGCTCAACCTCCTGGAGCCCAATACTTCCTTGCTTAAGTTCCACGTACTTAAGACATTCACTCATACCCTCAAGCACAAGACTTCTGCTCCGACTCACAGCCCAAGACTTCCTTGCTTAATCAATTAATCAAGACTTTCAATGCTCTAGCACAAAGCAGGAGACTTACTTGGCTCAAGCTTCTCAGCAAGAGACTTTGATGCTCAAACATATAGCAGGAGACTTTATCTAAACTACTAAACAACCTGTTTGGAAGAATAGAGAACAAGGTGTACTTGATACAAAATCAGAGGTACAGGGTAATCACCATAACAAAAACCTAAAACACTTAATATTTCTAAAATATACAATTTTTAAGAAATCTTAAGGCTATATACAATTTACAACATATAACAGAAAATTGACATACTTGATTGCATTGCTTATTATTGATCTTGTTATTCCTCCATTCAGATAGAAGTGTGGAACACTTCCATACTTCTTGGTTTTCCTTCTCTTTATTCTTTGCTCCTTGTTAAATATTCAGATTGAATCTTTAGCTACTTATATAGCAATTGTAGAAGACTAGCTGTTGGAAGAGATAACTTGAACAAGTGTCTTTGTTTCTCAATAGTACAAGATACGTTGAAGATAGATACACCAAAAGATCTTGATCCATTGTGTAACATGTTTAACTATTGTGTCTTCCATGAAATCTTGTACTATAGAATCGTTGAGAATAGATATCCGTAAAGCATATCAACTCTTCTTGAGCCTTGTGAACTTAGACTGTAGCTGACAAAATGATTTGACAATGCAGCTTGCTTTCTGCAATACAGATAGCTTTAGCTTTATTACTTATTCTGAATGATCCCCATAAGGTAATACATTCACTAAGTGTAGAGGCAATATGTTGCTTCTTCTGATGGTGAGGCCTTTAGCTTCAGAGTCTACGGCAAACATCACTTAAAGAGTGATTTTCAGCTTCTGCACCACCAGAAGCTAGTAATTCAGCTTCTCTCAAGTGCGCCCTTATATTAAATTTTGAATATATATATATATAAGCTTGAGAACCTAGATACTTGGATATATATATATAAAAGCTTGAGAACCTAGATACTTGGAATTCACATTAGTTAACACCATTGTTCTTTCAATACTTTGTTATCATCAAACACCAAAGGATATATATCATGAACAAATCTTGTTCTAACACAACGGTCTCACTGTTAACCATGGTAATACCTCATTTTTGGACGAAGTTTTTTTTATATTTACGAAAAAACATTACGCTACCGTTAAACTAATTAACTGTGATTATAAATTTACAAAGTAACAAGGTTAGAATCCCAGCTCCAACAATTTTCTACTGTTTAATGTTATCCTTGTGTGTGTGTATGTGTGTGTATAATACTTATCACCACGATTATTAATGTCAACCGTTGTGAAAGTCATTACATTTCATCACATTTTTTGAACACAACTGTGGTGAAAATGTTTACCCATATATAAGCGAATTAGCTCTCGTTTCTTGACAAAATCGCCGTATCTCTCACAACAAAACCCTATTACACATTTTCTCTCTTTTTCTTCATCAGTAACTCTCGTTTCATACATAAAGGTATTCTTCTTCTTCCTTGTTCTCTATTTTTTTCGTGTATGTTGTTGTTATGCTTCACATGATTTTCACATAATTTTCTTCTTGTTTGAGAGTTTATGTTTTTTTTGTTTGTATGTTGTTGTATGTTTTTGTTGTTGTATACTATTTTTAAAAAAGGTTTATCTTCTTGTTCAAATTTCAGATCATTCTCTCGGATTTTAGATCCTTATCTCAACATGAATATTGTGAGCAACAAACTTATGCACGATATTCAGGTTACAAAAGAGGTTATTGATATGATGGAGTTATGGTTGAACAAAGGCAAGGAAGCTGAAGTTGTTAGGGAACAGGTTATAAGAAGATTTTTTTCAAGAATCTTAATCCTGAAAAGATGAAGATGGTAGAGGCTATTATGAATGACCTAATGAATCTGGATGCAACTGATTCTGAATTAGATGAAGACCTTGAGAACTATGAAGACCTTGAGAACTACACAAATTCAACTAGGCATGAAGATTAAAGACCTTGTTATGTTTCACATGATTTGTTGTTGGTATTTATTGTTGACAAGTTTTTGTATGTTGTGGTTGTTATTGCTTGTTATTTTACAATGTACTGCTAGTTTATGTTATTACGCTGCTTGTTTACAAGTTTGCACTTTTCTCCTCATTTTCATTCTCCTTTCATTTTACAAGTTTGTCTTAATTTTCTAGTAACTGTTAGTTATCATGTTCCCCCAATCTTTGTTAATTAAAATGTATGAGTTTGTGTTGCTAGTGAGTTTGTTATATCATATGTGATTGCTTGTTTCACTAACCCTCATTGAAATTGATGTTTGAGATAATAATCACAAATATTAAATTATCTTCAAAAATAACTTATACGATCTAATGTTTTTCAAATTTCATGCATCTTGTAATTCATGATTTTCTTTTTAGCCCATAGAATTTGATTCAAAGACATCCATTTATCATCTTTACTTTGAAGAATTTGGGATTGACTCAAATTATATGGGTTAACGAGGAAATCATGAATTACAAAATGCATGTAGTTTAAAAAACTTTTGAGCTTTTAAATTGTTTTTCAAGAATAATTTAATTTTTATGATTATCATCTCAAAAATATATTTTAATGATTGTATATGGGTAATGAGGGGCAAAGAAAAACAAGCAATCTCATATTTTATAATAAAATTTTACACATAATACCACAGTTGGAACATTTTTTTTTTTTGAAAAAGCAATTGGAATTAACACAAAACCTGCACAAGAGGTGCAGGGCCCCTTACAAAGAGAAACAACAGAACTAGTTCCCATTACAACATAAAATTGGGACTGTAAACCAATCATAAAAAGCTACAAACTTCTTATTCCTATGATTAAGACACCACTTCCAACTAAAGAATTTAATAGCATTTAAAATATCAAGAACAGATATACCTTTCAACTCAAAACAACAGACGTTTCTACTATACCACAAATACCAAACGGCGACACACCAAATCATAATACCTAAACTGCTTCCTGAACGATTCATAACCGCCTCAATGAACACATTAGCAGAATCCAACCAACTCTCAGAACTGCAAAACTCAATGCCTAACCACTCCTCCAAACCTTTCCAAACCGCCTTCGATTTAGGACAATAAAAAATAACATGAAGAAGAGATTCTACCTCACTACTACCACAAACAGCATAATTCAATAACCCTTCAGCACCAGCAAAACCTCTTTTCACAAGTTGGACCATCGTTGGGAGTCTATCCTCGCAAATCTCCACATGAAAATCTTAATCTTCAAAGGAATATTAGAACTCCACACGTTGCTCATGATACGAGAAGAGCCATCAGCCTCTACTACAATATTCCTAGATGCCCATAACAATTCGTAATAGCCTTTGACAGAGAAGCCATTACACTCTTCAAAACCTCCATGCCTATTAGGATCCCACCTATGAATATCGTCTCCTCTTCTAGGATTACAAGACTGAAGCAAAACCCTCAAGTCCTCTTCCTCTCTTTCCATCACAGAACCCTTTAAATAAGCAGAAAAAGTAACATTCCACTTCCACTCGTTTCCTATCCACGATCCAAGACTAGCGAAAGAACTAGAAGGACCATCAGCAAAAAGAAACAGGTTAGGAAATAAATCTTTAAGAGGAACATCAGCAACCCAAATAGAATACTAAAACAAAGTTTCAGCGCCATTGCCTAACGAAATGCAAACGTTAGAAGAAAATAAATCTCTATCCAAACTCTTGTCGTAACTGATACTTCTTAGATCGCGCTACCAAATCGAGTCAAACCTGCTCACCGAGTTAGCAATAGGACTATAGAGCTTCAAAGCCAAATTACCATATTTATACTTCAACAAACACTTCCAGATACAATCCTCAAATTTAACCATCTGCCGTTTCCACTTCATCATTAACGCCTTGTTAAAATCAGACAAATCCCTAACTCCAAGACCACCCTCCCCAATCGGACGGCAAACCGAAGGCCAATCCACCTAGTGAATTTTTCTCTTGACCTCGTTCCCTCCCCACAAGAACCTGCTTTGAATACCTTGTAACTTCTTCAACACACCAGCTGAGACTTTATAAAAAGAAAAAGCGTAAAGCGGTAACGAGCTAATAACAGACTTAATTAAAACAAGTCTCCCCCCAATAGAAAGATGCCTCCCTTTCCAATCTGCAAGCCTCGCCCGAACCTTCTCCAACAAATCCTTCCACATAAAAGACCTTCTAGGACTCGTTCCAATACAAACACCAATGAAAACAAAAGGAATCTCCATAAGTTCACAGTTAAGAAACGCCGCCGCAGAACTCAAGAAATCATTGCTAACATTGATGCCTCCAAGTTTGCTTTTGAAAAAATTCACCCTTAACCCAGATAGCAACTCGAAACCTCTAAGGATTGCCTTTATGCTCCACAAATTTCCCCAAACCGCCTCACCGAAAAATAAAGTATCATCAGCGAAATGAGTTACCGAAAATCTCCCTTCTTCACCTGCTCTAAAACCATCATACAACCCAAGATTCTCAGCTTTATGAACAAGGGAAGTGAGCACCTCCATAACAAGTAAGAATAGGAAAGGGGAGAGAGGATCCCCTTCCCTTAAACCCTTTTCAACTTTAAACTCTCTAGTCGCACTGCCATTGACCAAAACCGACATAAAGCCATCACACACCAAAGACCTCATCCACTCTAACCACTTATCCCCAAAGTTTAACTTACCCAAAAGATCCAAAAGAAACTTCCACGAGACACAATCATAAGCCCTCGTGAAGTCTAACTTAAACAACAAACAACCATTCCTTCTACGATTAGCAAGATCAATAATTTCACTAGCAAGTAAAACACCATAAAAAATACATCTACCTGGCAGAAAAGCTGATTGTTCGGCGGACACCAAAGTCCCAATGACTTTCCTCAACCGACTAGCTAAGATTTTAGATAAAATCTTCTGGAAACACGACCCAAGGCATATAGGTCTGTAATTCGAGAGAAACCGGGGATTCCTAGTTTTAGTCACCAAAGTCAGAAAAGAAGCCTTAGCAGATTTTGTGAGAGACGAGTTTATGTGGAAATCTGAAACGAAGCGAAGAACATCACCTTTAACAATATCCCAACAACCTTGAAAGAATGCAAAAGTGAACCCATCAGGGCCCGGGCTCTTATCGCCCCCACAATTCCAAATAGCATCCTTAACTTCATCTTCCCGAAAATCTCTTTGTAACCACATTTTATCCTCCTCCGACAAAGTTCTCATCACCAGACCATCCATAGCAGGACGGTTGAAACTATCTTCTCTAAAGTTCTCTTCAAAAAAATTACTCACCTCTCTTTTGACCCCCCTCAACGTCTTCTACTACTTCTCTTTCACTATTAACGAACAGAATCCCATTTCTTCTTCTTTTCCTCCTAACCACCCTATGAAAATAACTGGAATTACTATCCCCATCCTTCAACCAATTCTCCTTCGCTTGGATCCTAATGAGATCCCCTTTCAACGTGAGATAATTCCAAACCTCTTTGCTTGCCTTGCTTCTTGCTTTCACCATCTCATCAAAACTAACATAGCCAAGTTTACTAACCTCCTGATCAAGACCATTAAGCTCAGAAACCACTTCTTCAATCTTACCATCCAAACAACCGTAAACCTCCTTGCTCCAACATCTCAACCTTACTTTGAGATTTTTCAGCTTTTCCTTAAGGACAAAATCCCCCCTACCCTCGATGACCATCGACTCCCAACAGCTCTTGACAAGACCATTGAAATCAGGATGCTTCAACCAAGAGTTCAAGAACCTGAAGGGCTTCAGATCCCAATTCACTCTATTGCACTTTAACCATATGGCACAATGGTCAGAAATATCCCTTTTACTAATCTGTTGACCTGTGATATTCCATAAATCGATTAAACCTTCAGAAACCAGAAATCTATCAATTCTACTCATAGAATCCCCCGCTCTATTAAACCAAGTAAAAACACCCCCCTCACAAGGAATATCCACACAATCCAGCTCTCCTATAAAGTTACGAAACTCCTCCATCTCCTTCACTCTACAAACACCCCACGGACTCTTCCTCTCCTCCTTGAACGCTATGGCGTTAAAATCACCTCCTATCACCCACTCACCCCTGTTGAAACTCCTCTTGAACCTCAGCAGCTCCCTCCATAACATTCTCTTATTAGGCAAATGACAAGACGAATCAACATTCACCAGAACCACTTCAGTACTCTTCCAAAGACCACTGACACCTAAAAAACCCTCATTCCTAAAACTGCAGTAGAAAGAAATAAGGTCCTTCTTCCACATAATCAATAACCCACCAGCACTCCCAATCGCACCAGAATAAGACCAATCCACCTCCTGATTCCCCCACAAAGAGGAAACCAAATCACAATCAATACTAGATTTCTTCGTCTCTTGAATAAAACAAACATCCACCTTCCCCTCTTGAATCACGCTAGCTACTCTTTTTCTTTTGACCAGGTTGCCACATCCTCTCACGTTAAACGACATAATATTCATAGAAAACCCTTTGAAGCCTCCCTCGATTTCAGACCTTCTTCATCTCTTCACTCCAACAATCTAATCTCCTTCTCCATGCAAGTTGCCTCACCTCCTTTGATCCCTAATGAAACAACTATCTCGTTCACTCTACTAGAGACTTTGCTTTCAAAATCTTCCCAAAACCTCTTGTTACCCACCTGAATCTCCGAATCAGTAACCGATAGACAACGGCTACCCAATTCCCCCTCTTCTTTAGAAGAAACAACCTTCCAATCTTTACTTTTATCAATGGCAGAAACCTCAATAGTGTCCGAACAGCCATCTTCTTCCACGCCCTCCTTCAAAAGCTCAATCTTCTTCTTCAGGATAGATGTGCCACGAGAAAGAAGGGATGGAGTTTCCCTAGCTGAACCATTATCAGAAATCTCTCTCTCTCTCCTGGTACACGAAAAGCATTATTACCAGCAAATGGCCCATTTTTCTCCTCACAACCGCCCACTGGCCCAATATAAACCGGATTAATTCTTTGGGCCTTATTAATCTTTTGGGCCCTAACAAGCCCATCAAAGCTAACGCCTCCTCTCGATCCACAATGGATCTTATCCTTCAAACAGCAAACTATAGACGTTTCTCCCTCTCATACACTTAAACACGTGTCGTGAGCTACCTCGATCTGAGGAGCGTTGACAGTCACGCCAACATTAAATGAAACGTCCTCGGACCTCACTCCTTTCACGCTTTTGTAACTACCTGACACTTCCTGCGCACCCCCTCCTGTCACCAATATAACCATGGTAAAATTAAAATGCAAGAATGTCTTTGTTGAGATTTGAACTCAGGACCAATAAAATATTTCACAACAATTGTCTTTTTTACTTGTTCTTATTAGTATCGTGCTACCTACCCTATAATCAGGGTCGTAAGCCTGTTATAGAAATCAACATACATACAATCACACGCTAGCTAACAACGAACGTGCAACCGTTATTATATGTATTTCGCAACCGTCATTATATGTATTTTTCGTAGTAATGAGAGGATTGTACTACTGCAATCTAACACCGGTAGATATTACATGTTTCAGTCATTCTACATAATATTGAGATTCCTTGGATATCTTCCTTTTGAGTAAATAGTTTCTCTGTTACTTTGTTGCTAATGTTTTTATTGTTTTGCCATTAATCTTATAAGTAACAAGTCTTCTGAGGATGTAGCAAATGCATAGTCACAAAAGAATTAGAAGAAAGGGTCTAAAAATGAATTAGACATATATACTTAAAATAATTGTTGCATGTTAAAGGAATAACTTTGACTATCTTTTGGTTAATTTATGATGCATATCTTTTTTAAGTATTATATATTTTATAGCATATATGTGTCATCTACCTCGCCCAAGTAACATGGTATGAGTTATCATTCTTAGTATAGTACAATGTTTTATGTTTTGCTATTATGAAATTCTAAATCGACAAGTCATTAGAATATTTACATCTCATTCTCTTCGACTCATGGTTTCTTTTAAAGTATCTACCATGTCGACAAATCAAATCTTTTGTTCTATATTGGTATAAAGTTTTTTCAATATTTTTTCAATAATCATAATGATCTTCATCGTTCTTTCTATATTTGTTAATATTATTCCTTATCATGATGCTCTTCATCTTTCTCACTTTCATTATGTTTTTCAACAATCATATGTTGATTACTCCTTATCAATATAATATAATGGAACAGACACACAAAGTGAAAAATGTGGCTAGTTTTCACTAATTTTATAAAAATAATATTAAAAATATATGTAGTTAAAATTTTTTTTAAAATTTTATTTTTATATCAAATATAATAATATAATTAATTATAATAATTTGTTTTTCTTTTAAGTTAATGCCATTAGGTTTTCTAAAAAGAAATGTATATGACCATTATAAAGTTGCATTATGTTTCATTTGATTACTTCCTTTTAATTTGTAGATGATCATTACACAGTTGCATTATGTTTAATAATAAAACTAATAATAATAATTTCAAACATGTTCATTTCTTGCATTATGTTTAAGATGTAACATCAAATCAAAGGGCAGGATTACAAAATATACCTTTCGTAACACTAATTTTACAACGGTCATAGTGTTAATCGTGATAATAGTTTATTTCTGGGCGCTTTTTTTTTTTGTACTTACTAGAGGACATGTCACAACGGTCAAATGAAACAACCGTGGTGAAAAGGTACACGGGGTGAAATGGTTTGAATCTCATCACCTACGATTAGCCATTTATCGTGATAAAAATGTTATTGACCTTGTATATCACCACAACTTTTATTACCAACCGTGATGAAAGGTGATAATTTATGTATATATAAGCGAAATTTTTTATCGCTTCAGTACATAACAGATGTCTCTCTCAAAACAAAACCCTAACAACTTTTTCAATCATCTCTCTCAAAACAAAACCCTAACAACTCTCTCACTCGTCTCTCTCATATGAAAACCCCAAAACGAAACCATAACAACAAATCTTAGCAAATAGGTATTTATAGGTTTGTTTTCTCTATAGTTTTTTTTCTTTTCAAAATATGTTTCAATAGCTTGTTTAATGATGTTTGAACTTCCTTCTTGTTTTGATTTGTAGATATGGATGCTTCTTTCAATAAATAAGACGAAGATAGATTTAGTCTTACAAACTTGTGTCAAAGATTCAGAATGACATCCATTCAAGATATACACAAGTTTACAGGTCTAAATTTATCTTCATCCTTATTTCATTGACAACACGCCTTTATGGGACATGTATGGAATGTTTCTGAAGTATTTTATGACTTGATATGTTTGTTGTATCATTTTTGTTGTTTATGGTTTGTTATTGATGAATGTTTTTTATGAATGTTATTATTAATGTTTGTTTAAAAGATGAGCTTATTATATATTATGTGGTTTGAGTGTTTTTACAATCCCATTTTGGGCACAATTGTTTAGAACAACCATGATTAAATATGTTGCATTAAGTAATATCACAACGGTTGTTTAAAGTAACCATTGTGGTAGGTAGCGCGCTACATGGATACAATCACGATTGCATGACCATGGTGGAAATCATCATACATACAATCACACCTTATCTCACAACGGTTGGATCAACACGGTGGTATCCCTTTTCCAACTGTTATGATTTGTGTTTTATGTAGGAGTGGTTTTCCCTAATAGTGGGGTGACTTTATCCAAAAGTACTTTTTTTTTATTAAACTTTATATTGATTTCTTGCAGGCAGCCATATCTTTCGTGTCTTATAGGTTTGGTTCGATCAATTTTGTCTTTTTGGGCATTCCCATTGGTATCAATCCTCGAAGGAAGGCGTCTTGGGTGCCTATTTTTTCCAAACTCCGAAGAAGGTTGGCGGTGTGGTGTAACACCCGGTTATTTAATTAATTATTTAATTAAATATCTACGTATTGTTGTTGTTTTATGTTGGCTGCCGAATTGTTGTGATAAGTTGCTATGTCTGTTTTAGTTAAATTAACTTAATTGATTCGAGTTGTGTTGGCGTTAGTGGGATTAATTTAATTGAGCTGATCAAGTCGTAGATATAGTATTAGAAATAATACTAGATTATGTTATTTGGGCTTCGCTGAGTAACAGTAGTATTAGTTTACTAGAATTATAAGAAGTTAGTGGACTTATAAGATGGTTAGTAGTAGTAAAAGGTGAGGTGTAGAATTGAGCCCAATAAGAGTTAGTAGGAAATTATAAGGGTTAAGTTGAATAAAAAGGGAAATTTGGGTAATCAGAAGTGGAGGGGAGAACAAGTACGTGAAAGTTGCAAAGTTTCAGGGAGAAAAAAAATAAGGCAGTAAGAACGTGGAAGTTACAGAAAAGAGGAGCAAGGGTTTGCAAGAGAACGCGTAGAGGCTGTGATAGCGAGAATTTGATCGGAGAGTTAGAGCGACCTTCAATCCAAGGTAAGGGTGGGGTTCTGACTCTATAATAGGGTAATTGATGAATAATATGTGGGGTTGGTTTGTAGAATTTTCCTCTGTCTGTATTGAAAATGTTGTTGTGGATATTGAATCACTTTTCTATTGATGAATTGTTCGTAAGAAAATTAGTTATGTTGTTTTAGGGTATAATTACTTTGTGTTTTTGTTGCAATGATGAGTAAATTTGGAACTAATCTGAAATACAAGAAGAGGTTGATGAATTGGTCGTGAAGAATTAGTCTATGTTGCTTTAAGGTATATTTTCTGTTGTGTTTCCGTTTCACTGTGTTGGATGAATTGGGACTGTGAGAGAACTAGAACGAAATTCTGAGATGAAGGGATTTTGGGGTGTGGCGATCGTAACAAGGGCGTGACGAGCGGCACGTCGGGTGTGTGAGAGTGACGACCGTCACTCAATGCAAGACGACCGTCACAGCCAGTGGGACGGCCGACACAGCCCTGTGAGGCGACCGTCACACTCACCCTTGTATTGTTTGCTTTTGGTCTTGTTTAATGGCTTTTGATTTGGTTACTGTCACCAAATAATATTAAAGAATTATGATAATGGTTAATAAAGAATTATTAGTAATAAAATAATATTATTAATGTATGCACTTAGCATTTCATAAGTCACGGCCGTCATGCTTCACGTCGACCGTCATACTTCTCGTTTTCTAATACATATATATGTACTTAGCATTGCATAGCTTAAAGTATTATAGAAATAAAATAATATTATTTATAATAATGACTGTTATAATAATTATGGAATAACTATAATAAGAATAACAGTTAGTGTATAAGCAATATATTAATTATGAGTTGGATTAAATATACATATAGCAGTAGAATAAAATGAAAGTAAGTAGCAGGAGGTCGTAATAACTGACACAGTAAACAGCAGGTTAGAAATAAAAATAACAGAGACATTGGAAATTGGCAGGATTGTTAAGATACAAAGTTAGTAAATTTAGCAGCAATGAGAATCAATAGAGTATGGACAGAAAACAAAATAAAACAGGTTGTAGTAGTATAGCATAACCATATTAGTAGCAGGATTTCTGTGTAGAAAAATAAGCAGTCGAACAAATTAATTAAGTAGAATATGTAGAAATAATTGAATAGCAGTAGCAGTGATTAATTAGTAGAAGAATAGACTAGCAACACATGTATAATAACAGTACCGGAATAATATTAATAATATTAATGCAGAGTAGAATTGTTAGTAATTTCAGTAGAAGAATAATGAATCGGTTTCAGTAGAATTGTCCGGAATAATCACGGATCGCCGTTGTATATTTTGGTTGATTGTGTTGATGTTGAATTATCGTTGTTGATGTGTTGTATTGTTGATAAGTTGCTGTCGAATTGTTGTTGTGGCGTTATCATTGTTAAGTGGCGTTGTTGTTGAGATGTTGATACCAAGTTGTAGGCCTATGGGAAATGCTGATTTGCTGTTGTGCTGATAGATATAATTATCAGTGTTGTTATTATGATGTTCATGTTGGGTCACATGGTATAACATATTAAGCTGGCCTGGATTGGCAAAACATTAAGCTGGCCTAGATTGGCAAAATATTAAGCAGAAGGCTTATGCCTTGTTGACGTCAATATTAATTGGAAATTTTTTAAGCTGGGAGTTCTGCTTCAATGGTACCACATGCATGTGCATTTTAAGTCGCATTTCATGTTGCATCGTTATTGTTGTGTTGTTAATTGAATGTGATTTTTAAGTTGTTATAGTGTTGTGGATTAATATTGATTTCAAGGTTGTTATGTTGCTGATTTATGTTGATTGAGACGTTGTCGTTGTGTTGTTGATTTATGTTGCCTAAAAAGTTGTGAAGTGGTGATTTTATAATCTGGCCTAATATATTATTTATCATATATACGATTATATGGTTTGATATCTCATCCCTTCTGTGGTTGGTGATGGTTTGTACGCCATCCTGCAGGTAATCCAGAGTGAAGGCTATTTATCTTCCTTAGTTCGAGTCGGTATCGTCGCTCTGATACGTAACACTCGGGGGGGAAATGAACGCTATTTGCAGTTGTTATTGTTTTGTTCAGTTGCTGAATTTTATGTTGATTTTATTAAACCTTAGTTATGTGAAGTTAATTTGAGTTAACGAAGATGTTGCTCTTTTAAATTGAAGTAAGAATTCCGCTGCTTGATTAATGAAGTCATTTGATTTTAAAGACAAAAAGTTGATGTTGATGGTGTCTCCTATTATTTTAAAGTGTTATGTATCTGTGTATTGTGTGATTGAGGTGATGTGTAAAGTTGAAAATGTGACATCCTGTTTATGTTGAAATTTTATTACTCTGATTGTATTAAATATTTGATGGATAGAAATAGGGTGTTACATTAGTGGTATCAGAGCAGGTCGGTCGGTCCGGCCAATTTGTCGAGTCGTAGTTCTGTTTAACAATCGAGTATTGTTAATTAGTTCTACTCTTGTTTATGTTGCAGTGATAAGTTGAGATGGCTGGAAGGAACGATGCTGCAATTGCTGCTGCGATGCAAGCAATGGCTCAAGCTTTGCAGAATCAGCCGAACGCTGACGAGAATGCTGGATCTCGTAGTTTGGCAACTTTTCAGAGGGAGAATCCGCCTACCTTCAAGGGCAAGTATGATCCTGATGGAGCTTTGGATTGGTTGAAAGAGATGGAGAGAATCTTCCGTGTGATGGACTACACTCCAGCGCAGAAGGTTCGATATGGGACTCATATGCTAGAATTCGAGGCTGATGACTGGTGGCTAGAGACTCGTCAGAGGTTGGAAGCTGCAGGTGAAGGTATCACTTGGGCTGTGTTCCGAAGGGAGTTCCTGAGGAAGTATTACCCAGAGGATGTTCGTGGTAAGAAGCAAATTGAGTTTCTCGAGCTGAAGCAAGGAAACATGTCGGTTACTGATTATGCTACAAAGTTTGTCGAGTTGGCCAAGTTTTATCCGCACTACAACGGGGATGATGCTGAGTTTTTAAAATACATCAAGTTTGAGAGTGGGTTGCGCCCAGAGATTAAGAAGGCAGTTGGATATCAGAAGATTCGTGTTTTTGCGGATTTGATTGATAGTTGCAGGATTTTTGAAGAGGATAACAATGCTCATTATAAGATCATTAATGAGAGGTAGGGCAAGCACCAACAGAATCGGGGCAAGCCTTATGATGCTCCGGCGGGAAAAGGTAAACAGAAGGTGGCTAATGCCAAGAGAACTAGTGGGGGAGATTCTCCTGCTGGCATAACTTGTTTCAAATGTGGGAAACCTGGTCATAAGAGTAATGTGTGTACTGCTGAGGTGAAGAGGTGTTTCCGTTGTGGTAAGACTGGGCATGCCATATCTGAGTGCAAGCATAAAGAGAGGATTTGCTTCAACTGTGGTGAAGAAGGACACATTGGTAGTCAGTGTCAGAAACCAAAGAAGGCGCAAACCGGTGGGAAAGTGTTCGCGTTGGCTAGGACTTAGACAACTAGCGAGGACAGACTCATCAGAGGTACATGTTTCATTAATGGTACTCCTTTAATCGCTATGATTGATACTGGTGCTACTCATTGCTTTATTGCTGCTGATTGTGTTAAGAGATTGGGTCTTATGTTGTCCTCTATGAATGGAGAGATGGTCGTCGAGATTCCGGCTAAGGGATCGGTGACTACTTCTCTGGTGTGTTTAAAGTGTCCTTTGTCGATCTTCGACAGAGACTTTAATATTGATTTTGTGTGTTTGCCGTTAACTGGGATGGATGTGATCTTAGGTATGAATTGGTTAGAATATAACTATGTTCATATCAATTGCTATAGAAAGTCGGTGAGTTTTTCTACTCCTGAAGAAGAGGAAGGAGTAGGATTATTGTCTTTTAGGCAGTTACGAAAGTTGATGCAAGAAGAAGCTCAGGTGTTTTCGTTGATGGCGTCGTTATCTATTGAGAATCAAGCTGAAATTGAGGAGTTGCAAGTGGTGCACGAATTTCCTGAAGTTTTCCCTTACGAAATTCCTGATGTACCGCCAGAGAGGGAAGTAAAACTTGCGATTGACCTTGTACCTGGTACCAGACCTGTTTCTATGGCACCATACAGGATGTCTGCATCTGAATTGTCAGAATTAAAGAAACAATTGGAGGATTTAATTGAAAAGAAGTTTGTAAGTCCAAGTGTATCGTCGTGGGGAGCTCCAGTGTTGTTGGTAAAGAAGAAAGATGAGAGTATGAGGCTCTGTGTTGATTATAGACAGTTGAACAAAGTGACGATTAAGAACAAGTATCCGCTTTCGAGAATAGATGACTTGATGGATCAGTTGGTAGGTGCTTGTGTGTTTAACAAGATTGATTTGAGGTCAGGCTATCACCAAATTAAAGTGAAAGATGATGATATTCAGAAGACGGCTTTTAGAACGCGTTATGGACATTATGAGTATTTGGTGATGTCGTTCGGTGTTACTAATGCGCCGGGAGTATTCATGGAGTACATGAACCGTATCTTTCATACTTACTTGGATCGGTTTGTGGTGGTGTTCATTGATGATATACTGATTTACTCTAAATCGGAAGTAGAGCATGCATAACACTTAAGACTAGTATTGCAAGTTTTGAGAGAGAATAAGCTATATGCAAAGTTGTCAAAATGTGAATTTTGGTTAAAGGAAGTTAGTTTTCTTGGTCATGTCATTTCGGGTAGTGGCATTGCTGTGGATCCATCTAAAGTAGACGTTGTGTTGCAATGGGAAATTCCAAGGTCGGCTACCGAGATAAGAAGCTTTTTGGGACTAGCTGGTTACTATATAAGGTTTATCGAAGGTTTTTTTAAGTTGGCACTTCCGTTAACTAAGTTGACGTGTAAAGGTAAAGCGTTTGTGTGGGACGTTCGATGTGAAGAAAGTTTCACGGAATTGAAGAAGAGATTGACGTCGGCTCCGATTTTGACATTGCCTAACCCAAGAGAACCTTTTGTGGTATATTGTGATGCTTCTAAGAAAGGTTTAGGAGGTGTGCTTATGCAGAATGATAAGGTGGTTGCTTATGCGTCAAGGCAGTTGAGAACTCATGAAAAGAACTATCCTACGCATGATTTAGAACTTGCCGCAGTTGTTTTTGTGCTGAAGATTTGGAGGCATTATCTTTATGGTTCTAGATTTGAAGTATTTAGTGACCATAAAAGTTTAAAGTATTTATTTGACCAGAAAGAGTTGAATATGAGACAGCGAAGGTGGTTGGAGTTATTAAAAGATTATGATTTCGGTTTGAATTATCATCCAGGTAAAGCTAATGTTGTGGCTGATGCTTTAAGACGAAAGACTTTACTTATGTCGGCGATGATGATTAAAGAGTTGGAATTAATTGAACAGTTCAGAGATATGAGTTTAGTTTGCGAAGTGACACCGCAGAGTGTTATGTTTGGAATGTTAAAGATTAACAATGATTTTCTGGATAGTATCAGAGAAGCTCAGAGGTTAGATGTGAAACTGGTAGATTCGATGGTTGGAATCGATCAGCCTGAGAATAGCGATTTTAAGATGGACGCGCATGGCGTGTTAAGATTCCGTGATCGAATTTGTATTCCTGATGATGCGGAAATGAAGAAAGCGTTTCTTGAGGAAAGTCATAAAAGTAAATTGAGTATTCATCCGGGGGCTACAAAGATGTATCAAGACTTGAAGCAATTATTTTAGTGGACTGGGATGAAGCGTGATGTGGCTCGATTTGTGTATGCATGTTTAACTTGTCAGAAGTCGAAAGTTGAACATTAGAAGCCTGCGGGGTTGATGCAACCGTTAGAAGTTCCAGAATGGAAATGGGATAGCATTTCAATGGACTTTGTGACGGGATTACCTAATACTTCAAGAGGATATGATTCGATTTGGGTGATTGTTGATAGGCTTACAAAGTCGGATCATTTTATTCCTATTAACATCACTTTTCCGGTATCGAAGTTGGCGGAGATTTATATTCGTGTGATTGTGAAGCTGCACGTTGTTCCTTTGTGTATTGTGTCGGACAGGGATCCGAGGTTTACTTCTAATTTTTGGAAGAGTTTGCAAGAGGCTTTGGGTTCTAAGTTGGGGTTGAGTTCGGCGTATCACCCTCAGACGGATGGTCAAACTGAAAGGACTATTCAGTCGTTGGAGGATTTGTTGAGAGCTTGTGTTCTCGAGCAGGGAGGTTCGTGGGACAGTCTTTTACCGTTAATAGAGTTCACCTATAATAACAGTTACCATTCGAGTATTGGAATGGCACCTTTTGAAGCATTGTACGGCCGGAGATGCAGAACTCCTTTATGTTGGCATGAATCTGGGGAAAGTGTAGTGCTTGGACCTGAAATTGTTCGAGAGACTACTGAGAAGGTGAAGTTAATTCAAGCAAAGATGAAAACTTCTCAAAGTAGATAGAAGAGTTATCATGACAAGCGAAGGAAAGATTTAGAATTTCAAGCTGGTGACCATGTATTTTTTAGAGTTACACATGTGACCGGTGTCGGGCGTGCATTGCAGTCTAAGAAGCTCACTCCTCATTTTATTGGTCTGTATCAGATTTTGGACAGAGTTGGAAATGTTGCTTATAGAGTGGCCTTACCGCCTAATCTTTCGAATTTGCACAATGTGTTTCATGTGTCACAACTTCGGAAGTACATTTCAGATCCTCTCAAGTGATTCATATGGATGATGTGCAAGTACGAGATAATCTTACTATTGAGACAATGCCTGTGCGAATCGCGGAACGTGAAACAAAGATCTTGGTGAAAGTAGTCTGGTTAGGAGCTGTCGGAGAAAGTATGACGTGGGAGTTGGAAAGCAAGATGCGGGAATCCTATCCCGAGTTGTTTGAACAAGGTAAATTTTCGAGAACGAAAATATCCTAAGTGGGGGAGAGTTGTAACGCCCGGTTATTTAATTAATTATTTAATTAAATATCTACGTATTGTTGTTGTTTTATGTTGGCTGCCGAATTGTTGTGATGAGTTGCTATGTCTGTTTTAGTTGAATTAACTTAATTGATTCGAGTTGTGTTGGCGTTAGTGGGATTAATTTAATTGAGCTGATTAAGTCGTAGATATAGTATTAGAAATAATACTAGATTATGTTATTTGGGCTTCGCTGAGTAGAAGTAGTATTAATTTACTAGAATTATAAGAAGCTAGTGGACTTATAAGATGGTTAGTAGTAGTAAAAGGTGAGGTGTAGAATTGAGTCCAATAAGAGTTAGTAGGAAATTGTAAGGGTTAAGTTGAATAAAAAGGGAAATTTGGGTAATCAGAAGTGGAGGGGAGAACAAGTACGTGGAAGTTGCAAAGTTTCAGGGAGAAAAAGAATAAGGCAGTAAGAACGTGGAAGTTACAGAAAAGAGGAGCAAGGGTTTGCAAGAGAACGCGTAGAGGCTGCGAGAGCGAGAATTCGATCGAAGAGTTAGAGCAACCTTCAATCCAAGGTAAGGGTGGGGTTCTGACTCTATAATGGGGTAATTGATGAATAATATATGGGGTTAGTTTGTAGAATTTTCCTCTGTATGTATTGAAAATGTTGTCGTGGATATTGAATCACTTTTCTGTTGATGAATTGTTCGTAAGAAAATTAGTTATGTTGTTTTAAGGTATAATTACTTTCTGTTTCTGTTGCACTGATGAGTAAATTTGGAACTAATCTGAAATTCAAGGAGAGGTTGATGAATTGGTCGTGAAGAATTAGTCTATGTTGCTTTAAGGTATATTTTCTGTTGTGTTTCCGTTTCACTGTGTTGGATGAATTGGGACTGTGAGAAAACTAGAATGAAATTCTGAGACGAAGGGATTTTGGGGTGTGGCGATCGTAACAAGGGCGTGACGAGCGGCACGCTGGGTGTGTGAGAGTGACGACCGTCACTCAATGCAAGACGACCGTCACAGCCAGTTGGACGGCCGGCACAGCCCTGTGAGGCGTCCGTCACCCTCACCCTTGTATTGTTTGCTTTTGGTCTTGTTTAATGGCTTTTGATTTGGTTACTGTCACCAAAAAATATTAAAGAATTATGATAATGGTTAAAAAAGAATTATTAGTAATAAAATAATATTATTAATGTATGCACTTAGCATTTCATAAGTCACGACCGTCATGCTTCACGTCGACCGTCATGCTTCTTGTTTTCTAATACATATATATGTACTTAGCATTGCATAGCTTAAAGTATTATAGAAATAAAATAATATTATTTATAATAATGACTGTTATAATAATTATGGAATAACTATAATAAGAATAATAGTTAGTATATAAGCAATATATTAATTATGAGTTGGATTAAATATACATATAGCAGTAGAATAAAATGAAAGTAAGTAGCAGGAGGTCGTAATAGCTGAGACAGTAAACAGCAGGTTAGAAATAAAAATAACAGAGACATTGGAAATTGGCAGGATTGTTAAGATACAGAGTTAGTAAATTTAGCAGCAATGAGAATCAATAGAGTATGGACAGAAAACAAAATAAAACAGGTTGTAGTAGTATAGCAGAACCATATTAGTAGCAGGATTTCTGTGTAGAAAAATAAGGAGTCGAACTAATTAATTAAGTAGAATATGTAGAAATAATTGAATAGCAGTAGCAGTGATTAATTAGTAGAAGAATAGACTAGTAGCACATGTATAATAACAGTACCAGAATAATATTAATTATATCAATGCAGAGTAGAATTGTTAGTAATTTTAGTAGAAGAATAATTAATCGGTTTCAGTAGAATTGTCCGGAATAATCACGGATCGCCGTTGTATATTTTGGTTGATTGTGTTGATGTTGAATTATCGTTGTTGATGTGTTGTATTGTTGATAAGTTGCTGTCGAATTGTTGTTGTGGCGTTGTCATTGTTAAGTGGCGTTGTTGTTGAGATGTTGATACCAAGTTGTAGGCCTATGGGCAATGCTGATTTGCTGTTGTGCTGATAGATATAATTATCAGTGTTGTTATTATGATGTTCATGTTGGGTCAAATGGCATAACATATTAAGCTGGCCTGGATTGGCAAAACATTAAGCTGGCCTAGAATGGCAAAATATTAAGCAGAAGGCTTATGCCTTGTTGACGTCAATATTAATTGGCAAATTTTTAAGCTGGGAGTTCTGCTCCAATGGTACCACATGCATGTGCATTTTGAGTCGCATTTCATGTTGCATCGTTGTTGTTGTGTTGTTAATTGAATGTGATTTTTAAGTTGTTATAGTGTTGTGGATTAATATTGATTTCAAGGTTGTTATGTTGCTGATTTATGTTGATTGAGACGTTGTCGTTGTGTTGTTGATTTATGTTGCCTAAAAAGTTGTGAAGTGGTGATTTTATAATCTGGCCTAATATATTATTTATCATATATATGATTATATGGTTTGATATCTCATCCCTTCTGTGGTTGGTGATGGTTTGTACGCCATCCTGCAGGTAATCCAGAGTGAAGGCTATTTATCTTCCTTAGTTCGAGTCGGTATCGTCGCTCTGATACGTAACACTCGGGGGGGAAATGAACGCTATTTGCAGTTGTTATTGTTTTGTTCAGTTGCTGAATTTTATGTTGATTTTATTAAACCTTAGTTATGTGAAGTTAATTTGAGTTAACGAAGATGTTGCTCTTTTAAATTGAAGTAAGAATTCCGCTGCTTGATTAATGAAGTCATTTGATTTTAAAGACAAAAAGTTGATGTTGATGGTGTCTCCTATTATTTTAAAGTGTTATGTATCTGTGTATTGTGTGATTGAGGTGATGTGTAAAGTTGAAAATGTGACATCCTGTTTATGTTGAAATTTTATTACTCTGATTGTATTAAATATTTGATGGATAGAAATAGGGTGTTACATTAGTGGTATCAGAGCAGGTCGGTCGGTCCGGCCAATTTGTCGAGTCGTAGTTCTGTTTAACAATCGAGTATTGTTAATTAGTTCTACTCTTGTTTATGTTGCAGTGATAAGTTGAGATGGCTGGAAGGAACGATGCTGCAATTGCTGCTGCGATGCAAGCAATGGCTCAAGCTTTGCAGAATCAGCCGAACGCTGACGAGAATGCTGGATCTCGTAGTTTGGCAACTTTTCAGAGGGAGAATCCGCCTACCTTCAAGGGCAAGTATGATCCTGATGGAGCTTTGGATTGGTTGAAAGAGATGGAGAGAATCTTCCGTGTGATGGACTACACTCCAGCGCAGAAGGTTCGATATGGGACTCATATGCTAGAATTCGAGGCTGATGACTGGTGGCTAGAGACTCGTTAGAGGTTGGAAGCTGCAGGTGAAGGTATCACTTGGGCTGTGTTCCGAAGGGAGTTCCTGAGGAAGTATTACCCAGAGGATGTTCGTGGTAAGAAGCAAATTGAGTTTCTCGAGCTGAAGCAAGGAAACATGTCGGTTACTGATTATGCTGCAAAGTTTGTCGAGTTGGCCAAGTTTTATCCGCACTACAACGGGGATGATGCTGAGTTTTTAAAATACATCAAGTTTGAGAGTGGGTTACGCCCAGAGATTAAGAAGGCAGTTGGATATCAGAAGATTCGTGTTTTTGCGGATTTGATTGATAGTTGCAGGATTTTTGAAGAGGATAACAATGCTCATTATAAGATCATTAATGAGAGGTAGGGCAAGCACCAACAGAATCGGGGCAAGCCTTATGATGCTCCAGCGGGAAAAGGTAAACAGAAGGTGGCTAATGCCAAGAGAACTAGTGGGGGAGATGCTCCTGCTGGCATAACTTGTTTCAAATGTGGGAAACCTGGTCATAAGAGTAATGTGTGTACTGCTGAGGTGAAGAGGTGTTTCCGTTGTGGTAAGACTGGGCATGCCATATCTGAGTGCAAGCATAAAGAGAGGATTTGCTTCAACTGTGGTGAAGAAGGACACATTGGTAGTCAGTGTCAGAAACCAAAGAAGGCGCAAACCGGTGGGAAAGTGTTCGCGTTGGCTAGGACTTAGACAACTAGCGAGGACAGACTCATCAGAGGTACATGTTTCATTAATGGTACTCCTTTAATCGCTATGATTGATACTGGTGCTACTCATTGCTTTATTGCTGCTGATTGTGTTAAGAGATTGGGTCTTATGTTGTCCTCTATGAATGGAGAGATGGTCGTCGAGATTCCGGCTAAGGGATCGGTGACTACTTCTCTGGTGTGTTTAAAGTGTCCTTTGTCGATCTTCGACAGAGACTTTAATATTGATTTTGTGTGTTTGCCGTTAACTGGGATGGATGTGATCTTAGGTATGAATTGGTTAGAATATAACTATGTTCATATCAATTGCTATAGAAAGTCGGTGAGTTTTTCTACTCCTGAAGAAGAGGAAGGAGTAGGATTATTGTCTTTTAGGCAGTTACGAAAGTTGATGCAAGAAGAAGCTCAGGTGTTTTCGTTGATGGCGTCGTTATCTATTGAGAATCAAGCTGAAATTGAGGAGTTGCAAGTGGTGCACGAATTTCCTGAAGTTTTCCCTTACGAAATTCCTGATGTACCGCCAGAGAGGGAAGTAAAACTTGCGATTGACCTTGTACCTAGTACCAGACCTGTTTCTATGGCACCATACAGGATGTCTGCATCTGAATTGTCAGAATTAAAGAAACAATTGGAGGATTTGATTGAAAAGAAGTTTGTAAGGCCAAGTGTATCGTCGTGGGGAGCTCCAGTGTTGTTGGTAAAGAAGAAAGATGGGAGTATGAGGCTCTGTGTTGATTATAGACAGTTGAACAAAGTGACGATTAAGAACAAGTATCCGCTTTCGAGAATAGATGACTTGATGGATCAGTTGGTAGGTGCTTGTGTGTTTAACAAGATTGATTTGAGGTCAGGCTATCACCAGATTAAAGTGAAAGATGATGATATTCAGAAGACGGCTTTTAGAACGCGTTATGGACATTATGAGTATTTGGTGATGTCGTTCGGTGTTACTAATGCGCCGGGAGTATTCATGGAGTACATGAACCGTATCTTTCATACTTACTTGGATCGGTTTGTGGTGGTGTTCATTGATGATATACTGATTTACTCTAAATCGGAAGTAGAGCATGCATAACACTTAAGACTAGTATTGCAAGTTTTGAGAGAGAATAAGCTATATGCAAAGTTGTCAAAATGTGAATTTTGGTTAAAGGAAGTTAGTTTTCTTGGTCATGTCATTTCGGGTAGTGGCATTGCTGTGGATCCATCTAAAGTAGACGTTATGTTGCAATGGGAAATTCCAAGGTCGGCTACCGAGATAAGAAGCTTTTTGGGACTAGCTGGTTACTATAGAAGGTTTATCGAAGGTTTTTCTAAGTTGGCACTTCCGTTAACTAAGTTGACGTGTAAAGGTAAAGCGTTTGTGTGGGACGTTCGATGTGAAGAAAGTTTCACGGAATTGAAGAAGAGATTGACGTCGGCTCCGATTTTGACATTGCCTAACCCAGGAGAACCTTTTGTGGTATATTGTGATGCTTCTAAGAAAGGTTTAGGAGGTGTGCTTATGCAGAATGATAAGGTGGTTGCTTATGCGTCAAGGCAGTTGAGAACTCATGAAAAGAACTATCCTACGCATGATTTAGAACTTGCCGCAGTTGTTTTTGTGCTGAAGATTTGGAGGCATTATCTTTATGGTTCTAGATTTGAAGTATTTAGTGACCATAAAAGTTTAAAGTATTTATTTGACCAGAAAGAGTTGAATATGAGACAGCGAAGGTGGTTGGAGTTATTAAAAGATTATGATTTCGGTTTGAATTATCATCCAGGTAAAGCTAATGTTGTGGCTGATGCTTTAAGTCGAAAGACTTTACTTATGTCGGCGATGATGATTAAAGAGTTGGAATTAATTGAACAGTTCAGAGATATGAGTTTAGTTTGCGAAGTGACACCGCAGAGTGTTATGTTTGGAATGTTAAAGATTAACAATGATTTTCTGGATAGTATCAGAGAAGCTCAGAGGTTAGATGTGAAACTGGTAGATTCGATGGTTGGAATCGATCAGCCTGAGAATAGCGATTTTAAGATGGACGCGCATGGTGTGTTAAGATTCCGTGATCGAATTTGTATTCCTGATGATGCGGAAATGAAGAAAGCGTTTCTTGAGGAAAGTCATAAAAGTAAATTGAGTATTCATCCGGGGGCTACAAAGATGTATCAAGACTTGAAGCAATTGTTTTGGTGGACTGGGATGAAGCGTGATGTGGCTCGATTTGTGTATGCATGTTTAACTTGTCAGAAGTCGAAAGTTGAACATTAGAAGCCTGCGGGGTTGATGCAACCGTTAGAAGTTCCAGAATGGAAATGGGATAGCATTTCAATGGACTTTGTGACGGGATTACCTAATACTTCAAGAGGATATGATTCGATTTGGGTGATTGTTGATAGGCTTACAAAGTCGGATCATTTTATTCCTATTAACATCACTTTTCCGGTATCGAAGTTGGCGGAGATTTATATTCGTGTGATTGTGAAGCTGCACGTTGTTCCTTTGTGTATTGTGTCGGACAGGGATCCGAGGTTTACTTCTAATTTTTGGAAGAGTTTGCAAGAGGCTTTGGGTTCTAAGTTGGGGTTGAGTTCGGCGTATCACCCTCAGACGGATGGTCAAACTGAAAGGACTATTCAGTCGTTGGAGGATTTGTTGAGAGCTTGTGTTCTCGAGCAGGGAGGTTCGTGGGACAGTCTTTTACCGTTAATAGAGTTCACCTATAATAACAGTTACCATTCGAGTATTGGAATGGCACCTTTTGAAGCATTGTACGGCCGGAGATGCAGAACTCCTTTATGTTGGCATGAATCTGGGGAAAGTGTAGTGCTTGGACCTGAAATTGTTCGAGAGACTACTGAGAAGGTGAAGTTAATTCAAGCAAAGATGAAAACTTCTCAAAGTAGATAGAAGAGTTATCATGACAAGCGAAGGAAAGATTTAGAATTTCAAGCTGGTGACCATGTATTTTTTAGAGTTACACCTGTGACCGGTGTCGGGCGTGCATTGCAGTCTAAGAAGCTCACTCCTCATTTTATTGGTCTGTATCAGATTTTGGACAGAGTTGGAAATGTTGCTTATAGAGTGGCCTTACCGCCTAATCTTTCGAATTTGCACAATGTGTTTCATTTGTCACAACTTCGGAAGTACATTTCAGATCCTCTCAAGTGATTCATATGGATGATGTGCAAGTACGAGATAATCTTACTATTGAGACAATGCCTGTGCAAATCGCGGAACGTGAAACAATGATCTTGGTGAAAGTAGTCTGGTTAGGAGCTGTCGGAGAAAGTATGACGTGGGAGTTGGAAAGCAAGATGCGGGAATCCTATCCCGAGTTGTTTGAACAAGGTAAATTTTCGAGAACGAAAATATCCTAAGTGGGGGAGAGTTGTAACGCCCGGTTATTTAATTAATTATTTAATTAAATATCTACGTATTGTTGTTGTTTTGTGTTGGCTGCCGAATTGTTGTGATGAGTTGCTATGTCTATTTTAGTTGAATTAACTTAATTGATTCGAGTTGTGTTGGCGTTAGTGGGATTAATTTAATTGAGCTGATTAAGTCGTAGATATAGTATTAGAAATAATACTAGATTATGTTATTTGGGCTTCGCTGAGTAGCAGTAGTATTAATTTACTAGAATTATAAGAAGCTAGTGGACTTATAAGATGGTTAGTAGTAGTAAAAGGTGAGGTGTAGAATTGAGTCCAATAAGAGTTAGTAGGAAATTGTAAGGGTTAAGTTGAATAAAAAGGGAAATTTGGGTAATCAGAAGTGGAGGGGAGAACAAGTACGTGGAAGTTGCAAAGTTTCAGGGAGAAAAAGAATAAGGCAGTAAGAACGTGGAAGTTACAGAAAAGAGGAGCAAGGGTTTGCAAGAGAACGCGTAGAGGCTGCGAGAGCGAGAATTCGATCGAAGAGTTAGAGCAACCTTCAATCCAAGGTAAGGGTGGGGTTCTGACTCTATAATGGGGTAATTGATGAATAATATATGGGGTTAGTTTGTAGAATTTTCCTCTGTATGTATTGAAAATGTTGTCGTGGATATTGAATCACTTTTCTGTTGATGAATTGTTCGTAAGAAAATTAGTTATGTTGTTTTAAGGTATAATTACTTTCTGTTTCTGTTGCACTGATGAGTAAATTTGGAACTAATCTGAAATTCAAGGAGAGGTTGATGAATTGGTCGTGAAGAATTAGTCTATGTTGCTTTAAGGTATATTTTCTGTTGTGTTTCCGTTTCACTGTGTTGGATGAATTGGGACTGTGAGAAAACTAGAATGAAATTCTGAGACGAAGGGATTTTGGGGTGTGGCGATCGTAACAAGGGCGTGACGAGCGGCACGCTGGGTGTGTGAGAGTGACGACCGTCACTCAATGCAAGACGACCGTCACAGCCAGTTGGACGGCCGGCACAGCCCTGTGAGGCGTCCGTCACACTCACCCTTGTATTGTTTGCTTTTGGTCTTGTTTAATGGCTTTTGATTTGGTTACTGTCACCAAATAATATTAAAGAATTATGATAATGGTTAAAAAAGAATTATTAGTAATAAAATAATATTATTAATGTATGCACTTAGCATTTCATAAGTCACGACCGTCATGCTTCACGTCGACCGTCATGCTTCTTGTTTTCTAATACATATATATGTACTTAGCATTGCATAGCTTAAAGTATTATAGAAATAAAATAATATTATTTATAATAATGACTGTTATAATAATTATGGAATAACTATAATAAGAATAATAGTTAGTATATAAGCAATATATTAATTATGAGTTGGATTAAATATACATATAGCAGTAGAATAAAATGAAAGTAAGTAGCAGGAGGTCGTAATAGCTGAGACAGTAAACAGCAGGTTAGAAATAAAAATAACAGAGACATTGGAAATTGGCAGGATTGTTAAGATACAGAGTTAGTAAATTTAGCAGCAATGAGAATCAATAGAGTATGGACAGAAAACAAAATAAAATAGGTTGTAGTAGTATAGCAGAACCATATTAGTAGCAGGATTTCTGTGTAGAAAAATAAGGAGTCGAACTAATTAATTAAGTAGAATATGTAGAAATAATTGAATAGCAGTAGCAGTGATTAATTAGTAGAAGAATAGACTAGTAGCACATGTATAATAACAGTACCAGAATAATATTAATTATATCAATGCAGAGTAGAATTGTTAGTAATTTTAGTAGAAGAATAATTAATCGGTTTCAGTAGAATTGTCCGGAATAATCACGGATCGCCGTTGTATATTTTGGTTGATTGTGTTGATGTTGAATTATCGTTGTTGATGTGTTGTATTGTTGATAAGTTGCTGTCGAATTGTTGTTGTGGCGTTGTCATTGTTAAGTGGCGTTGTTGTTGAGATGTTGATACCAAGTTGTAGGCCTATGGGCAATGCTGATTTGCTGTTGTGCTGATAGATATAATTATCAGTGTTGTTATTATGATGTTCATGTTGGGTCACATGGCATAACATATTAAGTTGGCCTGGATTGGCAAAACATTAAGCTGGCCTAGAATGGCAAAATATTAAGCAGAAGGCTTATGCCTTGTTGACGTCAATATTAATTGGCAAATTTTTAAGCTGGGAGTTCTGCTCCAATGGTACCACATGCATGTGCATTTTGAGTCGCATTTCATGTTACATCGTTGTTGTTGTGTTGTTAATTGAATGTGATTTTTAAGTTGTTATTGCGTTGTGGATTAATATTGATTTCAAGGTTGTTATGTTGCTGATTTATGTTGATTGAGACGTTGTCGTTGTGTTGTTGATTTATGTTGCCTAAAAAGTTGTGAAGTGGTGATTTTATAATCTGACCTAATATTTTATTTATCATATATCCGATTATATGGTTTGATATCTCACCCCTTCTGTGGTTGGTGATGGTTTGTACGCCATCCTGCAGGTAATCCAGAGTGAAGGCTGTTTACCTTCCTTAGTTCGAGTCGGTGTCGTCGCTCTGATACGTAACACTCGGGGGTGAAATGAACGCTATTTGCAGTTGTTATTGTTTTGTTCTGTTGCTGAATTTTATGTTGATTTTATTAAACCTTTGTTATGTGAAGTTAATTTGAGTTAGACGAAGATGTTGCTCTTTTAAATTGAAGTAAGAATTCCGATGCTTGATTAATGAAGTCATTTGATTTTAAAGACAAAAAGTTTATGTTGATGGTGTCTCCTATTATTTTAAAGTGTTATGTATCTGTGTATTATGTGATTGAGGTGATGTGTAAAGTTGAAAATGTGACATCCTGTTTATGTTGAAATTTTATTACTCTGATTGTATTAAATATTCGATGGGTAGAAATGGGGTGTTACATGTGGCATAACCGATTCTTGTTTATTGAGGTATGGTGGTTCTTTTGAGTTCTGTTTTATCCAACCTTCCCATATTTTTCTTTTCCTTTTATAAGGTTCCTAAGGTGGTTCCTAATAAAGATACTGTTTTGCTTCAAAGAACGTTCTTATGGGGTGGTTTTGAAGATGCTAAGAAAGTGATTTTGGTTAGTTGGGATTCTGTTTTCTTATTCAAGGAGGAAGGTGATTTGGGGGTGAAACATTGTGGTTTGTTTAATCTTCCTTTGTTAAGCAAGTGGAAGTGGAGGGTTCTAAATGGTGGCTCTTTTTTGTGGTCAGATATTATTTCGGTTAGATATGGTAATGTAAAATTGGCGGTTTTAGGTGGGTCTTGTGTTAGTAAGAATACGTCTTTGTGGTGGAGGGACATGTCTGCTATTGGGAAACCTTTGAATAATAGTTTTTTACAGTCTCATTGATTTTCTTCTTTTGTTTCTTGTAATCTTGGTAATGAGAGAATTTTAGACTTTGGAGACATATTTGGCTTGGTTCTTCCTCCTTTGATAGTCTCTTCTCTTCTTTGTTTCAGCTTTGTGGTTCGACTTGTCTTAGAGTGTGTGATATCGGGATTTGGTTCACTGATACTTGTAAGTGGGATCTTAGTCTTAATGGGGTCGTTTTGAGCCCTGAGGATAGTTCTTCATTAGAGGAGTTAATGCAAATTTTGTATGACGTAAATTCGATTGATAGTGTTAAGGATCGCTTTGTGCGGTGGAGGGATAAAAATTGTGTCCCGGTTAAAGCGAATCACAATAGGATCTATGAAGCTAGTGTCATGGTGCCTTGTGTGGTTCCTTCGATAGATAAAGCGTTAGCTCGTTTATGGTTATCTAAAATTATGAGTAAGGTTCATATTTTTGGGTGTCGTCTTCTTAACAAATTGCTCACGATGATGGAATTGATAAAGAGAGGTATTATTGAAGGAGCGCTCAACCTGGTTTGTCCTTTATACTTTTTGGATGAAGAAGATGTTTAGTATTTGTTTGGTTCTTGCACTTTTACTAATATTATTTGATCAAAGTTGTGTGAGTGGGTTGGAGTGGGTGAGGCCTTCCCTACAAGTCCTTAGTTGAATTTGCTCCATGGTATTAATTCCACATATTCATCTTGGTTTTTTAATTTAGTTTTTTGTTGGTCAATAAGAATACGATCCTTTTTAAAGGGAGTATTTTTAGGGACTTGGCAGTTTTGAGCATGATAAAGCTTCTTTTATGGAAGTGATTCAATGTTTTCTCAAGGTAAGGTAGGAACTTCTTCTCTTGGTCGATAGGTGTCATAATCCCGACAAGTGTTGGGAGTATGCGGTGGTTCCCTTTTCTTTATTGGGTGTTGTCAGTCAATCTTTTTCGTTTTATTCTTTTCTTTTTCCTTTGATTTCATTGATTGTAAAAGGGTGAGCACCCCTTATGCATCTTTTTTAATTCCATGTTCTCCTTACTTATAAAAAAATCAAATTATTTATATTTTTTAGCGATATTTCTCTCAAATGGGTTTTCTACTAGTAGTCACATATAATATTAATTTTGTGTTCTCCTACTCTTCCAACATGCGACCCAAGTGTCCTACACGGTACCACCGGACAATGACCAACCCAAACTGTGTAAAATAAATTGTTGTAATAACATTATTACAAAAATGAGAGTAGAAGAAGATTTTGGATTACATTGAGGAAAAGAAAAGATAGGAATCAAAGTGCAGAATCATGTTTGCTATATTCTGTGAAAACAAACAAAATCTGTTTTTGTTTTTCAACAGTTTCTAAGACACAATCATCTATCTCTCCCAACAATTTCTGAAACAAGTGACAATACTTTCAGATAAAACTTTCGTTATGC
The DNA here is from genome assembly GCA_022829125.1 of Lathyrus tuberosus. Classification (NCBI taxonomy): domain Eukaryota; kingdom Viridiplantae; phylum Streptophyta; class Magnoliopsida; order Fabales; family Fabaceae; genus Lathyrus; species Lathyrus tuberosus. The sequence goes on from JALAZF010000034.1 coordinate 12,131,781, forward strand.
CTAAACATATTAAGCATAATATTATCTTGTTTCTTTTTTGGATTGCATATCTTACGTGGAGTAAAACTTTTTATGATATTATTACCATTTTCCACCTAAAGTTACATGAACATGTTGGAAAAAAAATAAAAAATGTTAAAATATAAATAATAACATGCCACGATAATGCATTTAGGATTAAGGAAATTCTCAAACATGGCAACAATATAAGATTCACACGTATGCTTTCATGTTCTCTGTCATTTTGAGAATTTTCAAACGTAGGTTCACTTCTTTATAGTTTGTGAAAGTGTATAAGATTTGTTGAACTCATTACTAAGTTTTATGTCAACTTTAACTATTTTTCGGAGAAAAGTATTTATCATTATGAAAAATTTGTTGTTCGGTTAATATGACAAAGTTGTGTTTCAACTAAGTGTAGCGAGCGATTTTGAACGCGGTTCTTAAGCGCTGGTCGCCCTCTGCGGTTGAGCTTAAACTACAGGTCGATTCATTTTTTATCCTATTGTGAGCTGAATAAGGAAGAAAAATAGATGTCTCCAATTAACCCTGCTTTGCATACTGAGTTTAAACAGCGGTCTGTTAGGTTACGGATGCTATCAATGTGGGGGGCCTTTGTACTGGTTATTTGTATTTTCGCCAATACTGGTTTCTCTCTTTTTACCTTGGCAGAAGGTTTCTGGCGGGGAACAAGGATTAGGATGTTAGGACTGACTTTTTTGAATTACTGCTATTGATTGATGGGGATATGGGATTTGGTTTTTTTGTTTAGTGTGCTCGCTAAGATTATTCTTTCAATCTTATGCCTACGTATTCCCGTTTACCGAAACAGGGAAATCAGAGCGTTCGTAGTTCCTCCTATTCTATGGGAGGAAATGGGTGTTTTGGTGTCTTGTTCAAAGCCCAAGATGTGAAGCGAAAAGGTGGTTTGTATCTTGTTCAAAGCCCAAGATGTGAAGCTGAACAGTCTATTTGTATCTTGTTCAAAGCCCAAGATGTGAAGCTAAAGGTTTCGTCTTTAGAGAGAATTTGTCATCTCTAAAGAGGGGGTTGTATGTCACAACTGTTTATAAAGGAGAATTACTTTAACCGGGATACGCGGATCCTAGCAATACCATAATTTCCTTTAAAGGGGATTTTAACCTGAAGGAGAAGACTTTAACTCAGTGTAGAGCAATGCTATCTTTCCTTAGGAATTTCTCATGCTAAAAGAGGGACAGTGGCATGGATGTAGATGATCCAGAGGCTTGCCGCTTACAGCGATTAGATGAAGGGGAAGGAGTTGTTGATGTTTGTGTACTGTGAACGAGGCACAACTTTGATGCTAAAAGGTTAATTGGATTAACCAGTGGTTTTCTTATACAAAGCCTAAGAGGAGGCTATTTATGTGTCTCGTACAAAGCCCGAGAGAGAGGCTAAAAGGTTTTGACTCAACGATGGAATTTTTTGGTATCTCGTATAAAGCCCGAGATGGAGGCTAAAATTTGTTTGGCTCAATAAGAACCTTTTTGTATCTCGTATAAAGCCCGAGATTGACTCAACGAGGGAGTCTCTTTATGTGTCTCGTACAAAGCCCGAGAGAGAGGCTAAACGTTGTTTGACTCCGCTGGGGAGAATCATTGTACAAAGCCCAAGAGGAGACTAACTTCACTGGAGAAGGATCATTATACAAAGCCTAAGAGGAGGCTAGGGTAGCTGTTTCAGTTAAGTAACAGGTCCAGTATACTGATTTTAAAGAGAAAATCAGTTCTTATATGAGCAACACTGTACTCATGGATTTGATTCAAGGATCCGGGTTATTCCTGTTCTTTAAGGAAGCGAGAAATCCGAAGGGTATTGAGACTGTCCGAGTCTGTGGGTTTCCTTCCTATTTAACGAAGGGGTCACTTGAGAATGTCTTTGAGACTCAAGGAAGTTAGACTGTCCAAGTCTAGAGTTTTATCTTTTGTACTATGCTTTGAGGAGCGGTAGTAGACTCTATGAAAGGATTGTTCTATGAAGATGACTAAGTTCTGTTCCTATACCTCTAGGAGGTCGTCGGGACAATTTGTACGAAGCCCAAGAGAAGGCTGGAAACTTTTAAGAAGCCGACGGGTCCTTGTACTAAGCCCAAGAGGAGACTATCATTCCCGAAGAAAGAGATCATTATACGAAGCCTAAGAGGAGGCTGTGAATACTTCTAAGAAGCCGTAGGGTCCTTGTACTAAGCCCAAGAGGAGGCGGGGATGCTTTTAGGAAGCCTGTGGGTCCTTGTACAATGCCCAAGAGGAGTCCGATGCTTTTAAGAAGCCCGTGGGTCCCCAAACCCCGAGAAATTCAAGGCAATGCTATTCACCGAGAATAGATCAAAGTCAGGAAATTTCGAGAATTTGGAAGAAACTCAAAGATGCCATTCACGGAGAATGCATTCATCTTTGGGAGTAGAGTTTCTTGACGATTCCTAATGAGGGCAGCCAGAGAGAAGACTGTATCCGGTGATCCTATTGGGGATCTAGTTGTCTATTTCTACGAATAAACGAAACGGCGTCACCTAGTTCTAGACGTAGTTGCCGGGGAAACTCTGAATATCTATACTATTATTACACAGTTGATATGAGTTTATGAAAGAAGACTTACAGCAAAACAGCCCCACAATACAGTTATATGTATATGAAAGCGGTAAATGAAAGCAATAACCACTTACTCGGTTGTAGAGCTTCCATGCTATTTGGTTAGTTGTTCAACAAAGAAAGATTGAAAACAACAATATATTCAAAATCAAAGGAGAAAGTGCTTTAAAAAAGAAAGATTTGAGGCTTACAGCTCAAGGAGAGGCACAGGGTTTTATCAGTGAGCGCACTGTTGAATTTGTACAGAGGGACTTATACAAGTGACTGAGGCCCAAAAAGGTTTTCTGTATAAAGGGATGGGTCTTACACTCTCTCAAGAGGCCTAAAAAGTTTTAAAGAAAAAGAGTGGGGCTTATAACACGAGGGTAGGCCCAGTTGATTTTTCGTTAAAAATGGCGATCGCGCCGAGATTTTCCTTTTAACGCAGAGGGACTTATACAATAAGTGAGGCCCAAATGATTTTGGTTAAAAGGGGGTTGGGTCTTACACTCTAATAGAGGCCCAAAAAGTTTGAATGGGTCTTATAGCTCAAGGAGAGGGCCAAGGTTATTTTTCAAAAGGCGACGATCGCGCCGTTTGTTTTTGACGGCATCGGGACTTATACAATACACTGAGGCCCAAAAATGATTTGGTCAAAAAAAAGGATTGGGTCTTACACTCTATTAGAGGCCCAAAAAGTTTGAATGGGTCTTATAGCTCAAGGAGAGGCCCAAGGTGTTTTGAAAATGATTTATGAGGGTTGAATTAATCCAAAAACCCTAATTTGTTTTCAAAAATGTATTTAATTGAATAAAAATTCAATTAAAAGGATCAAAATTATTTAACACATGGAAAACAAATTGTGATCTTGGATTAATGCTTCAAAAATTAAGTATTGACCTACAAAATAATTAGAAAGCATTAAAAGTTGCAAAATCAATGTAGAAAAAATATTTAAAATGTCAAAAACAATTAAAATATTCATTCTTTGGAAAAATATCAATTATATGAAATAAATAATATTTTTGGGATTTTTTGTTAAAATAAAATATTTTAACATTTTTGTGAATTATTAAAAAAAGAATCTGCTCAAAATCATTAAAACTCAGAGAGAAATTAATTTTTGAATCAATTAAACAAAATCACAAAATTCAAATATTTGAATTTGTGAAAAAGGAGCCAAGAACACAAGCAAGAACACGCGCGTTTTTCTGGGTTTGGCTGATTTGCGTTTTCCATCCAATCTCACTGAATACGTAATCATATCATGCAATCCACATATCATTATGCTCGTCTCAACCTCACGATCATGTCTATAACACTTAATTTCATTTAAATTAAACATAAAACATGAAATCACGAAGAAACCTCAAGAACCCTAATTTTTGCATGAAGGCTAGGATTTTTGATACACGATTCAAACAATGCAATTAATTGAGGGAAAATATTCCATGCATGATTATGAACATAAGGCCAAATTATTATGCGAGGAAATATGCATAGATTGAGAGATGACCAAGTATATGCTTACCTCTAAACCGTGACAGCAAGTACAATGTGATTTTTGATTTGGAGGTGTTACAGATGAGTGGTGATGATCTGAACAGCTTCCCTACACCCTATGGAGTGTGTTTGAATGCTTAGACTTGATTGAAATTGGCTGGATCAATTCGTGGCATCTCAGCTGCAACTTGATTGAAAATTTGAGCAACCAGCTGGTGATTTTGCGAAATTGATGTTTCAGAAGTGATCTAAGTGTTTAGATCACTTCTATATGAGTATGTTAGGTGTGTGAGTGATTGGTTTGATTGGAAAAGCTCTCAAACTCAAAACCCGATAGTTACCTTGCTAAGAAAGGCATTTTTGCCAAGAGAAAGAGATTTTGAGGAAGGCAAGTGTTGTAGGCCTTTGGTATACTTAAACTGAACACAATTGAGCTCTATTTATAGTAGAGCAAGTTTGTTTTGCAAGGAATAGTGAATGGCAGCTGGTAAGTAGGTTTGGCCAATGTTGTCCAATGAAAATACAAGTCTCCTCTAGCCATTGACTAGAGGTTAGGGCACAGAGCTTTGGTTCCCTTGGTCTTGGATAAGTCTTGACTGATTTCAGATGAGAATGGCTCAGTCCATGCCACCTTGATGCTTCCATTGAATGCCTCAATCCAAATTTGGAGTCTTGTCCCTATTTTGGCCATTCTAGGTTCAACATGCTATTTCTTGTTCCATGGACTTTGGAGGCTTGGCTCAGTGATTGTCCCCTTTAGATTCAATACTCAGATGTGTCCAAGTGGATAGGAGCATTTGAATTTGGCTGATTTTGGCAAATCGAGCCAAAATGCAAAATCTGCCTTGCCTTTGACAGATTTCAGCAAGGCAACTTGACAATGTCATATCTCATGGTGTAAGTTGAATTTGGCAATGTTCTTGGCCATTTTGGAAAGCCCTTACATGATACAACAACTGTTTGAACATGTTTGATTTTGATCTCTTCTGATTCCAAGTGTAAAATCCCTCTACATTTGGCAAAAAGTGAAGCAAAATCTGACTTAGTGAAATTTTCACTAAGTGTTGGAACAAAGTGTGATTTCTTGATTTTGATCACTCCATAACTCAAAATCCTTAATGAATTGGACTTAGGTCTAGTTGAAGTTTTTGTAGAGGGTAATGAGGGCTACAAATCCATCTTTGGATGAGAAAAAATGGCCTTGTGGTTTAGGAGTTATGATCCTTCAAAGTTGGTACCCTTGTTACTTTATTTTTAACTTAGAAAATTTTCTAAGTTTTTATGGTTACCCCTTTTACAAGTTATCCAACTTTTCTTGATTTTTCTTGATGAATGATGATTCAAATCATACATTAACATCATTTTAGGGTTAAAAAACCATTTTGGTGAAAAATCTCAAAAAGTCAAAGTTGACTTTTGTGCACAGTTGACTTTTTATCAGATGAATTCCAAACTGTGCAATTCTTCATGAAATCATGTCCTTGACCTAAATCAAACTTGATGGACATGTTCCAAGGGTGTCATAGGGTATATTGGGGCATGTCCTAGGGCTTGGGAGCATGTCCTGGTCAAAAGTCAAAGTTGCAGTTGACTTTTTCCTTAAAACCCTAATTGTGGTGCAGATGAAATTGAGACTTGTTGCTCAAGCTTCTTGGATTAATCCATTATTACAAATGGATCAATATAGCTCATTAGAGACCCTCAAATCCTCTCTTGAGGTCTTGGCTCTTGATTTGCCCTAAAAGTCAACTTAGGGGTGAATTAGGTCAAGAAACCCTAATTCCTGATTTTTTATGAATGCATCCCCTGAGGCAAAATTGACTTGATGAATGGGTCCATGAGGTTCCATGGAGTACATTAGGTTGTGTTTTGGATCTTTGGCTTGTGCCCAGATGAAACTTCCCCTCTGGAGGCCCTGGTCGACCAAAACCCTAATTTGGTGATACTAGCGATCTTGAGACTTGATCCACCTAGAAGGGAGCAGCCTTGTGCTTAATCCTTTAAGTGGGAGTCCTTTTGATCCTTTGTGGATATGTTAGAGGCTAGACAAGTTGAAGATCATGTCATTCCTTGATTGATCCTTTGTCTAAGAGCTCTGAGAGGGCCTAAAACCCTAATCTTTGATAGTAGTGAATGCTCAACAACCCTTGAGGTATTTGATGAGGCATGAGGGTTCATCTATATTATGATGATGATTTACACAATGACGGGAAATCTTAGTGGTCAAAATTTGGGGTATGACAGATGCCCCTATTTAATCTTCTTGGACCCGAAGGTGAGAATGACGAAGGTATTCGGGCATTTGGGGTGCAAGAGGATTAAATATCGGAATACCCGAAATTTTGATGGTGGTTATGAATGGTAGCTTGCGAATTCATCTTCTTTTGCTAAGCAAGGATGTTTAGAAAAGGTAAACTTCCCCTCGATCCTGGTTTCCTACCAAGGAACTGGTCTTAGTTTCTGATTTAAACTTCCCCTCGATCCTGGTTTCCTACCAAGGAACTGGTCTTAGTTTCTGATTTAAATTTCCCCTCGATCCTGGTTTCCTACCAAGGAACTGGTCTTAGTTTCTGATTTAAACTTCCCCTCGATCCTGGTTTCCTACCAAGGAACTGGTCTTAGTTTCTGATTTAAACTTCCCCTCGATCCTGGTTTCCTACCAAGGAACTGGTCTTAGTTTTTTTTGTCAATAAACTTTATTGACAAGGAACGCTATTTGTAGCGGATTTCCTTCAAACTTCTCGCCGAATTTTTCTGGTGAGATGCCATTTGTCGATTCTACTGGGGAAAGCGAGTCTCTTGAGAGACTGCTCCCGCTTGGGGTCTTTACATCATACTTTTCTCAGAGATCTTCTCGGAGAAATGCCATATGATGTGATCCAGTTTTGAGGTGCCGATGACCTCTTCATCAGTGGATTTTCGGAGAAATACTGATGTTCTGCCGAACCTTTGCTTAAGAGGCTTCCTCTGGGGATTTTTCTTAATCCGGGAAAGCAAGGATATCATCTTCAATGGCGAAGAGTGACATCTGTTAAAGGTTCTCTGGCTTTTCAGAGGTTCAAGTTATCAAAGTGGTCGAGTGCCGACTCTGATCTAAAGATACACTGGTGGCGAGGTTGTTCAGACACAACGTTTCTTGATGAGGAAAGAACTGACAACTCGATTGAGAGAACTCCTATCACTAAGGGACAAGACCGGCTAAAGTGATAGCTGTGCAATATGAAATGTAAATGCAAATCAATAATGCATGATGTATGTATGTATATGCTGACAAAACTGGCGCGACATACAAACCAAAAGATGAACATGACTGGATACTCGGCCATCGCGGGGCGCGTAGAAATATCGCTGGTTCAAGATAGCAATTCCACCTTGCTTAGGAGAGATAGTCCCTACGGGGAATACCGTTGATCGGGCTTAGGAGATAAGAACTCGGCTGAGATGTGTCAGACGAAACAAGGTCTCTGACACAGTTGATCCTTCATTCAGGCGTACTGGGTTAGAAGGAGTACTTTAATTCTGCACTTTGAGGCTCGAACGCCTTTGGAGACGCAATCGACGTTCTTTCGATGTTCAACAGTCAAAAGAAATGCCATCTTTATTTTTAAAAGCAGAAAAAGTTTAACAAGTAAATTCATTTTGTTTTATTTCAAGAATCGTTGATCATGTTAAAATGCCATTCTACAAAGCTAAAACAAATAAGAATTACAAACAAAAACACAAAGGCTCAAATTTTATTGATAGGATGGAAATCAGCCAAGCGCGTGATTCCATTGAGTATTTACAAAGTTAGAAAATGGTAATTTACAGGGAAAAGGGCTACGTTGAAACATAACGACCACTATCCTTCTACCAACTTTGAATTCGGGACATCCTGAGCTTCTGTCGAAGATGACCTTGATTGGAGTTTTCCCTCCGATGGATGCTGTAACTGTTGCTGCTGCTGAGGGACTTGCCTCTGTTGAACATAGTTACTTGCCATTATCCCTAATTTTTGCCTGGATTGTACTTTGAGATTTCCAACCCATCGGGATGATTTTTTTTCATGTCTCTAACTTTTGCCTGGACCGCCCTTTCGGGTTTTCAATCCACCGAGACGTTTTTTTTTTTTTAGGCGAAGTATTTCTTGACTACATCAACATTCGTGCGGTAGGCAAATTCTTCTCCGTCCATGGTTGCAAGTCTCAAGGCGCCGCCTGAGAAAGCTTTCGTGACCACATAGGGGCCATCATAATTCGGAGTCCACTTGCCCCGAGAATCAGTGAGAAAAGATTGTATCCTCTTGAGCACGAGGTCTCCTTTCCTGAAGATGCGAGGTCTGACCTTTTTGTCAAACGCCTTCTTCATTCTCTGTTGATACAACTGACCGTGGCATAGTGCCGTGATTCGCTTCTCTTCGATCAGGTTTAATTCGTTGGGTCGGCTTTGACACCATTCGGCTTCGGTGAGCTTAGCTTCCATCAATACTCGGATTGACGGGATCTCTACTTCTATGGGGGGCACTGCCTCCATGCCATATACTAGAGAGAAAGGGGTTACCCCTGTTGAAGTGCGAACAGATATGTGATAACCGTGAAGAGCAAAGGGTAGCATCTCGTGCCAGTCTTTGTAGATTACAACCATCTTCTGAACAATCCTCTTGATGTTCTTGTTAGCCGCTTCTACCGCTCCGTTCATCTTGGGTCGGTAGGGAGATGAGTTATGGTGTTCGATCTTGAACTCAGCGCACAACTCTTTCATCATCTTATTGTTCAAGTTAGATCCATTATCTGTAATGATCTCGCTTGGAACACCATAACAGAAGATGATATTGTTTTTGATAAATTGGACCACCACTTGTCGGGTTACATTAGAAAATGACGCTGCTTCGACCCTCTTGGTGAAATAGTCAATGGCTACCAGAATGAACCAATGTCCGTTTGAAGCCTTGGGCTCAATCATGTCAATTCCCCATATGGAAAATGGCCACGGGGAAGAGAGAACTTTGAGATGTGATGGCGGTACATGAATTTTATCGGAGTATATCTGACACTTGTGACACTTCCTCAGTACTTGTAGCAGTCGGATTCCATGGTCAACCAGTAGTACCCTGCTCTCAGAATTTTTCTCGCCATTGTGTGTCCGTTGGCATGAGTGCCAAAGGATCCTTCATGAATTTATTTCATCAGCATTTCTGCTTCTGGTCTGTCGACACATCGGAGCAAGACCATGTCAAAATTTCTCTTATAGAGAGTGTCACCACTCAGGAAGAAGTTTCCAGCCAATCTTCTGAGGGTCTTCCTGTCTTTTCTGAGTGCCCCATGTGGGTACTCTTGTTTCTGAAGGAAGCATTTGATATCGTGATACCAAGGTTCTTCATCTATGACTGCTTCGATCGCGAAGATGTAAGCAGGCCGTTCAAGGCGCATTATGTCGATCTTAGGTATGTCATTCCATTGACCTACACTAATCATGGAAGAGATAGCGGCTAACGCATCAGCCATGTGATTCTCATCACGAGGGATGTGATGAAACTCAACTCTGTTGAAGAAAGGTAGCAACCTTCTTGCGTAGTCTTTGTAAGGAATCAATCCTGATTGGTATGTGTTCCAATCTCCTTTGATCTGATTGATAACCAAGGCTGAGTCGCCGTATACGTCCAAATTTTTTATCCTTAAATCAATCGCTTGTTCGAGACCCATAATACAAGCTTCGTATTCGGCCTCGTTGTTCGTACATTTGAACGTAAGTCTGGAAGCGAAAGGAATGTGGGTACCCTGAGGGGTAACAATTATTGCCCCAACTCCGTTTCCGTAATGATTAACTGCTCCGTCAAAGATAAGTCCCCACTGGGAACCTGGCTTTGGCCCTTCACTGGGTAGCGGTTCATGGCAATCTTTCATTTTTAGATACATGACATCTTCATCTGGGAAGTCAAATCTGATTGATTCTTGATCGTCAATCGGTTGATGAGCCAAATGATCGGCTAAAATACTTCCCTTAACGGCTTTTTGAGCGTGTTATTCTATGTCATATTCTGATAATAGCATCTGCCAACGGGCAATTCTTCCCGTGAGAGCAGGCTTTTCGAAGACATACTTGATTGGATCCATCTCGGAAACCAACCAAGTAGTATGACGAATCATGTACTCGCGAAGACGTTTGGCTGCCCAAGCCAAAGCACAACAAGTTTTCTCAAGCATCGTGTACCGAGTTTCACAATCGGTGAATTTCTTGCTCAAATAGTATATGGCAGACTCCTTCCGTTTAGTTTCGTCTTGTTGGCCAGGTACACACCCCATTGAGTCCTCTAGGACTGTGAGGTAAATTATCAATGGTCTTTCTTCCACTGGAGGTGATAGAATCGGTGGATTCAACAAGTATTCCTTAATACTGTCGAAGGCAGTTTGGCAATCTTCTGACCAAACGCAATCCTGGTTCTTTTTGAGTAACTTGAAAATCGGCGCACAAGTGGCGGTCATAAGGAATATGAATCTGGAGATGTAGTTCAAACGTCCCAGGAATCCTCTAACTTATTTTTCAGTTTTCGGCGAAGGCATTTCTTGAATGGCCTTGACCTTGTCAGGATCAACTTCAATTCCTTTCTGGCTGACGATGAACCCTAGTAGTTTCCCTGAACGGACACCGAATGTGCACTTGTTGGGATTCAAGCGGAGCTGGAATTTTCTTAAACGTTCGAACAATTTTGACAGATGTTCAACGTGCTCACTCTCTGCTTTTTATTTTGCAATCATCTCATCGATATATACCTCGATTTCTTTGTGTATCATGTCATGAAACAGAGTAGTCATGGCCCTTTGGTAGGTTGCCCCGGCGTTCTTCAAACCGAACGACACTACCTTGTAACAAAAGGTACCCCATGGGGTAATGAACGAAGTTTTCTCCATGTCTTTCGGCGCCATTTTGATCTGGTTATAGCTCGAGAATCCATCCATGAAGGAGAAAATTTTGAACTTTGTTGTGCTGTCAACCAGCATGTCAATGTGTGGTAAAGGAAAGTCGTCCTTTGGACTTGCCTTGTTCAGATCTCGGTAGTCGACACACATTCTGACCTTTCCGTCCTTTTTGGGAACGGGTACGATGTTGGCTAACCATTGAGGATATTCAGACGTAGCGAGGAAACCCGCGTCAATTTGTTTCTGTACCTCCTCTTTGATTTTGATGGCCATGTCCGGATGAGTGCGTCTCAACCTTTGCTTTACTGGCGGACATTCCGATCTTAACGGTAAGTGATGTTCCACGATGCTGGTATCCAACCCTGGCATATCCTGATAGGACCAAGCGAATACATCGGGAAATTCTCTGAGAATCTTTATCAAACCCTCTCTGGCAGCTGGACTGAGCAGTGCCCCAATCCTGATTTCTTTTCTTTCTTGCTCTGAACCCAAGTTTACCGTTTCCAACGGTTCTTTGTAAGGTTCAATGGACCTTTCCTCTTGTCTGAGTAGTCGGGAGATCTCTTCTGGAATTTCGTCGTCATTTTCTTCTTCAGCCTCGAATACCGGGAACTCAAAGTTGGGAGAAGGCATCGGATCGTATGTTTCAACGGGGTTTAAAATAAGCAATCTGCATGACGTGATGATTCGTGTTTAGAAGGGATAGAGAAAATGGAAGTGTGTGCAGTGTTTTTATTTTACTGCTTGTTTTTATTATTGAATTGTTTTTTAGGATTACCATTTTCTGAAAAAAGCAAAAAGAGAGAACAGCAATTAATGCAGAAATTATATAACGACGTTATTTTATTAATGAACAAGTCGACTCTTGAAACTACAACCCTATAAAACAAAACTCAATCGCTTCGGGCAAAGCGAAGAGGGAAAATTTACAGAAAGCGAGCCCTATCAAAACATCTGTTTCACCTGGGCAGGGTGAAAGGTTAAAGATGGCAATTACTTTGACTGATGAACGATCTTCAGAACCTCGACGGCAACCCATTGACGGCGAACTCCTCGGTGAATCACAAAGTCTGGCACCTTCCTTGATTTGTCTTCAGAAATGACGCTGATTTCTGGTGGAGCAGGATCATTGGAATCTGTCTCCCAGGCAGAATTGTCGTAGGAGAATTCCTCTGTTGCATCAGTTGGCTGGATATCTTTGAGCCTGATACGAGAGCTTTCGGGAGCGGTGTACTTGACCATATAGTCGTATTTTCCACTCGGTTGTCCCAAAGTGTCCCACACTTCTTTCGAACTGGATGAGTCATCCCTCTCGATGACGTTGACCTCGGGAAAAGTATAGTTGATGAATTCAAGTCCTGCAAACGTTGCGAATTCATCTTCATGTTGAGTAGTTTCAGGATGACCTGAGTGTTGATCCCATGACATGGTGGGGATGCAGGTATTCTGTTCAAGATGCTCAGCTGAGTTTCATTACTCGGCTGACTTTCTTGCCCCAAGTTTCCTGGATAAGGCTGCCACATTGGCAGACCATCCATTGGGCCATAGTAGTTATAGTCAAAATTGTCTTTCATCAGAGTGTCCTCCTCTAATGAATTTGGCGGAGCATGGCATCCTTTCGGATCACAATCCCCGTAGATCATTTTGACATCTGATCTTGGTATAAATCTCGGACTTTCTGTAGGAAAGCAAAAAGGCATAGGCACCTCTTCCTGAGACATATAACCGTCCTGGTTAAAATAGGACTTCCATTCTTCATCTGTGTCAGAGGGATCTTCCTCATTGATAGCATGAACTGCTTGAGACACTGGGTGAAGGAAACCTCCACTGTGGAAGAAGTTTTGAAGGGGATGAAGACCTTCATCGTTAGCAGCTGTCTGGGTACAGGTTGCAGAAAAACCAAGACCCTTCTTTATTTTATTGTCAATAGGAATAACAAGATGTCCCCATCCTGTTGTGTCGGTACTCTCGACCGCTTTGATAGCATCTTTGTATGTGGAAATCGAGGTTCCTCCTTGGGATTGATTGTCCTTGCTCACCGACAGTGCTTGGAACTGAGTTCCAATAACCTCCTCGGGTTCTATACCAGTAGACGATGACAAGTTACTCATAAGCAAGGCTTGTTCCCCATAAACCGTGACAAGTTGATCGTTCTTGACGAACTTTAGCTTTTGGTGGAGGGTTGAAGTGACCGCTCCAGCCTGATGTATCCAAGGTCTTCCTAATAAACAACTGTACGTTGCCCGGATATCCATGACCTGGAAAGTGACTTGGAAAGTGTGAGGACCAATAGTTATGGGAAGATCAACTTCACCGATAACTATTTTTCTGGATCCGTCGAATGCTTTGACGATGACCTCGCTAACTCTCATCGGAGGGCCCTTGAATGATAATTGCATCAAAGTGGATTTCGGCATAACATTCAGGGCTGACCCTGTGTCTACCAGTACGCTGGCTAAAGCATCGTCCTGGCAGTTAACTGTGATATTGAGCGCCATGTTATGACGGTGACCCTCTTCAGGTAATTCTTCATCACTAAATCCCAAATTGTTGCAGGAAGTGATGTTAGAGACAATACTATCGAACTGTCTGATTGTTACATCCTGTTCCACAAAGGCCTGCTCCAAGACTTTCTGTAGAGCCTCCCTGTGGGCTTCTGAACTGAGTAACAGTGAAAATACAGAGATCTTTGAAGGAGTCTGTAACAGCTGATCAACAATGTTATATTCACTCCTTTGGATGAGCTTCAGCATCTCACCATTGTTTTTCGAAAGGTCGGGATCACTGGATTGACCGAATGGTGGATCGGGAGCTTCTGTCTGAAGTTCCTTTTCTTTGTTAACTTCCCCAACCCCTCGGTTGAAGATTCTACCACTCCGTGTTACTCGACTGATGTCTGCAATGTTCACAACGGAGGGTAATGGAATTTCCTTTCCATTTTCAATTATTGTTGCACCGTATTTGTAAGGGATCGCCTTAGCTGATTTATACGGTAGCGGTCCTGGTAGATAGATGACTACAGAAGCCTTTTCATTTTTCTGACCATCATAAGTAATCTCGATTCGTTCCCGGTTGGGAACTTTAGATTCGTCAAGTAGAGGAATAATGGCAAAAACATCCCTGGTCCTGTGATGACTAGAGATCGTGACTACATCCTCAACTTGCTCGGCAAGGTAATTTGCGTCCAATTGATGGGTCCAGAACCCGGATATGGACGAATTTCTCCACGGTCCACCTGACCCTGAAGAGCTGCTCTCACAAGGTAACACCCTTGGTTACTTTCCGAACAGATGCTACAACTGTCATAGTTGTGTGGGGGCACCTGGCCACGCCCACTTTGAATACAATGTAACCTTACTAGGTTAGCTTCCACTGATCGGACATCCTGACTTTGACGCCGGGTAGGATTCCTGATACTGATACTAATCTGCTGAGTATCTTCATCCATGTAGATTGGCATCCACCAATGATTTAACAAGTGCTGAAGTGCCTCCTGGACAAGGGTACAACCTCGATCGTTTTCACAACCTGCCTTACAGGGTTGATAGTCATGTGATATTAAGAATCCGAGTCGGACCTGCTCAGCATGTAACTCTACCAGGTTGGTATTCATTACGCGAATATCAAAGATCTGAACCATGTTGATCTGATAGGGATTCCTATCATGGTAGTCTTGGATCCATCCAAGATTCATCTGATGCTGGATGGCCTCTTGTATGAAAGAGCATCCCTGTTTGTTTACCGAGCAAATCAGACAGGAACTGTAATCGTGCCGCGGCAGATTATGATACTGGCTTTGCCTTGAGTGCATCACCACCAAGTTGACATTCATTGCACGGATGTCGTGGTTCTGAATGACGATGGAGTTCGTATAGACCATGTTAACTCCACGAACTCGGTGCTCTTGGATCCATCCGAGATCCATCTGTTCCTGTAGAGCTGCTTGCACTACCAAACATCCTTGGTTGTCTTTAGAGCAGATATCACACTGATGATAATTATGAGGTGGCACATGGCCATATCCACTCTGTCTACAATGCATCTTAACCAAATTGGTTTTTAACAAGAGTACATCGTGAATTTGATAGACATTGTTAAACTCTCTCTCAATCAAATTGACTGCAGCCTTCTCATGTTGAGGCAGCGGGTTCGTAAGGACATTAGGATTCGTATCCTTGAAAGATAAGACCCCGCTCCTAACAAGCTTTTGCACGTCGGACTTGAAATTGAGGCAAGTTTCTATGTTATGCCCTGATCCTCCTTGATGGTAAGGGCATGTCTGATCTACCTTAAACCAAAAATGCGGATTTTCTGGTACTGCAAGAGGAGACTTAGTCTGGATGTGCCTCTTAGCCAGCAGTAACAGAAATAATTCTGCATGCAACATGGGTATAGGATCAAATCCTGGTGGTCGTGTTGTACGGTTGTTGTTATATGGAGGACGAGCCTGCTGAAGAGGCTGTTGTGTCCTTTGCTGATCAGGTTGGCTCTGCGCAACCTGAGGTTGATACGTAGGAATAGGCGCAGGGTTGATAGCAGGAGTCACAGCTGCTACCGGTTGATAACGTCGCCTTTGCTTTCCGAGAGAGATATTCCCAATATCTTGCTCTTTTTTCTTAGGGAGAGCACTACCGTATTTTTTAGTACCGCTCGTCGATCCAGTGTCTTTTACCAAACGTCCTTCTCGGACGGCTTCCTCAAGACGTACGCCCATGCCGACCATTTCGGTGAAATCGCTGGGCGCACTGGCAACCATTCGGTCATAGTAAAATGAGCTTAAGGTCTTTAAGAAGATCTTTGTCATCTCTTTTTCCTCAAGAGGTGGACAAATTTGAGCGGCAATTTCACGCCACCTTTGAGCATACTCCTTAAAGGTTTCCTTGTCCTTTTGCGACATCGATCTGAGTTGATCTCTGTCGGGTGCCATGTCCAAATTGTATTTGTATTGTTGGACGAAGGCAGTGCCAAGATCTCTGAATGTACTGATCGTAGTACGGTTTAAACCCATGTACCATTTGAGTGCGGCATCAGTTAAACTATCCTGAAAGTAGTGAATCAGTAGGTCCTGATTCTCAGTCTGAGCCGACATACGCCAAGCGTACATCACCAAATGGCTTTGAGGGCAAGAGTTACCCTTGTATTTTTCAAAGTCGGGCACTTGGAATTTGTGCGGGACTTTCACATTTGGGACCAAGCAGAGGTCTGCGGCGTCCTTTCCAAATAAATCCTGACCGCGAATGGCTTGCAGTTCCCTCTGCATTTCCAGGAACTGCTCCTGGAATTCATCCATTCTATCGAACATAGTCTCCTTCTTACCAGAAGGTGTCTGTGGAATCTGTCCTTCCGGGACAGTGTGCACCACAGGGGGTGGTACCGTGACTACGGCAGTAAGTCTTGGCGCCTCCCGAAGTTTGTAACCTTCAGGAGTCTTCCTCATGCCCCTGGCATCTTCGCTTTCCCGAAGTTTGTGACCTTCAGGCCCAACGGCTTCTGTTGCGATTCCCTGATCTTCAGTGATCGGCGGAACATATCCTTCCGGGATATAGTTAACAGGCATGCCCCAAGGACGATCTTTCGGTATCTGATACCTAGGATCATACCTCTCCACTATGGGCGTTGAGGTGATCTCTGAGATCACAGTTCGTTGTAGCTGAGCTTCTGCCATGGCTTGCATGTCGTTACGAAGCTTTCTTATATCCTCTCTCAGAGCGTCAATCTCTTCTTTCAACTCTCTGTTTTCTTCCTCAAGATCATCCATCCTTTTCTGATGATTGGCCCGAGTATTATACAAATGAGACAGTTTGACTCTAGAACCGAGACACAAACGTGAGATTCGTAGGTAAAAAGAATACGCGATGTGAGAATGATGAATGCAATGATTATATTAATTGTTTAATGGTTTAAGCAAAATAAACTTCGACAATTAGATTGCAAATATCAAACGGTGGGGAAACCCCTTTTTATTGAAATTCAAAGGATTACAGAAACGGAAATACAGTAGATTACAAAGTGCAGAAACATAAACCTAAGCTAATGGGTCCCGAGTCCTCTCTGAAGAGAAATCAGGCGCTGATTTCGGTATCATCCTTTTCTTTGACCGGGGCTCTTGGGCCGTTGTTGGGTTGTCATTCCTTTGCCAGGTGAAAGGAGTGAGCAAATTCCTTTGGTCATCTTGATTCTCTACAGCATGCTGCTCCAAAATTTCAATCAGAGCATCTTTTTCTTTCAGTAATTGCTGTATTTTGACGCACTCTATGTCGAGGGTGCGGTACTTGTTCTTCCAAGACCTCCTCTCCTTTTGAACTTTGTTGAGAGTAACCTGGAGCTTTTCGGTTTCCGTCATGAAGTACATGACAGATTCTTTTGGCGGAAGAATCCCGTAATGAGGATAAGGCATCTTTAGCTTGAGAGCTCTAGTTTGTACCCAATGGAGGTAAGGCTCCACCGAGACACAGTCTGGTTTTCCTAGAGACTCTCGTCCTTTCTTATGAACGTGCTTCCAAGCTTGCACTATTTCCAATTTTAGTGCTCTGTCATTTTCTCCTTCTTTGAAGAAAAGACCTTCCAGATGAACACCCAGTGGGATGTGCCCCATCGGGTATCCAAATTGACGAAGAACCAATACCGGATGGTAGTTGATTCCTCCTTTAGTTCCTATGAGGGGTACGTTGGGGAAGCTTCCACAATGATCAATAATCCGGATTCCCTCATAAATCCTAATGCACCAATCTATATCAGAGTTGGTAAGAGACATGATCTTCTGCGACCAGCATAAGGTACTCTTACAATCCCAAAACGCAGTAGACTTGGGCAAGTGAGAGATAAACCATTTGTAAAGCAGAGGTACACAGCATGTGATCTCCCCTCCACTGTACAAATTCCCCAAGTGTACAGAATGATACGCATCTGCGAGCAAAGTCGGCACAGGGTTTCCAATGGGAAAAACCTTAATAGAATTGATATCGACGAAGTTATTGATGTTGCGAAACAAAAATAACCCGTAGGTGAGCAAGAAATAGATGCTTTCAAAAGCAGTCACGTTCCCGATACTGGCGAAATACAGGGCCTTCTTTGTCAAGAACTGGGCTGGCAAACCTTGTATGCCACCCTTAGTGGTTATGGGAGTCCTGACCTCATACTCGTCCAAATGAATTGCTCTTACAATGATCTGATTCTTCGGAATTTCTTCCAGTCCAGAAAATGGAGCTCGATCCGTAATGTGTAGATCGATCAAATGAGAATACTCCTCCAGCGTTGGTGCTAGCTGGTAATCCGGGAATGTGAAATAGTGATAAACCGGATCATAAAACTGAATGAGCCCATCCATGATTCCCTCAATCACATGGACTCTTAACAGTGGTAGCAGACCTCCGTGTTTGGCTCTAAAATCCTCAGGGTTAGTGATCATCCTTGCTAACCTTCTCAAATCCCCTATTTTTGGAACCTTGAAGGTATACTGGTGAGTTCTCCTTCTACCAAAATCCATTAGCGTAATCCTCTTCTCTGATATTTGCAATCACAATCTTAGTTTATTTTGAAAAAAACAGAGAGACTAGAAGAGAAGAATTTTTTGAATGTTTTAATGTTTTATTAAATGAATGCATGAATGCAGCACACAAAAACATAGGAAAAACATGGGGTCAAAGGGTCGTTGTCATGAAGTCAAGGCTCTACCCATCCCCAAAGGTTTATACTAGGGTGATATTTTGTACCTGTACTCATTATCATCAGCTCCTCCCAGGAAAGCAAAACAACAAGCGGATCGCCAGCGATTTGTAAAGCAATCTTAGAGTAAGTGTCATTCACCGAGAATAGATCACCAGCCTCAAATGAGGGTAGTATCGCGTAACAACTATTTCCGATAGTTTCCGCACTATGAAAGGGTTTGGCTCCTCAGCTTCTCAGACTTAACAACCGGCCCATTATCTAGGTGAGAGAATGGGTTGCGTTGGTCAGCCTCCACTGAGGTTGATGGTCGACCCCGTCGCCATCACTTATCTTAAGTGTATACTCAATCTTTCCACACACGGCATCACCCGCATTCCCATTAGCAGAAAAATAAACACGTATAGCAATTAGGAAAAGCAGTATATATATTTTTCCTAAACATCCTAGACCTTTAAAGCTAAGGATCCTAAGTTCCTGACAAAAGATGGGTTCCCCGGCGGAAGCCCCAATCTGTGGTTTTCACATAAGTGAAGAGAAGGAAGACCGTGCCTAGATCTAACTTTTACAGGCCCCACGGTGGGCGCCACTTTTCTGTAGCGAGCGATTTTGGACGCGGTTCTTAAGCGCTGGTCGCTCTCTGCGGTTGAGCTTAAACTACAGGTCGATTCATTTTTTATCCCATTGTGAGCTGGATAAGGAAGGGAAATAGATGTCTCCAATTAACCCTGCTTTGCATACTGAGTTTAAACAGCGGTCTGTTAGGTTACGGATGCTATCAATGTGGGGGGCCTTTGTACTAGTTATTTGTATTTTCGCCAATACTGGTTTCTCTCTTTTTACCTTGGTAGAAGGTTTCTGGCGGGGAACAAGGATTAGGATGTTAGGACTGACTTTTTTGAATTACTGCTTTTGATTGATGGGGATATGGGATTTGGTTTTTTTGTTTAGTGTGCTCGCTCAGATTATTCTTTCAATCTTATGCCTACGTATTCCCGTTTACCGAAACAGGGAAATCAGAGAGTTCGTAGTTCCTCCTATTCTATGGGAGGAAATGGGTGTTTTGGTGTCTTGTTCAAAGCCCAAGACGTGAAGCGAAAAGGTGGTTTGTATCTTGTTCAAAGCCCAAGATGTGAAGCTGAACAGTCTATTTGTATCTTGTTCAAAGCCCAAGATGTGAAGCTAAAGGTTTCGTCTTTAGAGAGAATTTGTCATCTCTAAATAGGGGGTTGTATGTCACAACTGTTTATAAAGGAGAATTACTTTAACCGGGATACGCGGATCCAAGCAATGCCATAATTTCCTTTAAAGGGGATTTTAACCTGAAGGAGAAGACTTTAACTCAGTGTAGAGCAATGCTATCTTTCCTTAGGAATTTCTCATGCTAAAAGAGGGACAGTGGCATGGATGTAGATGATCCAGAGGCTTGCCGCTTACAGCGATTAGATGAAGGGGAAGGAGTTGTTGATGTTTGTGTACTGTGAACGAGGCGCAACTTTGATGCTAAAAGGTTAATTAGATTAACCAGTGGTTTTCTTATACAAAGCCTAAAAGGAGGCTATTTATGTGTCTCGTACAAAGCCCGAGAGAGAGGCTAAACGGTTTTGACTCAACGATGGAATCTTTTGGTATCTCGTATAAAGCCCGAGATGGAGGCTAAAATTTGTTTGGCTCAATAAGAACCTTTTTGTATCTCGTATAAAGCCCGAGATGGGGGCGAAATGGGTGATTGACTCAACGAGGGAGTCTCTTTATGTGTCTCATACAAAGCCCGAGAGAGAGGCTAAACGTTGTTTGAATCCGCTGGGGAGAATCATTGTACAAAGCCCAAGAGGAGGCTAACTTCACTGGAGAAGGATCATTATACAAATCCTAAGAGGAGGCTAGGGTAGCTGTTTCTGTTAAGTGACAGGTCCAGTATACTAATTTTAAAGAGAAAATCAGTTCTTATATGAGCAACACTGTACTCATGGATTTGATTCAAGGATCCGGGTTATTCCTGTTCTTTAAGGAAGCGAGAAATCCGAAGGGTATTGAGACTGTCCGAGTCTGTGGGTTTCCTTCTTATTTAACGAAGGGGTCACTTGAGAATGTCTTTGAGACTCAAGGAAGTTAGACTATCCAAGTCTAGAGTTTTATCTTTTGTACTATACTTTGAGGAGCGGTAGTAGACTCTATGAAAGGACTGTTCTATAAAGATGACTAAGTTCTGTTCTATACCTCTAGGAGGTCGTCGGGACAATTTGTACGAAGCCCAAGAGGAGGCTGGAAACTTTTAAGAAGCCGACGGGTCCTTGTACTAAGCCCAAGAGGAGGCTATCATTCCCGAAGGAAGAGATCATTATACGAAGCCTAAGAGGAGGCTGTGAATACTTCTAAGAAGCCGTAGGGTCCTTGTACTAAGCCCAAGAGGAGGCGGGGATGCTTTTAGGAAGCCTGTGGGTCCTTGTACGATGCCCAAGAGGAGGCCGATGCTTTTAAGAAGCCCGTGGGTCCCCAAACCCCGAGAAATTCAAGGCAATGCTATTCACCGAGAATAGATCAAAGTCAGGAAAGTTCGAGAATTTGGAAGAAACTCAAAGATGCCATTCACGGAGAATACATTAATCTTTGGGAGTAGAGTTTCTTGACGATTCCTAATGAGGATAGCCTGAGAGAAGACTGTATCTGGTGATCCTATTGGGGATCTAGTTGTCTATTTCTACGAATAAACGAAACGGCGTCACCTAGTTCTAGACGTAGTTGTCGGGGAAACTCTGATTATTACACAGTTGATATGAGTTTATGAAAGAAGACTTACAGCGAAACAGCCCCACAATACAGTTATATGTATATGAAAGCGGTAAATGAAAGCAATAACCACTTACTCGGTTGTAGAGCTTCCATGCTGTTTGGTTAGTTGTTCAACAAAGAAAGATTGAAAACAACAGTATATTCAAAATCAAAGGAGAAAGTGCTTTGAAAAAGAAAGATTTGGGGCTTACAGATCAAGGAGAGGCCCAGGGTTTTATCAGTGAGCGCACTGTTGAATTTGTACAGAGAGACTTATACAAGTGACTGTGGCCCAAAAAGGTTTTCTGTACAAAGGGATGGGTCTTACACTCTCTCAAGAGGCCCATTAAGTTTAAAGAAAAAGAGTGGGGCTTATAACACGAGGGTAGGCCCAGTTGATTTTTCGTTAAAAATGGTGATCGCGCCGAGATTTTCCTTTTAATGCAGAGGGACTTATACAATAAGTGAGGCCCAAATGATTTTGGTTAAAAGGGGGTTGGGTCTTACACTCTAATAGAGGCCCAAAAAGTTTGAATGGGTCTTATAGCTCAAGGAGAGGGCCAAGGTTATTTTTCAAAAGGCGACGATCGCGCCGTTTGTTTTTGACGGTATCGGGACTTATACAATACACTGAGGCCCAAAAATGATTTGGTCAAAAAAAAGGATTGGGTCTTACACTCTATTAGAGGCCCAAAAAGTTTGAATGGGTCTTATAGCTCAAGGAGAGGCCCAAGGTGTTTTGAAAATGATTTATGAGGGTTGAATTAATCCAAAAACCCTAATTTATTTGCAAAAATGTATTTAATTGAATAAAAATTCAATTAAAAGGATCAAAATTGTTTAACACATGGAAAACAAATTGTGATCTTGGATTAATGCTTCAAAAATTAAGTATTGACCTACAAAATAATTAGAAAGCATTAAAAGTTGCAAAATCAATGTAGAAAAAATATTTAAAATGTCAAAAATAATTAAAATATTCATTCTTTGGAAAAATATCAATTATATGAAATAAATAATATTTTTGGGATTTTTTGTTAAAATAAAATATTTTAACATTTTTGTGAATTATTAAAAAAAGAATCAACTCAAAATCATTAAAACTCATAGAGAAATTAATTTTTGAATCAATTAAACAAAATCACAAAATTCAAATATTTGAATTTGTGAAAAAGGCGCCAAGAACACAAGCAAGAACACGCGCGTTTTTCTGGGTTTAGCTGATTTGCGTTTTCCATCCAATCTCACTGAATACGTAATCATATCATGCAATCCACATATCATTATGCTCGTCTCAACCTCACGATCATGTCTATAACACTTAATTTCATTTAAATTAAACATAAAACATGAAATCACGAAGAAACCTGAAGAACCCTAATTTCTGCATGAAGGCTAGGATTTTTGATACACGATTCAAACAATGCAATTAATTGAGGGAAAACATTCCATGCATGATTATGAACATATGGCCAAATTATTGTGCGAGGAAATATGCATAGATTGAGAGATGACCAAGTATATGCTTACCTCTAAACCGTGACAGCAAGTGCAATGTGATTTTTGATTTGGAGGTGTTACAGATGAGTGGTGATGATCTGAACAGCTTCCCTATACCCTATGGAGTGTATTTGAATGCTTAGACTTGATTGAAATTGGCTGGATCAATTCGTGGCATCTCAGCTGTAACTTGATTGAAAATTTGAGCAACCAGCTGGTGATTTTGTGAAATTGATGTTTCAGAAGTGATCTAAGTGTTTGGATCACTTCTATATGAGTATGTGAGGTGTGTGAGTGATTGGTTTGATTGGAAAAGCTCTCAAACTCAAAACCCGATAGTTACCTTGCTAAGAAAGGCATTTTTGCCAAGAGAAAGAGATTTTGAGAAAGGCAAGTGTTGTAGGCCTTTGTTGTACTTAAACTGAACACAATTGAGCTCTATTTATAGTAGAACAAGTTTGTTTTGCAAGGAATAGTGAATGGCAGCTGGTAAGTAGGTTTGGCCAATGTTGTCCAATGGAAATACAAGTCTCCTCTAGCCATTGACTAGAGGTTAGGGCACAGAGCTTTGGTTCCCTTGGTCTTGGATAAGTCTTGACTGATTTCAGATGAGAATGGCTCAGTCCATGCCACCTTGATGCTTCCATTGAATGCCTCAATCCAAATTTGGCGTCTTGTCCCTATTTTGGCCATTCTATGTTCAACATGTTATTTCTTGTTCCATGGACTTTGGAGGCTTGGTTCAGTGATTGTCCCCTTTAGATTCAATCCTCAGATGTGTCTAAGTGGATAGGGGCATTTGAATTTGGCTGATTGTGGCAAATCGAGCCAAAATGCAAAATCTGCCTTGCCTTTGACAGATTTCAGCAAGGCAACTTGACAATGTCATATCTCATGGTGTGAGTTGAATTTGGCAATGTTCTTGGCCATTTTGGAAAGCCCTTACATGATACAACAACTGTTTGAACATGTTTGATTTTGATCTCTTCTGATTCCAAGTGAAAAATCCCTCTACATTTGGCAAAAAGTGAAGCAAAATCTGACTTAGTGAAATTTTCACTAAGTGTTGGAACAAAGTGTGATTTCTTGATTTTGATCACTCCATAACTCAAAATCCTTAATGAATTGGACTTAGGTCTAGTTAAAGTTTTTGTAGAGGGTAATGAGGGCTACAAATCCATCTTTGTATGAGAAAAAATGGCCCTGTGGTTTAGGAGTTATGATCCTTCAAAGTTGGTACCCTTGTTACTTTATTTTTAACTTAAAAAATTTTCTAAGTTTTTATGGTTACCCCTTTTACAAGTTATCCAACTTTTCTTGATTTTTCTTGATGAATGATGATTCAAATCATACATTAACATCATTTTAGGGTTAAAAAACCATTTTGGTGAAAAATCTCAAAAAGTCAAAGTTGACTTTTGTGCACAGTTGACTTTTTATCAGATGAATTCCAAACTGTGCAATTCTTCATGAAATCATGTCCTTGACCTAAATCAAACTTGATGGACATGTTCCAAGGGTGTCATAGGGTATATTGGGGCATGTCCTAGGGCTTGGGAGCATGTCCTGGTCAAAAGTCAAAGTTGCAGTTGACTTTTTCCTTAAAACCCTAATTGTGGTGCAGATAAAATTGAGACTTGTTGCTCAAGCTTCTTGGATTAATCCATTATTACAAATGGATCAATATAGCTCATTAGAGACCCTCAAATCCTCTCTTGAGGTCTTGGCTCTTGATTTGCCCTAAAAGTCAACTTAGGGGTGAATTAGGTCAAGAAACCCTAATTCCTGATTTTTGATGAATGCATCCCCTGAGGCAAAATTGACTTGATGAATGGGTCCATGAGGTTCCATGGAGTACATTAGGTTGTGTTTTGGATCTTTGGCTTGTGCCCAGATGAAACTTCCCCTCTGGAGGCCCTGGTCGACCAAAACCCTAATTTGGTGATACTGGCGATCTTGAGACTTGATCCACCTAGAAGGGAGCAGCCTTGTGCTTAATCCTTTAAGTGGGAGTCCTTTTGATCCTTTGTGGATATGTTAGAGGCTAGACAAGTTGAAGATTATGTCATTCCTTGATTGATCCTTTGTCTAAGAGCTCTGGGAGGTCCTAAAACCCTAATCTTTGATAGTAGTGAATGCTCAACAACCCTTGAGGTATTTGATGAGGCATGAGGGTTCATCCATATTGTGATGATGATTTGCACAATGACGGGAAATCTTAGTGGTCAAAATTTGGGGTATGACACTAAGGATAAAAATGATATTTGTATTATCAATTGAGTTCAACTATATATATAATTAAACTTACTTCTATATAGATGAATGTAAGTATACTATGACTAGTTGTCATAGGTTTGAATGTTGATCCTTTAATATCTTTCACCCTCAACTTATCGTGTGATTGATTATTAGGTGAAGAAAATTAATTTTAAATGAATTAAATTTAATAAAATTGATTCAGATTAAAAAGTGAATTAAAGGTAAAGTGATTTATATTTAGATAAATTTGTCTACAGTTATATATGGATAATGATATTAAGTACGGAGATGATATTAAGTACATGTATCTGCATTCATATCTACTTATTTGAATGGGTAATCACTTGTGTCTGCGTCTATACCCATTTTGCAAATTTTACCTTACCCATTGTGGATATTTTTTACGAATACCCATTGATTATTGGTACAATTTTCATCCCTAATTGGAACTATATCGCATTTAGAACTGACAAAATGGGCTAGCCCAATAGATAAGTCCGAAAAGCCCGATAAAATATAGAGTATTAGCCTAAAAATTAGAATGAATGTCATAATGGTTTTTTCACCTGACCCTAAAAACTCAGCTACTTAATAGTGTGAGCCCGTAAGGGCCACGGGTATTGCATGACTAAAAAAAATCTAACAATTATACTAATGTTTATGTTGTTTAACTCAAAAATCACACATTGAATTGTCACACTCCTTTAAATTTATCTCTGATATTATATTCAATTTTTCTATATTAAATATTATACATCAATATAATCAAATTAGGATTTAATTATTGTATGTTTCATTTTATAACATTCTCTTATTCTATTAATTTGTGTTATGTTGGATATTTGTGTTTAATTCTGAACAATTTAAAACTTATTTCCTATTTAAAAACATGTTAAATTATTTTTAATGTATAATATTGTATCAAGATAATATAACTGGGCCCAAGACGTGATAGTTCATGAAAAAATAAAGTCAAGGCAAGTACGCTGATGTCAGGCGAGTACTTGAGTGACACGATAAATAATCGTTAGAGCTTGGGCAGGGTAAGCGCCCGAAGCAGGCCTGTGCGCATGAAAGGAACTTAGGCTACCCAAACCAGATTCCATTGCTTATTCACGTAATGAATGTGGCTGATGATGTGCCCAACCAAATAACTGACTAGAGAAAGTAGTCAATGGAGGAAAATTGCCTCCCCACGATTCAAGGGAAAATACGTCATCCCTTTGCCATGTTTTCTAAGGAAGGGACCTGGATAAAAACCTTTGACTATTTAGTCTAGTCCCTTCCTACAACTACCCCAACTTTAGAATGGATAAAAGATCTCAAATCTCGAACAAAAAACTGAAATACAGAGCTTTTCACAACCTTAAGGGAGCTAGCCCTAAAACACCTTCAAACATCTTAACCATCACAGAAATCCCTACACAATAAGGGGTTGTCCATCATTGTACTTTTTAGCAAGTACAGATGTAGCCCATGTGGGGCCCTAGTAAAAATAACCTAGGCCACACTCATTCTTATTCACTGATCGCCTTTGTCGTCTTCTCCAACATGATGGCAGAACAAGGTGCCGCAACGCCCACCAACACAAATATGATCATCAACACCATAGCAGGAATGTTCTTGGAGGTGGTGAATCTAGCTCTTGCAGTCAAAAGTATGCCCGACAGGTTTTGATGCGAGCATCGTACCCGTCTACCCTGAGACAGATTCAAACAATATGTCACTGCCTAAAATAACCTTTTCCAATAAATATGCCATCACCATCCTTTTTCATAATAATGACCTCATGGTCATCACAATGCAATACAATGATTAAAATGTAAATCGGGTACTGATTGACCTTGGAAACTCATTAGACCTCTTGTTCTAGGAAGCTTTTGAGAGACTCTAACTTGATCCATATAACATTCGCACTTTCTAAGGCTTCCTAGTCGGGCTTTTTGGCGAACGTGTAAAACTAAAAGGCCACATAACCCAATAGATGATGTTCGGGGTTAAACGAGCACATAAACATAGTCAATATCATATACATCGCATTAGATGCCTCATCACCGTACAACATCATCAATGGGGAGCCTAGTCCTCAATCTGCTAGGGGTCATCCTATCTACTATACTCTTAAGCATGAAGTACCCTCTACTTAAAGGGGAGGTTTTAGTGATCCATGGGGACCAAGATATCACCCATAAATGTTATAAAAGCAACCTCAAACTGATAAGAATAGGGAAGATCGTCGTCGTCATTCCTCAGTCAAGCATGCAGGGATTGAATGCTGCAAACTTAGATCCTATAATCTCTCTATCTCTCTCTCTCTCTCTCTATATATATATATATATATATATATATATATATATAATGAAAGGCTCATTCTCGCAAAGGACCTAAAATAGGTCTATATTACGCCACTAGATTTTTAAGTCACCAAACTAGACACCTATCTATCTAAAATAACGAAAGAGGAACTGGTCACCTTACTAAGGAAGAATGTTGACTCACTACTACAAATAATATTTTTTTATGACGAAGCTTTCTTGGGTCAAGGTCAATACGGATGACGCCTCTTCTGGTACTCCATTACTAGCAGCGTGCCGAGGCATTTTTAGGGATCATGGTGGTAACTGTAGTGTGCGGTTTTTGTCGCTGACGTGACCACCTTACCGCAATGTGGATTTGGGTGCTACTTTCTGATTTCTGTATTTATCCTATGAAGCTGGAAAGGAAAGGGAAGATATCTAAAACTAACCTTGCACGCAAATATTTTCTTTAACAAATGCTAAGAGATCGGGGAACAGGGTCTGGTTATACAAAGGGAAGCTATTAACACCCAGTGTATCTATGGTAATCCATAGGAACCTTTTATTGCATGTTTTTTCGTTAACTTAAGATGCTTTCTCGTGTTTATCTACTGTGGCTTGGGAAAGTTTCTCCTTTGGGAGAATTGAGAGAATGTTTTTGTGGTTTTCGGGTTTTCCGTTATTTTTGGGAAGGTACTGGACCTAAGGTTTTTGATTTGTGTGCTCGTTAAGATTTCGCAATCTTATGCCTACGTATTCCCGTAAAGAGATTTGGGAAATCAGAGCAATCGTTGTTCCTCCTATTCTATGGGAGGGAAAAAAAGTATGTCTTGTTTAAAGCCCAAGATTGAAGCTAGCAGAGTATTTGTGTCTTGTTTGAAGCCCAAGACTGAAGCTAAAAGGGTGATTGAGGGAGAATTTGTCATCTCTAAAGGGAGAATATCTCACATATTAATCACAGATGTTGAGAAAATGGTTATAAGGGAAATTACTTTAACTGGGATATGGAGAATCCAGCAATGCCATAAAATCCTTTATAAGAGGGATATCATGAAGGAAGAACGCTTTAACTCAGTGTAGAGCAATGCCACTTTTTCCTTATGAACTTTTCATACTAAGAGAGGGACATTGGCTTGGATGTTAGGGATCCAGAGGCTTGCCACTTACACCTGTCAGATGAAAGAGAGGTTTTAGCTAGGATAAAGGAAGGACTCCAGCTTGGATTTTGAATCAGTAAGTGTGCCACTTATAGCAATTATCTGGAAAGGTTTTGATTGTTTGTTTTTTGAGATGTGATGTATAGAGGATATATCTTCCTGCAGAGGGAACTCATGGTCTCATCTAGGGGGATGTTGATTTTGGTGTGCCTTGATCAAAGCCCAAGGTTGAACTCAGCACACAACTCTTTCATCATCTTGTTGTTCAGGTTTAATCCATTATCTGTAATGATTTGGCTTGGAATACCATAACGGCAGATGAGATTGTTCTTGATAAACCAAACCGCCACTTGTCGGGTTACATTGGTGTATGATACTACTTCAACCCACTTGGTGAAGTAGTCAATGGCTACTAGGATAAACCAATGTTCGTTTGAAGCATTGGGTTCAATCATGCCAATCATGTCGATTCCCCATATAGAAAAAGGCCATGGAGAAGAAAGAACTTTGAGATGCGTTGGCGGTACAGGAATTTTGTCTGCGTATATCTGACACTTGTGACACCTCCTCATGTACTTGTTGCAATCAGATTCCATTGTCAGCCAATAATATCCTACTCTCAGAATTTTTCTTGCCATTGTGTGTCCATTGGCATGAGTGCCAAAGGATCCTTCATGAATCTCTTTTATTAACATGTTTACTTCTTGTTTGTCTACACATCTGAGCAAAACCATGTCTAAGTTTCTCTTATAGAGTGTATCACTATTCAGGAAGAAATTTCCAGTCAGTCTTCTGAGTGTCTTCCTATC
Organism: Lathyrus tuberosus; assembly: GCA_022829125.1. Classification (NCBI taxonomy): domain Eukaryota; kingdom Viridiplantae; phylum Streptophyta; class Magnoliopsida; order Fabales; family Fabaceae; genus Lathyrus; species Lathyrus tuberosus. The sequence continues at coordinate 12,161,227 of JALAZF010000034.1, forward strand.
TTTTCTTGATGCCCCAGGTGGGTACTCTTATTTTTTAAGAAAGCATTTTATATCATGATACCATGGTTTGTCATCCATGATTGCTTCAATCGTGAAGATGTAAGCGGTCCTTTTAAGGCACATTATGTCAATCTTGGGTACGTCGTTCCATTGACTCACACTAATCATGGAGGACAGGGTGGCTAATGCATCAGCCATGTGATTTTCTTCACAAGGGTTATGAATCTTGAGATGTAATTGAGACGTCCTAAAAATCCTTTGACCTATTTTTCAGTCATCGATGAAGGCATTTCTTAAATGGCCTTGACCTTGTCGGGATCAACCTCAATTCCTTTTTGGCTGACGATGAACCCTAAGAGTTTTCTTGAACGAACACCGAATGTAAATTTGTTAGGATTCAAGCGGAGTTTTTATTTTCTCAGACGCTCGAATAACTTCGATAGGTGTTCCACATGTTCTTCTTTTGTTTTAGATTTTGCAATCATGTCATCAATGTACACTTCAATCTCTTTGTGCATCATGTCATGAAACAAAGTTGTCACGGCCCTTTGATAGGTTTACTCTGCGTTCTTTAAACCGAACGACATTACCTTGTAACAAAAGGTGCCCCATGGGGTGATGAATGAAGTTTTCTCCATATCTTCTGGCGCCATTTTGATTTGATTATAGCCCAAGAATCCATCCATGAAGGAGAAGGCCTTGAATTTTGTTGTGCTATCTACCAGCATGTCAATGTGTGGCAGGGGGAAGTCATCCTTTGGACTTGCTTGGTTCAAATCCCTATAGTCTACACACATTCTGACTTTTCCGTCCTTCTTTGGAACTGGCACTATGTTAGCTAGCCATTGAGGATATTCTGAGGTGGCAAGGAAACATGCATCGATCTGCTTCTGCACTTCCTCCTTAATTTTGATGGCCATATCTGGATGAGTCCTTCTCAGTCTTTGTTTTACTGGAGGACATTCTGGTTTCAGTGGTAAGTGATGTTCCGCGATGCTGGTATCCAACCCTGGCATGTCCTGGTAGGACCAAGCAAATACATCTGGAAACTCTTTGAGAAGTTTTATCAAGCCTTCTCTGACAGTTAGACTGAGTATTGCTCCAATCTTAACTTCTTTCCTTTCTTATTTTGAACTTAAATTGACTGTTTCCAATGGCTCTTTATGAGGCTCAATAGACTTTTTCTTTTGTCTGAGTAGTCGGGAGATCTTTTCTGGAATTTCTTCGTCCTCTTCTTCTTCAGCCTCAAATACCGGGAATTCAAAGTTGGGAGAAGGCATTGGATCGTATGTTTCAATGGGGTTTAAAATAAGCAATCTGCATGACGTGATGATTCCTTTTTTAGAAAAGACAGAGAGAATGCAAGAGTATGTGCAGTGTATTTTCTGAAAACGCTTGTTTTTATTTTGGGATGTTTTTTAGGATTACCATTTTCTGAAACACGAAAAGTGAAAATAGCAATAAAATGCAGGAATTCAGAATGACATTATTTATTCATGATTTGTCGATTCTTGAGACACAACCCTATAAAACAAAACTCTGTCGCTTTGGGCGAAGCGAAGAGGGACATTTATAGAAAAGTAAACCCTATAAAACATCCATTTCACCCAGGCAAAGTGAAAGGTTAAAACAAAGATCGTAATTACTTTGACTTATGAACAACTTTTGGGACATCGACTGCAACCCAATGGCGACGAACTCCTTTGTGAATCACAAAGCCCGGTACTTTCCTTCTTGGTTTGTCTTCAGAAATGACACTGATTTCTGGCGGAGTAGGATCATTGGAGTCTTCTTCCTATGCAGAGTTATCATAAGAGGATTCTTTTGTTGCATCTTCCATAGTGTTTTCACTCTCAAGAGGATCTCCCCATCCAGTTAGGTGGATGTCCTTGTATCTTATGCGAAAGCTTTCGGGAGCAGTGTATTTGACTAGAAAGTCGTACTTACCGCTTGGCTGTCCCAAGGTATCCCAGGTTTCTATGGGAATAGATGATTCATCTTCCTCAATGACGTTGACCTCAGGAAATGCATAGTTAATGAATTATTGTCCTGCAATCTTTGCAAATTCATCACCATGGTGTCAGACATTTTCGGAATGTTCTGAGTAAGGATTTCATGACTCTGTGGGAACATGGGTATTCTTTTCAATATTACTCAGCTGATAGGCATTGTCCAACTAACTCTTTTTCGCCAAGTCTTCCGTGTATGGCTTCCAGATAGGCAAGTCATCCAGGGTATCATAATAATCGTAGTCAAAGTTTTCTTTCATCATATTGTCTTCCTCTAATGAGTTGGGTGGAGCACGGCATCCTTCGAGATCACAATCTCCATAGATCATTCTGACGTCTGATCTTGGTATATATCTTGGGCTCTGCTTTGGAGAGCAGAATGGCATGTACGTTTCTCCCTGAGATATATAACCCTCATCATTGAGATAAGACTTCCACTCCTCTTCTATATCAGAAGAGTTATTCTCCTTAATGGTGTGTACTTCTTGAGATACTGGGTGGAGGAAGCCACCGCTATGGAAGAAATCCTGAAAAAGACGAAAACTTTCGTCCTTCTTCATAGTCTGGGTACAGGTTGGGGAGAAACCAATACCTTTTCTTGTCTTGTTATTAGTAGGAATTACAATCTATCCCCATCCTTTTATGTCACTATTCCCCATTACTTTGAGAGCGTCCTTGTATGAGGAAATCGATGTTCCTATTTCTTGGTGATTCTCATTGCTCACCGAGAGTGCTTGAAATTGAGTTCCAACGACCTCCTTTGGTTCTACATAGGAGAATTATGATAAGTTGCTTACGATTAAAGTTTGCTCTCCGCATACTGTGACTAATTTGTCGTTCTTGACAAACTTTAGCTTCTGGTGAAGTGTCGAAGTAACTGCCATAGCTTCGTGTATCCAAGGTCTTCCTAATAAACAACTGTATGCTACTCGGATGTCCATGACCTGGAAAGTGACTTGGAAAGTGTGAGGACCGATGGTTATGGGAAGATCAACTTCGCCGATAACTATTTTTCTGGATCCGTCAAAGGCTTCGACGATGATCTCGCTGCCTCTCATTGGAGTTCCTTGAAAATAAAGTCGAACTAGAGTTGACCTTGGCATGACGTTTAAGGATGAACCCGTGTCTACCAGTATGCTGGATAAAGCATCACCCTAGAAATTGACTGTAATATTGAGAGACATATTATAGTTCTTGCCTTCCTCTGGAAGTTCTTCATCACTGAATCCCAAGTTGTTGTAGGAAATGATGTTGGAGATGATGCTGTCAAATTGTCCTACTGTCAAATATTGTTCCACAAAGGCTTGTTCTAAGACTCTCATGTAGAGCTTCTTTGTGAGCTTCTGAACTAAGTGTTGATTACAAAATAGGGCAAGCAGCAAAAATATTTATTTTCGAAAAGAATTCCCTTCGGGATTTATGTCGTGTCTACAGAGATCGGTTCGAGGGAAAGAATGTCGTTCGACAATCTCACGCGTTTATGAGTTTGGATTAAACTGGTTTAAAGGTAAATGCGAGAAAGTAAATAAGAACATAAAAAGTATACATTCTTCGGAGAAAAGAAACTTATCAAGTATACATATAATCCACTCGTCACAAACATAAATTTATCGATCATTTTCACTATACTCCAATACTCGTCAAAATCATCCAGTATCGCTCACAACAGTATCCATCTCTGGCACACTGAGTTGAGAAAGCAACCGTATTACTCTCTTCGTCACTCTCCCGCATGAAGCCTCGAAACACGGAAGGCATTAAGTTCCGACACCATAAAGATTATCATCTAAATCTATCTCTAGCATCTAGACAATAGATATCCATCCCTAATCAAGATTTGTGATGTTTATCTCTAACACAACACAAATCCAAACATAAATGCAAAAAGATCAAGGAAGACATCGATAATGATTTGTAAAGCAAGCTTTTATACAATATTCTGATCGACAAAGATACATGAGTTCAGAGTAACTACACAAACACCCAACACAAAAGAAATTACAAAAAGAGAGAAAGAGAGATAAACCAAAACCTCCCGGTTGTCAACCCGATTGATGAAGATCGAAATTCGAATCATCAAGATGCAAAATCCATGTGTTGTTATCAAGTTCTCTCATCAAAGAATGAGGTTGATGAAGTTGGGAGACCAAAAATCACTCCCAAACATCATAATCTAACAAAAATGAAGTAAAATAAATTAAATACAAAATTCTGGTTCAGACAAATTTGCCCGGCGGATTCCCCTTTTTCTCTCACACCAGCTGCGCAATAAAATAGCCTGGCAAAAATATCTACATTCGCCCGGCGAAAGGAAAATTCGCCCGGCAAAAGTCTCAAAACTCGCCTGGCGAACAAGACGCGAGCACAAGACAACAACTACTGGAATTTCCAACTTTTCTCACGCCACAGCCTCGCTGCAGCCTCGCCCGGCGAAATTCTCAAACTCGTCCGGCGAAAGGAAAATTTGGCTGGCGAATTTGACAGAACAACATTTTTCTGCTGCACTTCTTTATTTGTTGTCTTCTGTTTATTGATCCAATTGGCACATCTTGGAGCTTTTATTCCTCATTGCTCCAACAATACTTAATTACCTATAAAATGAATGGAAAACTATTACTCATTACATAATTGAATTAAAAGCACAAGTATACACTAACTAATGTATTTGTACACAAAATTGGAGAATTATTCACTGAAATTACACTAAAACTCGATAAGTGTCACAAAACTATATACACAAAAACACTACAAAATGACACTTATCAAACTCTCCCCAACTTAAACTTGTTTGTCCTCAAACAAGAATCAACTAACTCAAGGAAACAAATGCAAAAACCCAAGAATCACGAATCAATAGGTTTTGAAAAATGGAAACAAATGTATGGTTCAAATGAAAAACGGTACATACAAAGTAAATACTTAACACTACACTACAACGGTAACATAGTCACGAAACAAATGCAAAATACAAAAATTCATGCCCAACATTCTAAATCAACATAAGTTCAAATGTGAATCACACCTAGCAAAAACAATCATCGGTAGATGAAAAACACAAAATGAGGTACTTTCACTCACACAACAATCTTGCAAACAAAAGACTAAATTACGCATCCATCCAAAAATTCACATTGAACATACAAAGGCAAGAATCACAAGGACTTTTCAAGGTTGTAATGTGGTCGGGTAAACAAACAATGGGCAATTTTTAAAGGTAATTGAAACAAAAACTTTCCTAAACCTAAGGGAGTGATCAACTCACAAAGACTCAAACACAAAATTCCAATCAACTTCTTCCAAAATCCCAAGTGTTACACAAAACACAATACTTATTTAGCACAATTATTTGAACTCTTTTTGTTTTCTTTCTCAAGGATTTTCTTTTTCTTTCTTTTTTTCTTTTCTATTTCTTTGTCATGTTTTTCTCTTTTTTCTTTTCTTTTTCTTTCCTCATAGAATCCAACCAATGAGTATACAACCATTCTCTTCCCAACTTGAATTCAACCACATCATCATGTGAATACTCCCTACTTTCTAAGGCAAGGCAAAAATTCATACAACAACACAAAGTTGAGGGTCCAAGAAAAAACAAATTCCATTCAAAAATAAGTGAACTAAATACTCATAGACAAGCATTAAGTTCAAATAAAACATGGATCAAAAGCTCAAAGGGGTTACAAATGATCACACACTCACAAGGTGAATAGACTATTTGGCTAGGTAGTTGTGCTCAAAGTGAAACAAAATACCTTGATCCTTTTCATGCTTTCATACAATCAACACAAACAAAAGATTCAACATAATAAAATCCAGTTAAAACAAGAAAGTTGGAACTCCGCGCATATATGAACAATAGAAGGCTACCACACAAAAAGGGTGGGAACTAAAGTGATTCACAACAAGAACAAGTATACAAAAGAATGAATGGCATGGAAGTTTTTAAAAAGCCTAAGTATCATGAATATGCTAAAGTCTAGAAAGCGATAAACACATACCTTGGATGTGCACAAAACTTAACAATATCATTACCATACATCCGCAAGTTGAAACGAACAAACTTGGAACATCACCAAAACTTCCTCAAGCTACTCAAAACAAGCTCATTGACAAACACAAAAACTATTAATATACACAAACTAAAAAACCAGCAAAAATTCATTAAACAAGTTGTAAAGTGAAGATTTGAGAATTTTACGAAAAATCTGAGTACAACTTGTTTAATGAATACTCACCACACTACCTAAACTAAACAACAACAAAAGAAAAGAATACACCATGCTTGTTTTACGTCGTAAGCTCGACGCCTTTACAATGCTTAGCTAGTAACTTCCTTCCTTCATGCCATAGTGATGCCTCACCGCGCAAACCAAAAGTAAGTGTCCTAACCAAACACTTAAACAAACGTTACGGGAACAAAATGTATACAACACTTGAACAAACATAATGGAAACAGACAATATATACGATATATGCAAAACTTAAAAACAAAAAAAACTATCGCAATGTGATTCAATATCAAAACCAATCCCCGGCAACGACGCCATTTTGTTGATTGCAGAATAGGGCAAGCAGCAAAAATATTTATTTCTGGAAAGAATTCCCTCCGGGATTTATGTCGTGTCCACAGAGATCGGTTGGAGGGAAACAATGTCGTTCGGCAATCTCTCACGTTTATGAGTTTGGATTAAATTGGTTTAAAGGTAAATGCGGAAAAGTAAATAAGAACATAAAAAGTATACATTCTTCGGAGAAAAGAAACTTATCAAGCATACATATAATCCACTCGTCACAAACATAAATTTATCGATCATTTTCACTATAATCCAATACTCGTCAAAATCATCCAGTATCACTCACAACAGTGTCCATCTCTGGCACACTGAGTTGAGAAAGCAAATGTATCACTCTCTTCGTCACTCTCGCGCACGAAGCCTCGAAACACGGAAGGCATTAAGTTCCGACACCATAAAGATTATCATCTAAATCTATCTCTAGCATCTAGACAATAGATATTCATCCCTAATCAAGATTTGTGATGTTTATCTCTAACACAACACAAATCCAAACATAAATGCAAAAAGATCAAGGAAGACATCGATAATGATTTGTAAAGCAAGCTTTTATACAATATTATGATCAACAAAGATACATGAGTTCAGAGTAACTATACAAACACCCAACACAAAAGAAATTATAAAAAGAGAGAAAGAGAGATAAATCAAAACCTCCCGGTTGTCAACCCGATTGATGAAGATCCAAATCCGAATCATCAAGATGCAAAATCCATGTGTTGTTATCAAGTTCTCTCATCAAAGAATGAGGTTGATGAAGTTGGTAGACCAAAAATCACTCCCAAACATCATAACCTAACAAAAATGAAGTAAAATGAATTAAATACAAAATTCTAGTTCAGACAAATTCGCCCGACGAAATGAAAATTCGCCCGGCGGATTCCCCTTTTTCTATCACACCAACTGCACAATAAAACAGCCTGGCAAAAATATCTACATTCGCCCGGCGAAAGGAAAATTTGCTCGGCGAAAGTCTCAAAACTCGCCTGACGAACAAGACGCGAGCACAAGATAGCAGCTACTGGAATTTCCAACTTTTCTCACGCCACAGTCTCGCCCGGCGAAATTCTCAAACTCGCCCGACGAAAGGAAATTTTACCTACCGAATTTGACAGAACAGCATTTTTCTACTGCACTTCTTTATTTGCTTTCTTCCATTTATTGATCCAATTGGCACATCTTGGAGCTTTTATTCCTCATTGCTCCAACAATACTTAATTACCTATAAAATGAATGAAAAACTATTACTCATTACATAATTGAATTAAAAGCACAAGTTTACACTAACTATGTATTTATACACAAAATTGGAGAATTATTCACTGAAATTACACTAAAACTCGATAAGTGTCACAAAACTATATACACAAAAACACTACAAAATGACACTTATCATAGAGATTCGAGACAGAGTTTGCAACAATTGATCTACAATGTTGTACTCGCTTTTTTGAATGAGCTTTATCATCTCATCGTTGTTCTTTACAGGTTTCGCATTGCTGGATTGACCAACTTGTTGGTTAGGAACTTTGATTAGAGGTTCCTTTTCTTTGGTAGGCTCTCCAAGTCCTCTGTTGAAGATTCGACCTCTCCGGGTAACTCAACTGATGTCGGCAATGTTCACAACGGAGGGTAATGGAGTTTCTTTTCCATTTTCTATGGTTGTTGCACCGTACTTGTATGGGATAACCTTTTCTGATTTGTACAGTATTGGACCTAGCAAGTAGAAGACCACAGGGGCTTTTTGGTCCTTTTGACCGTCGTAGGCCACCTCAATCAGCTCTAAGTTTGGAATTCTTCTACTGCCAAGAGAGACTTTCGACTCATCGAGCAGAGGAATTACGGCACAAACACCTTGGTTATTCCATGATTGGAGATTATGACAGTGTTTTTGTTTTGAAAAGGGATGTAATCTTGCATCATGTTGATTGATTCAGAATTCGAAAATGGTTGAATCTTTTTTCGGTTTAACTGATGTTGGAGGGCTTCTCGCACTAGATAACATCGTTGGTTATTTTTCGAGCATACTCCACAGCATTCATAATTGTGAGGTGGTACCCGACCATATCCACTTTGTATGCAGTGCATCCTTACTAGATCTGTTTCCATTGAGCGGACATCATGACTTTCGTGTCTACCAGGATTCCCATCAGTCATGCTAACTTGTTGTGTGTCTTCATCCAGGTAGATTGGAAGCCACTAGTGGTCCAACAGATATTGAAGAGTTCTTTGCACAAACGCGCACTCTTGGCCGTTTTCGTAGCATTCTTTATAGTCTTGATAATCATGTGAGGCCAGAAAACCAAGTTTGGCCTGCTTAGCATGTAATTCCACTAGACTGGTATTCATTAAGCGGATGTCAAAGATCTGAACCATATTGACTTAATGATCACTTCTTTCATGGTAGTCTTGGATCCATTTGAGATCCATTTGATGTTGGAGGGCCTCTTGTACAAAAAAGCATCCCTAATTGTCTTTTGAGCAGATTGGACAGGCGCTGTAATCGTGCCGTGGCAAATTGTAATACTGATTTTGCCTTTAATGAATTTCCACTAAATTGATGTTCATTGCATGAATGTCGTGATTCTGAAACATGTTTGGATATGCATGGCCATGTTTACTTCATAAATCTTGTGATCCTGAATCCAACCCAGATCCATTTATTCTTGTAGAGCTGCTTGTACTATGGCACACCCTTGATTGTTCTTGGAGCAGATATCACACTGATGATAGTTGTGAGATGGCACTTGGTCGTATCTGCTCTGTGTACAATGCATCTTTACCAGGTTGGTTCCCAGTAAGTGTACATTGTGAATTTGATAACGGTTGACAGGCTCTACCTCTATCAAATTCACTGTAGTCTTCTCATGTTGCGATAACGGGTTCGCCTGAACATTTGGATTAGTATCTTTGAAAGATAAAACCCCATTCCTGACGAGCTTTTGTACATCAGAATTGAAGCTGAGACAATTCTCAATGTTATGTCCCGATCCTCCTTGATGGTAAGGGCAAGTTTGATCTACTTTGAAACAAAAAGGTGGATTTTCTGATACTGTCAGAGGAGTCCTAGTTTGAACGTGCCCCTTGGCTAGAAGAAGTGGAAATAATTCTGCGTACGACATCGGTATAGGGTCGAACCCTTATGGCAGTGTAGTTCGATTTTTGTTATTGTACTAAGGGCGAGCTGTTGCGGTGAGAATCGGATACCAAGCTATTAATTAACTTGAATCACAAATCATGAAGTTCACCACCGAGCTTTGATTTATCCAAAGGAAAGGGTAAAGAACGAAAACCCTAATAAGAGAATCTAGGTTCGGGGGTTGTTTATACTAAGGGAAGGTATTAGCACCCTAAGTATCTGTAGTACTCTAAGGGAACCTCTTGTTAGTATTTGTGTTATGCTAAAGTTTTCTTGCTAAGGGAAGTGTGCTAAGGTAAAGAAAGACCTAGGGGTATATACACTAAATATGCTCGCCAAGACATCGCATCTCGTGCCTACGTATCCTGACGGGAATGGAATCAGAGCATTCGTAGTTCCCCTCAATGGGGGTAAAAGAACTCTTGACAGTGGTCAAGGTTCAAAGGGAAAGTAGGGTCTGACAACAAGACACCTACGTGGAGTGCGGCGACTCCAAACCTAAGGCTAGGCAAAAAAAGGGAAGGCAAGTCTCGATCGCGCGGCGGCGTGAGATAAGGGAATGAGGGACAAGGCTATCCTAAATGACATGACAATCAACTATAGGGTCCTTTCCTTTGGAATAAGGTAAACAGATAAATTATAAAAGAATAGGCATCACAGATTAGGTATTAATCACAGTCAAAAGAATTAATCTCAAAAATGAATATCAGGAATTAGTTAAAGTGGAAGATGCAAAATGTCAAGATTAAATTAAAAATAAAATCTAATTAGACAAAATTACAAAATAAACCACATTCTAATTAAAGCTAATTAAACTATTAAACTAATTAGATTAAAAAACTAAATGATTAAATTCTAATTAACTTAAAATTTTAATTAAACAAAATTTCTAATTTAAAACTTAAAACTAAATCTAAAGCTAAAACTATTTAGTTAAAAGAATAATTAAAAAAACTAATTAAAACTAAAACTAAATAATTTCTAACTAATTCTAATTACAAAATTAATTACTAAGACTAATCCTAATTAAAAACTAAATTAGCTAAAAAACTACTAAGACAAGGTATGGTATCACCATATGTATGGGGTGTGGATTAGGTTAGTCAAAACAAAGCCCAAAAGGAGAAACCTCACAAGGGGGCGGGTCATCATTATTCCATTTCACACATTGAAACCTAAAGAAATGGGAAAGAAGGCACGGTTGTTGACAAACAAGGTGGAACACAGAGTTCCTCACTCTTGGAAAGAAACGTGTTTCAGAATACCATACCTCTCGTACTTTATTGTCTCCTCCTCACAACAAGGTCGTGTTTCTCTACTCAAAATGATAGTGGATTCTCTCATAAATCTCCATCGCGATCGCCCTTTTTAATCGGTTCCAACCTTTCAAATTCCAGATCAACGGTCTTCTATTGTTCACTTGCGTTTTTTACTCGCGGCAATTCTCTCTCGATCTCTTCTCTCTCATTTATGGCGATGGAAATGTGGTGTGTAGTGGTTTTGAACAGAGATAATGGTGGATTTTGACAGTTTCTGGTTGGAAAGGAGAATGGTTATAGAGGCGCGAGATTGGAGATGTTGTTGATGAGGTCGCAATGATGAGTTGAATTGGTTGTTGAAGGTTGAAGGGGGCTTTAGTCGGAACAGCCGAAAGTGATTATGTTGTTGTGGTTGGATGTATGTGTGAAAGGTTGAAGGTGCAATAAGTTGTTAACATTGGTTCGTTACAGAGCTTTGAGGGATGGCGGTGATGGTTTCGCAGACTGTTGGTGTCACATAATTTTGTGGTTATTCTTGAGGGGTTTTTGTGAAAGGGTTGATGTAGTCATGTTTGGTCTGTATGGAGAAAGAGATAATGTGGTTCTGTTTCAATACATGAAGTGTTATGGAGTTCTTCTGAAAACGAAAAAAAATGGTTGTCCAAGTATGTGAGAGAGAAGGAGTTAATGTTATGAGTAAGAATGGTAATAAGGTATGGGATGAAGTTTTTGTTTTCCACTCATGAAAAATGAAAGTAAAGGGCTACTGCGTGTGTTTTTTTCAAGAACAAAGTGTTGTTTTTTATGTGAGTCTCTATGAAGTTTGTGATTTTGTAATGAGAAGATGGTTGGATCGGAAGCTGGACGAGTTTTGGTGTTATGCCCTTTATTCGATTTTTTTCTCCTCCCTTTAATTTCCACCGATTTTGGGATATCCTCTGTTGTTTTTGAATTGGTGTCCCTTGATGCACAAGTTTTCATGTTTCTTTTATGCAGGTTGTAAGCTTGTGAAAGTATGGTGATGTTGCAGCTTGGTTCTGATGCTGCAGTTGTTTGTTTTGGTGAAAAACTTGGAGGGTAGTGGCATGGCGTTTGGGTATGCAAGTTGTATCAGAGTACTCTGGTGCACATGGCTGGAAAAATATCAGGTTATGGCAAGTTGGTGTATTGACTTTTCCTGGATATGGCAAAATTTGGTTTTCGTGTATGGTCAAGATAGGTGTGAAGCAATTTGTCCTCTTTATGAGCATGGTAGCAGACAGTCCTCTGATGCAAGTGAAAGGAAAGGGTTTTGTATGGATGTGGGCATGGTTTAACGTCTCTTCTCTCTTTTTGACTTTTTGGGCTTAATAAAAAAAATGGTAATAACAATCATAATACTAATAAAAACAACACTAAGGATAACAATAATAATATATAATACATAAATAATAAAAAGAAGAAAATAGTGATAATAATAATAATAATAATAATAATAATAATAATAATAACAAAAAATGGTAAAAATAATAATAATAAAAATAAAAATAACTAACTTAAAATAAAATGTGTTATAAAAAAGAAATAATTTTAAATTAAATAGGTGGTTTAAAAGTAATAAAAAAACACAATTCTAGATTAAAAGAGAAAAATTCTAAAAATCATAAAACAATTGAATAAATAAAAAAAAGGTGACAGAAATTAAACAAAATGCACAACGATGATGACCACGAGACTGGAAAATTGCAAACATAGCCGACAAACAATGATATGCAAAATATCAGAGTATCTGAGGGTAAAATTTGGGGTAGAACAGTTGCCCCTATTTAAATATCTTTACCGGATGACATGAGTGATGATAAACCTCATGAAATCATGGTGAAAGGTATTTAAATATAGATAACCGGAAATTTTGCCCTTAGATGCACTGACATGCAACGCTATGGACGAAAATGCTAACATGCAATGAACTCTAATATGATGGAAATGATAGAATGGCAAATGCAAAATGAAAACGGAGACGAAAGCAGACGGGGACAAAGTCCACACAATGAGCAATCACTCATTGGGGATGACAACAACACTGGGGAAATCTAAAGTGAACTGGGGAATAACCTAAGGTGATGAAGCAACTGGTTCAGGCGTGACCGGCTGACACTTTAGAAAGAAAAGATAACACAAGATCCTCAATGGAAGTAGCACCAGAAAAACGGTATCCACTGGGGAATCAAAAGTCACCATCCATGAATGGAAATGGATGGAAAAGAGTCACGACATTCAGAAGATCATTGAATGAGGCGAGGAGAAAAACTGGGAAATATATGAGACAAGCAAACATCAAAGGTATTCAGAAAAGCATTAAATAAACTTTGGGAAACGAACTGACAACAGAGACATTCAGAAGAGCATTGAATGAACTCCGGGAAGCAAATAAGAGATATTCGGAAAAGCATCGAATAAACTCCAGCACACATCCAGAAAAGCCTTGGATGGAGAATGGAAACAGACTTGAAAACTTTCAGCAGCCGTTAACCAAAGTCAGAAAAGAATTGAAGACATCTAGAAGAGCACTAGATGAAAACAAGAATTATGTAGATACATCCGAAACATTTAAAAGAGCATTAAATGTACGGGAAAAGTGTTTTGTAGACATATCTGGAAAAGCATCAGATAAGCAACATTATATCTGGAAGAACATCAGATAAACAAGGTCATATCTAAAAGAGCATCAGATAGACACAAAAGGAGCTCTGGAAAAACATCAGGAGCAAAAGACTCAATCTAGAAGAACATCAGAAAGAGAAGGACACATCCGGAAAAGCATCAGATGGAAAAGGCAATGTCATTCCGGAAAAGCTTCAGAATAAACAAAGCGAAATATCTGGAAAAACATCAGATAGGTTCTGGAAAAACATCAGAACAAAAGACTCAATCTGAAAAAATATCAGAAAGAGAGACACATCCGGAATAGCATCAGATAAACAAGGTCGTATCCGGAAGAGCATCAGATAGACACAAAAAAATGCTCTGGAAAAACATCAGGAGCAAAAGACTCAATCTAGAAGAACGTCAGAAAGAGAAAGGCGCATTCGGAAAAGCATCAGATGATGAAAGCAATGTCATTCCGGAAAAGCATCAGAATAAACAAAGTGATTATCTGGAAAAACATCAGATAAGTTCTGGAAGAACATCAGAACAAAAGACTCAATCTGAAAAAAAACATCAGAAAGAGAGACACATCCGGAAAAACATCAGATGGTAAAAAGCAATGAAATTCCGGAAAAGCATCAGAATAAACAAAGCGATATTTGGGAAAACATCAGATAAGTTCTGGAAGAACATCAGAACAAAAGACTCAATCTGGAAAAAAAAATCAGAAAGAGAGACACATTCGGAAAAGCATCAGATGGTAAAAAGCAATGAAATTCTGGAAAAGCATCAGAATAAACAAAGCGATATCTGGGAAAACATCAGATAAGTTCTGGAAGAACATCAGAACAAAAGACTCAATCTGAAGAAAAAACATCAGAAAGAGAGACACATCCGAAAAAGCATCAGATGGTAAAAAGCAATGAAATTCCAGAAAAGCATCAGAATAAACAAAGCGATATCTGGAAAAACATCATATAAGTTCTGGAAGAACATCAGAACAAAAGACTCAATCTGAAAAACATCAGAAAAAGAGACACATCCGGAAAAACATCAGATGAAAAAGGCAATGTCATTCCGGAAAAGCATCAGAATCACAAAGGGGTATCTGGGAAAACATCAGATAATACAAAGAGAGAGTTCTGGGAAAACGTCAGAACAGAAGACTCGATCCGGTAAAACATCAGAGGAGACAAATATATATGACATCCAAGAATGGTATTAGATAAAAGACAGGCGAAGACATCCAAGAATAGCATTGGATACAAAAGAGGACCGACATATCTGTTTGGTAGGTGCCACGTAAGTTGAACTTTGACCAGAAGGTGAGACGCGGATAACGACACGACCTCGGGAGAAATGCAAATGAGGATGAAACACTCATGATATGCATATGTATATGAATTATGCAGATGATATATGATCAAATGTGAATGCAGATGTCGACGACATGGCTCGACTCTCTGGGAAGACAAGACTGGAAGACTGATTCCTCTACACGGAGATCATTGTCATTCTGCTTGGGGACTAGAGATGCTACTGCTAAACACACATCTACCACACTGGTTAACTGTATCAAGTTGATCCTTGTAGGAAGGATGAAGAGCTGGTTGGGAATTCTTCAAGTAACTGCCCCAGATTAGCTGACTGTTGTAGATGAACTGATCATTGCTTCAGTTTGTGTGAGTCTGGAAATGACCGTTTCATGGTGCTCCTGGAAAGCTTGCCCCGGTCTGAGTCTTGAAAGATGATTGTTTTACTGTACACTGGGAAAGCTTGCCCCAGTATGAGTCTTGCAAAATCTTCTGTATAAACCAATTCTGAGAAGTCGCCATTAAACCAAAAATCTTGAACTGATTCTCAACAGGATATGGAAGGAACTTGCCCCTGATTGGATCACCGACCAAGTTTCTTAATTGTTTGAAAATTCCTTAAGAAGAAAGCTAGTTTGCAAACAAAAGTATTTGTATAAACATGGTAAATGGAAAGTTCATGCAACTTTTGAAATCAAAATCATTTTGAAAGAGGTGCAAAGTATATGAGTCATTAATCAGAACACGGCGGTTCAAGACATTAAAGTGAAAAGTTTAAGCAAAAGGTGTGATGCCAAAACAGATGATCTACAACGATCTTTAGGAGTCAGTTTACGCAACCTTGATGTAGTATGCTTTCAAAATAACCTTGCTTCAATTAGGTCTTTTGAGGGTTATAACATGGCCTGGTTCACGGTTTAAGAAGCAAAGGATAAAAGCTCAAAGTTTATTTGTGCCCACCCAATCTTCGTGATGATCTCCAGTCTTACGCTCAGTTAACTCAAACTATGCACTCAAATTCCCATGAGTTAGGAATTGCACTGATGATGGTTCAAAATTCAATGGACTTGAGATGGCAGTCACTGCTTCTCACAACATTTTGTTGTTTTTTTTGGTGAGGACCTCAGTCAACTCGATTTATCTTTGAGGATTTCGGTAACCTCTTGGATGATTTTTGTTATCCCTAACTTTTGCCTGAACTGTGTCATTTGAGCTTACAGCCAGCAGGATGCCCCAATTTTTGCCTAAGCCTCCTTCATAGGTTTTGACTTAGCGGGCTTTTATTTTTATTTTTTTTAGTGACTGCCTGGCTTAAGGATTACAGTGAACCATCATTAGCGTTTGACTTGAAAGACATCTTCGACACTTGCCTGCTGTGTGCGAAGGAACATTTATGAACTTTGTCGAAAGGCGTCTTGAATGCTACTCTTGTATTTGAATGCACAATCAAGTTAACTGAGAACTACCCTGCCCCAGGTTAAGATTGCGGATTTTTATTTGTAAAGAAAAAAACTCCTACTTCTAGGCTCGAAGGGGTTAAAGAGGGGTTAACTTCCTTATTTCTCCAGTATTTAGGAGTTGAAACAATGCCTTACATCGTCAGAAAAGTTTTGATATGAAAGTATACCAACAGCAGTTATGGGTATAACGTTTTCATCATCCTCCCTCCAATCTTTGCATAATCAAGAAGAAAGTGAAAAAGATAAAGTATTTTGCAAAAGAAAGCATAAAGATGTAAATAGTAAACACAAATGAATTGAATCAAAAAGTTGCAAATGCTCATTTCATTAATTGTGAAAGTACAAACATAATTTGAAAGCAAACAACCATTACAAAATAAAGAAAGTACAAACAACAAGAAACAAAGGCCTAGTGACTAATCAACACAAGGATGAGCTGTCCTGTCTAAAACACTGGCTTTTAGGAGGATAACATGCTGAAGTCGACTGAAGCTTCACTTGGCGTGCCCTGGCAGAGGGTTGTTCTGAACGTTAGGGTTGTCTTTGAAGGAGAGGATTTTGTTTCTCATCAGTTATTGTACTCTAGCCTTCAACGTAAAGCAACCTTCCAAATTATGGCCTACACCACCTTGATGGTATTCACAATGAAGATCAGCCTTATAGCCGGCTGGAAGAGGATTTGTAGGAGGTGGCATAGGCCTTGTGGTAATTAAACCTTGCTCAAACAGGCAGGGATACAGTTCAGTGTACTTCATTGGAATTGGATCAAATTGATTCCTATTACGGTAGTGATTCTGTCCAACCACCGGACGTTGGGGAGCTTGAGCTGGTCGTGGAGCAGCAACCACGGGAGTAATGGCAGCAATAGTAGGGTGAACAACATACTGAGGTTAAGAACGAGGCCTTCTCACTTCAACCATTATAGCATTAGTCTGATCTTCCTTCTTTTTCTGAAAGTTCCCATAAGATTTCTTCATAACATTAGAAGATTTAACAACCTTGGACACTTTTCCATTCTTAAGCCCTTCCTCGAGTCTTTGTCCAATAGTAACCAAATCAGTGAAGTTGAAGGAAACACTTCCAATCATCTTCTCCCAATAGAATAGGGACAAGGTATCCATGAACATTCCGGTTAATTCCTTTTCGGCCAAGGGAGGTTCAACTTGGGAAGCCAACTCCCTCCTGCACTGAGCATACTCCTTAAAAGATTCCTTCTCATGTTGAGTCATGTTTTACAGTTGACGGCGATCAGGAGCCATGTCGAGGTTATACTTGTACTGCTTCATGAAGGCATTTGTGAGGTCTTGGAAGCAGTGGATAGAGTTTTGCTCGAGACCCATATACCATTTGAGTGATGCTCTACTCAAGTTGTCTTGAAAATAATGGATAAGAAGTTTTTGATTTTTGGCATGAGCAGTCATCTTGCGAAGATACATGACCAAATGAGCTGTTGGGCAAGAGTGGCCCTTATACTTCACAAATTTTGGAGTTATGAACTTAGGAGGTATAACAAGGTCAGATACTAAACACATGTTGTCTGCATCCATCTTAAAGAAATCAGTACCCTCAACGGCCTTGAGTCTCTTCTCTATGCTCTGAAACTGCTCTCAGATAACTTCAGGCTCAACAAAGTCTTCAGGCTCTTCACCCTGAGCACTGGCAGCATTGTACTCATAGAGGGGATTCTTGAAAGAAGCTCGAACAGTCTGTGGAATAGCATGGACCACAGGTCTGGGCTCGGTGAAAACAGGAGCTTGAAAGGCAGGCATAGCAGTCCGACCAACCATAGCAGTAGATGCAATCAGTGGAGAGTAGTTGCGTGGCAAACCGAACTCAGGCCAAGTTGAAGGTGGCATCTGAACAGGTGGAGGATCAGTGCTTGAAACTTCCTGGATGACAGTCCTTTGGGGCTGCTCTCCCCTAGCAATCAAAACTTGAATCATCTCAGTGAGTTTGGTCACGCTTGACTTGAGGTCGTCGATCTCCATTCGGACCTCAGCATTGTGTACCTCTTGCTCTGACATCTTTCGTCTGTAGTTAGCTCTAGTCCGGTATCGGTGTCGAGGAATCAACTTGACGGATCACAGACAAACTCTGGAGTATAGAGATAGCTAGAGATGAGTAACTGGATAGATAGACGTATGCAATGAGTCATGCGAAGATGCAAATGAAATGCAATGTAAACAAGATGCAAAACACATGCAGCAGGATCAAGGGTTCAAGATCACAGCATGGAGTCTGGGTAAGGAACTAACCACGGAGTGTGTACTAGGGTTACTGTATCCGTAAAACAGGGTTCTAAGAAGTTCCCAGAGTCGACAATCCATCTTTCGGATTTTATCGACTTCCCAAATGATTCGGTAATCAATAAAATTCTCAAGAGAATCTCGTCTGGGTGTAGTATCGCGTGACAACCAATTCAGAAATAGACTCCATCATGGTCACCGCACTACATCCTAAAAAGGCTTAAGTGGGGTTTGGTAACTACGGTTCTCAATATCATGGGCTCCTTGGTTGAGAGTAGCACGTCTTCACGAACAAATTCATTCAACATGACTAGACTCTCAAGAGGGCCTCAACTGAGTGATGGTGTCTCAATTCAACTTTTCAGGATTCGACTCCCTCAAAGCCTCCTTGAATACCATTGTCCTATCATAAGTGTACGCTCAAGTCCGGGTATAGGACTTATCTCACCACTCAATAGTAACAACCCTGCATACAGAAAACCTAAGCACAACAGGTATATATACAAATATGAATATGTACAGATATACAAAATATACAAGTATACAAGCAAGCAAACATGTAAATAACACAAATACAAACAAGATAGGCTTAACCCTCTTAGGGGAGATTGTCCCCAGTGAAGTCGCCATTTCTATTGCGGTGAGAATCGGATACCAAGCTATTAGTTAACTTGAATCACAAATCATGAAGTTCACCACCAAGCTTTGATTTATCCAAAGGAATGAGTAAAGAACGGAAACCCTAATAAGAGAATCTAGGTTTAGGGGTTGTTTATACTAAGGGAAGGTATTAGCACCCTAAGTATCCGTAGTACTCTACGGGAACCTCTTGTTAGTATTTGTGTTATGCTAAAGTTTGCTTGCTAAGGGAAGTGTGCTAAGGTAAAGAAAGACCTAGGGGTATATACACTAAATATGCTCGCCAAGACATCGCATCTCGTGCCTACGTATTCTGACGGGAATGGAATCAGAGCATTCGTAGTTCCCCTCAATGGGGGTAAAAGAACTCTTGATAGTGGTCAAGGTTCTAAGGAAAAGTAGGGTCTGACAGCAAGACACCTACGTGGAGTGCGGTGACTCCAAACCTAAGGCTAGGCAAAAAAAGGGAAGCCAAGTCTCGATCGCGCAGCGGCGTGAGATAAGGGAATGAGGGACAAGGCTATCCTAAATGACATGGCAGTCAACTATATGGTCCTTTCCTTTGGAATAAGGTAAACAGATAAATTATAAAAGAATAGGCATCACAGATTAGGTATTAATCACAGTCAAAAGAATTAATCTCAAAAATGAATATCAGGAATTAGTTAAAGTGGAAGATACAAAATGTCAAGATTAAATTAAAAATAAAGTATAATTAGACAAAATTAAAAAATAAACCACATTCTAATTAAAGCTAATTAAACTATTAAACTAATTAGATTAAAAAACTAAATGATTAAATTCTAATTAACTTAAAATTTTAACTAAACAAAATTTCTAATTTAAAACTTAAAACTAAATCTAAAGCTAAAACTATTTAGTTAAAAGAATAATTAAAAAAAACTAATTAAAACTAAAGCTGAATAATTTCTAACTAATTCTAATGACAAAATTAATTACTAAGAGTAATCCTAATTAAAAACTAAATTAGCTAAAAAACTACTAAGACAAGGTATGGTATCAGCATATGTATGGGTGTGGATTAGGTTAGTCAAAACAAAGCCCAAAAAGAGAAACCTCACAAGGGGGCGGGTCATCATTATTCCATTTCACACATTGAAACCTAAAGAAAAGGGAAAGAAGGCACGGTTGCTGACAAACAAGGTGGAACACAGAGTTCCTCACTCTTGGAAAGAAACATGTTTCAGAAAACCATACCTCTCGTACTCTATCGTCTCCTCCTCACAACGAGGTCGTGTTTCTCTGCTCAAAATGATAGTGGATTCTCTCATAAATCTCCCTCGCGATCGCCCTTTTTAATCGGTTCCAACTTTTCAAATTCCAGATCAACGTTTTTCTATTGTTTACTTGCGTTTTTTACTCGCGGCAATTCTCTCTCGATCTCTTCTCTCTCATTTATGGCGATAGAAATGTGGTGTGTAGTGGTTTTGAACAGAGATAATGGTGGATTTTGACAGTTTCTGGTTAGAAAGGATAATGGTTATAGAGGCGCGAGATTGGAGATGTTGTTGACGAGGTCGCAATGATGAGTTGAGTTGGTTGTTGAAGGTTGAAGGGGGCTTTAGTCGGAACAGCCGAAAGTGATTATGTTGTTGTGGTTGGATGTATGTGTGAAAGGTTGAAGGTGCAATAAGTTGTTAACATTGGTCCGTTACAGAGCTTTGAGGGATGGCGGTGATGGTTTCGCAGAGTGTTGGTGTCACATAATTTTGTGGTTATTCTTGAGGGGTTTTTCTGAAAGGGTTCATGGAGTCATGTTTGGTCTGTATGGAGAAAGAGATAATGTGGTTCTGTTTCAATACATGAAGTGTTATGGAGTTCTTCTGAAAACGAAAAAAATGGTTGTCCAAGTATGTGAGAGAGAAGGAGTTAGTGTTATGAGTAAGAAAGGTAATAAGGTATGGGATGAAGTTTTTGTTTTCCACTCATGAAAAATGAAAGTAAAGGGCTACTGCGTGTGTTTTTTTCAAGAACAAAGTGTTGTTTTTTATGTGAGTCTCTGTGAAGTTTGTGATTTTTTAATGAGAAGATGGTTGGATCGGAAGCTGGACGAGTTTTGGTGTTATGCCCTTTATTCGATTTTTTTCTCCTCCCTTTAATTTCCACCGACTTTGGGATATCCTCTGTTGTTTTTGAATTGGTGTCCCTTGATGCACAAGTTTTCATGTTTCTTTTATGCAGGTTGTAAGCTTGTGAAAGTATGGTGATGTTGCAGCTTGGTTCTGATGCTATAGTTGTTTGTTTTGGTGAAAAACTTGGAGGTTAGTGGCATTGCGTTTGGGTATGCAAGCTGTATCAGAGTACTCTGGTGCACATGGCTGGAGAAATAGCAGGTTATGGCAAGTTGGTGTATTGACTTTTCCTGGATATGGCAAAATTTGGTTTTCGTGTATGGTCAAGATAGGTGTGAAGCAATTTGTCCTCTTTATGAGCATGGTAGCAGACAGTCCTCTGATGCAAGTGAAAGGAAAAGGTTTTGTATGGATGTGGGGCATGGTTTAACGTCTCTTCTCTCTTTTTGACTTTTTGGGCTTAATTAAAAAAATGGTAATAACAATCATAATACTAATAAAAACAACACTAAGGATAACAATAATAATATATAATACATAAATAATAAAAAGAAGAAAATAGTGATAATGATAATAATAATAATAATAATAATAATAATAATAATAATAATAATAATAATAACAAAAAATGGTAAAAATAATAATAATAAAAAAAATAAAAATAACTAACTTAAAATAAAATGTGTTATAAAAAAGAAATAATTTTAAATTAAATAGGTGGTTTAAAAGTAATAAAAAAACACAATTCTAGATTAAAAGAGAAAAATTCTAAAAATCATAAAACAATTGAATAAATAAAAAAAGGTGACAGAAATTAAACAAAATGCACAACTATGATGACCACGAGACTGCAAAATTACAAACATAGCCGGCAAACAATGATATGCAAAAGATCAGAGTATTTGAGGGTAAAATTTGGGGTACAACACGAGCCTACTGAAGAGGCTGTTGCGGCCGTTGCTGATACATTTATTGATTTGGTTGGCTCTGAGCAACCTGAGGTTGATATGTCGGAGTTGGCGCTGGGTTGATAGCGGGAGTTACTGCTTCTACCGGTTGATACCTTCGCCTTTGCTTTCTCGGAGAGATATTACTGATATCTTGCTCTTTCTTCTTTTGGAAAGCACTACCGTATCTTTTGGTACTGTTGGATAGCTCTGCATCTTTGACCAATCGTCCTTCTCGGACTGCTTCTTCAAGGCGTACTCCCATGTTCACTATTTCAGTGAAGTCACTGGGTGCACTGGCGACCATTCGGTCGTAATAAAACGAGCTCAATGTTTTTAGGAAAATCTTTGTCATTTCCTTTTCCTCGAGAGGGGGACAGATCTTAGCGAAAATTTCACGTCATCTCTGAGCATATTCTTTGAAGTTTTCTTTATCCTTTTGTGACATTGCTCTGAGCTTGTCCTTATCTGGTGCCATGTCCAAGTTGTAGTTATACTGCTAAAAGAAAGCTACCCCGAGATCTTTGAAAGTATTGATCTTGGTGCGGTTTAAACCCATGTACCATTTGAGTGCGGCACCGGTTAAACTGTCTTGGAAGTAATGGATTAGTAGCCGTTGATTTTCTGTCTAGGTAGACATTTTCCAAGCGTACATCACCAAATGACTTTGAGGCAAGACTTGCCTTTTTATTTTAGAAAGTCAGGCATCTTGAATTTGTGCAGTATATTTACATTAAGGACCAAACAGAGGTCGGCGGTGTCTTTTCCGAATAAGTCTTGACCTCGAATGGCATGCAGTTTCTTCTGCATTTCCAGGAATTGTTCCTAGAACTCATTCATCTTTTCATATACGTCTTCGTTTCCACCAGAAATCGCTTGCGGAATCTGTCCTTCTAGGATAGTGTGTACCACGGGTTGTGGTATAGTCATTGCAGCAGTAACTCTTGGCACTTCAGTGACCTGAAGTTTGTAACCTTCAGGAGTTTCTGTTGTAACCCTCGCATCTTCATTTCCCTGAAGTTTGTCAACTTCAGGTCTGACGGTTCCTGCTACGACTTCTGGGTCTTCAGTGACCAGTGGGATGTATCCTTCAGGTATAAACTTGAGAGGCATGCCCCAGGGAAATCTTTTAGGCATGTTGTACTGAGGATGACTGCCAGGTGTCTAAAATGCTGGTGTGGATGTAATCACCGAGATCACAGTCCTTTAATGTTGTTGTTCCTGGGCTGCTGCCAGGGATTGCATGTCGTTGTGGAGTTTCTCCAAACTCTCCTTCAGAGCATTGATTTCTTCTCTCAGCTCTCTGTTCTCTTCCTCGAGATCGTCCATTTTTTTTGTCGATTGGCCCGAGTATTATACGAATGAGACAGTTTGACTCTAGAGTACGACACATATGTGAGACTCAAAGACAAAGATGTGCTATGTGAGAATGTTGAATGATATGCAAAGAATTATATATTTTTTAGTTTTTTGTTTTCAAAAGAACTTTTAACAATTATATTGCAAATATCACATAGCGAGGGAGACCCTTTTATTGAACTCGAAAGATTGCAGTATTTTACAAGGAAAAGTACTGTATTTTACAAAGCATGATAAGGAAAATTAGGCCTATGGATCCTAAGTTCTCTCTGAGGAGAGCTCAGATGCTGGTTCCTGAACTTTTCTTTTCTTTGATTGGGCTCCTTCAGCTGTTGTCGAGTCGATGATCCTTTGCCAAGTGAAATGAGTGAGTACATTTCTCCGCCCTTCCTGACTTTCTATGGCATGCTGCTCTAATATCTCAATCAGAGCATCCTTTTCCTTTAGCAGTTCCTGAATCTTAGTACATTCCAAATTAAGAATCTAATACTTGTTCTTCCAAGAGTTTCTCTCACGTTGGACTTTGTTAAGAGCGATCTGGAGTTTTTCTGCATCAGACATGAAATAAAGGATATACTCCTTTAAGGGAAAAACTTATTGATGAGGGTAAGGCATCCTCAGTTTGATGGCTCTAGTTTGTACCCAGTGGAGATAAGGTTCTGCAGAGATGCAGTTTGGCCTTCCTAGGGGCTCTCTTCCCTTTCTGTGAATAAGTTGCCAGGCATGCACTATTTCTTTCTTTAGTGCCCTGTCATTTTCTCCTTCCTTGAAGAAAAGACCTTCCAGATGAGCATTATGTGGGATATTCTTCATCGGGTATCCAAGTTGACGGAGAGCTAAAATTGGATGATAGTTGATCCCTCCTTTAGTACGAATGAGGGGTACATTGGGGAAATTTCCACATTTGTCGATGATCTTTATCCCCTCATAAATCCGATTGTACCAATCTATGTATAAATTGGTAAGAGACATAATCTTCTACAACCATCACAGATTACTCTTGTGATCCCAAAAAGCAGCAGACTTGGGCAAGTGGGAAAATAATTTGTAAAGTAATGGTACACAGTAGGTGATCATTCCTCCGCGGTACAAATTCCTTAAGTTTACAGAATGATAAGCATCTGCCAGTAAGGTTGGGACTGGGTTCCTAATCAAGAATATCTTAACAGCATTGGTGTTGACGAAGTTGTCAATGTTGGCAAAAAGGAATAACCTGTGTATGAGTATAACAAAGACATCTTCGAAAGCGGTCATATTTCCTATAGTGGCAAATTATAGAGCTTTCTCCATCAAGAATTTAGCTGATAAACCCTGCATTCCTCCTTTGGTGGTCATGTGAGTCCTGACTTCTGACTCATCCAAAGAGATTGCTCTTGCAATGACTTGATCTTTTGGAATCTCTTCCAGTCCAGAAAATGGATCTTGATCAGTGATAGGTAAATCAATCAGGTGGGAGTATTTTTCCAGTGTTGGTGTAAGTTGATAATCCGGGAAAGTGAAGCAATGGTAAACCGGATCGTAGAACTGAAGCAGTGTAGACAGGATCCCTTCAATCATGTTGACCTTCAGAAGAGATAATAGTCCTCTGTGCTTAGCTCTGAAAGCTTCGGGATTAGTAATCATTCTTCCCAATTTCCTTAGGTCTTCCAGTTTTGGAACCTTGAAGGTGTACTTGTGCATTTTACTTCTTCCGAAATCCATAACGCAACCTCTCTAATATTTGCATTATTGTTTTAGTTCTTTTAGAAAAAGATCTTTTTTTCTATTTTGAAAAAGGTTTTTTAATGAATGCATGGATGCATGAATGCAGCAAACAAAAACACTTGAAAACATAGGTTTAGGGGTTCATCGTCACGAGCATGGAGCCATGGATCTACCCATCCCCAAAGGTGTGTACTAATTGGTCAATTTTTGTACCTCTAGAACGGGTTCTAACAAAGGTTCCCAAAATCATTGACCCCTCTTATGGATATTAACAGTAAGCCGATTGACTCAAGCGAGCTGTAATATCCTAAGATGAATCTCCTTTGAGTGTAGTATCGCGTGTCAACTATTCCTGATAGTCACCGCACTACCTAATGGTTTAACGGTTAAGTGTCTACTAATCCTCAGTTTCAAGGGTATCCAGCTGGGAAACAACAATGCCTTCACGACATGCTCGTTCAACATTGGTAATTCCACAAGGATACATCCACTGATTCTGTGGACTGTCAAGTCAACTTGGTCAAGATTCAATCCTTATAAGCCTTCCTGGATACGCCACCACTTATCTTAATGTTCTCTCGGACTCACCACATGCGTATTAATCGCATATATATATATATATATATATATATATATATATATATATATATATATATATATATATAATGAGAAAGAGAGTAAATAAATAGAAAAAAATAAATGCAAAGCAAGGCCTAGACCTCTTAGGAACTCTAATCCTAAAACTGCCCAGCATAGTCGCCATTTTTCTGTAGCGTGCGGTTTTTGTCGGTGATGCGACCACCTTACTGCAATGTGGATTTGGGTGCTACTTTTTTATTTCTGTATTTATCCTATGAAGCTGGAAAGGAAAGGGAAGATATCTAAAACTAGCCTTGCACGCAAATGTTTTCTTTAACAAATGCTAAGAGATTGGGGAACAGTGTCTGGTTATACAAAGGGAAGCTATTAACACCCAGTGTATCGATGGTAATCCATAGGAACCTTTTATTGCATATTTTTCTGTTAACTTAAGATGTTTTCTCGTGTTTATCTACTGTGGCTTGGGAAAGTTTCTCCTTTGGGAGAATTGAGAGAATGTTTTTGTGGTTTTCTGGTTTTCCATTGTTTTTGGGAAGGTACTGGACCTAAGGTTTTTGATTTGTGTGTTCACTAAGATTTCGTAATCTTATGCCTACGTATTCCCGTAAAGAGATTTGGGAAATCAGAGCAATCATAGTTCCTCCTATTTTATGGGAGTAAAAAATGTGTGTGTGTGTGTCTTGTTTAAAGCCCAAGATTGAAGCTAGCAGAGTATTTATGTCTTGTTTGAAGCCCAAGATTGAAGCTAAAAGGGTGATTGAGAGAGAATTTGTCATCTCTAAAGGGAGAATATCTCACCTATTCATCACAGATGTTGAGAAAATGGTTATAAGGGAAATTACTTTAACTGGCATATGGAGAATCCAGTAATGCCATAATTTCCTTTATAAGAGAGATGTCATGAAGGAAGAAAGCTTTAACTCAGTGTAGAGCAATACCACTTTTTCCTTATGAACCTTTCATGCTAAGAGAGGGACATTGGCTTGGATGTTAGGGATCTAGAGGCTTGCCACTTACAGCTGTCAGATGAAAGATATATTTTAGCCAGGATAAAGGAAGGACTCCAGCTTGGATTTTGAATCAACAAGTGTCTCATTTATAGCAATTATCTAGAAAGGTTTTGATTGTTTATTTTTTGAGATGTGATGTATAGAGGATATATCTTCCTGCAGAGGGAACTTATGGTCTCATCTGAGGGGATGTTGATTTTGGTGTGCCTTGATCAAAGCCCATGGTTGAAGCTAAAAGAAAATGACTCCACTGGGGAGGGTTTTATCTATCTTGTACAAAACCCAAGATTGAGGTTGTCTGAGGAAATTCTTATATGAAACATAAGAGGAGGCTATCTCTTGCTGAGGATTTATGGAAATCTAGGAGAAGGTCTAGATTATATTGGAGAATTTAAAGGTTTTTACTCATGCTAGGATTCAGGGAAGAGTTGAAGTACCAGATGCCATGAGGCTCTGATTCTGTTGAGGACTTGTTGGTGGTAATTTGACACTAGCTGGGGAATTTCTTAAAATGAAAGCTTAATCCTTGTTGGGGGGTCAGAAGGGGTTTAAAGGTGAGTTTGAAAACCTTAGAGGTTTTAACTCTACTGGAAACTGATGGATTGATAGAATGATCAGAGTTTTCCTTGTGCTTTTAGGAAACTTGAGGGTTTCTGTGTGAGATCTAAGAGGAAATGAGACTTTCCAAGTCTACTTGAATGAAGCCCAAGAGGAGGCTGAGACAGTCCAAGTCTCTCAAGAAGTGGTAGGCTCTAGTGTAGAGAAGGGTCTTTGTATGATGCCCAAGATGAGGCTTTTGGTTTAAGGGATGAAGATCAACCCTTAGAATGGTATGTTGTTCTGGAATTTTGACTCTCTTGGAGATTGAACTAGTAGAGATGACTAATTTCTATCCTATGTCTTTAGGAGGCCTTTGGGTCCTTGTACTAAGCCCAAGAGAGGCTGGGGAACTTCTAAGAAGCCTGTGGGTCCTTGTACTAAGCCCAAGAGGAGGCTGGGGATACTTATAGGAATCATGTGGGTCTAAGCCTAAGAAAAGTTCAAGAAAGATTTCACCAGGAATTAGTCCTTTCTTTGTTGAACAGTTCTAAGGTTTGGAGAAATTCAAAAGAGGTTTCACCGGGAATTAATCCTCTCTGGGGAAATGAATTTCTTGTATACATATATTTCTAAGTTTTAACAGTCTTGTGAAAATTTTCACCGGGAATAATTCATTTCTCTGTTCCATATTGAATAAGCCCAATAGGAGGCAGACTGTATAGGGAATTTCCTATGAGGGAACTAGTTTTGACTAAGTTGAAAGTAACCTCTGGTTTGACCTAAGTGTAGACCTAATTGTTGGAGAAACTCTAAACAAATATGCACAAGTATATATACAGATAAGTGAATTGACAAGTATATAAATAACTATGCATTGAATTGAAAAGATGTTGGGACTTACACTCTGAGAGGAGGCCCAAATGTATTGTGATCTGTTGTATTGACTACAACTGTATGATTAGGGTTTCAAGAAATTGAAGAAAGTTTTGAGAAAACTTTGAATTTGGATTTGAATTAAAAGAAGTTTGTTTAAAAAAGAAAAGAAATTTTGGGGCTTATAACTCAAAGAGAGGCCCAAGTGGTCTAAGAGCAGTTTCACCGGGAATAATGCTCCTTTTAGTACCCGTTTAAAACAGACAGATGATTTTTAAAATAGAGGTATGGGGATTACAACACAAGGATAGGCCCATGGAAGTTGTTTATTGTTTAAAACAAAGTTTATGTACAAAAGATTGGGGCTAATACTCAAGGAGAGGCCCAGATGACTTATTTGAAAACATTGATCGCACTGCGATACCAAAAGACGTTGTGGGGCTTATACTATAGCAAATACCCAAAATTATTTTTGTACAAAAAGGGTTGGGTCTTACACTCTAATAGAGGCCCAAAAGTGTTTCTGAAGAAAAATAATGGGGCTTATACTCAAGGAGAGGCACAAATGATTTATTTGAAAAAGCGACGATCGCGCCGTGATTTTGAAAACTACAGAGGGACTTATACAATGACTGAGGCCCAAAACTTTAATGTACAAGAAGGAATGGGTCTTACACTCTATTATAGGCCCAAAAAGTTATTTTTATACAAGAGTTGGAGCTTACAGCTCAAGGAGATGCCCAGATGAAAAACAACGATCGCACCGTTTATTTTGAAAATCGTAGCGGGACTTATACAATGACTGAGGCCCAAAATTTTGTATTTACAAAGGGGATGGGTCTTACACTCTATTAGAGGCCCAAAAGTGTTTCAAATGAAGTTTAAAAAAATCAAAATTAAGAAAACCCCTAATTTTAATTTAAAAAAAACAATTTTTAAATAAAAAATGATATAAAATATCAAATATATTCAAAAACAAGTTGTAAACTTTGACAAATGTTTTGAAAAATCATGTTTAATCACATGAAAACTTGGAAGTCATTTGAATTTGAAAAATCAAGGTTGAAATTTCATTTTAAAAATGTTTAAAAACAAATAAAATGAAATTATTTACAAAAATTCAAGCTATATTAAATAAATAATATAAGTTTTATTTTTTTGTAGAATAAAATATTTTAACATTTCTGTGAATTTTTAAAAAAAGAACCAATAAAAAATGATAAAAATTTAGAAAGAAATTAATTTTTGAAATCAATTAAGAAAATGATCAAAAATTCAAAAATTCAAATTATGGCGCCAACGATCATCTTCTTCCTTGCGACTTCCCTCCATGGACGTTTTGCAAAACCTCACATATCTATCTCAATACGTAATGGTTTTTACTTTTGTAAACATGAAAGTTGTGTTTTTAAACAAGGATTTCAGTGATATAAATTAATTGCATTTATATTAAGTATGGAGTGAGAAATCAGATAAGGAACATATGAACCCTAATTTCTACAAGAACACTATGAAATCCTATACACGATAGTTACAAAGCAATTGATTGAGGGGAAACACTCCACATAAGTGCAGAAACATGTTTGTAACTTGAAAACACATTTATGATGCATGAATCATAGAGTTTGAGAGTTTAGCTTACCTATTACAAGAAGAAATCGAATTCTAATGTAGAGGTGTAACAGATGTTGTGTGATGATCTAGACAACTTCAATGGACCTTATGTAAGGTGTTTGGAAGCTTGGAATGGATTGAAACAACCTGGAAATTGTTGTGGTACCCCAATTGCAAATATGCCAAAAAGCTTGAGCAAATGGATGCTGACTTTGTGATTCTGGTGTTCGAGATATGTTTTGAGGTTATGGATCACTTGTATATGACATATGTGAGGTGTTAGGATGGTTGGTTTGGATGGAATTGCTCTCTATTTGAAAATTCGAGTGTGACTTGAAAGAGAAGTAAATTCTGGTTTTTTTTAGTGATTGGAAGAAAATCATGAGTTGTTACGCTTTGGTGTCTTTTTATCAGTCACACATGACCTCTATTTATAGTAGAGGAAGTTTGTTTTGGGAGCAATAGTGATTGGAGGCTGATCATGGCATGTAGCTTGTAGCCATTGACTTGGATAATCCAAAAGTGCCAAGTCAACTCTCTTATCTTGACCCCATTCAATTCTGCAGGTTTGAACGCTCAGAGTTTGGACTTGAATCTTGACTGGCTTGGAGTGATATGGTCTGGTTCATGACACCTCAATGTATTGCATTGATGTTACCTTGCCAAATTTGAATTCCAAAGTTCATGTCATTATGGTTTTGCATATGCCAAGTTTAATTCTTGACTCATTGATCAAGAAACAACTGAGTCATCAGATGTTTTGTGCTTTTGGAAGATAACAAAGTTGGAAAAATGGCAAAACTTGAGTGACAAAATCGTGTGGCACAAGTTTGGTTTTCATGCCTTTGTGTGGACAGGGTGAAAATTGCCATTTTTTTAGGCTTATAACTCCTTGCTCAAGTTAAACCATGATAGGCTCTTGTAATTTTTGGAAAGCCCCTATAACATACTTCAACTTTGATGTTTAACTTTTGTCTTGAATCATCTTGGATCATAATGAAAAATGGCCTCAAAGTTGGTGATAATGCAAAACAGATTCTGTCCAAAATTTCACTAAGTGTTGAAAAAAGTGTCATTTTCCATTTTTTGTGATTTTGATCAATCCATAACTCAAAATCCATGAGGATTTGGAATATGTTCTAGTTGACAATCTTGAATTATGTAATGAGAGCTTTCACTTGAGCTTTGGATGGAAGAAAAAGGTTTCTTGGATCACAAGTTATGGTCTTGCAAAGTTGGGTAGAAATCAAGTTTGTCCATGACTTAGTGAAAATTCAAGTTTCTTATGGTTACCCCTTTTGCAAGTAACCCCACTTTTCTTAATTTTTCTTGATGGATGATGATCAAAACCATAAGTTAACATTGTTTTTGACTTGAAGAAGCCATGTTTGTCAAAAAATCTCAAAAGTCAAACTTGGTTTTGGGGTACAGTTGCCTTTTTATCAGATGAATTTCAAACTTTGTAATCCTCCCTGAAATCAAGTTCTTGACCTAATTCAAACCTATTGGATATATTTTATAGGTGTTTTTGAGTGTCTTGAATCATGTCCCAAGGTTTGGGATCATGTCTTGGTCAAAAGTCAAAGGTACAGTTGACTTTTTCATCAGAAACCCTAATTGGTCCAAATGAATTTGAATCCTTGTATTGCTTATGAACCAAGTTCTTTGAATCAATCTAATCTTGTAAATGGATCAACATGATGTATTGGAGGTCTTCAAAACACTTCTTGAGGTCTTGGCTCATGCCTTACTCCAAAAGTCAACTTAGGGGTGAATTAGGTCAAGAAACCCTAATTCCTAATTTTTGATGAATGCATCCCCTGAGACTACTTTGAACTTGTGATTGGGTCCATAAGGCCCCTTTGAACTTCTTGGATCATGTTTTGAAGTATTGGCTCATGCCCAGATGAAAATTTTCCTCTGGAGGCCTTGGTCGACCAAAACCCTAATTTGGTGACACTGATGATCTTGAGGTTTGATCAACTTGAAATGTTGCATTCTTGTGCTTGATTCTTGATATGGGAGACCTCTTGATCCTTTATGGATGTTTGGGAGGCTTGACAAGTTAAGGATCATGTCCATCCTTGATTGATCCTTGGTCTGAATACTTTGTGAGGGCTCAAAACCCTAATTATTGATTGTAGTGAATGATCATCAATCCCTGAGAGGATTGATGAGGTATGGAGGTACATCCATATTGTGGTGATGATTTGCACAATGATGAAAAATCTTGTTGTCAAAATTTAGGGTATGACAGTAACCCCTTGGGTAGCTTTGCGTGTAATCTTGAATCGAAAAATGCTTTTTATGCAGAGTGGATGGGTGCCATCTTAGCTATGGAGCATGCTTCCGCTCAAAATTGGAGTAGGTTGTGGTTGGAGACGGACTCTGAGTTAGTGGTGCTTGCCTTCAATAAACCATTTATCGTGCCTTGGAAACTAAGGAATAGATGGGGTAATTATATGCAAGCTATGAGTTACTTAATTTTTTTAAAAACTCACATTTATAAGGAAAAGAATCATTGTGCAGATAAGCTTGCTAATTTAGGCTTGATAATTACTAACTATACATGGTAGAATGATATACACCTCAGTTTATCTTTTAAATTCATTAGAAACAAGTAAGATCTTCCTTATTTTCGATATTAATAGATTTGAGGTTTGGCTATCTTCCTTATTTTCGATATTAATAGATTTGAGGTTTGGCTTGAGTACCCCTCATTTTTGGACCTATTCATTTTTTTTATCATAAGCATTGCCCTCTTTTGATTAAAAAAAGGTATGTCTCTTTACTTCCTTAAAATTTCATGCTTTTATCCCACTTAATACATTTGGTAATATGTACGAGCTTAAAATAATTTATTATTATTAATTTAATATTTTATTTTTTTCATATGAAATTGTTAATTACTATTGTCATAGAAATTAGCACCTACTTTCTTGAAAATTCTATGTTTTTTCTGAATTTTGTAACATGTCTATTTGGTTATAATGAGTATCCATGATCTCTTTTCCTAAAATTTTAAATGATATTCTTAATCAAAATATATACATTTATAGCACCATCTCATTTGTCAAAATTCTTTCTACCAATTTTCACTATTATTATGTTTTTTTTTTTACTTTTTTTCCATTCAAAATATACACATTTAAAACAACATATCATTTGTTCAAAAACAACATTTGACCATCTATATATTTTTTTTTAATTTTGTTTACGCTACTTACAAATTTTTTTATAAAATTCATATTATTTGTAGATTTATTTACAATTAAAAAAAATGTTATGCAGATAAATTCGTAAATTCATAGATAATTTCAAATCTGTAAGCAGGGACGGAGCTACATAGTCTACTCAGGTCCGGCCCTATGTCTGTACAACCAGAGCCACAGCACAGGGCCGCATAATTAATTTAACTATAATCTAAATATAATTCATATATCACTTATGTAGTTTTTAAATACTCCCTCCGTCCCAAAATATAAGAGAAAAAAAATGTATTTTTTTTGTCCTAAAATATAAGAGAAAAAAATAATTTTTATTTTTTTCAAGGTAAAATTAAATGCAAGTTGTATTTAATTTGTTTTCTCTCTCATCTTTTCTATAACTAACAACCAATTAGAATTGTTTTTACATATTTCAAAGCAAATTTTTTCAACAAAATCTTAGTCAAACTATCATACTTTTTACTTTGCTTAATAAATGTGTTTTTAATTTTTTCTCTTATATTTTGGGACGGAGGGAGTATATCACTTGGCATAGTATAGAGGTTTTGTATCACAAAAAGAAAAGGGAGTGAATGGGACCCACTATGACTATGTTTATTTATTTATTTTTTCAAAAAATAGGTGCTAAAATGGATTGAAATCACCACAAGTTTGCAAATTAGAATATACACTATAATAAAAATATTGTTTTTAATATATTAAACCGTAAGTTTATTTTTAATTAAATAATTAAATTAAATTGATAATAAATGTACAAATTAAATTCTTAACAATTAGTCTAGTTTAATAAATATCTATCATATTTTTTTAATCTTTTTTAATAGTTCAATTTTCTTCATGCCTAGCTCTTAATAAAAAAAATTATGTTTCTTTCTAAAAAAACATTACTACATGTTTTGTATAATTTTATTTTTATATTTGTAAATTATTTTGTTAGTCTAGCACATCTATATTTTGCTGATAAATATTTCTTAAATTTAAATTTGTAAACATTTATATTTTTTGTAGGAATGTAAATTGAGGCATAAGGTTTAAATTCTGGGTGGCTTAAATTCTTTTTTCATTATTAAATATAAAAAAAAGCTATACTCAAAATTTAATACGGTAAATAGATAAAAAAAATCAATATTATTATAATTTAGTGTATTTTTTAAAAATATTATTATATTTTTGATATATCATTTTTAATTTTTAATTTTTTAATTTAAATTTATTTTTAAATTAGAACAGGGCTTCCGAATTAATTGGGTCGGTCCTGAGTCTACTATGTAGGCCTATACCCCCACTAAAATAAAAAACTCAACTCTAAGATAATTATACATAGTAATGATAATAATAGGTATATTGGATTAAATGCTTATTTAATTTTAAAATACAGTAAAAATAGTCTATCAAATGATAAAAGAGCTCTTAATAAGCCAATGTTTTTATTATATCTTTATGATTCTATATTTTTAGAATTAAAAAAAAATTAATGATCTATAAACTATATCAATTGATTGTGAAAATAAAATAGACTTTTTTTACCTTAATGCCCTTTTTTGAAAATCAAATCTAAAAATATTTCAAATTGAAATTTTTTTTACCCAATTATCCTCTTTTCTATGAAAGCTCGGTCATTTAATGGCCGAAAGTATGAAGGGAGATTTTAAAAGAGAGAACTCGGTCATTCAATGGCCGAAGAGTCAAAGGTGTTATTTTATTCGATTTAAGATATTTATAGTTTTTTCTATTCATTGGCCGATGCCTGGCATTTAAAAAAACCCAGTATACCATTGTCCATTCAATGGCCGAGTCCCTTTCATCAAATAGGGTAGCATGGGATTTTATTTTTAAAGTGGGTTAGATAGGAAATTTTGTTTCAAAAGTGAGACAAGGTAAAAAAAAAATCTAAAATATATTATATAATTATAAATAGATAATAAAAAAATCATTAATATTTTTAAAATATTAAAAGTTATAAAAAATTATAATATTTATTTATAAATAATATATTATATTTTTAGCATAATAAATTTATATATTTTGTTCCCACAATTTAAATTTTATCTATAAAAAATTTTGCAGAGTATTAGGTGCATTCAATATTCTTGGAAAGGAAAACCCTCGTACAACCTCAATATTATCAATCATAAATGGGAGCAATTTCCTTCACTTTAATGGGGGCATTACCCAATTATTAAGTCCCAATTCAAAACTTTGCATAATATAACAAATGAATAGTTAGAGGAACATATTTTGAAATATAATACAAATTTAAAATCCATCAAAATAATACATAAATATTTGCGTAATGCATACTAATAGAAATTGATAAAATTGTGAAGTGAAACATAAAATAATTTAATATTAATGTATAATATTTAATATAGAAATCTTGAACATAATGTAAGAGATCAAAGGTGAGACAATTAAATATGTTGTTTATGTGTGAAACAACAAAAATATTAGCATAATTTTAGAATTTTTAGTTATGGGGCCAAACGGTTATATAGGATAACACTAATGCGTAGAGAACATTTTAAGGCCGGACTAAAAATATATTTACAAAATTTAGGCTCTACTTTAGTGGCCGAAATCATATATTTTATCGGATTTGACGGGCCAATCCATATAGACTAGCATATTTTAACAACTATAACTAAAAGAGTTTGTTCTTGAAGAATATACTAAGCACCCTTCAAGTTAGACCTGACACCACCTCATATTTAGAAAATGTCAAAAATAACCCTCACATTTTTACCTTACTTAAATCCTAGGAAAATTTTCTCTCAATCGTGAAAAATTCGATAGTGACACTAACAATTAGATATTTGTTTTTACCAAATTATTTGAAATATTCGATGCATAGTAATGGTTTATCGAAAGTTTAAAAAAATTCAGTATATCTGAAATTTTCTGCACCCCTAAAAATTCGGTAGTGTTATTTTTTTGCAGATGTGATTGTGTCGAAACTTTTGTAGGATTTTGATTCCACCGACACTTTGTATGGTCCATAATGATTTAAAATTTGTATAAATATGCCTCGTATGCTGTTAATAAAAATATCTTGCAATATCTTAATATTAGCGTCTCGCATTTGTTTACTTCAACAAGGTGATCTCCTATTGAATTTAGGATAACTGAAGAGATCCCTCAAGATGTTCTGAAATTCAAACTTGATAATATCTCGTGTTACTCAGACAACCCTAGAGTGGTTAAGATCTAGTACTATTTACCATTGATTGACACTAAGGGGAAGTATAGGTTAAGTAAGTTTGAGTTCGAGATGGGTTAAGATCTAAGAATTATGTTAACATATTTCACTTATATGAAACAAAGGGTCCAATTGAGGTGGGTGCGGTGGTTGTGAGAGCTACTGGCGATATTCTAAAAATGTATAAACATTATGAATCATCTATTAATGGCTAAGTTATGTTCATGTTATGTAATGTTATGTTCATGTTAAGTTACGTTTATCCCACGGTAATTTATGCTAATTTTGATGTAATGCAAAGATAAAGTGTCAACAAAATACAAATAATTCAATACAAACTCAAAATAATTTTAGCGATGATAAATAATGATCAAATAAATAAAATATACATTGGTCCACTACGAGCAATTTGTGCTATCTGCGATAGCCCAATGTAGACATCACCATCAAGGTTTACCAAGCCCGTGAGGTTATAAAAAAAAGTGGTAGCATCTACAGCCAGTATGGTCAATCATACCAGGTGGATATGGTCGCAAGTAATCTAAATTTCCTTCATCATTTTAAGATCTAACATCATCTGCACGCTTAATAGGTGGGATGGTGCAGGGGTGCGACACTTTAAAGTACCCCTATAAATAATCATCAAGACATTCTCTTGAAAAAGACACCTCAACTTCATGTTCTCTAATAGCAATGACACTTCTCATAATGTTATACCTAAACCATCTATCAATGCCCTCAAATGGTACTGAAGGAACTGGCATTGACATTCCCTAAACATAGCCAAACTACCACAGACACCTCTCAAATAAATGTGCAGCCACAAAACTCTCCCATCGCAAATAACCTAAAAACATGGCAGTGTCATCGAACTCCCGATGCACTATTTTTTTTACATATGGTGTCCATATGACATCATCCATAGTCAGAGCATTGATCATTCGTCTGTACTCAAGAAGACCTCCTGATTGAGAATACCTCGAGCTCTATCTAATGGCCCATGGGGAGCCATAAGAGATAGGACCACAATCATGCATGTCACCAAATTGACAAGAAATGCTCGTATATTCAACACCACATTTTGATAAATCATAATAAAACAAATTAGAAACACGAAATATCTTAAATAAATAATAAGGAAATAAATAAATTGTAATAAATATTCATATCTAAACAGAATCATATAAGTGATAAGATGTATCGTCTCAAAGGTAGTCGCCTCTCCAAAGATAGTATATAATATCATTCAAGCAACATAACCCCATGCATGTATGTGTTTTTACTAGGAATTTTTTAAATATTGGGTATGAATATATGCATTTTTACCAACAATTTCAGAATTATCGATAATAACACATATTGTCCATACCGAATATTTCTAAATTACCGATAAAAATGCAACCTAAATCTGGGCTTCTATTGAATATTTTTAAATTTTCGGTTTAAAACCATAAATTTTGTACATAAAATTAAAAAACAGTAAAAAAATATGTTTTTTTCCTAAATATTTGGTAAAAATGCATAAATTGAATGAAAAATACTACTTATAAATATTCGATATTTCAAACAAATGTTGGGTAGAAAATGTTATTTTTTGCAAAAATCCAAAAAATGAGTTTTTGAATGTGAATTTCTTTTAGATTTGAGGGTATATAGTCAAATCAATGGTGATGTGGGGTTGGAAGAACAACGGCGGATTTGCCAGGTAGATTCTTCCTTTTTTTACATCACCTTGTTTTTACTCAACGTTGGTTTTTTCCGGAGCTACATCTACAGAAGGTTTCCATTTATATAGCTCCGGAACAAATTAGAATACATGCGCGTCAGAGTCTCTTCTCCTCCCTCATTCTTCATTTTTCATCTTCTCATTCTCAAACTCTCCAAACTCTCACAACTCAAAAAATCTTTTTCCACCAAACTTCATTATTTTCAATTAAGTTCGACAAAAAGCGTTCATTTCAACGATCAAGAAACACCAACACATTCAAAGCTCGATATAATCGATAAGTTTTCGAGATTCCGAGTTATTTTCGAGTATTTCCCGTAAACGAGTTAAAGGATAGTTTTAGGGGTAGAAATCCTTAGATAGTTTTAGAAACATCGTTTAGAGACAATTTAGGTACTGTTTGTTGGCTGAAACGGACGACCAGGGCTTCAAAAATCACATTTGCATGGGTAGGGGACGTCATTGCCGTAACTTTTGATTGCAGGTTGTTCTGGATCTACATCTACGGAACAATTTAACGTCAGGGAACTTCCGTAGATGTAGCTCCAGAACAACCCAAACGTTGTAAATTATGGGTTCTTTCGTAGATACATCTACGGAACTTGTTTCAGGTGTGTATATTAGGAAGTAGAAAATGTTAATTTTTTTTTCTTTTTTGTTTTTTGATTTATTTGTATCTAATTGTTTTTTCTTGGTTATTCCGTTGTAGAAATTATGGCAGACAGAGACTATAGATTGCGTCTTGGACGAGTTTTGCAGCACGCATCTGTGAGACGCGAGCAGAGCCAGGCCACCGTTACCGAGGCCGATACAGCTGAGGCACAGCCTACTGGACAACCTTCTTCATCACATGTCCAGGACACTCCCTCGACCTCGTATCCCACATGTCGCAACTGCAAAAAACAATCGGCGAGAAACTGGAACAGAAGAGTTGCCACCGAACGTTATTTATCCCAACGCAGGAAATGGAAAAGATCGAAGCAAACCTATAAGAAAGGGAAAGACATGGTCATTGCAACCGTAGTCTGGGCTCGGGAGTCGATTACGCGAGGGGGAGGTATTAGCACCCCCACGCGTCCATCGTACCCGATGGGATCCACGATTGTTGTCTAATCAAAGGGTGAGTTATCTAAAGTCTACTGCTAAACGAAAAAGGGAAAAACAAAAATGGACTCGCAAGGATTATTGCAATCCAATGCCTACGTATCTTCATGGACGAACGAAGAATCAGAGTCGACGTAGTTCGACGGACTACGCACTAAAGGGGGAAGGTTGCTCGCCAAGACATCGTCGTCTTGTGCCTATGTATCCTCAATCGGACGAGAGAGAGGAAGTCAGAGCAGTTGTAGTTTGACCTAACAAGGTCTTTGTGTTTTTTATGAGCGACGTTAAGTTCGAGTTCGGCAGTTAGGGTCGATGCCTGTTTGCGACTGAACGGAAGTAACGTGCTCTTTTCTGAAAATGATTTGAAACTTAACAATCCCGAAGGATGAAAACGATTTGAATTTTTTTGTGTGTTTTTTAGACAGAAGTGAGTTGAGTTAGTTCATAACTTACATTGCACCAAAGTCTATGACACGGGAACGAATGCATCGCATGGTCGCCCCCAATGGGACGTATACTCAACACTCTAGAAGAATGAAGGGAGACCCCTCATTATTCATTTCCTATGCTTAAGGCTTGTGTGCAATGCAAGTTGTCTTTATTAAGTGTTTTAGAATTGTTATGAGATAAGAAGAGAGGACTCAAAGGAAAAGAAAAACACTACGGGAATTCTATCCTAATGTTCTCATGCAAAGGTGGCCCTAAAGTTGAGGTAAGAGGAGAAGATTCTACCTAATGTTATAATGCATGGTTTGAATCCTAATTTCTACCCTATTTCAAGCTTAATCGAAGATTAAGTTGGACTAGGAAACCCTAAGGGAGCATACAAAAGTGAATCCAAGACTTGACCAAGTCTTAAGATCCAAAGGGGAAGGAAAGGAGTGGAAGAGATGAAGAAGAAGATGAAATAAGAGATGAGAATCAAACTAGGGCAGCAAGCACATCATGCATATCATATCCAATTCATATCATTAATCATGCTTCAAAACAACACACAATGAAGTTCAAGCAAACAAGTAGAAGCAAACAAGAAAGGATGCAAGTAAACTTGCATAAGAAGCACAATTGAACACCATTAATCATCACCCAAAGATGAAATGAACAAGGTAAGATGAAAATGAATCCAAGTAAGAACTTAAGTCATCTCATGATCAACCAATTCAAACATTAGAAAATAATCTCAAGGGCATCAAGTATGCATCTCATCAACATCCAAACAATTAGCAACAACTAACTCATGCACAACACCACTTCAAATGATCACACAATGTGAAATTAAGGCATGAAAGCAAATGGGCAGAAAGGTGAATATGTGTATCAATCCAAACATCATATCATGGATAGCAAGAAGAAACAACAAGGATCTCTTTCAAAACATGCACCACAACTATGCAAATATCCACTTAAGACATCTATATAAGAGACAGACGATCAAGTGAGGCAAGAAGTAAGAAATGATCACACAATGGACACAAAATCAAGAGGATCAAAACCTTAAACATGTCATTCAAAGCAAACAAAAGT
The DNA here is from genome assembly GCA_022829125.1 of Lathyrus tuberosus. Classification (NCBI taxonomy): domain Eukaryota; kingdom Viridiplantae; phylum Streptophyta; class Magnoliopsida; order Fabales; family Fabaceae; genus Lathyrus; species Lathyrus tuberosus. The sequence goes on from JALAZF010000034.1 coordinate 12,202,008, forward strand.
CCTCAAGCATTAATTAGATCATACAAGAAAGCAACCCAAAAGATTAGGTCAAGAACACCAAAGGATCAAAGTCAAAACATTGTCAATTTGGAAAATCAACAACAAATAGAAAAATGATCAAATGAGAATGATTCCAAAGCCACGAACAATCTAAGACAGTACATGATCACACAAAATAGTCATTTCAAGCATCATTTAAGCACAAGTGGTCAAGAGAATCCAAATTAAATCAAGTATCCAAACATGCTTCAACCAAAATCAAACCACATGAAGGTATCAACCAAAAATAGAAACATGCCTCATAAAAATCCAAATAAAATTTCAAACTCATGTTATATCCATCAATAGGGAATTTGTTAAATATCTCAACAAGAATCACAAATTTTAAACATCAATTGGATCAAAACATCATACATAAGAGGCTAATCGAGCATGCATCAAGGACCAATTAAAATCAATCAAGAATTAATCAAAAATTCAGCATCTCAGCACTAAATCAATCCTCAAACATTCACCAAAGAAGTATCAAAACATATCCAAAGATTAGATCAAGAAGGCAAACAAATTGCACCAAAACATAAACCCTAGTTCAAGCGCAAACATGTAAAAGCAACCTCAAAATTAATTCAAAATAAAATAGAAAAATAAATGGAAAAGTAAAATAAAATAAATGAAAATAAACTCAAGACAATCATGGATCAGAAAAAAATTTTAATGGATTTTTTATAAGAGTTTAACAATTAAAACAAAATAGAAATTGAAAATAAAAAGAAAATAAAATAAGAAGAAGAACAAAGCAAATGGGGGTGGATAAGTAAAACAACAACAACAAGATTTACTTCATACGCGTGTTGGGCCAGTAAACAAGGGGGTGTGAAAATAAAAATGAACCAAGCCCAGATCAAACCAGTTCAGCAATCAAACCAAACACAAAAATCATAAGTGAAACGCAGCGTTCCAAGTCAACCCAGGCTACGCTAGCCTTTTCCTCAAGCTGACCACGCTGCCATTGGCTGGTCAGCTGGTCAACCCCTCAACACGTTAGATGTCGGAGCCCTAGCTCCGGTCATCTTCTCTGGGATACTCGTCGGAGCTCCTGGACGGAACCTCACCAAAACTCACAATCAAGTACACCATTTTTCTCAGAAATTCATGGTGATTCCAAATCCAACTTCAAAAATAATTTTAAACATGTTTAACATCATGAATCGAAAGCAACAAGGAATCATGCTCAAACTGAAACCTTCTCAAACACAGCCAAAAACAACGCAAACAATGCCTACATCTCTGTAGGACTTCAGAACAACCAACAACAAGGTTCAATACACATTTAGAATGAGATATATCAGATCTGAAATTTTTACCTAACGGAAAATAGTCTGTTGCTTCTTTGACAAGATTGAGCTCTACAAAAGCTATGGAAAACTTCAGAGTTACTTGGAGAATGCTGATCACAGCTTGTTCTGGTCAAAAAATTGTTGGAACTCTTCACACCACTTCAACCCGATAGTGAAGAATATGGAGCTTGCAGAGCTTCAAACAATGAATCCAGAAGTGATTCTTTGCGTACAAAAGCTAGGTAGTGTGTGATAGAAGATGATTAAGCCAAGAAATGATCAAAATACCTCCGAAAATGAAGGAATCGAAAATTGGAGGATTGAAGAGAATTTGATACTCAGATCTGGAAATGTGTGCCTCTGCTTAGGTTTGGAGTGATTTAGTTTATATATGAGGGTATTTTAGGGTTGGAAAAGATGGCTTGGGATTGAGGCTGAGGTTTGGAGTTGGTTATAGGGGCTTGGACATAAAAATGAAGGAGAAGTATCACATGTGTATAGCACGGTTAATGGCTTGTTTTCAGCTTTGGAATGTGGTTTGGAAGAGTGGTTTGTTGAGTGAAAATGAATCACGAGGGATGTGTGATCAGACTCTCACGTGTGAAGCAAATAAAATGAAGCAAATTGTACATTTTTGTTCTTTTCCAAGTTTGGCAAAATATTCAAATTGGTTCATGATGTGTATAGTTTTGTTTAGGCTTATTAAGCAAGGGAATTTGAGGTAATGCGTGTGAAATGGATGTACAAAAAGGTGCTGCAAAAGAACTACAAATATATCATGACATGCTTGGAAACTTGTGTAGAATGGTATGGCATGGAGCATTAGAAAAAGCATTGAGATGCTGACTTTGGGATGATGTATCTTCATGGTTAATGATCCAAATGATGCATTCTTGGGCTTTTTGGAAAAGTAAGATTACAAGCTACAACTTTCATTTGAAAGTGAATTCAAGATGAAGCTTGGAAATCATGTAAAAATGAGCTAGAACATTGGTGTACCAAGCTTCCTAAAAAGACTTAGAAAAAAACTAAGTTCTTCCAATTTTGCAAGGTGAAAATGTCCAACTTTGGAGCACCATAATTCACTCAAAAATGACTTAAATGACATGGTTCTTGTCCTCATTTTGAAGGGAATGCTTCATACTACAACTTTCTTGTGGAAGAGATTTACAAATGAGGCCTTGATCATGGTGAAAATTGGCTTTGAAAGTGGTTAAAAACTTACCAAAAATAGTAAGTTTTTAAAACCCTAATTTCCATTTTTAGTAACTTTTTCACATTCTTGATTTTTCATGAGTCCTTGAACATTTCTTGATCAAATCTTGTCCATTGATCATATATGAATTGAAAATCAACATATTGACATCAAAAAGTCAGGAGTTGACTTTTTCACTACACAGTTGACTTTATCCCCAATTCTCCTGATTTTGAATCTTTTGAACAATTGAAACCCTTCTAAACCAAATTGATGGACAATTCTCCATTCCTAGACACTTGGGGACATGTAAAAGACCATGGAATAAATTCTTACCCAAAAAATCAGAAATAAAATGATTTTATGTCAAACCCTAATTTTGGCACACCTGGTTTAGGAGGAATCGACTCATACTCCAAATCCAGATTCCTCTGAATATGATGTGAATCTTCCCAAACAAGGATGATATATGCCACTTGATGATGATAAAACCTCAAAAATATTGCCCATTGGAGTGTATACTCAAAGATTCCAAAAACCCTAATTTGCGAAATCCAGCTAGGAGGATATGATTCACTTGAAATCTCTTGCCATTTGCAATCATCTGATGAGGTGGTGGGTACATTAGGATGCCCTGAGGTCCAAGGCTCCTTTGTGGCTTGAGTATTGATGACATCAAGAACCTTTCTCTCTTCCTTATCTCTTAGACAATACACATGATCTTTTGCTTGAACCTCTGGAAAACATCTTCTTCCCTTGAGTTGGCTTAGATACCTTGATCCCATGCTAATAACCAATGATATGCACAAATGATAATGCAAAAATGAAATGAAGCATAAGCCAGTTAGAGGTTAGAAAAAGGATGGCAAATTTTGGGGTGCTACAGCTGCCCCTATTCAATCAACTTGGACCTGAAAGGATGATAGCAACGACTTTCAGACATTTGAGGTCCATAGAGATTGAATTCCAAAAGAACCCTAAAATTTGCAAGCTGTGGGGATAATGAAATAGGGTGTTTGCCAATCGAAGGTGGACTTAAAGTGAGGTGCCGCTTGAAAGTGGACTTGCAAAAGAGGTTTACCGGCCAAAGGTGGGTTTTCAAAAAAAGAAGACCGGCCGAAGACAGGCTAACTAACAAAAGAATACGGGGACGGCCGAAGGCGACCTCGAAAAGAAAGACCGACTAAAGGCGGACTATGCTGGGAAGACAAGAACGACCGAAGGTGGACTCGAGAAGAAAACGAGAATGGCTGAAGGTGAGCTCGGAAAGAAAGACCGACCGAAGGCGGACTGACCAACAAAAGAATACGAGGACGGCCGAAGGCGAACTCAAAAAGGAAGACCGGCCGAAGGCAGACTAACCAACAAAAGAATACGAGGACGGCCGAAGGCGAACACGAAAAGGAAGACCGGCCGAAGGCGGACTAACCAACAAAAGAATACTAGGACTACCGAAGGCAAACTCGAAAAGAAAGACCGGCCGAAGACGAACTAACCAACAAAAGAATACGAGGATGGACGAAGGTGAACTCGAAAAGGAAGATCGGCCGAAGCCGGACTAACCAACAAAAGAATACGAGGACGGCCGAAGGCGAACTCGAAAAGGAAGACCGGCCGAAGGCTGACTAACCAACAAAAGAATACGAGGACGGCCGAAGGCGAACTCGAAAAAGAAGACCGGCCGAAGGCGGACTAACCAACAAAAGAATACAAGGACGGCCAAAGGTGAACTCAAAAAGAAAGACCGGCCGAAGGCGGACTAACCAACAAAAGAATACGAGGATGGCCGAAGGCGAACTCTAAAAGGAAGACTAGCCGAAGGCGGACTAACCAACAAAAGAATACGAGGACGGCCGAAGGCGAACTCGAAAAGGAAGACCGGTCTAAGGCAGACTAACCAACAAAAGAATACGAGGATGGCCGAAGGCGAACTCGAAAAGGAAGACCAGCCGAAGGCGGACTAACCAACAAAAGAATATGAGGACGATCAAAGGCGAACTCGAAAAGGAAGACCAGCCGAAGGCGGACTAACCTACAAAAGAATACAAGGACGGCCGAAGGCGAACTCGAAAAGGAAGACCGGCCGAAGACGGACTAACCAACAAAAGAATACGAGGACGGCCAAAGGTGAACTTGAAAAGGAAGACCGGCCGAAGGCAGACTAACCAACAAAAGAATACGAGGACGGCCGAAGGCGAACTCCAAAAGGAAGACCAGACGAAGGCGGACTAACCAACAAAAGAATACGAGGACGGCCGAAGGCGAACTCGAAAAGGAAGACCGGCCGAAGGCGGACTAACCAACAAAAGAATACGAGGACGACTGAAGGCGAACTCGAAAAGAAAGACCGGTTGAAGGCGGGCTAACCAACAAAAGAATACGAGGACGGCCGAAGGCGAACTCAAAATGGAAGACCGGCCGAAGGTAGACTTACTAACAAAAGAATACGAGGACGGCCGAAGGCAAACTCGAAAAGGAAGACCGGCCGAAGGCAGACTCTGCTGGGGATAAATGGACAAGCAAGGGTAAAAGCAACAATTTTACGACCCTCGAATTCACCTGGAATCAAAGTTGGGGAAAAGAGAAGTCTAAACAGACAACTCTGCAGGGGTGTACTAGAATGTACAACAATATGAAGGACGAATCCATTGGAGATCTCACCTGGGATAAAGTAACACAAAATCTCCTGAGTTATGCCATTTCTGCTGAGGAAAAGTGTTAGTTCTCTTGTATTAGGATTGGCTTAATTTTTGTAAAACAAATAATAGCAGCAATAATGTAATAGAGAATAGGATGTATAAACTTGCTAAGAAGAACAGGTACAACAAGAACATGTTGTGTTAAAGTTATTCAACAACTGGAACAACATGTCGAAGAAGATGTCCTAAGAGGGAGCATTCGACATCGCGCCTGCTGAGTTGGTTTAATGAGATTCAGTTATGTTTTGAATTGTGCAGAATCTACAAGAGAAAATTATGCATCCTATGTGGCGCATTTTTAAAAGGTCTAGAAGATTCAATCAGAAATCAAGTTAAATGAAGATTTTCTAAATAAGGAGATTATTTAGGAAACTAAAAGATTGAAGACCTAACTTGTGGCAGAAGCAAATGCTAATTGTAACAGCTAATGAAGTTGTGATTGAAGGCCCAAATCCAGTTGGGTATAGGTTATAAATAGAAGGGTTTGTAACCTTGGAAGATACGGCTCAAGATATAGAAGTCTAGGGTTCTGTCTAGGTAAACCTCCCGGCTTGTGGGAAGGTTACCCTTATCCCTCAAAACCTGTAGGTAAGAGGCAATACGTATTGTTCTTGGAGGAAGCTTTGAAGCAACTCTAGGTTGTGGTCTTAGTTAAGGGAAGAAGCTAACAAACGGTGGAGTTTGGCATCATACTTAGCTAGGTATTGTTCTCATCAGATGTTGATGTATCATAGGAGTGTGGCTTCATGTCTATTTGTGTAATCAGAATGTAGGCGAAGGGTTGTCGATGCAGTGGCTGAGATGTTGACTGCTAGACATCATTGCGATGATTGGGAGTGAGATGGAGTCTCATATCTAGGGAGGACCTAGGTAGAAGGGACATTGGGTAGTGATTAAGTGCGTAGATCGTCAATGGGTGTGTTGGCTATAGGGTCTGCAAATTAATACTGCTAATAGTGGACTTCATCCCTGGCTTGGTAGCCCCCAGAGTAGATGTGTGTCATCGAACTGGGTAAACAATTCTGGTGTGTTCTTATGTTTTTCTGTACTGGTTTTATTTGTTTATACCTTGCCATGCTGTTTTGTTCAGATCAGATGTCTAGACATTCTATAGGACATCTGTAGTCTGATATACCAGAATTTCAATTGGTATCAGAGCAGGCATCCTGTTTTGTTTCTGGGTGAGATCCTAGGGAAGATACTTTCTGGTCATGGGCAAGGTAGGTGGTACCTACTGAAAAGTTGTTTGAACTTGGAGAAGTTCATTTTGTTGTTTGAATGGTCCCTTGAAGTGGAGGATAGACTATTCATGATAGAGTGTGTATTGGCTTTGTTTGAAGTTGTCAGGCGTGGTGAGCTGTTGTGTGGTTTGATTTATTTTCAAACCTATGTTGACCTACTGCACATGGAGTGGCGTGGGTTATTATGTCTTGCCCGAAGGCTGTAGAGGGGTTTTCTGGTGTGTGTTCCACTGCATATATATATATATATATATATATATATATATATATATATATATATATATATCTAATTGAAAATTCCTGGTTGTTCATATTACTGAGGGTGATTCTACAACATCTATGAAAGAAGTGGTTAGTTCTTTTGTTGATGTGCCTTATAAGATGTTCTGACATCTTATTAGGGCAAGCAAGATCTGTTTCCTTGGTAGTTCCGCTGCATGAGGCTCTGATTGAAGAGAGCTCTAGAAGTATGGGATTCTGGAGTTATGATTAAAGGAAGATTGTAGCTGACCTTACTCGTTTTTCTATTCTTGTAGATGCCAACCGGTGTGATGTCACATAACATTCCAAAGTCGGGAGCAAAGGGGTGTCTTTGTGATGGTTGAGCCCTGTATGACTTAGTACATGGGTGAGTGGCTTCATCATGTATGTTGAAGTCAGATTGAAGGGTAAGATGAATCTTCAAGCTCATGCTCTAGGGGTTTGATGATTTCTTGTTGATTATGTTGTTGAAGACACTTGATATGATGATCAAGTCCAATCAAGGCAACTGAGTCATTCTTCAGACTAGGAGGTGCTTCCTAGGAAGCATAGGGGTGAAGATCGTGGAGGTGATTTATTTTCACCTTTAGCAAAAACAACAAGGAAGGATGCATCTCTTTTGACCCTAAGAGTGAACCCAATCTGTTTGAAGATTTGTTGAGGTAAAGAAGACTTGTTCAGAGAAAGTCTTAGTTACGTGAGTCAAGAGTGGCAGACTTGGTATCTCAACATTGTCCTTGAAAAGGTTACTTGCAACAAGACTGAATACTTTATAAGTGCTCATGACATGATCTGGTGGAGCTCAGCTACATCAGTGAAGAAGGGTTATTAAGGATTTAAGATCAATTTGTGAATTCCACAAGTATTTAATTGATTATCCTTGAAATTCAATAGTGGGGATGTTCTGTCAGACGTTCTGACATCATAATCTTGATGGTTACAACTTGGATTAGTTTATTTCTGATCTAAGTGAGTTAGAATTGAAGTAATGTCAGACTTGATGTCGTGATATGTTTGAAGATGTTAAAGTCTGAAGGGCATTGTTTTTGAAGATCAGGGGAAACAGACCTCTTTGAACAGTCTGTATATTTTTCTGTGTTCTAGAGTGCTAATAGAGGGAATCTCCTTTGTAGGTGCAGGCAATGGCACCTATCATCTCAACATCAGATAGGAGGTCTGATTTGAAGCTTATTGAGATGTGGCTCGTGCAATTCCCTGCATAAGGGTGTGATCTGATCCTGAAGTTGATCAGTAGTTGGTTTGGTTCCTTGTATTACCCCCACAAGAGGTATATATGAGTTACTATGGATGTTACCCCCAGAACCATAGTAAGAATGGATGATGTGGTATCAGATGTTGGAACATCATCTCAGTTTGTTTGTGAGCAGAGGTTGAAGTCAAGCCAATGACTCAAACTAGGATGTTCTGGCTGCAATGACTGGATGTTATGTAGAAGATTCGACAAGTACCACAGGTGTGGAGAAGAAGTATGTCAGGTTAAAGTCTTACCTTGTGTGAAAAGGTAATCATATCTGACTAACTAATAAGTACTTTGACAGGAGACTGAGTATGTATTAGGATTGTGCATGAAAGTTGACTACAAATACTTTGACGGGAGACTAAGTGTTTGTCTGATGGTTGAGTGCAAATCTGATTTCTGAACATGTTTTTCAGAAAATGGTGGAGAGTTTAATTCTCTCTATGATATTCTGTTGTGTGGTTCTACTGAAGATGAGATCTATTGGGATCCTGTTGTGTAGGTTGGGTGCTTAGTAAAGGGCGTGGATGGAATTAAGTCCCTTGAATAATGCCTTCAGAACCAAAAGATGATAGGTTTTGTGGTAATGTTGCTGATGTCCCAAATGATGTCATAACATCATTTTTGTTGATAGTCTGTGGCAAAGACTTGGGACCATGAATCTTAATATTCAAACACCACATTCAGAAGTGGCAGTTCTATCTCTGGTATAGAATAAGAATATTCTAAGTCAGTTTGGAGTAGTATGCTCAGCGATGCATAACTACTATTTTGGTATGAAGACTTAATGTGCAGAAGGATGATTTGATCAGCATATTGTTTAAGGGGTATTCCTTCTGTTATTGTTAGAGAGTCTGAATCTTAGTAAAGCTCTTAAGCACACTAAGAAAAGGTTGGAGATTGGTTTTAGACTATGGTTGCATGACTTCTCAGCCATCCAGAGAGTCATAACAGTATGTGTGGAGGTGCAAAGGCATGATTCAGAGACTAGTTCAGGGTACTTGGAGTCATTCCCTGTGAGCTGGTGATTGTTCTATTTTAAGTATTCTCCATAATGAAGTTTTGTGCTCAACTGGAGTTGTGATTGTCCATGATAGGGGGATTCAGTAGAATGATGGGTTTGTTTTGGAGCTTGAGCTAATGGAGTTGTTGGCCTCTTATGAGGATGTGTTATTTCTGCAAGAATTTATTTTCTCTGCAGTGATGAATGGGACAAGTAAGGTGTCATACTGGTTATTGGGAGATGTCACATTTGATTTGCCATGTGGTGTGTGACACTGAGTGAAAGAAGTTCACTTAGGGATTTTAGTTGAAGGCATTGTGATTATGCCTCTGAACTTTTGAAGAAGTCTGGGAAACATTCCTGACCAAAGTACTGAAGATTTGTTGGAGACAATGTCTGAAAAGATGTCAAAACATTACTCAAGACATGTTTCCCTGAGCCCAACAAAGGAATATTCTAGATTGTGCATCCAGCCACGTGTAAGAAGGGGGCCTAGAAAGTGTTGATTGACCATGCAGGTGCATGAATTAGGACTGGTTTGTTTCAGCAGAAACAGTCCAAGAGCTATTAAAGGCGTTCAAAGTCAGTTTAGACGGTGCACCTTGAATTAAGCTGCAGTTTTTCCATTCTCAATTAACGTTTTCTTTGACCAAGAATTAAAGATCGTTAATATCTAAGAAACTGCTCTGCTATTTATAGAGGCTTCTCCTATCCTCTACCATCAAGTGAGTGTTGTTCTCATCAACACAATGGGTTTTGTTCGGGTCTGGGTAAGCTGTGCCTGGGTCTGGTTTTGTGATGGCCTCCTTTGTCAATTTTTGGCCAAAAAGGGGGAGAAAGGGCTTGTTGCTCAGATGTTCAGACAGGAGTCTGTGATTACAAATGTTGTCCAAACATGTCGAATCAAATGTCTATCATGTTTCTATTTGGATATTTTTGTGTGACCTGTGATCTGAGTTATGAACACAGTTGTGATCAGTGTTCTGAGTTACCAGGAGTGGTGGAGGGTTTGGTCTTAAGTTTCCTCTTATACCCTTCAAAGAGTAATTAAGAGTTCTCTTATGCCACCATTGGTCTTCAATATTAAGAAGAGGTTCCTGGATTGAGGGGGAGTACAAGTTGTCTTCTGCGATCTTCTTCCTCGTGTGCACCAACAATCTTCAGGACTTTCCTTTCTTTTGTCCTGAAGATTGCTGTTCGTTGGTGCTGATGCAATGGAGTTCTTCAGAGTGCTGCAAAGAAGATGTCGAACAAAGATGTTGAGACATTATTTTTATACTAAATATTTGTTGCTGTGTGCAGTAGACTCTGAACACTACTGCTGTTGATTGTATTTTTATATTGCTGTAAAATCCTGGATTGTAATTGTTTTTAGATTATTTGTTTTAGCCAAAATTTTCCAAAGGGGGAGATTGTTAGTTCTCTTGTATTAGGATTGGCTTAATTTTTGTAAAACAAATAATAGCAGCAATAATCTAATAGAGAATAGGATGTATAAACTTGCTAAGAAGAACAGGTACAACAAGAACATGTTGTGTTGAAATTATTCAACAACTGGAACAACATGTCGAAAAAGATGTCCTAAGAGAGGGCATTCGACATCGTGCTTGCTGAGCTGGTTTAATGAGATTCAGTTATGTTTTGAATTGTGCAGAATCTACAAGAGAAAATTATGTATCCTATGTGGCGCATTTTTAAAAGGTCTAGAAGATTCAATCAGAAATCAAGTTAAATGAAGATTTTCTAAATAAGGAGATTATTTAGGAAACTAAAAGATTGAAGACCTAACTTGTGGTAGAAGCAACTGCTAATTGTAACAGCTAATGAAGCTGTGACTGAAGGCCCAAATCCAGTTGGGTACAGGTTATAAATAGAAGGGTTTGTAACCTTGGAAGATACGGCTCAAGATGTAGAAGTCTAGGGTTCTATCTAGGTAAACCTCCCGGCTTGTGGGAAGGTTACATGTATCCCTCAAAACCTGTAGGTAAGAGGCAATACGTATTGTTCTTGGAGGAAGCTTTGAAGCAACTCCAGGTTGTGGTCTTAGTTAAGGGAAGAAGCTAACAAACGGTGGAGTTTGGCATCATACTTAGCTAGGTATTGTTCTCATCAGATGTTGATGTGTCATTGGAGTGTGGCTTCATGTCTATTTGTGTAATCAGAATGTAGGCGAAGGGCTGTCGATGCAGTGGCTGAGATGTTGACTGCTAGACATCATTGCGATGATTGGGAGTGAGATGGAGTCTCATATCTAGGGGGGACCTAGGTAGAAGGGACATTGGGTAGTGATTAAGTGCGTAGATCGTCAATGGGTGTGTTGACTATAGGGTCTGCAAATTAATACTGCTAATAGTGGACTTCATCCCTGGCTTGGTAGCCCCTAGAGTAGATGTGTGTCATCGAACTAGGTAAATAATTCTGGTGTGTTCTTTTGTTTTTCTGTACTGGTTTTATTTATTTATACCTTGCTATGCTGTTTTGTTCAGATCAGATATCCAGACATTCTATAGGACATCTGTAGTCTGATATACCAGAATTTCAAAAAGTATGACAACAAATATCAAATCTGGCTTATGCTTCAAAAGTCTATGTCTGAATTTTTCTATGGCGTAATGCTCCATACGAAATGGAGACGCTACGCGTTTGGGAGGATGCCATGCAAACGATGCTTATGCAATGCAAAAAGAAATGCTCCAACAAAATAAATGCTGAAAACGAAGGCAGCTCCACCGGGGATGATAAAATAAATTGTCCTCTGAGTCCAAGAACTCTTCTGAGAAGGATCACATTGAACAACTCCTTTGATCAACAACGTCTGCTGGAGATGAAATCCAAAAGAACATCCACTCTGCTGGGGATTATATATAACTCTTTGAAAAAGGAAACCAAGACCTGAATCGGAAGAGTGCCAAATATCACTTGGACTTAAAACCCACTGGGGATGTAACCCATCGCTGATCAAACCTGCTGCGAAGACTACCACCAAACTCTACTTGGGGAGACAAAACACAAATACTAGACCTGCTAGGGACACCATTGAACTTAACCCGCTGCTGGGGAAATGACTTCACCCTTATCCTGCTGAGGGTTGGATCATGCTGTTACTGGAGAAAATATACTTCCTGACCTGCTTAAGAAAGTGAATACCAGACTCTGTGAGGGAGATAAATTCTTTTCCAGAGACATCCAACACATCTTCCGCTGGAGATTCAACAACAGTCACCTTGGAGCAATCCTCTTTTGACTGCTTGCTGAGGAATAATAGACCAACCATGACTTTGGCTGGGGACACAATCCTCTGTACTCTTGCTGGGGAGAGTATGCTCTGGTAAGGAGGATGAAATTTCAATGCTTGGGAGAGAAACTCTACTGGGGAGAAGTAATCTTGCTACCCTGTAGCCATACGGTAAACTGAATTGTTTTTATGTTCATAGACTCTGCTCAAGAATCCAACCAAAACCTCCGCTATGTAATGAACATTTGCTGAAAATGGCCCAGGGCTCTGCTGAAGAGAAGTTCCAACGGCAATTAGCCTCTGCCCTGCTGGGGAAAGCTAAACAACACCCACAAATCTGCTTGGGGAGAAGCAATTGGCGATATCTGCTCTGCTAGGGAACAACAATCTACCATTACTCCGTTGGGGAGACGGAAACCACCTTACCACAAACTCGAGAAACAACGACCCACCACTCTTGACTTGTACGGGGGAATACAAATTCATACTGAAAAGTAACAAACTTCACCAACCTAGGCGGGGGAGAGCAAACTTCTGAACTCTTGTTGGGGAGGATAGTCAGAATTTTCATAATGCTCTGTCATGGATGATATGACTTCACCTATCTTTGCTATGGACGAATGGCAATTCAAACGCCTCCCTCATTGGGAAAAGATACCTTTTGGAACCTTGCTGAGGAAGAGAAATTCCATACTGGGAGCCACTTTGGCGATTCATGCTTCTATTGATCGTCTGCATGCTGATTCTCACACGTGACCAATGACCCTTTGATCTCCACTTGCCCCAGACTACAAGGTCTAACAGAAGAAATTGTCTCAAGAGGATTTTATAGAAGACCTGGCTTTCAACATGCCCCTGGTCTTCAAACTCTTAGAGATTTATCAGATCTCGACATAACTGCCCCAAACTTCAAAATCCATGAAGTAAACTGCCTCGAAAGGATTTGTAATGACTTGAAATGTTCTGCCCCAGTATTTTGAACCTTGAAGAGGTGCTTTTAACTAACTGTCTTCAGGAGTGGATAACTTCTCGTGCTCTTGAGGTGGCCTGCCTCAATACGAGCCTTGAAGTGAATTTGCGTCTGACCGACTAGTCTTCGAGAGATTTGCCAAATCTCGACGTGATTGCCCCTGTTTGGCTAATTTAAGAAGAGTTTCCAATGTGACTGCTTCGGCTTGGCTACATCTTATCACCACTCACCGGGAACGCCCAGGTTGCGCACAGTTTCTTGGCCACATGTCCCTTGACATGACTGTCCTTCAGAATTTTCAAGCATCTCAACGCGGCTTGATCAAGCTTCTCGACTGACGTTCATTGTGTAAGATCCCCTGATGCTTAAGCACATTCAAGCAGTAAATGTTTATTATGAGAATGACAATTCTAATGCAACACACATGTTAACCTTGAAGTTTTATTGAAAATGCGTCGCCGAGCCTTATGAACGAATCACTAGCTGGGACGCGACATTGATTTTTGAATGGAAAATAATACCCACATGTAATACCAACAAAAATGTTATCAGCATAACTCATAGGAGTCAGGAACGCTCTCTCATTGAAAAACACCTTCAGAATAAACCTTGTTTCAATTAGGACTTTTGAGGGTTGTAACGTGGCCTGGTTCGCGGTTTTTAGAAAAAGGGTTTTATGGCTCAAAATTTTGTTTGTACCCACCCATTCTCCTTGATGTTCTCCAGTCCTACGTTTAGTCGATTCGGTACAAGCGCTCATTTCCCAAAGGATTTCTTTGTGAGGAGCGATGGTTAATGGAACCACGAGTTTTTTGGAGTGGCAGTCATCCTTTTTATGCTTTTGGCACCTGTGGTCACACGACTTGCTTTTGCTCGAGGGGTTTCCCTTTTGTAAGCCTTTTCGCTTTTTCTATTTGCTCTTTCTTCTTTTGTTTCCCTGATTTTGCCTGGACTGAATTCTTTTGAATTCTTTTTTTTAGATCCAGCGGGATGCCCTAATTTTTGCCTAAGTCATTTGTTTCCAATCTTTCGACTTAGAGGGTTTTTTTTAACAAATCGTGTGACACTGGCTGCCTTAACTTCTTTGAAAGGATTGTGACTACTTCACTCTTTGCGGTGAGGGATAACCATTGTGGTCTCACACCCCTTGACCTCCTGCTATGTGAGGAAAGAAAGGTAATGGATCCTCAGATACACACTCCTTTTGAAAGTTGAACGCTCAGTCAAATCAACTGACAACTACCCTGCCCCTGGGTTAGATGTGAGGGTTTTTCAGATGAAAGGAAACTCCTACTTCGAGGCTCGAGGGGGTTGACAAGGGTCTATCTCCCTTATATCTCCGGTGTTTGGGGGATTTGAAGCAATGCATGTACATCATCAACAGAGTTTTATCCAAAAGTATACAACCAAAGATTTTGCGTTTTTCACTTCATCATCCTCCCTCAAGAGTTTAAGGCAAGAAAGTTGGTATTGCAGTGCATATAAACATGATATGAGTGTATAAAAGTAAAGTACTTCAAGAACAACACATTCATTGCATTAAAATCATTATTCAAAACACAAACAAGTTTTTTTCATGCAAACACTGTACTAACAAACAATGAAAAATTACACATGAAAATACAGTAAAAAAGCCGAAGATTGCCATTGTTGAGGAGGCTTGACTCCGTCTGGACTTATTGCTTCTGATGACGCTCTTGCGATCTGGTGCTTACTCTGACAAGGAGACTTCAGCCCATGAGGGTACCATCTGGGGTGATGACCTTTGAATCGATCAAATTTTGCACCTAGTGCTGGAAGGCCCTACATTTCTCCACAGTATGCCCCGGCGCACCAGAGTGGAAATCATAATGGGCTCTTGCATCGTAACCTGGTGGGGGAGTACAAATAAGTGGAGCCAACGTCCGAAGTTCAACCAATTGAAGTTGGAGAAAATGCCTCAACATCTGAGCATAAGGCATAGGAAGTGTATCAAAGATCCTTGCAGGCTTCTTCGGCCTCGGTGGGTACTTCTTAACCTTGGGCTTCTCTTGGGAGACAAGACATGGCTGTTGTTGGGGAAGTTCTAGAACCTCGGGTTGTGCAGAAAATTCGTGAGCCAACTCACGACTTGGGGAAGATCCCACAGGCAAGGGTGAAACGACAATTTCTGCTGCAGATTCAGGCATGGAATTATCATCCTTTTTTATCACATTTCTCACAACCTCCATAACCAGGCTCATCTGAGTTTTTATTTGATTGACCTCCTCCTTCAGCATTTTCTGGTCTTGAATCAAAACTTGCATGTCGCCCATAAACTTCGTCATCTGAATCTTCATTTCAGTCACTTCTGCACGGAGTTGTTCCATGACCATCCTCTGATTATCACAGGTTGAGTAGTGGTGGCAGGTCAAGCTGTCAATTTTGAAGATAATACCAAGTCAGAATGAGAAATCCGCTATTGAACACCTGCTATGCATATGAGTATGGAAATGCAATTCAAAATGCCATGTTCGAATATTTCCAAGGAACCATTATGCTTTGATTCAAGTTTTTCACAAACGAACCACAAGAAATAGATAGAAATCAAAGTTAAGATCCTTGGAAATACAAGAACATGTATGTCAGAATGCAAAATGATGATGCAGATGCACACATGGGATCAAGGTATCAAGTTTCTCTGAACATCTGTTGTGTTGTCAATTGAACAGGGAATAGAAATCCAGGAACCCAGAATACCAAAATATCAGATCACTAAGATAATCAAGAAAACCAGGTGATAAGTCCACATTGACTGGAAAACCAGAAAACCAGGTAGGTTGAAGGTCACGGTTACTTGCAAACCTGTAAACACCCAACCCCTCTCACATGTGGGTTCTAGAAAAACTGAGGATCCTCAGCTTCACGGGCTCTTCGGTCGAGAAATGATGATATGGTCACCATTTCTAGTTTGGCATCATCATCAATCGAGAAGGTCTCAACTGATTCCCCTCAAAAAGGTCATCCTATGATAAGTTCCCAGCTTCGGGTCCTCGGATCAAGAAGTATAATGGGTTTGCCATTTTTGGTCTGCCATTACTACCTCTTGGGAGGAGTGCCTCAACTAAGTCCTTGGGGAATGGTCGCCAGAGTCGACAGTTCTCCAGGTTACATTTCATCATCTGCACTAATGTGCAGGATAGAACATTACCGAAGAAAACCTCGTTTGGATGTGGAGTTTTCATGTATACTACGTCTGGCCAAATGCCACACAAGTCACACTACTTTCCACGCTAATCCTAGGTGTATACTCAAGCCTGGGTATTGAGCTTATCTCTCATGAATCCAACCCACCCAACAAAACAACAGCAGCAGAGCAATATGATAACAGTAATCACAAATGTGATAAATGTAGTAAAATACAGTAATATAAAACAAAATAAAGCACAACAGTAAACACCCAATGAAATAAAACAGACAAGCGCTAGGATTGAATCGCATATGGAACCAGACTATGTCCCCAGCTGAGTCGCCAACTGTCACAACTATGAAAAACAACCGGCGAGAAACTGAAACAGAAGAGTCGCCACCGAACGTTATTTATCCCTACGCATGGAAAGGAAACGATCGAAGAAAACCTAGAAGAAAGGGAAAGACATGGTCATCGCAACCATAGTCTGGGCTCGGGAGTCGGTTTTGCGAGGGGAAGGTATTAGCACCCCCACGCGTCCATCGTACTCGATGGGATCCACGCTTATTGTCTAATCAAAGGGTGAGTTATCTAAAGTCTACTGCTAAAAAAAAGGGAAAAACAAAAATGGACTCGCAAGGATTATCGCAATCCAATGCCTACGTATCTTCGTGGACGAACGAAGAATCAGAGTCGATGTAGTTCAACGGACTACGCACTAAAGGGGGAAGGTTGCTCGCCAAGACATCACCATCTTGTGCCTACGTATCATCAATCAGACGAGAGAGAGAAAGTCAGAGCATTCGTAGTTCGACCTAACAAGGTCTTTATATTTTTTATGAGCGACGTTAAATTCGCGTCCGGCAGTTAGGGTCGATGCCTGTTTGCGACTGAACGGAAGTAACGTGCTCTTTTCTGAAAATGATTTGAAACTTAACAATCCCGGAGGATGAAAAAGATTTGAATTTATTTTTTTGTTTTTTAGACAGAAGTGAGTTGAGTTTGTTCATAACTTACATTGCACCAAAGTCTATGACACGGGAACGAATGCATTGCATGGTCGCCCCCAATGGGACGTATGCTCAACACTCTAGAAGAATGAAGGGAGACCCCTCATTCTTCATTTGCTATGCTTAAGGATTGTGTGCAATGTAAGTTGTCTTTATTAAGTGTTTTAGAATTGTTATGAGATGAGAAGAGAGGACTCAAAGGAAAAGAAAAACACTACAGGAATTCTATCCTAATGTTGTCATGCAAAGGTGATCCTAAGGTTGAGGTAAGAGGGGAAGATTCTACCTAATGTTAGCATGCATGGTTTGAATCCTAATGTCTACCCTACTCCAAGCTTAACCAAAGATTAAGTTGGACTAGGGAACCCTAAGGGAGCATACAAAAGTGAATCCAAGACTTGAACAAGTCTTAAGATCCAAAGGGGAAGAAAATGAGTGGAAGAGATGAAGAAGAAGATGAAATAAGAGATGAGAAATAAAATAGGGTAGCAAGCACATCATGCATATCATATCCAATTCATATCATTAATCATGCTTCAAAACAACACACCATGAAGTTCAAGCAAACAAGTAGAAGCAAACAAGAAAGCATGCAAGCAAACTTGCATAAGAAGCACAGTTGAACACCATTAATCATCACACAAAGATGAAATGAACAAGGTAAGATGAAAATGAATCCAAGTCAGAACTTAAGTCATCTCATGATCAACCAATTCAAACATTAGAAAATAATCTCAAGGGCATCAAGTATGCATCTCATCAACATCCAAACAATTAGCAACAACTAACTCATGCACCACACCACTTCAAATGATCACACAATGTGAAATTAAGGCATGAAAGCAAATAGGCAGCAAGGTGAATATGTGTATAAATCCAAACATTAACTCATGGATAGCAAGAAGAAACAACAAGGATCTATTTCAAAACATGCACCACAACTATGCAAATATCCACTTAAGACATCCATATAAGAGACACACGATCAAGTGAGACAAGAAGTAAGAAATGATCACACAATGGACACAAAATCAAGAGAATCAGAACCTTAAACATGTCATTCAAAGCAAACAAAAGTCCTCAAGCATTCATTAGATCATACAAGAAAGCAACCCACAAGATTAGGTCAAGAACACCAAAGGATCAAAGTCAAAACATTGTCAATTTGGAAAATCAACAACAAATAGAAAAATTATCAAATGAGAATGATTCCAAAGCCACAAACAAGCTAAGTTAGTACACGATCACACCAAATAGTCATTTTAAGCATCATTTAGGCACGAGTGGTCAAGAGAATCCAAATTAAGTCAAGTATCCAAACATGCTTCAACCAAAATCAAACCACATGAAGGTATCAACCAAAAATAGAAACATGCCTCATAAAAATCCAAATAAAATTCGAAACTCATTTTATATCCATCAAGAGGTAATGTGTGAATGATCTCAACCAGAATCACAAATTTTCAACATCAATTGGATCAAAACATCACACATAAGAGGCTAATCGAGCATGCATCGAGGACCAATTAAAATCAATCAAGAATTAATAAAAAATTCAACATCTCAGCACGAAATCAACCCTTAAACATTCACCAAAGATGTATCAAAACATAGCCAAAAGATTGGATCAAGAAGGCAAAAAAATTGCACCAAAACATAAACCCTAGTTCAAGGGCAAACATGTAAAAGCAACCTCAAAATTAATTCAACATAAAATAGAAAAATAAATGGATAAATAAAATTAAAAAAATGAAAATAAACTCAAGACAATCATGGATCAGAAAACAATTTTTATGGATTTTTTATAAGAGTGTAACAATTAAAACAAAATTGAAATTGAAAATAAAAAGAAAATAAAATAAGAAGAAGAACAAAGCAAAGGGGGGTGGATAAGTAAAATAGCAACAACATGATTTACTTCATACGCGTGTTGGGACAATAAACAAGGGGGTGTGAAAATGAAAAGGAACCAAGCCCAGATCAAACCAGTTCAGCAATCAAACCAAACAAAAAAAATCATAAGTGAAACGCAGCGTTCCAAGTCAACCCAGGCCACACTGGCCTTTTCCTCAAGCTGGCCACGCTGCCATTGACTGGTCAGCTGGTCAGCCCCTCAACAAGTCAGATGCCGGAGCCCTTATTCCGGTCATCTTCTCCGGGAGACTCGCTGGAGCTCTTGGACGGAACCTCACCAAAAATCATAATCAAGTACACCATTTTGCTCAGAAATTCATGGTGATTCCAAATCCAACTTCAAAAATCATTTTAAACATGTTTACCATCATGAATCGAAAGCAACAAGGAATCATGCTCAAACTGAAACCTTCTCAAACACAACCGAAAACAACACAAACAATGTCTACATCTATGTAGGACTTCAGAATAGCCAACAACAAGGTTCAATACACGTTTAGCATGAGAGATATTAGATCTGAAATTTTTACCTAACGGAGAACAGTCCGTTGCTTCTTTGACAAGATTGAGCTCTATAAAAGCTATGGAAAACTTCAGAGTTACTTGGAGAATGTTGATCACAGCTTGTTCTGGTCAGATTATTATTGGAACTCTTCACACCACTTCAACCTGATAGTGAAGAATATGGAGTTTGCATAGCTTCAAACAATGAATCTAGAAGTGACTCTTTTCGTACAGAAGCTAGGTGGTGTGTGATAGAATATGATTAAGCCAAGAAATGGTCAAAATACTTCAGAAAATGAAGGAATCAAAAATTGAAGGATTGAAGAGAATTTGATACTCAGATCTGGAAATGTGTGCCTCTACTTAGGTTTGGAGTGATTTAGTTTATATATGAGGGTAGTTTAGGGTTGGAATGGATGGCTTGGGATTGAGGCTAAGGTTTGGAGTTGGTTATAGAGGGTTGGACATAAAAATGACGGAGAAGTATCACATGTGTATGGCAAGATTAATGGCTTGTTTTCAGCTTTGGAATGTGGTTTGGGAGAGTGGTTTGTTGATTGAAAATGAATCATGAGGGATATGTGATCAGACTCTCACGTGTGAAGCAAATGAAATAAAGCAAATTTTACATTTTTTTCTATTCCAAGTTTGGCAAAATATTCAAATTGGTTCATGATGTGTATAGTTTTGTTTAGGCTTATTAGGCAAGGGAATTTGAGGTAATGCGTGTGAAATGGATGTACAAAAAGGTTCTGCAAAAGAACTACAAATATATCATGACATGCTTGGAAACTTGGGTAGAATGGCATGGCATGGAGCATTAGAAAAAGTGTTGAGATGCTGACTTTGGGATGATGTACCTTCATGGTTAATGATCCAAATGATGCATTCTTGGGCTTTTTGGAAAGGTGAGATTACAAGCTACAACTTTCATTTGAAAGTGAATTCAAGATGAAGCTTGGAAATCATGTAAAAATGAGCTAGAACATTGGTGTACCAAGCTGCCTTAAAAGACTTAGAAAAAAAACTAAGTTCTTCCAATTTTGCAAGGTGAAAATGTCCAACTTTGGAGCACCATAATTCACTCAAAAATGACTCAAATGACATGGTTCTTGTGCTCATTTTGAAAGGAATGCTTCATACTACAACTTTCATGTGGAAGATATTTGCAAATGAGGCATTGATCATGGTGAAAATTGGCTTTGAGAGTGGTTAAAAACTTACCAAAAATAGTAAGTTTCTAAAACCTTGATTTCCATTTTTAGTAACTTTTTCACATTCTTGATTTTTCATGAGTCCTTGAACATTTCTTGATCAAATCTTGTCCATTGATCATATATGACTTGAAAATCAACATGTTGACCTCAAAACGTCAGGAGTTGACTTTTCACTGCACAGTTGACTTTATCCCTAATTCTCCTGAGTTTGAATCTTTTGAACAATTGAAACCCTTCTGAACCAAATTGATGGACAATTCTCGATTCCTAGAGACTTGGGGACATGTAAAAGACCATGGAATCACGTCTTTCCCAAAAAATCAGAAATAAACTGATTTTATGTTATACCCTAATTTTGCCACCCCTGGTTTAGGAGGAATCGACTCATACTCTAAATCCAAATTCCTCTGAATATGATGCGCATCTTCCCAAACAAGGATGATATATTCCACTTGATGATGATAAAACCTCAAAAATCTTGCCCATTGGAGTGTTACACTCAAAGATTCCAAAAACCCTAATTTGAGAAATCTAGCTAGGAGGATATGATTCACTTGAAATCTCTTGTCATTTGCAATCATCTGATGAGGTGGTGGGCACATTAGGATGCCCTGAGGTCCAAGGCTCCTGTGTGGCTTGAGTATTGGTGACATCAAGAACCTTTCTTTCTTCCTTATCTCTTGGACAATACACATGATCTTTTGCTTGAACCTCTGGAAAACATCTTTTTCCCTTGAGTTGGCTTAGATACCATGATCCCATGCTAAGAACCAATGATATGCACAAATGATAATGCAAAAATGAAATGAAGCATAAGCCAGTTAGAGGTTAGAAAAATGATAGCAAATTTTGGGGTGCTACACCACCCCATCGTCGACTTCTTCATTTCGGAGGCGTCGGGATTTAATTGAGGGCTCATCACAGGCCCCGTCATCCTGCAAGCCTCGTCAGGATACTCCTGTTCCTCATCCTGTCGATGATGTTGTTCCGGTGCCACCTCCAGAGGATGATGACCCACCAGCTTAGGATGCTGATCACGACGACGATGATGAGCCTGAGGGTTTCTCAAGGGGTCCCTCAGGTATGTCCCTGCTGACATGGTACGCTGACCATATTTCCAGACATGTCTGGGATAGAGAGGTAACATTACTCAGATTGTTTCTTTTTTTTCATTGGAAATTTATAATTTTTACCATTGTTGATTACTAACATTGTTTCTTATTTATGGAAATTTTTCAGACTCGTGAGCCGCAGAAGTTTTACAACCATGTGAAGAAGATATTATCTTTGGAGCAGCCAGATGAGGCTTGGTTCCAAGATGTCCTTATTGCCTCTTTTTTGAAGAACCTTTGTGATATCGGTTACAGCCTGATCCACAATGGGATGCTTATGGGATTTGCGGAGAGATGGCACCCTGAGACGTCTTCTTCCATCTACTGCACGACGAGTTGACTATTACACTGGACGACATCTCCTGTCTATTGCATATACCGATTAGGGGTACCCTCCTCCGTCACGGTAGGATGACGAAGGAGGGGGCGAGAGAGATGTCGATCGAGGAGCTTGGGGCTGATCCACTGCAGGCGCTTGAGGAGGTGGATAAGACCAGAGGGGCTCATGTCGGTTCTCCTTTCTGACACGTAGATTTCGTGAGGCACTCGCTGCTGCATGCCAGGAAGATGGTGATCCAGATGAGGTTGAGATACACAGACAGCGTGTGCTGACGTGTTATTTTCTATTTTTAGTCGGCACACAACTGTTTGTGGACACTTCCTCCACATATACCAATGTCGCTTACCTGAGGTACTTTATGGATTCCACATGGATCCTTGAGTACAACTGGGGGCTGCTACCCTGGCTTACACGTACTCGAGGCTGGGAGAGAGATGTTTGTGGAAGACCAGGATTGTGGCACGCGGTGTGTCACTACTTGTGGTAACAATCTTATATCCTAATAACTTTTTTTTTCATTTCTTTTCATTATATATTTGTGATAATGTTTGATTCTGATGTTTTTTATTTTCATTTCAGGCTTGGATATTCCAGCACTTTCCTATTATCGCCTGGTGGGGGAGTGTTCCTTATTACATATAGCAGATCCCGCGTGCATGTGCCTTTATCCCGCTCAGGGGGAACCAGGCGGTCGACCCTTACAGCGTCTATCTCGATCGCCTGGCTGCTGAGTACATCTGTTACGACGTCTATGCCGATCACCGTGAGACGCACCCGTTTGACGACATATCATTATTCTCAGGATGGTTGCCATTGAGTTCGACCATCATTGTTCCATATTTGCTTGAGCACGTCATACACAGTTCGAGTACACACAGACAATACCCATACACTCAGTTGTCTCCACTCCTATCGGTTTGACCCGTAGGCAGATAGACGAGCTCTTTGCTGACTACCAGACACACATGGTACCGGACGAGGCTCGGGAGACCAGTGGGACGAGAGACTGGAGTTGCGTTGATGGGTACATCATTTGGTTCTTCACCGTCTCACACACATACATGGTGCCCATTGCAGAAGGACCACCGCCCAGACCAACTCATCAGGAGATCTTAGAGGAGTAGCAGTCTCAATTGGACCACACTCAGGATGTCCTGCCTCGTTGTCGTCAGATAGTGGAGATGGGGCGGGCAGGCACTACCGCCGGTTTCTTTCCTGAGGGGTCTGACCATATGCGTGTATTGGATGAGATCATTGAGGTGGCACAAAGGGCACTTATGTATCGCAGGCATCGCGCCAGGACGAGTGAGATCTATGGCCGAGGACGCAGACCGGGCAGTCGAGGAAGCGGCAGAGACAAATGAGGCGGCAGAGGCATAGGCAGAGAAGGGGATGCAGATGTTGTCAGGCACACACAGTAGTGATTGTGATGTGTTTTTTGATGTATATATTTTTATGACATTTATGTACTATTTTTTTTTATGATTATGACATATTAGCTCTCATATATATATATATATATATATATATATATATATATATATATATATATATATATATATATATATATATATATATATATATATATATATATATATTATTTTATTTATGAATGTATATTATTTTATATTCATCTACGACAGTTAATTTCCATCTGCGACCAACGAAACTTAATTTTTTTTATAAAAAAAAAAACCTGTTCTGATAAGATTTTTTCATATATATGCATCTACGAAACTTAATTTGGAGATGCATCTACGAAACTTTTTTCATATATATGTCTTCGGAAGCATCTAGCATAAAGAAAAAAAAACTGTATCCGGATGTATATCTCCGAAAACAGAAGATATAAAAGGAATTTCGCGAAGTGCTTAAGAGTATCGGGGTGGGATAAGAAATCCTCTTTATTATTCCACCTCTAAACAATCTCAACACTCAATTATTTATGGCTGACAAACAAAACCAAACA
The DNA here is from genome assembly GCA_022829125.1 of Lathyrus tuberosus. Taxonomy (NCBI): domain Eukaryota; kingdom Viridiplantae; phylum Streptophyta; class Magnoliopsida; order Fabales; family Fabaceae; genus Lathyrus; species Lathyrus tuberosus. The sequence goes on from JALAZF010000034.1 coordinate 12,226,421, forward strand.
CTAGACGAGCCAAATATGATGAATCTACCTGACACCCCTCCAAGTTGATGCTGGAACCCCCACAAGTGAGATAATTTGACCAAAAATATCCTTTTAATATTTAAAGTTAAATTGCTACAAATTTTTTCTTTATTTCTTAAATTGTTTGATTTATATTACCTGCAGAATTTTCTGTAGATTATACTAAAATTTATGCAATAAATACATCACACGCAGATTTTTCCGTGGATTTCAGAATATTTATTTTATGCATTTTTATTTATGCATTTTTGTTAGATTTTTCAAAGACTGATATCAAATTTTATACATTTTCACCACATTTTTCCAAAAAATTCGGTAATATATGTACGAGTGTCACCATTTTTTTTTAAATATGATAATAAGCATTTTTTAATAAGTTTTTAATTTGATTTTTTACACGCGGATTGTAGAAGAATTCCACCGGAATACGTTATTTGTTGATTTTTCTGACTATTTCAAAATACATGCATTTTATGTATTTTTACAGGAGTTTTAAAAGTATGCTACCTATTTTCTGCATTTTTTAAAAACTGGTAAAAATGCATAGGGGAGTTTTTGAAATTTCCATATTAAGAATTTTTATAATTTTTTATTTGTTTGATTAATTGATTACAGAATTTGCAGCGAATTGTAAAAAAAATCCACAGCAAATAAATTTTTCTGCGAATTTGAGAATATATAATACATTTTAAGCATTTTTATTAGATTTTTAAAAGATCAGTATCTATTTTTATACAATTTTCACTTAATATTAACTATCACTACCGAATTTTTCACATTTGAAAATGAATTTTTTGCAAAGATTTGAAAAAGATAAAAAAAAAAAAAACAGATACTTTAAACATTATTAAAATATGTAGGAGTGGCATACAACTTTAGGAGTGCTAGGTCTTAAATATGCTACTTCTTAGTTGTAATGGAATGTTGGGCCTAAGGCCATGTCCCATCTGACTTAACCCAAATCACTAAATCCAAAGTTCAGCTTCATACTTTTCACGATTCTATCCTGTGTATTTTTTTTAAATAACCATGTTTTTAAAGAGAAATTTTAAAATAATTATATATTTAAAAAAAATATCAAAGTAACCATGTTTCAAAAATAAAAATTTGCATACAAGAGTACGCGCCAAATGGTATGACGCATGCATTAATTTTTTCACATAGACGCAAAACAAGATGACGCATGCACATAGTGACAGACAAAACCGTAGATAAAAGTCAATTTACCGTAAATATAGCCTGTAACACTTATACCTACGGCACTTTACTGTTGGTACAACATATTATATGTTATAAAAATAGCATTTTACCTATAGTAATGAGCCGTGGGTCGTAGGTATAAGTGTTTCAGACTATATATATGGTAAATTGACTTTTACCTACGAGTGTGTCTGTAACTATATGTAGAGCTGTCAAAACGGGCTACCCGGCCCTAAACGGGCCGGCCCTGGCGGACCTCGGGCTTTTCCAGGCCGGGCGCAAAAAGCCCATTTTGAATACGGGCTTCTTTTTTACTACCCAGACCCAGTCCTGTCTGGCCTGCGGGCTACCCATCCCTAAACGGGCCCATTTTAAAAAAAATATTAAAAAATTCATTTTTTAAGTAATATATAATGTAATAGAAATTAATACTCATTTTAATATATAATGTTATAGAAATTAATACTCATTTTAATGATCTTAATGTAATATATTCATTTTAGAATACTGTAATGTAATATAATGTAATAGAAATTAATGTTCTGGTAGTCACTGAAGTGTGTGTGGACCGAACCAAAGAAGCACTAACACATTGTATCCAAATGTTTCTTGGGCCAAATTTATTTTTTAGGTCAAATTATATATATTTATTAATTTATATTATGGGCCAAATAGTTAAATTAATTCTTTTAAAAAAAGTTGTCGGGCTAGCGGGCTAGCCATAGGCCATACGGGCCGGCCCATTTTTTTCGGGCTTTTTTGGGCCGGGCTAAAAAAGGCCCGGAATAATATGGGCTCCAAAAATAAGGCCCAAGCCCTAACTTTTTTCGGGCTCGGCGGGCCGGCCCATGGGCTTCGGCCCATTTTGACGGCTCTAACTATATGCATGCGCCTATGTGAAAAAAAAAAAGAATACATGCGCCATATCATTTGGCGCATGCTCTTGTGTGCAAATTTTTATTTTTAAAACATGGTTACTTTGGTTATTTTTTAAATATAGGGTTATTTTAGAATTTCTTATGAAAAACATGTTTATTTAAAATAAAAAAAAAATTCCTATCCTGTTGTTCCATTTTTATAGAGATCATCACACATTGTTACTACTTACATTAATTTGACATACAAGTAATATAACTTTTCAAATCTTTACATTAATTTGACATACAAGTAATATAACTTTTCAAATCTTTAATAACGCTTTTAAACACTATAAAAGGCTCTGTTATTAAAGGGTTATCAAATTTACAGGGTTTTTAAAATTCTATTAAATGGCTACTTTTCGATAGTGTTTTTTATTAAAAAAATCCTAATTTTCTATTCAAATTATTTGGAAGCTTTTCCTTCCATGTTTTCCCTCTCTTTGCTGCGTTATTCTTTTTTAATAGCATTAGATGTAAGACCAAGAGTAAAAATAACATAATTAAGTTGCATTTTAGCATTGGTTAGGGCTGATGTTGAATGTCTTTTCTGACCTTTTAGAGATGACTTTACCTTCAACTGAGGAGATGTTACAAAATTTTGTTGATTTTTAAAATGCTAAATATTTTAGCTTCAGATAAGAAATAGAGTTGCATTTTATCTCGATTGCCGAGACTACCATAGCGTCAGATGACTTTCCACCAACACTACCATTTAGCTATGAGCGTTTAGTATCAATCCCATGGAAATGTCCAATTGCCTACAAGTCAACATTCCTTTTCAAGACATGTTGTATATCAAATATCTGTTTATACAAAGTTTTGGAGGAGCCAATGACCAAAAACAGAAAACTTCCAAGCAATGAAAATTTTGAATTATTTGGGGTAGCTTTTCTATTCCATGGAACAATTTAAACTTCAATTTGCATTGTTATAATTCAAAGGAAGCTCTCATTCAAGTTAAAAGATTAAGATAACTTTAATATTCCATGACTACTGGAAATTCAAACATTGAAAATGCTCTTTTTATTTTGAGAGAAAGAAGCAACCTGATACCACTCTTCATGATAAAAAAATTGGGAAGACAGGCAAAACTTGCCAAGATGAATTTGACACTAGAAGACATATCAATTACATACCTTTATGGTGTAATAGAAGTGTTAATGAAAGATAATGACTTTGTTTTTTTGTTTTCCTTTTTACTAATTTTGTTATTCTTGATATGGACGAAGATGTCAAGGTCCATCTCATCATTGTTAGACCATTCTTGGAAACTAAGAGAGAAAACATTAATATGGAGTCAAGTGAGATCCTGTTAATATTTCTAAACAATAAAATATCTTCAATATTTTTGAAACCATGCATCAACATGAAGAAACTAACCATTAAGAATCACCAACTCCACCCACTCAAAGATTGGTGGTAAACCCTATTGTTGATCTTAACCAAGGAGTATGGAATGTGAAAATGAAACAATAATGGTCAAGGTAAAATGAACATTGGTAGGTGAGAGACCATGATTCAAGAGAACCAAGAAGCAACTAATGAAGTCAAATTAAGTCATGCTATATTTGATCAATCTACCGTATCCCATTGTGCCAAGGAAGAATGAGGTGTGACGAAACATGCTCAAGATAATTAAAGGGAAAGTAATATCGGTCTCAAAGAAGAAAGTTATTCTTAATTTAAGCATGAAGTATCCATCATAACTTGGGTGATGCAGCGTCAAACTACAAACTTTACATTCCATGAACTTTCTTCAGAGCTTTAGAGAGTTTTTTTTTTCTAGAACACCAATCACATTAGTTTAAGTTAGTTATCTGGGAAATTATCTCTCTATTGTCTTTGGCATAAACTCATTGCCTTAGGACTAGGGGCCTTGACATTAGTTGGATTTCTTTGGGATTCTTAACTTGCATCGGTAGATAAGTTTTTATCATCATTTTTATTGGTTTTCTATGGAATGGAAGGTTGTTAAGAGAAAGAGAAATGGAGAAGATAATATAAAGGTATCGATCTGGAAGGAGAGAAGTGGTAAACATATTGGGAAACATGAGGAAATCACTTCTTTTTTCTTTACGAAATTCCCAGAACAATACAGTGCTAGAGACATGGCAAATATCTTCATGGAGTTTGGCATTATGTTCGAAGTTTTTATTCCTACAAAGAGGGATAAAAGGGGTAAACGTTACGATTTTGTGAGATTTAGAAAGGTTGAGGATGTGAGGATCATGGTTGTTAGATTGGATAACATTCAAATCAAAGGAAGAAAAATTTTTGTGAACACCCCCAAGTTTAATAGAGGAAGGGAGAAGACTGGAAATGACAACTTTAAGAAACTTCCAAAGGCATATGAACCAAAGACTAATGTTCTAAGGCCAGACTGGAAGAAGTTGAGACACGAGAGCTCTTATGCTGAAGCTGTTAGAGGGGGTGGTCTCTACAAATCAAAATTTCAAAATAAATTCCATGGTGCAAAATCTAGTGATAAGAAAGAAGTAAAACCCAGTTGGGCTGGTTTAATGTTCAAATTAGAAGAAAAGGAATTTAAACGTTTTGAAGATGCTTTCGTGGGTGTTGTTAAGACTTTGGGGAATTCCTATAATATTCAGGAAATTCTTAACAGGGAAGAGTACTTTCATATTAAAGCAACGCCCATGGGAGCTAATCTTTGCTTTCTTGAAGATAGAGATGATAATGCAGTTAGATATTTAATAAAATAAGAGGAAGAATGACTGTTAAAATGGTTTGAGGATATCAGACAATGGTCCCCAACGGAAGTTGATAAGGAACAACTTACTTGGGTGAAATGCTTTGGGATCCTCTGTCATGCCTGGAGACATGATTTTTTCAGACTTATTTCAAGTAGATTAAGGGAACACATTTGCAGTGATGAGGAAACTGAAGCTCAATCAAAGTTTGATGTTGCTAGAATCCTTATCAAAACAAAGTATACGAGTAACTTGAATGAGGTGTTCAACATTGAAATTAACGATGCTTTATTCAGTATTAAAATGGTTGAAGACAATCATGGACCGAAAAGGATCGTAATGCCTGGTTTTAAAAAAAAATCTGGTGAGTCTATTGTTGAGGAAACAGATGATGATTCGGATGAGGATGATGATGATGATACTGTTAATGGGGATGAAACTGTGGAAGAAGATGAACCTAACAATCAAGGAGATAATTTTGTTAGAGGCTGTGGAGATGGTAACGTGGAAGGTTTTTCGAAGAAAAAAATCCAAGAAAACATGGAAAAGCCTGTTGTCGAACAAAATAACTCTACGGACGTAGGAAAAGAGCGAAATTTTGCCAAAAAGTTGATTTTTGGAAGTTGCAGAGGGGTCTATCATAATGATGAAAAGTCAAAAGAAAAGGTAGCATTTAATGTTTGCGTATCAAGTGGGAATCAGTTGGGACATGATAAGGAGGATAGGTCTGATATGCTGGAGAATCCTAGGAATGTTGATATTGATCTTGTAAAAGGGAACAAGGACTTGAGGGTTAATAGTGGGTTACCGTTAGACACTTATGTTGATATGGGCCTCAATCTATGTTCGGACAATATTTCTGAAGAGGGGCTAAGGCCTAATCCATTTCTGTTATTTCCACCTAAAACTATTGGGCCTTCTTCTATCACTCTTTTTAGAAAAAAGAAACCGTTGACTGAGATATATGAAAAGATCCAGATCCCGTTTACCCCATCTTATTATTCTGCACTGATACACTCTTCAATTCATCTTAAACCATTTAACTCAGTTAATGGCCAATCTGAGGATCCCATTTCCTTATCCTCTTTGATTGGAGATAGTGAATCAAGATACTCGGGTGGATCTGTCTTGTGTTGTGAATCTATATCTGATAAGAATGTGGAACAAGGAAATGAGAGGGTGAAGAGAAAGTTTGATGACGTTCCAGGCAAGGTATGGGCGATCTTGAAAGATTTGGGAATCAAGGGGGAAGAAGACGATGAAGTTCTTGAAAGTATCATAAAAGGCTTGGAAAGGAGGGACAGAGTTAAATTTGAGAATTTGAAGGAGGCAACTACAAGAGTTCCATGAATATTATCTCCTTTAATATTTGTGGATGCAAATATTCTATTAAAAAAAGAAGAGTGAAAAATTTGATTGGGAAGGAGAAATTTGAGTTCTGTTTATTACAAGAAACTAAACGTGAGAACTTAGATGATAATTTTGTCAAAAGTTTATGGGGAGGTGATGATTTCGATTTGTCTGCTACTGGGTTTATTGGATAGTCTGGAGGTATGTTATCAATTTGGAATAAGAAATCATTTTGTTCAGTTTTTAGCTTTTCTGGTATATGTTATCATGGGGTATATGGCTTATGTAGAGAAAGGGTGACTTACATTGTTAATATCTATTCTTCCTTTGTTTTGAGTGACAAAAGGAAATTATGGGAGGATCTTGTTAAGTTGAAATATATATTTCCAAGGGGGGATTGGATTCTTGGAGGAGATTTTAATGCTATTAAATCTAATGGTGAGAGGAAAGGAAGGGGGAGATATAATCTCACTGAGATGGAGGAATTTGGGTTGTTTTAGATGATATGGAATTATTGGACTTACCGGTAGTTGGTAATAGATTCACTTGGTTTAATTCAAATGGTTCTTGCAAGAGTAGACTAGATCGGTTTCTTATATCTGAAGACTTATGTTGAATCTGGAAGGCTGTTAATCAGAAAGTGGGGGATAGGGACGTTTCTGACCACAGGCCGGTGTCTCTTGTTCTCAATGATAAGAATTGGGGGCCCAAACCATTCAAATCCATCAATGCTTGGTTTGACCATCCAGAGTTTCTAAAATTTGTAAAAGATGTGTGGGATTCTTGTGATGTTTCTGGCAGTGCGAGTAGTATACTTATTCAAAAATTAAAGGCTCTCAAAATCAGACTGAAATGGTGGAATATCAATGTATTTGGGATTTTAGATCTTAAAGTGGAAGAGGGAATAGAGAAACTTAATGATTTGGAATGTGTGATGGCTGAATTGGATTCTAATATTCCAGATAGTATATTGAAAGATAGAAGTGAAGCTCAAGAAGACATTTGGAGTAAATTGCATCTTAAAGAAAGTTTACTAAATCAAAAGGCAAGATCAAGGTGGATTGTAGAAGGAGATAATAACACAAAGTATTTTCATTCCTTAATTAATTCTAGGAGGAGGGCTAATATTGTCACAGCTCTGAACATTGGTTTGAATGTGGAAGATAAGAGGAGAAGGTTATGAAATTCTGGTACCAGATGTGTGATGTTACGTGCGATGTCACAACAACACACTCTGCAATGGACAATGCAATAACAGCAATAAATCAACACAATGAATTATTCACCCAGTTCGGTCTAACTACCTACGTCTGGGGGCTACCAAGCCAGGGATGAAATTCACTACTTGTAGAATTAAATTACAGACTCAACAACCCAGTTGACAATCTCCTAATCTTAATTCCTACTAGTGACTTTCTACCTAAGAAACCACTTAGATATGAGAACACTACTCAATCCCTAAAACCTCTCAAAGAACACCCTCGTTGAGAACTCTTGATCCTGCTTCACAACTTTGATCAAGTTACACAACTCTCTATCACTTCACAGCTTCTAAGAGAGGACAGAAAACAACTCACCAATTCAACCTAGAATGGTGTATACAAAACTCGTACAAAATACTTAAGACACTCAGTCTATGCTCTTGATCTTCTCTCTATATTTCTGTACTTTTTCCTTTGATATTCTGGGCTTTATATAGCCACCTGAATTGGGCTTGGACCTGCTACAATATCTGACTTGATTTGTTATTTAAAACTGAATCTTCAAAACAGATTTTCTCCTAAAATCTTTTCAAATCTTCAACCTTTTAAATCTCCTACAAATCTGCACCAGATCTCCTATGCAGCAGAGAATATCTAACCCAAGATATTGGCATCCAATGAGACACCTTGCTCTCCACAATTCCAGCTAACACGCAAACCCTAACAGCATCACAAACCTGATGTTATTAATTCTGCAGATCTAATGTCACAACGTCACTTGTGACATCAGACATCCAACTTAAGCAACTTAAACACTTAACACAGCACAATGATAAGACTCAATGTTGTGACATCACCCATATGACATCAAACATTGAACAACCTTTGTTTTACCAAAATTCCAGCCAATCCAAGAAACTAACAATCTCCCCCTTTGGCTAATTTTGGCTAAAACAATCTCTGCACCTTCAGAGACATTAGCAGCGGAATAAACTTCAGTATTTTTGAAACTTTAAGCAGCAGCATCTTCAATACATAAAGGCTTCACTTCACACAAAACTCTGCTCCGGCACCAACTTCAACACAACTGCAATTTTCAACAATCACCAGTGGTGCTCCCCCTCAATCAAGAACTAGCAATTACTCCCCCTCAATATCTGCACTTCTGCATCACATCAGAAACAATTAGCTACATCCTCAGCAGCATATTCCTTGACTTCATTCTATAGCAGCAACATCCATCAACTCCATATCAGAGTATTTGACAACTCCTTGGCTACTTCTCCCCCTTTTTAGCCACAATTTGACAACCTTCAACCAGAAGACCTACTAACTACAGTTAGTACTACCCTAGCTCTCATTGTTAGCCTCAGAGTTAGCATAACAAATCATAGAACAAAAACAAAAAGGGTGCATATACAACACAATATTCAAATTACAAACCAAGCACATCATTGCAGAAACATAAAACTAAAACTACTAACAACAAAACATGAAAAGCTTTAATCATATGAGTTGAGATTATCATCATCTTCTTCATCTTCTTTTGAGTTGTCAGCTTTCTTATCAGCAACTTCTTTCTCACTTTCTTTTTCTGTCATCTTCAGAGTCATAAGTAATCTTTTAAACTTCTTTTTTCTTTCAATGCTTACTCTGATGGCTTCATCTAATTCTTTACAGGCTTCCTCCAGTTCAAAAATCATATCAGTCTTGACATGAGTATGATGGGTAGATGTTGAGGCAGATATCTTGACATGATCAGCAACATGTTTTCCTTCAAACAACTTCTTATGAAAAGACAAGTCAGGCTTCCTTCTACAAACACTATCATACTGGTGAAGAATCCCTGGATGTTGAGACAGAATTATCCCACAAATGAGGGATGGAAATGCAATCGGAAATTTCACAGCTCTTGTTGCAGCATGCTTGATAGTCTGATTATAAATGTAAGAGCCATAGTCAATTAGTTTCTTTGTTCCAATGGCATAAACTATTTTGCCCAAACCAGCAGAAACAGAGGACTTGTGGTTTGTAGGAACCCAGTTAACAGCACCTATTCTATGAAGAATAGCATATTTCACACTTAATAAACTTGCTGACAACTTTCCATTTGAGGGCCAAACTTCTACCTAACCAGCTGTGATTTCTTTGCAGATAACATTATTTGAAACTTCTAATTCTCCACAATCTTCCTCACTTCTTCCTAAGTAGGCATTAATCACCTTAGGAGAGAACCAGACACACTTACCCCTAACAGTAACTCTTCTGAAAGTGAGGCTTTTGCTGTCATTAATAGACTCAGGAATATTTACTATAAATTCTCTGACCAGTCTATCATAGCAACTAGTCAATCCTGACACAGTCCTCATGAGACCAGCAAACTTAATTAGATCTACAATTTCAGTAGACTCTAAATCATCTGTAACTAGCTCTCTTTCCAGAGCAATCCTTCTTTGGCTCACACAATTCCTCATGGATGCACTACTGGCACAGTGAAATGAGATGTTATCAGGAACTTGATTAGCAGCTCTGTTCCTCACAGGGTTGATGTCTTGAACATCACCCTCTGAATCTGATTCTTCCCTGATTCTCCTCTTTTTACCAGACATGGAAACTTTGATCCATGACTTGGGAGAGTCTGCAACTGAAGTCCTTTTCTTATCCTTGACCATATTTTCATTAGAAAGTGATTCCACATCTTTCCCTTTCCTATCTTCCCTCCTTCTTGCTATCCCATTACTAATGATATCACTATCAGATGAGTCCTCAACATCTATAACCTCAACCTGATCCTTCCCTTTATAACTGTGACTTTCAACCCTAGGGGAAGATGTTCTGACATCAGGGGTGACATTAGTATCTTTAAGATCTTCTTCTTTACTACCACCTTCAGCATCTTGAATCATAGACAAGGCAAGTCTATGAAGATTGGTGTCCTCACTTTGAGAGCCCACCTGTTCAGCAGGCATTTGCCTTAAAGGGACAGAAATCCCTTTCACACGTATTCCCTTCTCAAGAATTTTGGAGGCAATCTGCTCCAAATGCATGTCCACATCATACTTCTCCTCAACAGCTTGAGAGGATGATGCCCTAGTTTCAGTTTTATTCAACTTGGTTGAAGGTTTAGAGTTACCTGAATCTGGGAGTGTCATAGGAATGTGTTCTTTGTCAACATATTCTTTTTTCGATGAAACCCTAGTTCGTTTATGCGCAGGTCTTTGAGACTCAGAGTTCTTGGAAGAAGAGGACATCTGCCTTGACATGGTTCCTTTGAAACAGATGAGATTCAGATAAGGATTACTCGTTCTGTTGAGAACAAAGAAGATGAATCGATGAGATATGAGGAACTTGATGAATCGAGAAATGTTCGCAATATGTAATGATGGTCTAATGTAATGAGCTTGGTTCTGAGAACAACTTAAAGACCACTCAATGAATTTCTCCCTCCATAAAAAATTTCCTTTTAAATTTTTAAAAGGATTCACATCAGAACTCATTAACTCTGATTGACCTTTCAGCATCTCTTCACACTTGATGTCACAGTCTAATGTTAAAACATCAGGCTTAACATCAACAGTTGAGCTGACTTCTATAGGTATCCATAGATAACAATTATCTCTGGATCTGACTCCTTTCATGACCACTTCATCCTTCTCATTTGTCACCAGACACTCATCCTTGGAATAGCTGACTTTGTACCCTTCCTCACATAGCTGACTTATGCTAACCAGATTAGCATACAAACCTTGGACAAGGATCACACTATCAAGAGTAAGACCATCATGATTCTTCACTCTTTCAACTCTTTCTACTACTACTTTTTCTCCATTGCCAAACACAACCTTATTTGCATGGCAAGGATTGAACTCCACCAAATGCTCCTTGGATCCAGTCATGTGCTTTGAACATCCACTGTCAAAGTATCATGCATCCATGGCAAAATATCCATCTGAGGTACTAGCCAATAGACATGTGACCTGAGCTTTAGGATCCCATTGTTTCACCACCTTGGGCCTGACCTCCTTCTATCTGGGTTGAGGAGCAGAATTTGGATAACCATGAAGCTTTAAGCAAGAGGACTGCATATGTCCAAACTTGCCACAATAGAAGCATCTTACTCTGTCATCTCTGAAGTGGTTAAACCTTCTGCCACCTTGATGATAATGTTGTGGCTGCCACCCATAGTGTTGTCTCCTTCTTCCATAGTTGGATTGTCTTCTATGGTGAGGCTGTTGTCTTCTACCATAGGTACCCTGTCTCCTGTACTGAGGATGTTGTCTCATAGGCTGTCTTCTATGGTGATGAGGCTTCATACTTTCATAGTGATGAGGCACAGCATTGTTGTATCCATATCCATCTCCATACCAGTTACCCCGATGTTGAGACATCTGATGAGACATGTTATGTTTGAACCTGGCAGCTTGCATGCTCTTGTGACATTGGGGAGGCATATACTGACTAGCTTCTTGAGGCTGCACCTTCCTCTGATGAGTAATATTTTTCTTCTCACCATTTTGTAGCTGAGCAACCTTCTCAGGGGTAGGATCCTGTCTCTTTGTTTGATGATGAGACATTGGTTGGGACACCTCCTTCTTTGTTCCAAAAATGCTTGCTTCTGTCGAACTCTTTTCCTTGACCACATATCCTATACCTGATTTATCTCGAGCAACTTTCTCTGACTGAAGGATCTTATCAAGAGTGGCTGTACCACTGTTCATCATCCTAACAGATTTTGTCATCTGATCAAGTTGAGATTTAACTAGTACAACTTCATTTTCCAGATCAGCTTTTTCATTCTCAAGCTGAGCAATCTGTTGCATGTGACACTTATTTTCTTGACAAATCTCAGCACTTTTTAAACACAGCCCTTGATAAGTAGATGTTAACTCCTCATAAGTTATTTCTCCATCACTATCATCATCGGAAACAACAGTTCCTGTTAAGGCTCTAACATGCTTTGCTGACTCACCTTCACTTTCACTATCAGATTCAAACCAGGAAACTGACATGCCCTTCTTCTGCTTCTTCAAGAATATGGGACATTCTTTCTTGACATGTCCATACCCTTCACATTCAAAGCACTGAACACCTTTATCCTGGGCAGTCTTCTCTTCATCTTTCTCTCTTGACTTGCTGATGTCAGAAGGGATGTTCTTGACATTAGGCTTGTAGTTATTGTTCATCCTCTTGACCACTTTGTTGAACTGCCTTCCCAGCATAGTAATGGCTTGAGACAGATCTTCTTGAGAATCATCATCTTTGACTTTCTTAGTTTCTGCAGGAGTGGAGACCAAGGCTATACTCTTGGGCTTCTTTTCTGGTTCTTCCTCATTTAAACCAAGCTCAAAAGTTTGAAGTGATCCAATGAGCTCATCTACCCTCATTTGGCATATGTCATGTGATTCTTCAATGGCAGTCACCTTCATCTTGTACTTCTTAGGGAGGGACCTAAGGATCTTCCTTACAAGCTTTTCATCTGTCATCTTTTCACCAAGAGCACTTGATGCATTAGCCAGCTTAAGAACATTCATATGGAAGTCATGGATAGTCTCATCTTCCTTCATCTTCAGACTTTCAAACTTTGATGTTAGAATCTGCAGTCTTGACATCTTAACTCTAGATGTTCCTTCATGTGTAGCCTTCAAAATATCCCATGCTTCCTTAGCAACTTCACATGAGTTGATCAATCTGAAGATGTTCTTATTAACTCCATTGAAGATAGCATTCAAGGCTTTAGAATTTCCAAGGGCAAGCTCATCTTCTTCCTTGGTCCATTCTTCTTCAGGTTTTAGTTTTGAGGTGCCTTCTTTATCTTTCCCAGCATCATCTTTTTCAAACACAACAGGTGCTTTCCATTCTTTAATGATAGCCTTCCAAGCCCTGCTGTCCAAGGATTTCAAAAAGGTGATCATCCCTGGCTTCCAATAATCATAATTCGAGCCATCCGAAATAGGGGGTCTGTTGACAAATCCTCCAACTTCGTTGTCCATCTTTACACCAGAAATTAACTTCCCTAGATCTCACCCAGAGACAGACAGGATGCCTGCTCTGATACCAATTGAAATTCTGGTACCAGATGTGTGATGTTACATGCGATGTCACAACAACACACTCTGCAATGGACAATGCAATAACAGCAATAAATCAACACAGTGAATTGTTCACCCAGTTCGGTCTAACTACCTACGTCCGGGGGCTACCAAGCCAGGGTTGAAATTCACTACTTGTAGAATTAAATTACAGACTCAACAACCCAGTTGACAATCTCCTAATCTGAATTCCTACTAGTGACTTTCTACCTAAGAAACCACTTAGATATGAGAACACTACTCAATCCCTAAAACCTTTCAAAGAACACCCTCTTTGAGAACTCTTGATCCTGCTTCACAGCTTTGATCAAGTTACACAACTCTCTATCGCTTCACAGCTTCTAAGAGAGGACATAAAACAACTCACCAATTCAACCTAGAATGGTGTATACAAAACTCGTACAAAATACTTAAGACACTCAGTCTATGCTCTTGATCTTCTCTCTGTATTTCTGTACTTTTTCCTTTGATCTTCTGCGCTTTATATAGCCACCTGAATTGGGCTTGGACCTGCTACAATATCTGACTTGATTTGTTATTTAAAACTGAATCTTCAAAACAGATTTTCTCCTAAAATCTTTTCAAATCTTCAACCTTTTAAATCTCCTAAAAATCTTCACCAGATCTCCTATGCAACAGAGAATATCTAACCCAAGATATTCGCATCCAATGAGACACCTTGCTCTCCATAATTCCAGCTAACACGCAAACCCTAACAGCATCACAAACCTGATGTTATTAATTCTGCAGATCTAATGTCACAATGTCGCTTATGACATCAGACATCCAACTTAAGCAACTTAAACACTTAACACAGCCCAGTGTTAAGACTCAATGTTGTGACATCACCCATATGACATCAAACAATGAACAACCTTTGTTTTACCAAAATTCCAGCCAATCCAAGAAACTAACAGGTTAAACAAGTTGTTCAAGATTATTTTGCTGACAAATATTTGAACAAGTAATTTGGAGGTTTTAAAATGGATTTAAGTGAAATGGAAAAACTTTCTGAGGAGGATAATTCCATGCTGTCAGAACCTTTTTTTTTAGGATATTTTAGAGGCTATTAATTCTTTTGATGGCAATAAAAGTCCTGGTCCCGACAGTTTTAACTTGAAGTTCATTAAGAATACTTGGGAGATAATTGGTGGTGACATTGTTAATTGCATAACACAATTCCATGAGAATGCATTCTTCCCTAAAGCCTTCAGTTCATCTTTTTTTAGTCTTGGTTCCAAAGATTTAAAACCCTCAATCTTTAAATGAATTTAGACCAATAGCTTTGATAGGCAGTATTCACAAAATTGTATCAAAAATACGTGCTGCAAGATTGAGTCGTGTGATTGGGAAACTCGTATCATATTCTCAAACTGCTTTTATCCCAGGCAGATAGCTACTTGATGGTGTACTTGTGGCAAATGAAGTTATAGATCATGTATTAAAGAAATAGAAAAGAGGATATATGTTCAAAGTTGATTACTGCAAGCATATAATTGCGTGAGCTGGAGTTTTCTCTTTAAAGTTTTAGAGGCTATGTAATTTGGTTCTAAATGGCGAAACTGGATTAAAGGTTTAATTTGTAACAACTATGCTTTGGTTTTAGTGAATTGAAGTTCATCAAACGATTTCAAGGTTAATACGGGCCTCAAACAAGGGGACCCGTTATCTCCCTTCCTTTTCGTTCTCGTTACGGAATGCCTTGCACTACTTGTGAAGAAAGTGAAAAATTGCAATATTATGATAGGATTGAAGATTGATGACGTAACCTCTATTAGTTTACTCCAGTTTGCAGATGACACCCTAATGTTTTGAGACAATTCTTGGTCTAATCTTTGGGCGATAAAATCGATCCTGGGAGGTTTTGAAGTTTTATCAGGGCTGAAGGTTAACTCCTGTAAAAGTAATTTAATTAGCCTGGGAATGGATGATTTCAGGATTAAAGCTGCATCATCCTTTTTGACATGTAAAGTTGGAACTTTTCCATTCAGATTCTTGGGCCTGACTGTTGGTGATAGACATAAGACAATTTCTTTTTGGAATCCAGTTGTAGCATCTCTTAAAGCTCAACTGTCATCTTGGAGGGGAAGGTTGTTATCAATTGGTGGTCCAGTAACAATGATTAATTCGGTCATAACCAATATGGCAATTCATTTTTTATCTTTCTTCTTGGCTTTGGTTAAAGTTTTGAGGGAGATTAAAGTAATTCAAAGGAAATTCTTATGGGCTGGTGATTTGGACAAGAAGTGTATTTCTTGGGTGAAGTGGTCTCAAGTATGCAAACCAAGAAAACTTGGTGGTTTGGGAATAAAAGATGTGACGGTTTTCAATCGAGCTTTAGTAGCGAAATGGTTATAAAAAGTGACTAATGAACCATGTGCTTTATGGAGTGGAGTACTCAAGGCTAAGTATGGTTGTGGTAATCAAAGTTTCTTTTTAAGACAGTTTTCAACCAATTCAAGACAGTGGTCTAGGTGACGGAATGATCTTGTAAGCTTGGCCGAGCCATCAAATGGACATGGAATTTTCAACCTATTAACTTGGAAAGTGGGAAATGGTGGAAACTATCTTTTTTGGCATTCACGATGGCTTGGTGGATCTGCACTTAAACTTCAATATCCTAATCTTTATGCTTCTTCACCAACTCAGAATATTCTGATTAAGGAATGTGGTAATTGGGTTGAGAAGAACTGGGTTTGGGACCTATATGGAAAAAATGTGATACTAAGTGATGAAGATTTCGGGTCTGCTGCGGAGTTATAACAGATTTTAGCAGATGTTGTTCTAAACCCTCTTGTTGAAGATATGGTTCATTGGCCTAGGGGTATAGATAATTTCTACAGTGTGAATTCTTGTTATACGACTTTGATTCAAAATACGGAGGCGAAGGAGTTAGATAACAAAACGATGGAAGCATTGAATCTTTTATGGAATTCTAAGATTCCTCTTAAAGTTAAGATTTTCGGTAGGAGACTATTCTTAAACAGGATGCCAACTCATGAAAACCTCGCTAAGAGAGGAATTATCTCTGATCCACGTGAGATGGTTTGCGTTTTTTGTTTTCAGGTTGTTGAAGACATATCTCATATCTTTATTTCCTGTGCTAAAACTAAACTAGTGTGGCGGGAAATCGAATCATGGCTTGGTGTGCAATTTCTTATAGGATCTAATTGTATCTATTCATTTCTTTGATGGGCTAAATTACATGGGTCCGGATCACCTTCGCGGTTTATTTGGCTTGTTTCGTGTTGGTGCATATGGCGGTGTAGAAATCAAGTTTTATTCAATGATATTGTGGATGTCCCAAAATAAATCTTTCATGTGGTTATCCAATTTGCTTGGAGATGGAAGGATTTGAACAACATCAAGAAATCTTATGGTAATCTTTATGAGTGGCATAAAATTCCTTTGGACTTCTTATACGTAGTTAGTTTTTCTTTGTTTGGCTAGGTCCTATTTTGTAGCGCTGTTTGTTTTCTTCCCTGCATAATTGTAGGTTAGTATTTTTAGTTTGTTTGGCTAGGCCATAGTTTGTTGAGCTGTATGTTCTTCTTCCCTGCATAATAGCAGGTTTGTATTTTGCTGGGACTACAATTTTAGTCCCTGTTAAATGAAGTTGATTATAAAAAAAAAAACTAAGTGCTCATTGGGTGATAATCCAAGGAAATTAATTATGCATTTAACTTTTAATTTTTTTCTTTATTTAATTTTAATCATTAATTTAGTTAAAATAAGATGTTAGTTAATGGACATCATAATTTAAATATGTCCTTTTCTGATATAATGATTAAAAATTTTAAATGTTTGGTGCTTGAATGTTTGTATTGTTTATGAGTATGAGAGAAAATCACATTGGTTAGTATAGTTTTTGTTTGTCACTTGTTGTTAAGTCTGCAATTCGAAAATGAAATTTTTAACTCAATTTTCAAGTTTATTTGCTAAAAATCCAATATATTTTCTTTGTCGTAAATTGTGAGATTTAAGTCTTAAAAATTTAATTTTCTTCTTGTGTGATAATTTTGATGTGTTTTCATTTCATCAGAACTTGCATTAGTTCTTAATTGTTTGATCGGTGATATGTTGAATGATTATACTTTTCGTTTTTAGACACACTCTCTACCTGCCGAATTCACTCAAATTAAAACTACCTATAATATATTTGGTGATATGTGGACCGTCAACAACCTTATTACCAAGTGTGTAGTTGAAAAAGAGAAACTCAAGAAGGAAAGAAGTGATTTAGCCATTCTGACTCTTCATGTTAAACACCATTATGGTAATAATTCATGTAAAAATAAGAAAAACATTCATAGTACTTCTCATAGACATCCCGAGTTTAGGAAACCAGGTAATGGTCAACACCATAACATAAGAGGTCCTAAGCTAGTTGGTTTTAAGAAATCCTTTTGGTGTTTTTGCTGTAAGGAAAAGGGGCATAAGAAAACTGTGAGATATTGGATCGAACTCTAGTATTGTCGACAGAGGTTTAGCATGTCGTCGAAGTCTACTCACATGCTGTTGTCGAAGACCTACATGCTGTAGTTGAATTATGTTTTAGTATGTAGTTGTCGAATTGGGCCTTGTGTTAAGGATCCAATTATTTAAGTTAGCTTGTACCCAAAGTTAGCTTGTAATGGGTAATTGTTTAAAAGCCCATTAGTTTAGTATGTTAGGTTTATTATAAATGACATACTAATCTCTCATCTTAAGAGTGTGGCAAATCCTAATTAGGGTGAGAGGGTTATTTGTTATTCTTGAGTACTTGTAATCTGATTCAAAGAGAAAGTAAAGAATAACAGTTATAACAAATCTTTGTTGTTCTTCTTATTTTTCCATTAACCCTAACCCTTGTGTTTTTCTTGCCGATAAAGAAACCGGTTATACTTTGGTTAAAGGCATCATTTTTTACAATAAATTGGTGCAGTGAACATGGAGGAAGATGCCTTCAACAAAGTATGAGATTGAAAAGTTCACCAGAGTGAACGATTTTGGTCTGTGGCGTTTAAAAATGAAAGCGATATTGGTTCAGCGGGGATATTTGGAAGTGTTGAAAGGAGAGGCAGCCATGAACGTTGCGTTAATGGAAACTGAAAAGACGGCCATGATAGAGAAATTCCACAGTGCAATTTTATTGAGCCTTAGTGATAAGGTTCTCTGACAGGTATCAAAGGAGACTACGACATCGAGGTTATGGTTGAAACTTGAAAGTTTGTACATGACCAAATCTCTAGTGAATCGATTCTACCTGAAGCAAGTTTTGTATTCATTCAAGATGAGTGAAGACAAAGTGTTGGCTGAGCAGTTGGATATTTTCAACAAGCTGATTCTTGATCTTGAAAATATTAATGTGAAGATCGATGATGAAGATCAAGCACTATTGTTGTTGTACGTTTTGCCCAGAACACATGCTCACTTCAATGAAACTCTCATGTATGGAAGAGAGTCCCTGAGCTTTGAAGAAGTTCAATCAGCCTTGTATTCTAAGAACTTGAACAAACGAAAGGAGTATAAACCTTCGACGGTTGGTGAAGGTTTGGCCTTTAGGGGAAAATTCTTGCAAAAGGAAGGTAAGTTCAACAAGAAGAAAGGTAAAAGTCAGCAGA
Source organism: Lathyrus tuberosus (assembly GCA_022829125.1). Lineage (NCBI taxonomy): Eukaryota > Viridiplantae > Streptophyta > Magnoliopsida > Fabales > Fabaceae > Lathyrus > Lathyrus tuberosus. Next base: position 12,245,514 of record JALAZF010000034.1, read on the forward strand.
AGTCTTATAGTGGCGACGCATCTGGTATTCGATGTTATCACTCTAAGAAGGAGGTTCACACAAGAAAGGTGTGCTCTGAAGGCCTGAAAGATCGTGGAGGTAAGGATAATGGCAATGCAGCCATTGTTCAAGATGACTTCGAATCATCTGATGTCTTGGTGGTTTCAAGCAGCAACTCAAGAAATGAGTGGATTATGGATTCAGGCTGCACTTTGCACATGACTCCAAACAAAGACGTGTTTGAGGAATTGTGTGATCAAGATGGTGGATCAGTGTTGCTGAGAAATAACAAAGCTTGCAAAATTGCAGGTATTGGATATGTGAGATTCAAGATCTATTATGAGTTAATAAGGATATTGACTGAAGTCAGGTATGTACCTGATTTGAAGAGAAATTTGATTTCTCTTGGTGAATTTGACAAGAAGGGATATGTTTTCCAAGGAGAGAAAAGTATCCTAAGAGTCATGAAGAGGTCGAAGGAAGTCTTGAGAGGCGTGAGGAAACAAGGCTTGTATACCCTTAAGGGTGAAGTTGTAAGTGGTTCGACAAATGTTGTATCCACGAAATCTTTGTCGAAGACTAAAATCTGGCACATGAGATTGGGCCATGTCAGTGAGAGGGGCCTGGTCAAACTAGGGAAATACAATTTGCTTGGTGGAGACAAAGTCGAAAAGCTGAAGTTTTGTGAACCTTATGTACTTGGAAAATCTTGCAGAGTGAAGTTCAACAAAGGCAAACAAAGAACACATGGATTCCTTGATTACATCCATGTTGATCTTTAGGGGCCTGCAAGGTGTTCATCACATTCAGGAGAAAGGTATTTTCTATCCATTGTCAATGATTATTCCAGAAAGTTATGGGTATTCATCCAAAAGACTAAGGATGAATATTTTGAAAACTTCAAAGGTTGGAAGACTCTGATCAAAAATCAGACCGGCAGAAAGGTCAAGAGGTTGATGACCGACAATGGCCTTGAATTTGGTAATAAGGCGTTCGACAGCTTTTGTGCTGCCTCAAGTATTGTAAGGCCTAAAACTACTGCAGGTACTCCACAACAAAATGGTTTGGCGGAAAGGTTTAATCGAACTATTTTGGAAAGACTTAGATGTATGTTGACTAGTACTGGGTTAAATAAGGTGTTTTTGGTTGAGGCTGTTTCGACAGCAACATATCTGATAAACATATGTCCTTCTACTGCATTGGATATAAAGAAACCTGAAGAAATTTGGTTGGGACATCCACCAGATCTCGACAAATTGAGAGTGTTTGGTTGCGTAGCCTATGCTCACATTAGGAAAGACAAGGTAGAACCTAGAACTCTGAAATGCATGTTCATGGGATACCCTGAAGGAGTCAAAGCTTATAGGCTATGGTGCCTAGAGCCAGGTCACAGGAGGTTTATCACTAGTCAAGATGTAGTTTTCAATGAAGCTGGGATGACCTTCAAGAAAACTGATGATGCTGACGAAGAGCTGGAATAGGGAGAGATTCATGTTGAGGTGGAGCATGTTGACGTTGAATTGCGTATCCTAGATAAAGTCAAAAAAGAAGCGGAAGATACTGAGGAAGTTGAGGAAACTATCGATGACTACCTATTGTCGAGAGATAGGTTGAGGAGAATCATCAAGCCACCTTAGAGACTTGGGTATGCATATCTTATAGGTTATGCCTTAATCTCTGCAAGTGAGGTTCTAGACGAAGAACCTAGAGACTATAAGAAAATTATGAGGAGTCGAAAAATGAATGAATGGCTAAAGGCCACGGATGATGAGATGATATATCTTCAGGATAACAACACCTGGGAACTTATCAAGAAACCTGTCGGAGCCAGGTTAGTCAGCTGTAAGTGGATTTTCAAAGTTAAGGAAGGAATCAAAGGAGTGACGTCGAAGAGATACAAGGCAAGATTGGTCCCTAAGGGTTTCACTCAGAAAGAAGTTGTCGACTTCAATGATGTGTTCTCTCCTATTGTGAAGCACATGTCCATTTGAATGTTGCTTGCCACAGTGGCACAGTTCGACCTTTAACTAGAACAGATGGATGTGAAGACTGCATTCTTGTATGGTGATCTAGATGAAACAATTCTGATGAGGCAACCTGAAGGGTATGTCGAAAGGGGAAAGCAAGATTATGTGTGCAAGCTGAAGAGATCTTTATATGGACTAAAACAATCTCCTCGACAGTAGAATATGAGATTCAAAAAGTCCATGGCACACATAAGTTTCATTAGAAGTCAATTCGACCACTGTGTTTACTTCAGATTTAGACCTGGTAATTCATTTTTTATTTTGTTTCTTTATGTGGATGATATTCTAATAGTAAACAACAATGTCGAATATGTAATGAGGGTGAAGGTTGAACTCAATAAGAAGTTCGACATGAAGGATCTGGGAGTTGCGTCCAGGATTCTTAGGATTGACATCCGAAGAGATAGAAAGCAGTTGAAATTATGCTTATCTCAAGAGGCATACCTACGGAAGATTCTCAAAAAGTTTGGTATGTCAAATTCAAAGCTTATTGTGACTCCGACAAACCCTTAATTCAAGATGAGTATAGATCAGTATCCCAATACTGATGTCGAAATAGCTTATATGAATAGCATTCCATATGCTAATATAGTGGGTTCTTTAATGTATGCTGCGGTATGTACTAGACCCGACATAGCATATGCAGTAAGTCTTGTTAGCAGGTACATGGTGAATCCTGGAAAGGCTCACTGGCAAGCATTGAAGTGGATTCTAAGGTACATAAATGGGTCTCTAAATAGATTCCTAATTTATGGTGGAGCCTTGGGTGAAGTTAGTAGAGCAGAAATCGAAGGATATGTCGACTCTTATTATGCAGGATGTATGGATTCCAGAAAATCTATTTCTGGATATGTGTTCACTATGTTTGGCACAATAATCCCTTGGAAAGCAACACTTCAGAAGGTTTATGCCTTATCAAACACTGAAGCGGAATATATTTCCCTAACTAAAGTTGTGAAGGAAGCATTGTGGCTTGAAGGTTTTGCAAAGGAGCTGAAACTTCAAGGTCGAGTTGTCACTGTTAAATATAATAGTAAAAGTATAATACACTTGTCGAAGAATTCAACCTATCATGAGTGAACCAAGCACATTGATGTGAGGCTACATTTCTTCGGAGGGGTAATCGAGCATGGAGAAGTCCAAGTTCTGAAGGTTTCGACATATCATAATGCTGTTGATATGATCACCAAGATTTTGTCCAGTTGCAAGTTTTTCCACTATATGCAGTTGATAAAGCTGTATAAAGAAAGTTATTTTGTTTATTGATGTTATAGAGTTTGTTCCAAGGTGGATATTTGTGAGATATTGGATCAAACTCTTGTATTGTCGACAGAGGTTTAGCATGTTGTTGAAGTCTGTTCACATGCTATTGTCGAAGACCTACATGTTGTAGTCGAATTGTGTTCTAGTATGTAGTTGTCGAATTGGGCCTCGTTCTAAGGATCCAATTGTTTAATTTAGCTTGTACCCTAAGTTAGCTTGTAATGGGTAATTGTTAAAAAGCCTATTCATTTAGTATGTTACGTTTATTATAAATAACATACTAGTCTCTCATCTTAAGAGTGTGACAAATCCTAAATAGGGTGAGATGGTTATTTATTATTCGTGAGTACTTGTAATTTGATTCAAAGATAAAGTAAAGAATAGCAGTTATAACAAATTCTTGTTCTTCTTGTTTTTCCATTAACCCTAACCCTTGTGTGTTTCTTGCCGATAAAGAAACCGATTATACTTTGTTTTAAGGCATCGTTTTTCACAACAAAATTTGATTGCCTTGATTTTAAAACTTGGTTAGACAACAAGAACAAATCTGGAAGGGTTCATAAACCGTTAGAGACCAAACTTGAGGGAATGCAAGCTCAGGGTAGGAAATGATCTTGAAGTCATTGTGGTTTTGAACTTGTTTTGAAAGATACCTTTTTTGTACATTCTTTTAGGAGGAATTTAATTTAGTATCTTGTTTGGATATACTTGGGTTTTAGTTTACCTTTTATGATGGAAAATAAATTTGATGTTTGGGAACTAGTGAAGTTACCAAGAAGTTGTAAGGTGATTGGCTGCAAGTGGATATTCAAAACAAAGAAGGACTCAAAAGGTAAAATTGAGAGGTTTAAGGAAAGACTTGTAGCAAAGGTATAATGACCAATGTCATATGCATTTCATGTTATCACTTTAAATTTTGGCATGAATGAGAACAATTTAATTATCTTAGATGCACTGTGATCTTTTGGTGTCCTTTTATTAAACCAATCTAGGAATTTCTTGTTATGCTCGATCAATAACAACTTGTCACTCATTCGTGGATATCTTTTCTTTAAAAGTCTTATGTGAGTAGCTACGTAAGGTTGAACTTCTTCAAGATAATTCAATATATAGAAATGTGTCTGAATAACTACATTCTGTTCCATTGACTTAACATTTAAACCTTGAATACCTCTATCTTCAGTGTTAGCATGACAAGACTTTGGAATACCTATAGACTCTGCTTCCGACAAATAGTTTGTACAAAACTCAACAGCTTCTTCTATGATGCACCTTTCAACAATCGAAGCTTCCGGTCGGTGATGATTCTTCATATATCCTTTAAAGATCTTCATGTATCACTCTATTAGATACATCCACCTTAAATAAGTTGGACCACAAATTCTAATTTCTCTGACTAGATGAACAAGTAGTGAACCATAATGTCAAAAAATGATGGAGGAAAATACATCTCTAATTGACACAAGATTATGGTAGCTTCATCTTCTAATTCAGCTAATTTTTTGAAATCAAGAACTTTACTACATATGGCATTGAAGAACAAACACAATCTGGTTATAGTTACTCTCACATTTTTTGGTAGGATGTAACGCCCTGATAATTATAATTTGATTGATTGATGATTAATTGTGTTTAATCTCGTGTATTTGTGAATTACGTGATATGTGGTGTGTTTTGCTATGTTCATGTGTTGGGTAGTGTAGGACTATAGAAGTATTGTGGCTTACTCTTAATTTAAATAATTTAAATTAGATTATTTAGATTTAAAAACAATTAATTGTAATTTTAGTAATAACCATTGGATGATTATTTTATTTAAATAATTTAGTTGGAACTAGTAGATTTAAATAATTAGTTATAATTATTTTATTAATTTAAAAATGGATAATATGAGTAGAGAAATAGTAAGGGCAAAGTGGTCCATTCACGAGGTTTAGCAAGGGTAAGGAAGGAAGAGCATATTAGGGGTCTAAGGGTTATAGTAGGAAAGGAAGAAAGTTAGAAGGAGAGAGTCATTGTGAACGATCGTATTTTGGAGAAAAGAGGAACGGAAGAGGGAAGCAGAGCTAGGGCTTAGAGAGCATTTGAAGAATCATCACTAAGGTAAGGGTGGGGTTCTTTGATCACTTAAGGGATGAATAATATATGTATGAGGGTGGGTAAATCGTTAGGATCATCTCTATGCGTCTCTCTAATTGTTTTGGTTGTTTTCTGTTGCGTGTCGGTGTCTGTGATAACATATAAATGGTGTACATTGACTGTTGGATTATGGTTTTTGTGTTATAAGAGGTTCTAATTGACGTGTGTTATTTTTGTATGATAATCATGTGATTTATGTGCATTCTGGACTCTATAGTAATGAACTCGCAAGAAATTTTGGAGTCTAGAATGTGCAGAATCGTAACTGCAGGGTTGCTGATTCGCACATTTTCGTCGGGCGAATGGGGTGTTTCGTCGGGCGAAGGTGAGTTCTCTTGCATCTCGCTGGGCGAACAGAGAGGCGAGCGAAGGGTGGAAAATAGGTGTTACTAAAATTTGTATGGGAGAGGAATTTCGCTTCTGCTTCGCCGGGTGAGCCTTGGGCGAAAGGGAAATTTCGTCGGGCGATTGTGGGTTTCGTCGGGTGAAGGTGAGTTAGCTTGCGTCTCGCTGGGCGAACATCAGGCGAGCAGGAACAATGTTTGGTTATCATTGGAACGAACATAATTTTCTAAAACTTTCAAAATTCATATCTTTTGATCCGTAGGTCTGTTTAAGTCGTCGTTCAAATCATTTGAAAGCTAGTTTAATATACTTTCTGTTAAAATTATTTTCAATGCCATAATTCCAACTATTCGAAGCGTTAATTTTGTTCCCGTGTACATGGTGATGTGTTGAACATTGAAATATTGAGTTCGGTTGTGTGAATGTGTTTTGTATTTGTGGATTGCAATTGTTGTGTGTTTTGACAGGTATATGTTGCGTGTTGGACAGTTATGGTGTGATGTATTGGCTGTATGATAGTTATATGCATTGGTCGTCATTGTATGTTATCGTTGAATGCATATCATGTTGCATACGTTGTATGATAAGTCGTGTGCCCGTGTGGGGTGTGAGCGCCTTATCCGGATTCCTTGAAATGGAATTGTGTTGTTGTTGTTGTTGAGGTAATCATGTGCCTATGTGGGGTGTGAGCGATTACGGGTGTTCGTGTGCCCATGTGGGCTGTGAGCGATCACAGATGTCGTGTGCCCATGTGGGTTGTGAGAGACTCATATGGAAATTCCGACGGGAATTATGATCATGAAAAAGGGATTCGAATTGGTACCACATGCAATGAGTCGAGTTGTGAGTCTCATTGCATTGCATTGCATTGTGTTATGTTGTGTTGTTGATTTTATGATTGTCTGCTTGTGTGGGAAATTGTACTTGTGTTGATGATTTGATGATAGGGTGAATTGTATAATGATTATATGTTTTTATATTCATATTATGCATTTCTTTTGTTGATTGAGAATCTCACCCTTCTGTTCGATTGATGCTTTATACGGCATCGTGCAGATAATCAAGGATAGTGCGGCGTCGAAGTTAGTGAAGATAAAGTCTTCTACTTTATTTTACTTGAGTCGACGTCTGCTCTGATGTGTAACACTGGGGATATGGAACGCTTGTTATTATTTATTTCATTAGCTGTTATTACTTTTATTTAATTGATGTTGGTTACGTGGTTTAAACATATTATGTTTTTAGTCATTATTTCGAAGAAGTTTTCCGCTTCTTATTGAGAAAAATTTTTAATAAAGATTTCGTAGTGCCGTTTATAATAATAATTATGTGTTACATGTCATATGCATGAGCAGGTGTATGTTGGAGACTAACATCCTATGTGTTGAATTTTTATGAATTTACTCTTATAATTGGATTATTGTACGCGAGGGTTTAGGGTGTTACATAGGATGCCACGGATATCCACTGGTAGAAGTTGTTGCATCAAGATATGATAATCATGATATTTCAAACCAATTAACTTGATATTTTTCATTGATACAAGTTTCTTGATGTTTGATGAGTAACCTTGGAAAACTTTGATACCATGCAAACACTCGCATAAACTTTTCTTTTCCTTTTTACATAGAGTGTAACAAGCCGGAGGCAAATAAGTTCTTTTCCCTTTTTCTATTGGAGCCAATTGTTTTCGTATACCCATCGCCTCCATATCGAGACGAGATTGTTTACAATATTTATTCTTGCCTGAAATGTTTATAAGTGTTCCAATCAAACTATCACACACATTTTTATTCACATGCATCACATCAAGACAATGTCTTACATAGAGACTTGACCAATATGGAAGATCAAAGAACACATACCTCTTTTTCCATATATTTTTCTCAAGTGACCCTTTTCCTTTTTCTCTCTTTCCAAAGACAACATTAATGTGTTTGTGTCGCTGATAAACTTCATCCCCGATTAATGGTTTAGGAGCGATATCAAACTTCTGCTCTCCATTAAAAGCCTTCTGCAATCTACGATAAGAATGACCGGGTTGTAGAAATTTCAGATGCCCAAGGTAAATGGTCTTTTTTACAAACTCAAGTTGGTGATAACAATTATCAGATTCACAAATAGGACACACTTTGGGTCCTTTGACACTATATCCAGCCAAATTACCATATGCAGGAAAGTCGTTGATTGTGAAAAATAACATTGCATGCATCTTAAAATTTTCACCAGAATATACATCATCAACTTCAATGCCTTCCTCCCACAAAAGTCTTAAATCTTCAATTAATGGAATTAGATAAACATTTATGTCGTTTCCAGGTTGTCGTGGTCTAGAAATCATCATACTTAACAACTTATACTTACACTTCATGCACAACCAAGAAGATAGGTTGTAAATTATGAGAAGAACAGGCCACAAAGAATGGTTAGTACTCAGATTACCAAAGGGGTTCATTCCATCAGTGGCAAGCCTAAGCCTAAGGTTTCTTAGCTCAGTGCAAAAATTTGGATACAACAGATCAATTTTCTTCCATTATAAGGAATCAGCTACATGGCGTATGTTTCCATCACATTTTATTTCATATGTATGCCATCTAATATTCTTTATGTCATTCACATTAACAAAAATTCTCTTGAATCTTGAAATTATTGGCAAGTACCATAACACTTTAGCAAAGGCCTCTTCATACTAACGTTGGCATTCTCATTGTCATCACCATTGTTGTCCTTCAACTTGTAAAGAGACACCCCACATTCCAGACATTGATCTAGTTTTTCATACTCTTTCCTGTATAATATGCAGTCATTAGGGCATGCACGTATTTTGATATACTCCAAACCTATTAGATACAATATCTTATTGGCATCATAATAACGATCAGGTAAACTGTTATCTTCAGGTAGTATTTGTTTTAGCAAATAAAGCAATTTCATGAAACTTTTATCCGACCACCCATTTTTCGCTTTCAAATTAAACAATTTTAAAACCGCAAACAATCGTGTAAAACTTGTTCACCCCTTATATAAAGGGGTATCCTTATCAGTACATAAAGTATCATAAATATGGGCTTTCTTAAAAGAAGATTCTCCAATATCGGGAAACATATCTTCTAGATGGTCATCCAAATATTCATATTCATCAACTTCGTGACTTTGTGACGCATTGCTTCGCTTTTTTTCCACTTCACCATGTCACGTCCATATTGTATAATTTTGACATATACCATCACAACATAGGTGATGGAATATCTCTTTTCTCATATACTGGATCTAATCTATCAGCTTTCATCCAACTACGATCCATAACAAATTGTAAAACTTATATCAAAATAATATTGTGAACGACACAACAAAATCTAAACCTAAAGCATATTGAAAATCTAAAGCATATTCATAACAATAATACAGCTCTAAATCTGAAGCATATGGATATCCATTGTAGCAAAGTTATAATATTTTTTTCACTACTAAATCCAACAAAAAAAACATAAAGCATATGAACTTTGCACGAAACAGACCACAAAATCAATCAAGAATGAATATAGTGAAGATTATCAAGAATTAGGAAGATGAGGAAGAGAGTGAAGTTTGCACGACACATACCGTACTTCGAAGAGGGAGAGATCAAGAATGAAGATAATGAATATTATCAAAAATAAAGATTCAAATGAACAAAGATTGTGAAGATGAAGATTTTGCTATTGTTGTCGCCGTCGTCTCTGGTTCGCAGGTTCGCTAGTTTGCTTAGGCTTATGTAGGAAATAATGAATCTATTTTGTTTAAAATTTATCAGGAAAACCTTTGACCACGGTTGTTACATTCAACCGTAGTGAACTATAGATCTTATTACAACGGTTGTATAGTAAAACCGTGGTTAAATAGTTTTCAATTTTTTATTTATTTATGAACTTAAGTGGCACACGCTTTTTGTAATAGGAAAAATGAAAAAATGTAGTTGCTAGGATTCAAAGCTTGTAACACTTACTTTATCACCACGGTTGTTTACCTCAACCGCGATTAAACAACTTTCAAAAAAATAAAAATATATCAGGCGCATCCAGTTTGCGATATTATAACGGTGGAAAGTCTAACCGTAGTAGTATTAGTGTTACCGAAAGTGTATTTTGTAGTAGTGTTTTTTTTTAGTATTTTCTTGTGGAGTCTTAGCATTGAGAATGAAGAATATAATCATAAAATGACTAGATTCTTTGAAGATAATAAATATATGTCCTTTCAAGAAACATTTTTATAACATTAAAAATGAAATATTTGTAATGCATATATTATCCAACATATTGATAATGAACATCACAAATTCATACAAACTATCATGGGTCCCAGATCAGAAATGCAACATCTGATGAAATGCTTGGTTGAAGATACACATGTGTATAACTATAGATAGATTTTTTTATTTTGAAATTGTTAAAATATATTTTGGACTAAAATGGAATTTATTAAATAGTTTAACAAATTTCCAACTATTTTGGTGATTAACTCCACGTAATATCCCGTATAATATATATCTAGAATAATATTATACAAGTGTTAATTTTTGGTACTGACACAACATAAAAGCCTAATGTCATCATTATATACACATGTCTAAACTAAATACATTAATGACACATGTTATACAATAGTGTCTAAAAAAATAATATCTATGAACAATCTTTTCGTTACACATAATCCACATCAGAAGATCACAATTATCAGAATCCTTTGAAACATCAATGCACATATCCTCTTATATATAACCTGCAAACAACACCTCTAAAGCAACAACAATATTGGGGTAACATAATACTCTCAGTGAGTTCTCATATCATATGGGTCCACTCGGCTCTATGGGGTTTTTTAATGGAATCATAACTCAAGTCTTTATCTTTCGTTACTTGTGTATCACTCACACAACATAACCAAGACTTAAGTATTTACGGAATATTCACAATGTATGGAAACATGTCACCCGAGTTCTCATAACTCAAACAATCACTATTCGGATTCACAAAACATCAATCTCCAAATGGGCTTATGTCTAAGCCAGGCTCGGTTCGCGCATGCTCGTACGATTCGACTTTCGCGGTGGATATCAAGCCCTCTATGAGACTCAAACCTAATTCAAGCGACTGTCACTCGTATGAGACTCAAACCCACTTAGAGTATCTATCACCGTATGGGACTCGAACCCACTTAGATGCCCACCTTTCCCCCATATCCGCCATGGTTTGGACTCAAATCGAATTGAGACACGAATCATTGGTGCCACATCCCACTTGCCACTTTACATAAGCCTTTGAAGTGGTATATGCACAAGTCACAATCGAATATGTGATTAGGTCACAACAACAATAGGACTTTCGGAACAATGCTCCTTACCAAATAGGAATTTTAGAATAAAGGTTCCTCACCAAATATCAAACCAATTCTCATAGTGATAATTAAATGCTAGGTGATCATATCCACCCATTCCCATATTATTCCACATGTTACCTACAAAGGATATTGATTCGTTAATTAAACAACTGCTTGTCCATGATACACACTGGAGTACCTTTACGTCCGAGTATCACCACTTAAGACATTTCTCAATCTAAGTTATCTTTCTAAATCATTAGTCGAGTTATACTCCTAGGTATCATGTTATACGCACATACACAAACATCACAACCAACAATATATACGATGTATCATAACATCCATAAATTACACATAATAATATAACATAATCTGTGTCCATATCTACAACCTATTTTCTGTGTCCATATCTACGACCTATGTTCTGCCAAAAGATTAACCTTTTTACTCTTGCAATCTAATGGAAACCCTGCTGCATCCCCGGTGTTTCTTCTCTTTCTAGAATAAACCATCAATTTGGTCCCTAAACTATCCATCTTTCCAATTTAGTCCCTGAACTATAGAAATACAATATGTAGTCCTTGATCTATTTTGATGAATCAAATTATTCTTCGGTTACTTTAAAAACATGAGAGAGAATGATAGTTCAAATTGATGGTTTGTTAGTGAATTCTCTCTTTCTCCATCAATTTCAGCTCAATTTTGATTTATAATCACCCATCTTGAAATATTTGTGATGACTTAACATGAATGTTGACACAAACAGACTTCTCTGTCTCTGCATTGGTACATAAAAATTGGCATCAAATATGAGATACATTTATAACACCCACATATGAACATAGTGCAAACAACTCTTACAAATGAGAAGTAACACTGCCAAGTAAACAGAACCTCTGACTCAAGAGACAAATGAAGTTTTGTTTAAGTTGTGCATTTCATCAAACAGCTAGAAGTCTTACAAAAAAATGAACTTGTTTGTTAGTGATCTCATTTCAATACAAACCATAATTCATTTCATATCATCATGGCATAACATAAGCTTATCATAAACTATATACAAAAATTAAATTCCATATTTCCCCAACAACAACCACCACAATGAGTAGCACTAAGTTTTTAAAAGTTACAACCGTTACAGTACTGATATTGATACTATCACTCACCGCCACCGCTCAATCGTGTCCACCTTCAGACAGGGTGGCGCTACTAGCCTTCAGAGCAGCTTTCCACGATCCGTACCTCGGCATCTTCAACTCATGGACCGGCACCGATTGGGAGTCATGGTGGTTGAAAAGTGGTGAAAGAATGAGTAGCAGCGGCGGTAGGGTTTCAAAGAAAGGAAGGTTTGTCTCGTTTGAAGGGAAAGGAAAGTTCACGTGGGAGTATGATGAAAATTTGGGAGGTCCAATCTTCAAGCCCATATTCAAAGTAAACTCAAATAAAAATTCTTAACATTTATTTCTCAAAACTCAATTTAAAAGATCAAATAAATATTTTAAATAAAATAAAATAGTTTAAAGGAAAATAATAATAAAACTAAAATACTTTTTATATTTATTAAATTTTATTTCTACTAAAATATAAAATAAAATAAAATAATCTAAAAATAAATTAAATATAATATAATTTAGTTTAATTCAAAATAAGCAATTAAATATGTATAAGAGTAAAATTAATTTATAAATTTAAAACTCTTTATAAAAGTTAATATTTTAACTAAAGATAAAAAATATAACTTCCTTTAACACATTATAATTAAAGTAGGATTTCTAAATTAATATTTTATAATAATTAACAAGAGATCAAGTATAATTTTTTATAACACAAAATGTATATTAAATCAATGAGATTAAATTTAAATTTTAAAAATAATTCTAAAATATATCCTTAAAGTTAATGTATCAAAATTGAATAAGCGTTTTTTTTTTGAAAAAATTAATACACAACACATATTAATATTTCTAAAAAAATATTTAAAATTTTCATTTGTTTTAAAAAAATATTTAAATATTTTAACAAAGCTTGGAGATTGTGTAGATCGAAGATTTTTCATTCGGGTATGGTTTTATGAAGCGACCTACTTCCGTAGTCTTGGAAATATCCACCTTGGGGACTTACATACCTAATCATACTCCACACTTTAAAAAATTTAATTTTTCTAATTTTCACAACAGTAAAAAAAATTAAATTAATTAATTTTCTTTAAAAATAACTAAAAAACTCAATTAATATAGTCTTTTTTTTTTAAAAAAATATAAGATTTAATATAAAATTAAAAGAGTTTAATTGGTATGCACTGACAGTGTAAAATAATTTTACACTGTCATCCAATAGAAATATATTTATCTGCCATATTATACAGTTAACTTAAAATTTGCAGTCTAATGTAGCGGAATGCATGAGAATGATTGGTTGATAATGTAAAATAATTTTACACGGTTAGTGTATAGTAATTAAATTCAATTAAAAATGTGTCAAAAACATATCTTTGAAATCAATATGTCATTTATGTTTTATAATTTTATTTATTAAGAGTAAAAATATAACAAATTAAAAATAAAAAAAAAACTAGTACTAAAAATCGGCAGTGAATATCACAGTAAATTTCCCAGGAAATTCCGCAGCAAACTTCGCAGCTATTCTTGCAAATTTTCCTGGATAACCAATTCCTGCGAAAGAAATCGCAGTTAAATTCGCAGAAAAATTGATATATTATTTTTAAATCATACGGAACAGGTAAGGTCTTAGGAATTCCTGCAAAATTTGCTGCGACTTTGTTTTTCGCAGGAAATAATGTTTCACTATATAAATTCGCAGGAAATGTCGCAGGTATACCTGTGGCAGATAACTCGTGTATTTTCTAGTAGTGATTAAACTAATTCCAAATCGAAAAGGAGACTAAAATAAAAAACAAAGCTTAAAATAAGAGATCAAAAGTAAAAAAAATTAAAAATGGGGCAAAATTTAGTATTTTATAACAAGGGGATCAAAAATAAAAATAAATAATAATAGGGGACCAAAATTTTGAATTTTAAAATAGGAGAATCAAAACTAAAAAAATTTGAAAATAAAGGAATCAAAATTGCAATAAAGCCTATATTTTAGTTAATCTAAATAAATAAACACAATATAAAGTTATCGTTAATTTACAAACTTTTATATTTAAGATAAGATTATAAAAATAAAGAAATTGATGGTATATTTTGACAAGAAATTTTACTACTCTAAAGATTCTTCCAATAAATCTCTGAGGAGGATTGAAAAACTTTAATTTTATTTTCTCGACAAATGGTAATATTTATTTAAACATTCTGTCTATGGGCCTATCTTTATCATATATGTGTCCAACTTTCTGTTATGGACTTGTTACTGTGTATGGGCCCCTTAAACTTTGATAATAGTGACCTTTTAGAATTATAAAACAAGGGAACTGCTATTTCCACTCTATGTAGGGTGTTCTACACATTTGTAAATTCAAAAATGCTCTTTTTACGTTCGGAGATATATTTTTGGACGTATTTAAAACCACACTAGTCTTTGTCTTTCTGATATTCACCCACATTTTGAACAAAATATGGTCCAGAGATCCATCTCTATATATTTTCACGGGTGTGTTTGGAGATGCATATATGAAATATCCTTTGTATTCATTTATGGTGTTTTTATTCACCGAGCTGGTTTAATTAATAACTCAGTGGTGTTTTCAGAGATGCATATCCGAAAATGTCAAGCGAAAAATTGGATAAAACACCACCTTGCACAATTTTCTTCTTCATGCTTAAAATATACCTCACTCTCGAAACCCTTAAAAAAGTTTCTTCCATTTTCAATAAACTTTTCAACACCAAAACAACATTCTTGTATTTTATCACATCAAAGGAAAATAAAGAAGTTGAAATTTCAGGTAAAGTTCATTCATTTTATCCCTCATTCCTTGCATTAATGTGTTTTAAGCTGAAAATATGAACGACGAGTCCGTATATGTATCTCCGAACAAAGTTTGGTGTCGTCCTGATATATATCTTCATATTTGCCTAATATTTTGAGTTTTAAATATGTTTTTCTGTTATTTATGGTATTAGATATGGTGCACCTGGATATGTTTCTCAAAGTTATTGTGAGGCATGTTGTTAAGTCAAATAAAGTGAGCATGATGTTAAACTGGGTGCTCGACCGGTTTTTGTCGAGGTAGATGCTTGTGCACAATTTACAAATAAAAAAGAGTTTATTATTCTTAAACATATGCTACAATGGGTCCACATAGAGGTCGAAAAATTGAGATTTGGCGTTGTAATAGGAATGTCTGACAATGGTACAGTTAAAAGACCAATATTTGTAACAATGAGCTGCGAAATTAGTGGCATGTACCAACCGTGGATTAGGAAGTTGAAATGAGACGACATTGAATCGAGAAAATGTGATCGCCCGTTTAAATTGCAAACATACCATAAGGCGGATGACATATGCAAATTTAATGTGGTTTTTGGAAATATATAATCACGCCTTAAGTGACAAGCTAGCTGGTCATCCCATCGTATTTCTCCTTACTCCGGAGGAGAATGAACTTGTTTCAGAGATGACAATAAACATGGTGGCGCCGAAAAACATACTTGCAACTTGAAATGGAAAATACCTCAAAATGTTTCAAATATCAAGCATGTATACATCATGCGTGCTCGAAACAATAAGGTGGTAAGAGGTCAAAGATCTGAAATGCAATAACTTTTGAAGCTTTTGATGATGACCATTATGTTTCCAGGTATAGAATTTGGGAGGATAAACTCACGGATCGAGGTATATTTTAGAGTCATCACAATTCCATCTAGTTGTTCAACTTGTGCATATTTTCGTGGAGTGGTCGGTGTTTTCCCGTAGAAAACATACTTCGAGTAAACTTGGTGTGTGGGATAATGCTAGCTTCGGTAAAAGACGTGGAGTTAATAGGGTTGTATCTTTGTTCTATGTTGCTTCTTTTCTTGATAACTACATTGCAACTGATTTGTACGAAGTATTCAAGAATTATGGTGAAGTTGGGGAAACAATATGGATTTGATCGGTTTTTTTTTTATGTATAAGACGAAAGAAGGTTGGAGATTAAATTGGACAACATCTTTTTAGAGGATAGAAAGATACATGTTAATGTGCTGCATTTTTCTAGAAATAAGCATGGTGAAGAGGTTGTTCAAATGAAACGCGATGTGAGTAAACGTATCAAAATTTCTAAGATAGAAGGTCATGACAACCCTAATGTGAAGATCCTGGAGAAAAAGTCTTAAATCTATGATTACGATGAGGGTAATTATTATGTTTCTCAAGCCATGTAGAAAGGCAAGGATGTAACCTTTGCTTTGAATGTTAGTAAGAAGCAATGTTTTGTGGTTCCTCATATATCGAAACCTTTGGTGTTCCAGTATGTGTGTGTTGAGGAATGGGTGAAACTTCAGACTGATATGGTTGGGGTGGTGGATATTCTTAGTTTAACTTATGTGTTACATGATCCTTTTATTGACGAAGGCTTGTTTTGCATCATAGTTACTACTCTGGGAGCTAACTTGTGCCATCTTGAAGAGAAAGATGAAGGAGTGCTTGAGGGGTTAGGGAAGGGGGGGGGGGAGAACGACTTAACCAATTAGTTAGAGTGATCAAAAAATGGGAACCTGGTGATGTTGATGATGAAAGAATTTTGTGGGTTAGATGCTTTGGGATCCCATGCAATGTTTAAGGTATTCATCTGCTCTGATGATGCTATGAAGAAGAAATTTAATATGGAGGCTGCTAGATTTTTGTTCAGAACCAAGTTTCATGCATCTTTGGCCAAAATTCTTTGTGTTTTCATTGATGGGTTGAGTTTCTCCATCAATATGGTGGAGGAGATTTCTTGTCCAAATCAGCTTCTGTTATCGCTGCCGGAGTTTTCCTTGTTGGTAAATGCGCAGATTCATTTGTGGATTGGAGTGAGGATGAGCCTAAAACAGTATCCGAGGATGGAAAAGTTGATGGTTTGTTTGATGGTAACGTGTCGAAGTTATGTGTTATGACTCCATGTAAGTCAACCTCAGATGTGGCAAAATTTTCTGTATTTGATTAGGAAAGAGTTTTGGACATGTTCTAAGAGTAAGGGGAAGGTATAGACATTATTCTCATTGATGTAGATGGTTCAATTGGAAAAGGCATGGCACATGTCTCTAGAAAAAAGAAGAAAAAGGTGGTTCATCTAAAGGATATTTTTTTTAAACCGGGTGGTACCGTGGATGGGCAATTAGCTTGTGCTAGGACCCCACCTGATTTTGAAAAGGGGGTATGTTTGGACAATAAGTATGTTGGTTATGTGGGCCTTCAGGCCCTTATTTCTGAACATCATGAATCAAAGGCCCATTTTCCTTCGTCTAACATGAGTCACACCCATTTGGTCAAAAATTCCAATATGTTTTTTTCGCCTCTTGTGTAAGATGTTAACTCTGTTTCTTTACCTATTTTGACGATGGATTAGAGAAAATTCCAGCAGCTGGTCTGGTGGATTTTGCATATGCATTGTATGGTGATTCGGTGTTATGTTGTTGGCCGACAACACAATTGCTTGGTGTTTCTGGAGGGGGATCGGTATCTCAACAAATGGAAGCAGTTAGAAATCTAGATATGAAAGCTCATTTTAGCAGAGGTTCAAAGGAAGTTCATCGATTCTTATTTCAATGATTGTTTTGTCTTACAATTTGAGAGGTTGTGGAAGTTCAGCTAAGAGGAAGTACTTTCGCGATTTGATCCATTCAATTCAATCAGATGTGTATTTTATCCATGAAACGAAGCTGACTAATTTTGATACAGTAGATGTCAATTCTTTTTTGTTGGAGTTTAAGATGGAGTTGAGTGTTAAATGGGTTATTGGTTGTTCCAGAGGTATCCTCACTTTACGGAAACCAAGTTTGTTTGATCTTGTTTTCAATTTCGTGGGAGAAGGTTTTCTTGGTATTCATGAAATTTGGAGTGGGGCCAGTTTACTTGGTAAACGTCTATGCTTCACGTGTTTTTACCAAAAAAAGAGGGTGATTTGGAATAGATTGAGGGCGCTTAAGAAACAATTTCGTCGGGGTATTGGTGGGTTGGGGAGACTTCAATTTTCTGCATAAAGAGTCTGAGAGGAAAGGCGTTGGGGTGCATCATAATGGAGTTGAATTATAGGAATTTGATGATTTTATTCATAGCATGGATCTTGTGGATATTCCTATGTTTAGAAGTCAATTTACATGGTTTAATCTTGTCGGCTATACTTGTAGCAGGTTGGACAAATTCTTGGTTTTAAGTGGCATTGTAGATTCGTTGAATATTGAAGGGCATGTGGCTGGTTCCAGAATCATATCGGATCATTGTCCCATTTTGTTGCAGGGTAATTCGCGGAATTGGGGTCCAAAGCCACTCAAATTGTTCAAATGTTGGTTTACTCACGATGGTTTCCTTCCTTTTGTTGACGATGCTTGGAATTCAATGTCTATTAGAGGGAAGCCTGGGTTCGTTCTGAAAGAAAAGCTTTTTCTTCTGAAGAATAAACTTAGAGCTTCGAACATAGAAGTCTTTGAGGTGGTTGATTGTTGGTTGCAGAATAGGGCAAGCAAGAAAAAAGTTTTGGAAGTATTTTTCCGGAAATTATCGTGTCCACAGAGATCGGTGCTACTGAACTGCCATTCGACAATTTAATTGTTAATGAGTTTGGGTTTAAATGGTTTAAGGCGTATATGCGGAAAAGTTAATAAGAACATAAGAAAATTCATTCATCAGAGAGAAAAGACTTATCAAGCATGTATATATTCCACTCGTCACAGACTTAAACTTATCGACCAGTTGCACTCAACTTACAATACTCCTCAATATCACTCGGTATCGCTCACAATAGTGTTCATCTCTGACACACCGAGCTGAGAAACAACCGTATCACTCTCTTCGTCACTCTCGCGCACGAAGCCTCGAAATACGGAAGGCATTTAAGTTCCGACACCCATACGGATTGTTAGCCCTAAATCTATCTCTAGCATCTAGAAACTAACAGATAATTATCCTTAATTGAAGTTTGTGACGTTTATCTCTAACACGACCCAAACCCCGAGCATTTAAGCAAAAATCAAGAACAATCACCAACAGAGTTTTGTAAAGCAAATTAAATATAACGCCATGGGCGACAAATGTACATAAGATCAAAGTAAAAACATATACAAACCCAACAAAGAAGAAAGACATGAAGAAAATTAGAAATGAACCAAACACTTCACGGATTGTCAGAGCCGATCGATGAGAAATCCACCCCAGATCATCCAA
Organism: Lathyrus tuberosus; assembly: GCA_022829125.1. Lineage (NCBI taxonomy): Eukaryota > Viridiplantae > Streptophyta > Magnoliopsida > Fabales > Fabaceae > Lathyrus > Lathyrus tuberosus. The sequence goes on from JALAZF010000034.1 coordinate 12,264,953, forward strand.
ATGAAAGCTTCCATGATGTTTTCTAAGCAAATCCAATGAAGAAATGAAGTTTGATGGAGTGGGAGCAAAAAATACCCAAATCATCCCCTAAAAAATTTGTTTTACCATTATTTATGGACTGTCAAAGTCGCAGACCGCGCTAAGTGCGCCCTAAAAAATTGTTAAACTGCCTTAAAAGCGCGCTAAGCGGGCTCGAAGAGCGTTGAGCGCGCTACTCGCTGGAATTTTCTCCTTCTGTGGGCTAGGAGCGCGCTCAGCGCGCTCCTAGCATGCTTGAAAATCCAAAGCTTGTTTTCTTCATAACTTTTGAACCGTAATTCCGTTTTTCGCCCGGTTTGAAGCGTTGGAAAGCTTATTCAATGCTCTATACAACAATGACAAAATCCCACTGCTTAAATACCTACAAAAATGAGAAAAAATCAATTAAACTCAATGATATATACGAGAAAATGCAAAATACACACGAAAACATAAAGTAATCGTATTTACACATAAAGTGGGGTTTATTCAACCAATATTAACACAAAGTAACGATAAGTGCAACAAAACTTATATACAAAAATAGGTACATTTTGCACTTATCAAACTCTCCCCAACTTACATAATTGTTTGTCCTCAAACAAAGCCAACAACTAAAGGAACAAAAGCGAAATCCAAGAAATCACGCAACAACAAGTTTTGAAAACAGAAAACAAATGCAATGGTTCAATTGAAAAATGGTACACACAAAGTAAATACTTACCACTAAACTACAACGATAACATAATCACGAAACAAATGCTGAATACAAAAGTCATGCCAAACATTCTAAAACAACACAAGTTCAAATGTGAATCACACCTAGCAAAAACAATCATCGGTAGATGAAAAACACAAAATGAGGGATTTTTTACTCACACAACAATCTTGCAAACAAAAGACTAAATTATGTAATCATCCAAAAATCATGCTGAAAACACAAAAGCAAGAATCAAAAGGACTTTCAGGGCTGTAATGTGGTCGGGTGAACAAACAAGGGGTAACTCCTAAAGCTAATTGAAACAAAAACTTGCCTAAACTTAAGGGAGTGATCAACTCACAAATGTTCAAACTGAAATTTTCAATCAAACTTCTTCTTTCATCCCAAGTGTTACACAAAACACAATACTTATTGAGCACAATTATTTGAACTCTTTTTGTTTCCTTTCTTTTTTTTTTTCTTTTTTTTTTCTTTGTCATATTTTTCTTTTTTTTTTTCCTTTTCTTTTTCAATCCTCACAGAATTCAACCAATGAGTAAACAATCATTCTCTCCCCAACTTGAATTCAACCACATCATCATGTGAATACTCCCTACTTTCTAAGGCAAGGTAAAAATTCATACAACAACATAAAGTTGAGGGTTCAAGAAAAAAAAATCCAATAAAAAATAAGTGAACTAAACACTCATAGACAAGCATTAAGTTCAAATAAAACATGGATCAAAAAGCTCAAAGGGGTTACAAATGATCACACACTCACAAGGTGAATTGACTATTTGGTTAGGGTAGTTGTGCTCAAAATGAAACAAGTGTCTTAATCCTTTTCTTGCTTTTAAATAATCAACAAAAACAAAAGATTAAGCATAATAAAATCCAGTTAAAACAAGAATATTGGTACTCCGAGCATATATGAACAATGGAAGGCTTCCTCACAAAAAGGTCATGACAACCCTAATGTGAAGATCCTGGAGAAAAAGTCTTAAATCTATGATTACGATGACGGTAATTATTATGTTTCTCAAGCCGTGTAGAAAGGCAAGGATGTAACCTTTGCTTTGAATGTTAGTAAGAAGCAATGTTTTGTGGTTCCTCATATATCGAAACCTTTGGTGTTCCAGTATGTGTGTGTTGAGGAATGGACGAAACTTCAGACTGATATGGTTGGGGTGGTGGATATTCCTAGTTTAACTTATGGGTTACATGATCCTTTTATTGACGAAGGCTTGTTTTGCATCATAGTTACTACTTTGGGAGCTAACTTGTGCCATCTTGAAGAGAAAGATGAAGGAGTGCTTGAGGGGTTAGGGAAGGGGGAGGAGAACGACTTAACCAATTAGTTAGCGTGATCAAAAAATGGGAACCTGGTGATGTTGATGATGAAAGAATTTTGTGGGTTAGATGCTTGGGGATCCCAGGCAATGTTTAGGGTATTCATCTGCTCTGATGATGCTATGAAGAAGAAATTTAATATGGAGGCTGCTAGATTTTTGTTCAGAACCAAGTTTCATGCATCTTTGGCCAAAATTCTTTGTGTTTTCATTGATGGGTTGAGTTTCTCCATCAATATGGTGGAGGAGATTTCTTGTCCAAATCAGCTTCTGTTATCGCTGCCGGAGTTTTCCTTGTTGGTAAATGACGCAGATTCATTTATAGATTGGAGTGAGGATGAGGCTAACACATTATCTGAGGATGGAAAATTTGATGTTTTGTTTGATGGTAATGTGTCGAAGTTATGTGTTATGACTCCATGTAAGTCAACCTCAGATGTGGCAAAATTTTCTGTATTTGATTAGGAAAGAGTTTTGGACATGTTCTAAGAGTAAGGGGAAGGTATAGACATTATTCTCATTGATGTAGATGGTTCAATTGGAAAAGGCATGGCACATGTCTCTAGAAAAAAGAAGAAAAATGTGGTTCATCTAAAGGATATTTTTTTTAAACCGGGTGGTATCGTGGATGGACAATTAGCTTGTGCTAGGGCCCCACCTGATTTTGAAAAGGGGGTATGTTTGGACAATAAATATGTTGGTTATGTGGGCCTTCAGGCCCTTATTTCTGAACATCATGAATCAGAGGCCCATTTTCCTTCGTCTAGCATGAGTCACACCCATTTGGTCAAAAATTCCAATATGTTTTTTTCTCCTCTTGTGTAAGATGTTAACTCTGTTTCTTTACCTATTTTGATGATGGATTAGAGAAAATTCCAGCAGCTGGTCTGGTGGATTTCGCATATGCATTGTATGGTGATTCGGTGTTATGTTGCTGGCCGACAACACAATTGCTTGGTGTTTCTGGAGGGGGATCGGTATCTCAACAAATTGAAGCAGTTAGAAATCTAGATATGAAAGCTCATTTTAGCAGAGGTTCAAAGGAAGTTCATCGATTCTTATTTCAATGATTATGTTGTCTTACAATTTGAGAGGTTGTGGAAGTTCAGCTAAGAGGAAGTACTTTCGCGATTTGATCCATTCAATTCAATCAGATGTGTATTTTATCCATGAAACGAAGCTGACTAATTTCGATACAGTAGATGTCATTTATTTTTTGTTGGAGTTTAAGATGGAGTTGAGTGTTAAATGGGTTATTGGTTGTTCCAGAGGTATCCTCACTTTATGGAAACCAAGTTTGTTTGATCTTGTTTTCAATTTCGTGGGACAAGGTTTTCTTGGTATTCATGAAATTTGGAGTGGGGCCGGTTTACTTGGTAAGCGTCTATGCTTCACGTGTTATTACCAAAAAAGAGGGTGATTTGGAATAGATTGAGGGCGCTTAAGAAACAATTTTCGTCGGGGTATTGGTGGGTTGGGGGGACTTCAATTTTCTGTATAAAGAGTCTGAGAGGAAAGGCGTTGGGGTGCATCATTATGGAGTTAAATTATAGGAATTAGATGATTTTATTCATAGCATGGATCTTGTGGATATTCCTATGTTTGGAAGTCAATTTACATGGTTTAATCTTGTCGGCTATACTTGTAGCAGGTTGGACAAATTCTTGGTTTCAAGTGGCATTGTAGATTCGTTGAATATTGAAGGGCATGTGGCTTGTTCCAGCAGCAAAATGGATCATTGTCCCATTTGGTTGCAGGGTAATTCGCGGAATTGGGGTCCAACGCCACTCAAATTGTTCAAATGTTGGTTTACTCACGATGGTTTCCTTCCTTTTGTTGACGATGCTTGGAATTCAATGTCTATTAGAGGGAAGCCTAGGTTCGTTCTGAAAGAAAAGCTTTTTCTTCTAAAGAATAAACTTAGAGCTTCGAACATAGAAGTCTTTGAGGTGGTTGATCTGGAGGTAAATGGTGCTATTAGTAGTCTTAATTCTTTTGATGCTTTGGTGGAAAATGTGGAAGGGGTGTTAATGATGAGATGATTCAATCTAGAAAAGTTTCTTCTAAAACTGTTTGGGATGTGGTGCTTAATAGGGAGAGTATTCTTAAGCAAAATCTACGTGTCAGTGGATTTTGGAGGGTGATTCTAATTCCAAATATTTCCATAATGTCATGAAAGCTAGATTTAGGAGAAATTCTATTTTGGGGCTTAACACAGTGAGAGGTAGAATTGAGGATGTTGGTGAAATCAAAATGGAAGTGAAAACTCATTTTGAAAATAGATTTTCTGAACCTTTGCCTCTTAGACCTGTTTTGGATGGAATCTTGTTTAACCGTTTGTCTGATGAAGATAAGTCTTTCTCGGAAGCTCCTTTTTTGTTTGATGAAATTAAGGATGTGGTGTGGCATAGCGATTGTGATAAAAGTCTGGGGGCAGACGGTTTTCCTCTCGGTTTTCTAAACAATTGTTGGAGTTTTGTTAAACACGATGGGTGAGATTTGTTCAGGATTTTCATGTGCATGGCAAGCTTCCCAAAGCTATTGTTTCTTATTTTTTTAGCCTTGATTTTTAAAGGCAATAATCCTCAAAGTATTGATTACTTTTCGCCGATTTGTTTGGTCGGATGCTTGTATCGTCTTATTTCTAAAATTCTAACTGGGAAATTGAATGTGGTTATTGGGAAATGGGTTTCTTGCAATCAATTAGATCTTATAGAATGGAGACAAATGTTGGATGAGGTTTTGGTTTTGAATGAGGTGATCGAATTTGCAAAGGGGAATAAGAAGGAATGTTTGATTATGAAAGTGGACTTTGAAATGGCGTATGACTGCATTTCTTGGGATTTCCTTAGATATGTTTTTGGTAGAATGAGTTTTGGTCATAAGTGGATTTCTTGGATGCAAGGTACTGTGTTCTCTAGTTCTTTCTCAGTGCTAGTTAATCGTAGTCCTTCATAGGATTTTAGTGCTTCCAGAGGTCTTAGACAAGGCGATCCTTTGTCTCCCTTTTTATTCTTGTTAGTGGCGGAGGGTTTGGCATGTCTCACGAGGAATGCAGTAGCTTTTGGGGGTTTTTAGAGGCTTTCACTTCACTGACATAATTCACTTTAAATTTCTCGAATTTGATGATGACACAATCATCATTTGTGATGGTTTTTGGGAGAATTTGTGGTGTATCAAGGTGATTCTGAGAGGATTTGAATTGACTTATGGATTGTGCATCAACTCTAATAAGATCAAACTTTTTGGTATCCATATTGATGATTTTTTTTATAGCGGCATCAGCTTTCTTACCTTATGATATTGGAAGTCCTCCTTTTGTTTATTTTTTTGGTATTCTGGTGGGTGCGAATCATAGAAGGAAGGAAACTTGGTTTTCAACTATTTTGAAACTAACAAAGAGGTTAACCTCGTGGCGTGGCAAGAATCTTTATCTAGGTGGTACGGTAACTTTATTGAATTGTGTGGGAGGAAATGATCAAGATTCAAAAGCAATTTTTATGGGTTAAGGGAGATGACAAGAGGAAGATGTGTTGGGTTAGTTGGGATAAAGTTTGTTTGTCAAATGAGGATGGAGGTTTAGGTGTTAGGAATCTTGAGATGTTCAATTACACCTTGATTAGTAAATAGGGTTGGAGATGCATTTCTGAGCATAAGGCGATTTGGTATGATATTCTGGAATTCAGGCATGGAGATAGTTTGGTTAATTTTTAGGGTGATGTTGCGGTGCATAAGCTGAAGAAGTTCTCTTTATGGTGGAGGGATGTGAGGGATGTTTGTAGGCTTAACGTGGATAAACAACCTTGGTTTTCTAATTGTTTCTCATGCAAATTGGGTTATGGGATTTGCTTTGATTTTTGGAACCATTGTTGGTTAGGCACTACCCCTTTTAAGTGTCTTTTTCCCAACCTCCATGTCGGTTTTGCCACAGAGGATTGTAAGGTGGCCGAATTGGGTTATTGGGAGGGAGATCATTAGATTTGGGATTTTGGAATAGATACTCATGATTTATCCGTGGTGTTGTGGGAGGAGTGGCTTGGTTTGGGCTCTCTTGTAGCAAATATTCCTCATCTTTAGAATGTTGCTGATTCAGTGGTTTGGTGGCATAACCCCCGATGGTTTTTGGGTAAGAAATAGATATCGCAAGTTGTATGAGTTGAAAACGGTTAGTCTTGTGTTGGATGACGAGTATTTAAAGATGCTTAGAAACATTTGGAAAGAGAAAGTTCTGAGCAAAGTCAAGATTTTTTGGTGGCGTTTTATTTTTAAAGAGTTTGCCTACCAGAGTTAAACTCTTTAAGAGAGCTGTAATTCATGATGTCAGTCTCATTATTTGTCCTGTGTGTCTTCAGTAGAATGAAGATTTGGATCATCTCTTCTTCAGATGTAGTGGCTCGAAGCTTATTTGGGAGGCCGTGTTTTCTTGGTTGGGAGGCTCCAGGGAGGATTTTTTACTTGTTGGTTCGGATCAGCCTTTTTTTACTCAAGTTTGTTTGAGGCTTTCCTGTTTTGTTCATCCCTCTTTTTCTTTGTTCTCTTGGTTGTTGGTTAGATAGTGCATTTGGTGGAGCACAACTTGTTTTCAATAACAAAGATTGGGTTGTTAGGGATATTCTTAATCGTATTAAATCCTTTGGTTGGGATTGGTTTCAATCTTACCTAAAAGATGTTTTAATATTGAGAAAGCCATGTGGATTGCAAATCCTTTATTGTTGGTGGGTGTGTAGTCTGTGTAGGGCGTTTTGCTTTTGGAGTTTTCTCCTCCTGTGTTCTTTGTTTTTGTATTGGATTAACATCCCTTATGTTGTTTAATACAAAGTTGATTATAAAAAAAGGAGTAAAATATGATAGTAATATGTGAGAATATTTGTTAGTAATATATATATATATATATATATATATATATATATATATATATATATATATATATATATATATATATATATATATATATATATATATATATTTATTTATTTATTTATTGTAGTAATTATATAATATTATAATAATAATATCAAACAATTTAAATACACGTGTCTATATATTTTAGGAGTTGATATTTACATATTTTAAATAGCTAATTATACTTTGAAATAAATTGATATGATAGAATATTTATTAAATAATTTTTAAAATTCTATAAAATTTTATAGACTTGATCTATTTAATAATATATCTCAATTCAATCATCATATTGATTTAATTCATTCTTTACATAGAATTACTAAGGGGATGTAAGGACGCTAATAAATTAGACTCCCAATGCCAATAGATCTTAAATAGAAATGTGTATTAAAAAAAATAAAATTCTTATGATTCCTAAATCTAAGAGACCTTTTATAAAAATAAAATAAAAAATAAAAAGCCTCATTTTCGACCAAAACATAAAATCGTTTTTGTTAAAATGTGCTTCATTTTTCCTATTTACTATAACATTTTTAAAAGCACTCTCTTTTACCAAAATCTTTAACAGCACTGGTATTAAGAGCACTAAGTGCTCTAGAAAAAAAAAAGCTCTTAAAAACCTTGTTTGAGTGGAAATTTGAATTTAAATTGGTGACCACAAAGTCATACCAACAAATCACAACGACATTTCCATTTGAATACTGTGTATTTAACCATTGAACTAATGTAATTTTTTGATATTATATTCTAGAATTTTCTCCAACAAATAATCAATTTTACTTTTTTTAATTTTTAGTTACCAATTTTTTCTTATATTTTATTATAAATTAGATGTACCAAATTTCAGTTATATCATTATATGCTTTGTTGCAAAGTGAGTAGCAAACTAAAAGGTAAAAAAAAACATATTAAATGACTTCTATATATACTACCAACTTGATATGCACTGTGCCAACATTATAAAAATGAAAAGAAGTTGCTAGCTTGTATGAATAAATAGATATGTAAAAATAGAAAAAGAGTATAAGGATGTAGGTCCATTGTATGTCGTCTTCATATTTCCATCATCATGATGGTCCTACATTTTATTGCCTTTTCTTGTTCTTCAGAAATATACAATGAATAGGTAAAGAAATTAAACAATAACATTTTTCCTTATATATATATATATATATATATATATATATATATATTCTATCTTTCAAGGTGAAATATGATGTAGAAATGAGGTCATGCATAAGCATTATGAACTTTATTTTTAATTTAGTTTTAAAAAGCTATAAATATGTTTATATATGCAGAGTGAGAATAGAATGACACTTCAACCAATAAGAGGGGAAAAAAAGAGATAAGCTAGGGTAAAATTGTTAAGAGATATATGCAATACGGTATATATTCATTAAAATGATAATGAAAAGACTTGGGTCTAATTAATTCATTTTTTCAAGATTGGATCTTCTCAATAGATCATACACCATTAGTGTAATATTTTGCACTATGTTCTAGATGATACACATGTCAATAGATTTCAAATTTGAATCTTCTGGAGTCACCTAGTTCACAAATTAACTTATAATTTAGGTTGATTAAACTTAGACGGTCTGATAAAATATTGATTTAATATTGCTTTTATAATTTAAATTATTAAACTTAAATCTTGACCGTTCAATTGTTTATTACTACTGAAAGAACATTTAACTATGCTTGTGAGAATGATGTTATCACGGGTGGAGATCCGGGGTAAAGTAAAGTGTGATATAAGTACGCTTTTTACTGCTACGGACTATAATTCGTGATAAAAACACAATAGCGCTTTATGTATTCCCACGGTTTCTTATGATAACCGTAGTAAAATGTAGAGTTTGGAGGTTGGATTTCCATGCCAGCAATTTGGTTGTTTTCTGAACTTATCACCACGATTGTTTTTTCCAACCGTAGTGAAAGACTCAGCGCACAACTTTTCACCATGGTTGTATTTTACAACCGTGATTGTGAGATATTGGGTCGAATTCTAGTATGGTCGAAGGGTAGCTTTTTGGTTCGACAATTCGAAAGAATCTTAGCATGTCGTCGAAGTCTGTTCACACGCTGTAGTCGAAGTATGTTATGAGTTTGGGCATGTCGAATTAGGCCTTGGTTGTAAGCCTAATTGTTTAAGTTAGCTTGTTCCCTAAGTTTGTTTGTGTAATGGGCCTGTGTGTAAAAGCCCATTAGGTTAGTATGTTAGTTTTCTTATAAATAGCATGCTAATCTCTCATCTTTGGTGTGTGGTGCAAATCCTAATTATGGTGAGAGAGGTTATTTGTTATTCTGTAACACTTGTAATCTTGTTTCAAAGAGAAAGTAAATAATAACAGTTTATAACCAATTTCATTGTGTTTTTCTTGTTTCTCTCTTTTTCCTACCCTTGCGGGTTTCTTGCTGATCAAGAAACCAATTATACTTTGTTATTCTGGTATTGTTTTTCACAACAAATTGGTGCGGTGAGCGTGAAGAAGATGTCGTCAACAAAGTTTGAGATTGAAAAGTTCATCAGAGTGAACGATTTCGATCGGTGGCGCTTAAAAATAAAATCCCTATTGGTTCTGCAGAGTTGTTTAGAAGCATTAAAATGAGTCGTAGTCATGGATGTTGCGTTAACGGACAAAGGGAAAACGACTATGGTAGAGAAAGCCCATAGCGCCATCTTATTAAGACTTAGTGATAAGGTTCTTCGACCGGTTTCGAAGGAGACAACGGCGTCTGGGTTATGGGTGAAACTCGAAAGTTTGTACATGACCAAATTGTTGGTCAATCCCCTCTACCCGAAGCAAGCTTTGTATATGATACGTCATTTATATATATATATATATATATATATATATATATTTATTTATTTATTGTAGTAATCATATAATATTATAATAATAATATCAAACAATTTAAATACACGTGTCTATATATTTTAGGAGTTGATATTTACATATTTTAAATAGCTAATTATACTTTGCAATAAATTGATATGATAGAATATTTATTAAATAATTTTTAAAATTGTATAAAATTTTATAGACTTGATCTATTTAATAATATATCTCAATTCAATCATCATATTGATTTAATTCATTCTTTACATAGAATTACTAAGGGGATGTAAGGACGCTAATAAATTTGACTCCCAATGCCAATAGATCTTAAATAGAAATGTGTATTAAATAAAATAAAATTCTTATGATTCTTTGTTGTTTCCGGTTTTGAAAAATAAACTTGCCACAAAGAAAATTATCGGGACGAGTCGCGTACTAGGTCGCTTTCTTTAAGACGTTTCGCCGAACTGCCAATAAGTATGCAAAGCAGTCGAGTTTCGACGACGTCTCCAGGATAAAACAGCCCGTTCAGAAATACGATTATCAATTGCACTGTGATAAATCTCTCTAGAGATACACCTTCAGATATTAAAAAACCAGTCGCAGTATCTGGAATTAATCCAGTCGATGATGGTGCGATAAACCACTCGTTAATCAGAAAAAGAAAAATTATAGATGAAGTGAATGAGAGAGGGAAGAGAGATTCCAAAAAATTCAGAATCTGGAGTATTTTCTCAACTGATACGCACAATACAATTTATAGTCATGAAGTTGATATGATGGAGAGAAAATAGTGGGAGAGTGGAGAAAATAGTGGGAGAGTTGAGAGAAAAAAGTGGGAGGGAGTTATTCAATCAAAACTAGGTTAAGACTAGGTTTTGATGAGTGACTCATTATAATTATTTAATTAATAATTAATTAATATTAATTATTTAATTTCTAAGTAATCAATAGAATTGACTTCCATTAATTAATCGGTTGACCTTTTCAAATTCACACAAAGTTTTCCAACAATCCCCCACTTGAATTTAAAAGATAATTTTAGAAGTAACGTCAAATATATCTAAGATTGTGCATAAGCAAAGGTGTCTACGACTTGAACCTTAGCGTAGCAAGTAGGATTCTGATTCAACAAGAGTGACACTATTGTCTTGAACTCTATCTCAGACATCAGACCCGCACACAACCTTTTCATAAGGTGTATTCTAATAGCCCGTGCTTTAATGGCCATGCACGTGTATCCCGGTTTAGTGTAGACTCTAGGAATTCTGCCTCAAAATTCTATAGGAACCGGCCTCAATTTCACAATCACGTAGGTGAGTCTATCAAGAGTACTCCTATAGCCTAGGTACTCCCTCATACAAAGTATAGATATCATTAAGAGTTTCTATTATCTCATCCTCTTATTACTTCAGGATTCATGCTTCACTTGCATGGTCATCTCATATTACTCACAACCCATTGAACCTATTTCTTGGGATCTCCAGTCATTTAGGTCGGGTTACCATCATGAGTAACTCATTTCTTTATAGGCATTAGTCCCATCTTCTTGGATGTATTATGGACTTTCTCTCTAGCTAATCCTTTCGTCAAAGGATCTGCTAAGTTTTCATCAGTGCGTACATGATCCACTCTTACAGCTCCTTTGGAGATACAGTCTCTAACGGTGCTGTGCTTTCTTCTAATTTGACGTCTTTTACCATTATAATAACGGTTCTCAATTTTTGCAATAGCCGCGGTACTATCGCAGTGGATCAACACAGCTGTCATAGGTTTTTCCCATAAGGGAATCTCAGCTAGCAAGCATCTTAACCAACTTGCTTCTTCACTAGCTGTAGCTAGTGCTATCATCTCAGACTCCATTGTGGATTGTGCCAGGATGGTCAATTTCTTTGATTTCCAAGATACAGCTCCTCCAGCTATACTAAATATATAGCCACTAGTAGCTTTAGAATCATCCGATAAGGTGTTCCAATCTGCATCACTATACCCTTCTAGTACAACAGGAAATTTCTGATAGTGTAGGCCGAGGTCCATAGTCCTTTTAAGGTACCTCATGACTCACTCAATAGCTTGCCAATGCTCGTTACTCGGCCTACTCGTAAATCTGCATAGCAATCCTACAACATATGCAATGTCGGGTCTGGTACAATCAGTGGCATACCTAAGACTGCCAATGATGCTTGCATATTCTGTTTGTCTGATACTTTCTCCAGTGTTCTTAAACAGTTTCACACTTGGACCATACGGTGTGCACGCAGGTTTACAATCAAAGTATTTATATTTCTTTAAGATCTTCTCCACATAGTGAGATTGATCCAAAGAAATTCCTTGTTCGGATCTCGTGATCTTGATACCCAGGATCACGCTTGCTTCTCCGAGGTCTTTCATATCAAAGTTATTGCTCAACAATGATTTCATATCATTAATGGCCTGAATGTTTGATCCAAATATGAGTAGATTATCTACATATAGACATATGATAGTGCAAATGCGATTCTCAGATTTATAATAAACGCATTTGTCACTTTCATTCACTTTGTACCCATTTGATATCATTAAGTTATCAAACTTTTCATGCCATTGTTTAGGAGCTTGTTTTAGTCCATACAGAGACTTATCTAACTTACAGACCTTGTTTTCTTGTCCATGGATCACAAACCCTTCTGGTTGTTCCATATAGATTTCTTCTTCTAAGTCACCGTTTAAAAAAGTTGTTTTAACATCCATTTGGTGTACTATTAAGTTATAAATAGCAGCTATTGAAATGAGTACCCTAATGGATGTAATTATAGTGACTGGAGAAATTGTGTCGAAGAAATCTATATTTTCTCTTTGTCTAAAACCCTTGGCTACAAGGCGAGCCTTGTATTTATCAATAGTTCCATCAGGTTTTAGTTTCTTTTTCAAAACCCATTTACAACCAATTGGTTTGCAACCAGGAGGTAAGTCTACTAAGTGTCAGGTCTTGTTAGATTCTAGAGAATCTATCTCATCATTAATAGCTTCTTGCCATAAATCTGCATCCAGAGAGGACAGTGCTTCTTGAAGATGTATTGGATCTTCTTCTACATTATAAGCTGCATAATCGGGCCCATAGTCTTTAGCAACTCTTGCTCTTTTACTTCTTCGAAGTTCTGTTTCTACATTGTCGTTGCTTTCAATACTTTTTATCAAAGGAATGTGACCCGATTGGGTGCCCCCACTATTTCTCGATTTGAAAGGAAAATTGTCTTCATAGAATTCAACATCGTTTGACTCTATGATCACTTTTGCATTTAGGTCATAAAACCTATATGCTTTACTGTTTGCTGCATACCCAATGAATACGCATTCATAGGCTCTACTAGCGAGTTTAACTCGTTTCGGATCCGGAATCCTGACATAAGCCAGACAGCCCCAAGTTCTCAAATAAGACAAGTTTGGTTGTCTTTTCTTTAATGTCTCATAAGGTGAGATCTTACTTTTTGACTTGGGAACTCTATTCAAGACATAGCAGACAGTCAATAAAATTTTCCCCCACCAGTGAGGTGCAGCACCAGAATTCAACATAATTGCAACAACAAGTTCAGTAAGAGTTCTATTCTTTCTTTCTGCTTTGCCATTTATTTCAGGAGAATATGGAGCAGTCGTTTCATGTACAATGCCATGTTTAATATAAAAATCATTAAATAACCCAGAGTCATATTCAGTTCCCCTATCACTACGAAGTCTCTTAATCTTCTTGCTAAATTGATTCTCAATTTCAGTTACAAACATCTTAAACATGTCAAATTCTTCACTTTTATTTTTATTAGGTATACATAAGTATAATCAGAGCAATCGTCAATAAAAGTGATAAAATAACGTTTACTATTTCTAGTTAAACTTCCATCTAATTCACATATATCAGAATGTATAAGATCTAGGGGATCAGATTCTTTTATAACAGATTTATGCGAAGTCTTTGTTATTTTAGCTTGACTATAAAATTCACATTTATTAGAGTCATTGGCATTTAATTTAGGGATTAGGCCTAAGTTGCTTGCATTAGAAACAATTCGTTTATTAGCGTGACAAAGTCTAGCATGCCAAATATTAAAATCACACAAAGAGTAAACAGAAGGAAAAATTTTATTCAAATCAACATTCAACTTAAACATGCCATCAGTGACGTACCCTTTCCCGACAAAAATACCATTCTTAGTGATGGTGTACAAATTTGCCCCTATAGTTTAACTAAACCCAACCTTATTTAAAAGAAAACCAGAAACAAGATTCATCCTAATTTCAGGAACGTGCATGACGTCCTTCAAGATCAAAGTCTTTCCTGAGGTGAATTTCAGCTCAACATCTCCAATTCCAGCAACATTAGTGGTGTGAGCATCTCCCAACACCACTTTCTTATCTTCAGCATTCATGTATGTCTTGAACATAGCACGATCGTAACAAACATGACGAGTGGCGCCAGTGTCTATCCACCAACCATCACTTCCACCAACCATGTTGACTTCAGTGATCATAGCAATGAATTGCTCATCAGTCAGGTTAACCTGAGCACTTGAGCCAGCAACAGGTTTAGGCCTGCTCTTACATTTTTTTGCCATATGACCCGGTTTCCCACAATTGTAGCAAGAGAAAACCGGAGCATCATTTCTTTGAGGTGGTGGCTGTTGCCTAGCAAATGGAGCAGATGGGGCCTTAGGTTCTGATTCTTTAATGGTTTGCCCGTAGGCTTCAGAACCGCACTGAATCTCTTTTTGTTGTTAGAAACAACTAAGACTTCATCTTTCTGATCTTGTCTCCGAGCTTCCTCTTCAATTCGGAGGCGAGTAATCAGACTTTCGATTGAAAATTCTTTTGTTTTATGGCGAAGCACATTTTTTAAATTTTTCCAACCAGGGGGCAGTTTGTCAATGATAACAGCAATCTGAAATTGTTCATTTAGGGGCATACCTTCTGTAATAATTTCATGAGCAATTTTCTGAATTTCGTGGCTTTGAGCTTCCACAGACTTTTCATCCACCATCTTGTAGTTCAAGTAGTGGCTGACAACATATTTTTTCGCACCTGCTTCTTCAGTATCATATTTCCTTTGCAGAGCCTCCCATACCTGTTTAGCAGTCTTGTAACTACTGTAGTAGTCGTACAGATCATCAGCAAGACTGTTTAGAATGTGATTTTTGCACAGATAGTCATTCTCTTGCCATAGGGCGATTTCTTTCCTGAGCTGTAAGTCATCTACTGCAGCCTTAGCTTTTGCAGAGTCTGATTCAGACGTTTTGGAAGTCCCGTCTGATTCTGCAGGTGACTTACCATTAGGTAGTTCAGTTGATCTAGAAGGAACAACCAGGATATCCTCAATCAGGACGTGGGCAACCTTCTTCAGAGTTAAGAAAAATTTCATCTTAGCTTGCCAACGTTTGAAATTGGATCCCTCAAACTTGAATGGTTTGTCAAAGACAGAAGCGTCCGCAGTAGTACCGATAATTTCCTCAGTAGTCATGGCAGTTATGAAAACGTCTTAAAATTGTTATTTCCGGTTTTGAAAAATAAACTTGCCACAAAGAAAATTATCGGGACGAGTCGCGTACTAGGTTGCTTTCTTTAAGACGTTTCGCCGAACTGCCAATAAGTATGCAAAGCAGTCGAGTTTCGACGACGTCTCCAAGATAAAACAGCTCGTTCAGAAATACGATTATCAATTGCACTGTGATAAATCACTCTAGAGATACACCTTCAGATGGTTATTAAATACGATTATCAATTGCACTGTGATAAATCGCTCTAGAGATACACCTTCATCCATTTATTCCCAGAATTATGGATGAATGCCGTAAATAAGGATAATACTGTGACTGAAAATGGTTATTGGGATGGCGGTAAGTGGTACTAGGACGTCAATTTATTTCATTCTAATCTGTCTGAAACAGCTTTGACGCAGAGGAACACCATGTTTTCTTTGCTGGAACAGTTTGAACCAGGCGCAGGTGTTGAACATTCCGTCAAATGGTCACTTAACGATCACAATAATTTTTCTGTGTCTTCCTTTTACGAATTTATGCAGGTAAATAGTTCTCCCTCGGACAGGAAATTTGGTGAAGAGTTGAGAGCTGCTTTCAAACTTATTTGGACAGCACAGATCCCATTCAAGGTGAAAGTTTTCGGATGGCGGATGCTACATAAGAGAATTCCAACTCGAGATAATCTTGCCCGTAGAGGAATTATTACCAACAGACTTGAAAAATCTTGTCCCTTTTGTTTCTTAGTGGAGGAAAGTGTGGAGCATGTTTTATTCCTATGTCCCAAGACCAGAATGATATGGAAATTCGCTTGTAATTGGCTGGGAATTCCGGAGATTATAGTGGGAGGTATGCTGAACCACTTAACTTGTTGGGTATCGGGGTGTGCTAGAAATAATGGTTTAATTAGTAATGCTGTCGGTATTTGGCTCATAATCTGTTGGATCAATTGGTCATCTAGAAACAACATTTTATTTAGAGACGAGTTTTGGGATTATGACACGATCTCGAATCGTATTCTTATATATTCTTGGTGGTGGATAAGAAAGAGTCACAATAGTGCTCTCAATTATAACTATTACACTTGGGTAAATTATCCTAGTGATTTTTTGTAGGCCTTGATTATTAGAGAGGCGTTTTGATGTATACGGGTTGGGATACCCCTATTGTATCCCTTATTAATATATTTTAGCTTATTAAAAAAAAAGATGGTTATTAAAAAACCAGTCGCAGTATCTGGAATTAATCCAGTCGATGATGGTGCGATAAACCACTCGTTAATCAGAAAAAGAAAAATTATAGATGAAGTGAATGAGAGAGGGAAGAGAGATTCCGGAAAATTCAGAATCTGGAGTATTTTCTCAACTGATACGCACAATTCAATTTATAGTCATGAATCTGATATGATGGAGAGAAAATAGTGGGAGAGTGGAGAAAATAGTGGGAGAGTTGAGAGAAAAAAGTGGGAGGGAGTTATTCAATCAAAACTAGGTTAAGACTAGATTTTGATGAGTGACTCATTATAATTATTTAATTAATACTTAATTAATATTAATTATTTAATTTCTAAGTAATCAATAGAATTGACTTCCATTAATTAATTGGTTGACCTTTTCAAATTCACACAAAGTTTTCCAACATTCCTAAATCTAAGAGACCTTTTATAAAAATAAAATAAAAAATAAAAAGCCTCATTTTCGACCAAAACATAAAATCGTTTTTGTTAAAATGTGCTTCATTTTTCCTATTTACTATAACATTTTTAAAAGCACTCTCTTTTACCAAAATCTTTAACAGCACTGGTATTAAGAGCACTAAGTGCTCTAGAAAAAAAAAGCTCTTAAAAACCTTGTTTGAGTGGAAATTTGAATTTAAATTGGTGACCACAAAGTCATACCAACCAATCACAACGACATTTCCATTTGAATACTGTGTATTTAACCATTGAACTAATGTAATTTTTTGATATTATATTCTAGAATTTTCTCCAACAAATAATCAATTTTACTTTTTTTTTTTTTTTTAGTTACCAATTTTTTCTTATATTTTATTATAAATTAGATGTACCAAATTTCAGTTATATCATTATATGTTTTGTTGCAAAGTGAGTAGCAAACTAAAAGGGAAAAAAAAACATATTAAATGACTTCTATATATACTACCAACTTGATATGCACTGTGCCAACATTATAAAAATGAAAAGAAGTTGCTAGCTTGTATGAATAAATAGATATGTAAAAATAGAAAAAGAGTATAAGGATGTAGGTCCATTGTATGTCGTCCTCATATTTCCATCATCATGATGGTCCTACATTTTATTGCCTTTTCTTGTTCTTCAGAAATATACAATGAATAGGTAAAGAAATTAAACAATAACATTTTTCCTTATATATATATATATATATATATATATATATATATATATATATATATATTCTATCTTTCAAGGTGAAATATGATGTAGAAATGAGGTCATGCATAAGCATTATGAACTTTATTTTTAATTTAGTTTTAAAAAGCTATAAATATGTTTATATATGCAGAGTGAGAATGGAATGACACTTCAACCAATTAGAGGGGAAAAAAAGAGATAGCTAGGGTAAAATTGTTAAGAGATATATGCAATACGGTATATATTCATTAAAAAGATAATGAAAAGACTTGGGTCTAATTAATTCATTTTTTCAAGATTGGATCTTCTCAATAGATCATTCACCATTAGTGTAATATTTTGCACTATGTTCTAGATGATACACATGTCAATAGATTTCAAATTTGAATCTTCTGGAGTCACCTAGTTCACAAATTAACTTATAATTTAGGTTGATTAAACTTAGATGGTCTGATATAAAGTCTTGATTTAATATTGCTTTTAAAATTTAAATTATTAAACTTAAATCTTGACCGTTCAATCGTTTATTACTACAGAAAGAACATTTAACTATGGTTTGGGAGAATGATGTTATCACGGGTAGAGATCCGTGGTAAAGTAAGGTGTGATATAAGTACGCTTTTTACTGCTACGGACTATAATTTGTGAGAAAAACACAATATCGCTTTATGTATCCCTACAGTTTCTTATGATAACCGTAGTAAAATGTAGAGTTTTGAGGTTCGATTTCCATGCCAGCAATTTGGTTGTTTTCTGAACTTATCACCACGATTGTTTTTTCCAACCGTAGTGAAAGACTCGGCGGACAACTTTTCACTATGGTTGTATTTTACAAACGTGATTGTGAGATATTGGGTCGAATTCTAGTATGGTCGAAAGGTAGCTTCTTGGTTTCGACAATTCGAAAGAATCTTAGCATGTCGTCGAAGTCTGTTCACACGCTGTAGTCGAAGTATGTTATGAGTGTTGGCATGTCGAATTGAGTCTTGGTTGTAAGCCTAATTGTTTAAGTTAGCTTGTTCCCTAAGTTTACTTGTGTAATGGGCCTGCGTGTAAAAGCCCATTAGGTTAGTATGTTAGTTTTCTTATAAATAGCATGTTAACCACTCATCTTTGGTGTGTGATGCAAATCCTAATTATGGTGAGAGAGGTTATTTGTTATTATGTAACACTTGAAATCTTGTTTCAAAGAGAATGTAAAGAATAACAATTTATAACTAATTTCATTGTGTTTTTCTTGTTTATCTCTTTTTCCTACCCTTGTGGGTTTCTTGCTGATCAAGAAAACGATTATACTTTGTTATTCCGGTATCGTTTTTCACAACAAATTGGTGCGGTGAGCGTGAAGAAGATGTTGTCAACAAAGTATGAAATTGAAAAGTTCATCAGAGTGAACGATTTCGGTCGGTGGCGCTTAAAAATGAAATCACTATTGGTTCTGCAGAGTTGTTTAGAAGCATTAAAAGGAGTCACAACCATGGATGTTGCGTTAACGGACAAAGGGAAAACGACTATGGTAGAGAAAGCCCACAACGCCATCTTATTAAGACTTGGTGATAAGGTTCTTCGACCGGTTTCGAAGGAGACAACGACGTCTGGGTTATGGGTGAAACTCGAAAGTTTGTACATGACCAAATCGTTGGTCAATCCCCTCTACCTGAAGCAAGCTTTGTATTCATTCCAGATGAATAAAGACAAAGTTCTGGCTAGGCAGTTGGATATGTTCAACAAGCTGATTCGTGATCTTGAAAATATTGATGTCAAAATCGAGGATGAAGATCAAATGATGTTTTTGATGTCTGCTTTGCCCAGATCACACGCTCACTTCAAAGAAACTCTCTTGTATGGAAGAGCGTCTCTGACCTTTGAAGAAGTTCAATCAGCCTTGTATTCTATGGATTTGAACGAACGAAAGCAGCACAAGCCATCTTCGACTGGTGAAGGCCTGTCGTTTAAGGCGAAATTCACAAAAAGAAATGGCAAGTTCGACAAGAAGAAGGGTAAAAGTCAGCAAAAGTCTTATAGTGGTGATGCATCTGGTATTCCATGTTATCATTGTAAGAAGGAGGGTCATACAAGAAAAGTGTGCACTGAACGCCTAAAAGATCATAGAGATAAGGATAATGGCAACGCAACCCTTGTTCAAGATGATTTCGACTCATCTGATATTCTTGTGGTTTCAAGCGACGACTCAAGAAAAGAGTGGATTATGGATTCAGAATGCACTTGACACATGACTCTAAACAAAGACTTGTTCGAGGAACTATGTGATCAAGATTATGGATCAGTATTGCTTGGAAACGATAAAGTCTGCAAAATTGCAGATCTTGGATCTGTGAGATTCAATCTCCATGGTGAGTCGATAATGTTGTTGACTGAAGTCAAGTATCTACCTGATTTGAAGAGGAATTTGATTTCTCTTGGTGAATTCGACCAGAAATGATATATTTTCAAAGGAGAGAAAAATATTCTAAAGGTCATGAAGGAGTCTAAGGAAGTCTTAAGAGGCGTGAAGAAACAAGGCTTGTATACCCTTGAGGCTGAAGCTGTAAGTGGTTCTGCAAATGTTGTATCCATGAAACCTTTCTTGAAGACAGAAATTTGGCACATAAGATTGGGCCATGTCAGTGAAAGGAGTCTGGTCGAACTGGGGAAACAAAATCTGCTTAGTGGAGACAAAGTCGAAAAGCTGAAGTTTTGTGAATCTTGTGTACTTGGAAAATCTTGCAAAGTGAAGTTCAACAAAGACAAACAAAGAACACATGGATCCCTTGATTACATCCATGCTGATCTTTGGGGGCCTGTAAGGTGTCCGTCACGTTCAGGAGCAAGGTATTTTCTATCCATAGTTAATGATTATTTCATAAAGTTATGGGTATTCATCCAGAAGACTAAGGATGAAACTTGTGAGAATTTTAAAAGTTGGAAGACTCTGGTCGAAAATCAGACTGAAAGAAAGGTCAAGAGGTTGATAACCAACAATGGCCTTGAATTTTGCAATGAGGCATTCGACAGTTTTTGTGCATCCTCTGGTATTGCAAGGCACATAACTATTGTAGGCACTCCCCAACAAAATGGTTTAGCTAAAAGGTTTAATCGAACCATTTTGTAAAGAGTTAGATGCATGTTGACTAATGTTGGGTTAAAGAAGATGTTTTGGGCAGACGTTGTTTCGACAACAAAATATCTGATAAACAAATGTCCTTCGACTGCTTTAGATATGAAGACACCTGAAGAAGTTTGGTCGGGACATTCACCAGACCTCGACAAACTTAGAGTATTTGGATGCATAGCCTATGCTCACATTAGGCAGGACAAGGTCAAACCTAGATCTCTGAAATGTATGTTTCTTGGATATTCTAAAGGAGTCAAGGCTTATAGGCTATGGTGCCTAGTGCCAGGCCACAAGAGGTGTATCACAAGTCGAGATGTATTTTTCAATGAGGCTGAGATGGCTTTCAAGAAAACTGATGACATTGGTCGAAGTTCGAAGATATCTGAAGAAAAGCTAGAACATTAAGAGATTCTTGTTGAGGTGGAGCATAGTGATGCTGAATTGCATGACCCAGATGAAGTCGAAGAAGAAACATAAGATGCTGTCAAAACTGAGGAAATTGTCGATGACTACTTGTTGGCAAGAGATAGGTCAAGAAGAGTCATCAAGCTACCTCAAAGACTTGGGTATGCAGATCTCATAGCTTATGCCTTAATCTTTACAAATGAGGTTC
This sequence comes from Lathyrus tuberosus, assembly GCA_022829125.1. Lineage (NCBI taxonomy): Eukaryota > Viridiplantae > Streptophyta > Magnoliopsida > Fabales > Fabaceae > Lathyrus > Lathyrus tuberosus. The sequence goes on from JALAZF010000034.1 coordinate 12,286,392, forward strand.
TGGACGAAGAACCTATAAACTATAAGGAAGTTATGAGAAAACGAAATAATACTAAATAACTAAAGGCCATGGATAATGAGATGAAGTCTCTTCATGATAACCACACTTGGGAACTGATCAAGAAACCTTTTGGAGCCAAGTTAGTTAGCTGTAAGTGGATTTTTAAAGTTAAGGAATGAATTGAAGGAGTGACGTCGTAGAGATACAAGGCAAGATTAGTCGCAAGGGGTTTCACTTAGAAAGAAGGTGTCAACTTCAATGATGTGTTATCTCCTGTTGTGAAGCACAGGTCCATCCGAATGCTGCTTGTTATGGTGGCACAATTCGACATGGAACTAGAACAAATCAATGTGAATACTGCTTTCTTGTATGGAGATCCAGATGAAACAATCCTAATGAGGCAACCTGGAGGGTATGCAGAAAAGGGAAAGGAAGATTATGTGTGCAAGCTGAAGAGATCTTTATATGAATTGAAATAATCTCCTCAACAGTGGAATAAGAGATTCGACAAGTTCATGGCACACATATGTTTCATTAAAAGTTATTTCGACCACTGTGTTTACTTCAGATTTCGACTTGGAAATTCATGTGTTATTTTCTTGCTTTATGTAGATGATATTCTCATAGAAAGCAACAATGTTGAGGATGTAATAAAAGTGAAGGTTGAACTCAATAAGGAGTTAGATATGAAGGATCTGGGAGTTGCATCTAGGATTCTTGTGATTGACATCCGGAGAGATAGAAAGCAGTCAAGATTATGCTTATCTCAAGATATCTACCTGAAGAAGATTCTCGACAAGTTTGGTATGTCAAATTCAAAGCATGTTCTAACTTCGACAAACCCTCAATTCAAGCTAAGTACAAATCAATGTCTCAATGATGAGGTCGTAAGAGTTTATATGAACATCATGCCATATACTAACATAGTAGGTTCTTTGATGTATGTTATGGTTTGTACTAGACCCGACATAGCATATGCAATAAGTCTTATAAGTAGGTACATGGCGAATCCTGGAAAGGCTCGTTGGGAAGCATTGAAGTTGAGAGGTATTATAGAAACCAAGAGGTATGTGGTGTTTGGGATGGAACATATTTTATTCTATATTTTATTTAATAATAAATAAATTTTACCTCAGTTTTGAGTAATGACCGATTGAAAATATAAGTGTGTTTATTGAGTTTTTTCACCGTTCTTAAACAAATCTTTGTCGTCCATTTAATGAGTATTAACGCTCAAGACACTATCATTAGTGATCCGCGTGAAACATAAAAGGCATTATAAAAGCATCCTGAATATTAAAAATTGACAATGAAATATTTGACATGAAAACTTTGAAACTTAAAGAAATTTGGAATACTTCTCTATGATGGATTGCAAGAGTATAAAATTATCTGGGCTCAAGTTTGTATTCTTAAATAATCATATAACTGAATATTTGTTTAATATATCTAACCTTTTTTTGTTTTATATCAGAAACAAATGTATGAAATATCCAATATTTGATCTTCCACAAGATTTACTAAAACGAGGATCCAACATTTGTTCTTCCCCAAGATATTCAGCATTTGTTCTTTACTGACAATGATGATGGTGAATCAGATTCAAAATTTATTGTATATTTTTACTTTAATATTCTGTTTAAATAATATAATATTCTGTGTCGGGGACGAAGCTATTCACAGGGAAGTGTGGGCTCATGCCCCCACTACTTGGAAATCATCTACACCTTTATATAATACTATATGTAATACTTGTATTATATATCATATAATACTATTATATAAATAATTAATTTAAAAATAGTTTCATATATTATGAGTTTATACCGCATCAATATCATACACTAACACTGTTGTTACCTTTATTGTATATATACTTAAATGATTATGTCAAAATAATTTTAAATGTTCAATTAAATAAACAACATTTACTATCACAACAATTTATTGCCATAACAATCTAATTAAATCACATGTATTTAAAAGTTTAAACAAAACTCAATTGAATCAAATTTACACACATGTTATAGTGGCATATATGCACGCGAACATAAACTATCAATTATTTTTAAAATTTTAATGGATATGTATACAATTGGTATTAATTGATAAAATACAATTAATTTAGCCCGTCAATGTATATCTTATTTTCTTTATTTTGAAATATGAAATTTTTTAATTATTTTTTAAATATAAAAAGTGGTTAATCATTTTTAAATATGAAAATTTTATAGAATAGTTATGGTGTAAATTTATATATTGAAAAATAAGGTACTTATTTAAAGTTATATATATATATATTGCCCCCACTATTCAATATTTCTCGCTACGTCTCTATTCTGTGTAAACAATATAGTTTATAAATTAATTAATTTATTAATATTATGTATAAACAATGTAATGAGTATTTAAAAAAAATGTATCATTCCCATCGATTTTGACCATAAATCGAGAGGTATCTGACATTAATTTTGAAAATATATAAAAGTTATTGTTGGAGATCGAACAAATAACCATTTCAACTATCCTTTCGTTTATTCTCAAACTGAGGAGAATAGTTGAGAATTTTCATGACGTCTTTTGTTATCTCGCCTCTGTAACCAAGGTTAAATCAACTTTCTATCTGAGATTAAATATATTTTTTTTAGTAGTGAAGAAAGAGTTTTCAACTCATTGTGTTTTTTCTAGTTTTGCATCAACTACAGTTCATTTGAATTGTGATTTAATTAATTAATTCAATGAAATTTTATATTGAATTAAGCGTGGATGTAAACTTTTGTTATTTTCACCATAATAGTGAAGTGTGGAAATGTATGTAACCACATTTTTTAATGTGAAAATTCAGCCATAATTAGAAATGGTTTTCATTAAAATTAAAATGAAGCTATTATAGAATGTTGTTGAAAGTATGAAAATGAACCCAACTGTCATAAAAGTTTGGTGAACCGGTTCAGTATAAATACCTTGTTATTTGAAAACTCTCCAACTACTTATGTGATTAATTGTTTATAATGGTTGTTGTATGTGAAAAAGTTCTGAATGCTATAGATTCATTGTAAATCAAACAGAATATATAATGTCAAAAAGCATATGTGGAATGATTCTTGAAGATATTGAACTGTCCAAGCTTCACTTAATAGAGAAGATAAGATCTGGTGGATTTACATGTAATTATTATTGTAAATAAGTTATTAATGTTTATGCCATGGTTAAAAATCACAGTTAATAGTGCCAAAAATTCACTACGTCAAACAAGGGAAAAGATTGCGCTTTTTTCTGCCTATAACAGCGCTTAAAAGCGTTGTCTAAGCCAGCGCTGTCGTAGGTAAAGACAACGCTTTTTTATTTATGAAAAAGCGCTCTCTAAAAGGGGACTTTAGACAGCGCTTTTAAAAGTGTTGTCTAATGTATACGTTTAAAATTTTAAAGAATAATTTTTATATACTTTAGAGAGCGCTTTTTTTTTCAAAAACGCTCTATAAAGGGGGATTGTAGACAACGCTTTTGAAAGCGCTGTCTAATGTATACGTATAATGATTTTTTTATATACCTTTAGAGAGCGCTTTTTCCTTAAAAGCGCTCTCTAAAGGTGGACTTTAGACAGTCTAATGTATAACTTTAGACAACATTTTTTTCTCAAAAGCGCTGTCTTTTGTCTACGTATAATTTTGAAGATTTTTTAAAAAAAATCCCATTTTAACCATTTTTTTATGCAAAAACCTGTATAATTCACATTTCCATAAACCTGTATAATTCACATTTCAATAAACCAGTATGGATACGCATTTCCATCAACAAATTCTATTTCAAAACTAGAATTTACATTAATGCAGAATTCGCACAAATTCTATAAACTAGAATTTGTACATTTCAATAAACTAGAATTTACATGCAGAATTCGCACAAATTCTATTGTATGGTTTCAAACCTGTATAGAATTTACATCACAAAATTATACATTCAAGAAAGAATTCTTCTTGCAATAAAAAATTCGCACAATTCCTCCTTAGTATCTTGCAATTGTTTCCTCGTGTAATAAGGACACGCCATATCATCGAAATACTACATAACAAAACAAAATACGCATTATTTAGTTAAAAATAATAAATTATATGACATATCCGATAAATATTAAAATAAATCCTAAGTTATAAAACCATGCATACCGTAATAGGAATCTCCAATTGTCCCATTTGAAGGATTTCTCTCATGAACCTCAAAACGAAGTACCCGCAGTCTATGCCATTACGCTGACGAGGGCACTACACATAGACAAACAAATAAGAAATAATATATAGATGTTTTGTGTTATCAAGTAGCATCACTAATAAGCAATATTGTGAAAATTAATATACCTCCACTTTGACCCATGTAATATTGGTTGCTCTAGCCCGTGCTACTCGTGCGTATCTTCCTGGTTACTAGACATTTGATCTGTAAGGAAGAAAAAAAAACAGAAATTAAATGACAAATATAAAAATCCATAATCCTAATCCATTGAATGATATAAGCTATATTGAATGATATAAGCTATAATTTTACAACTAGTACCTTTTTCACTAACGTCTCTTTCTTTTCTTGTTTGGAGTATGTTCTGCCCGTCTCTTAACAACACGGACGGTTGGATTGCTCCAAATACCCTAATTATGATCATTTCTAGTATATGATTCATTCACTATAATATTTTCATCTTGATCATTTCTAGTAAATGATTCAATATCAACATCAATATCACCTTGATCTCCAACGTTTTCATCAATTACTTTGTTAGATAAAAGCACTATAGACCATTTTGTACTTGTCGGATCAGTGACATAGAACACTTGTTTAGCTTGAGAGGCTAGAATAAAAGGCTCATCTTTGTACCCCACCCTATTAAGATCCACTTGCAAAAATCCTGACTTATCTATTCGTACGCCATTATTATTTTCAACCCACTTGCAACGAAATATAGGAATCTGAAACTTCTCATGATCAAACACCCAAATGCGCTCGATAACCCCAAAATATGACAGATTTGCAAATTTGGGGTTTAAGTCTTTCACACTTGAAATGTGCATTGCTTCAGCTACCACGGTGACACCACTATTTTGCATAGTACTTTTATCATCTTGTTCTTTGGTATAAAATGTGTATCCATTAATTGCGTATGCACTATAAGAAAACACGACCATACTTGGACCATATGCTAAACTCTCAACCTTTCTGTTATTGAAGCGCGGTCTGAATAATACTTTGAATAAATATGATCCTTAAACCAAGGTATGAAACTTCGATTGTGCTCTCGTACTATCCAATTCTCATTTCTATTCGAATTTAAACCTCGGAGAACATCCTTGTGCATTTCAACATACGGCTCAACCTCATTCTTATTGTGCAGAACATACAAATGCACTTGATCCCGTTCGACCCTTGATATTGTCACAACTTCATTTCCAAGTAACTTTTTTCCTTCTTTTTTTTTTGACAATATGAGATTTGGGGAGTCCAATTGATTGTACATTGGACAGATATTCAGTACAAAACTCAACCGCTTCTTCAACAATGTATCGTTCGGCAATACAACCCTCTGGTCGACTTCGGTTTTTCACATACCCTTTTAATATTTTCATATAACGTTCAGAAGGGTACATCCATCTCATATAAGCTGGTCTACACAATTGTGTCTCTTTCACCAGATGAACAACTAGATGAACCATTATGTCAAAAAACGAGGGAGGAAAATACATTTCAAGATCACACAAAGTAATAACTATTTCTTTTTGCAATGTTGGTAAGATCGCAGGATCAATCACCTTACTACAAATTGACTAGAAGAAAAAACACAATTTAGTTATTGCGCTTCTTACTTTTTCTGGCAGAATAGAACGTATACCTATTGGTAGAAAATGTTCCATTATAACATGACAGTCGTGCGTCTTTAAACTCTTTAACTTGAGGTCTTTCATAGACACAAGTCTTCTAATATCTGAAGAGTATCCTTCTGGAACTTTAACTTCACTTAGAAACTTACACGATACTTTTTTCTCCTTTCTAGATAGAGTATACGCAGCAGGTGGTAGATATGTTCGTTTTCCTTTCTTCAAGGGTCCTAATTCAGTTCTTATCCCCATATGTACCAAGTCCTTTCTTGCTTTAAGGCCATCCTTAGACTTTCCTGGTATATTGAGTAACGTACCAATAACACTGTCAAATACATTTTTTTCAATATGCATAACATCGAGAAAATGTCTTACATACAACGACTTCCAATATGGCAGTTCCAAAAAAATTGAATTTTTCTTCCACCCACTCTTGACAAGTGTATGTGCAAAAGGCTTTCCAAACTGAGTTCTCACATCTTTCACCTTTTCAAAAATTTGATCACCTGTCAATATAGTTGGAGCTCTACCATGTTCTGGCTCTCCATTGAATGCTTTTCTCCACCCACGATAGTGATGATTAGAATTTAAGAATCTACGATGACCGAGAAAGACATTCTTCTGACCAAACTCCAATCGCGTCCAATCTGTTTTATCTTCACAAATAGGACACGCACATTGATCTTTTATGTTGTACCCTGATAGATTTCCGTATGCTGGAAAATCATTAATTGTACCAAACAACATCGCCCTCAAGTTGAAACTTTCTTTCCTATACCCATCATAAACCTCCACACCGTTCTCCCACAAAAATTTTAAATCTTCGATTAAAGGTGCCAAGTATACGTCTATGTCATTCCCTGGTTGTCTAGGCCTAGAAATTAACATAGATAACATCATGTACTTACGCTTCATACATAGCCATGGAGGTAGGTTATAAATCATTATGATCACAGGCCAAGTGCTATGTGAGATACTTTGAATACCGTGTGGGTTCATTCCATCCGTAGATAATGCCAAGCGAAGGTTTCTTGCTTCTTTTCCAAATTCAGGATAATCATCATCAATTTTCATCCACTGTGGTGAATCTGCCGGATGTCGAAACTTTCCATCAATAATTCTTTCATCTGCATGCCAAGTCAAGTGTCTTGAATCGGTCTCACTACGAAACATGCGTCTAAATCTCGGAATTATAGGAAAATACCATAAGACTTTTGCTGGAGACAACTTTTTCTTATATCGAGAGACACCGCATTTAGGACACTCATTTAACGATGCGTACTCATTTCAAAACAATACGCAATCGTTTGGCCAGGCATGTATCTTATCATAGCTCATGCCAATAGAGCACAACATCTTTTTGGCCTCATATGTTCGATTGGGAAGAGCATTATCCTCTGGAAGAATATCTTTCATAAGGGCCAATAACTCTGTGAAACTTTTATCCGACCATCCATTACCCGCCTTTAAGTTGTACAACTTTAATACCGCAAACAATCTTGTGAATTTGGTGCAACCATTATATAACGGTTTCTCTGCATCGCTTACCAACCTCTCAAACATTTTGGAACAATCCTTAAGATCTTCTTCAAGTGCTTCTGCAATCTCTTCGACTCGATCAGAATCGTATGTATCTGTGCCATTGTCGTATGAAGCGTAGGTCGTATTATCCCCCGATTCAACATTCCCGTTAATTTTCTCACCATGCAAATTCCAACATGTATAACTTCTATCAATTCCACTCTTCAATAAATGCGATGCCAACTGAACCGCGTTAACCCGACTCCCAAAACAGCAACCCAAGCAAGGACATATCATTCGACTAGGGTATTTGGCGTGCGCAACAGCAAACTTAACGAATTCCGATACCCCATTGTCGTACTCTTTCAACAATCGACTTGAAGACATCCATTTCTTATCCATAGTTATACTAATTAAACTAAACAAAAACAAAAAGAAAAACTGTTATACCTATAGGGAAATGATCCGACTTTCACACTTTGAACACAAGTAACCCCTATACACGTATCATAAAATGAAATATCATTAATTGACCAATTATGAGTCATAACTTGATAAGTGGCAACATGTAATCACAAACAAGCAACAATTAGAGAACAAATCAAAATACAAGAAGAAAGGTGAGAGACAACCATTAATATAGGCTCATTGACTTATAATATAACTTTAAAAACCACGAAAAATTATAATTTAAAGTATCAAAAAAATTCTCTCATCAATAAGTATAAAGTAGACAATTAACTTATAACAAAAAAAACTACCGATATTCATGCTCTTATGAAAGTCAAGAAAAAATAATAAAGAAAAAAACTGAAACAATTTTTACTAATGATTTTCTATTCAATGATTATAATCCCTCATCTTTTCCTCAAATTACAGGAGTGAAATCAAAAAGACAAAAATCACTGATAGTTAGCCACTAGAGCTGAAATCAGGTCATGATATATATTCTATTCAGAAACTAAAGCAACATCTACATTAATTGGAATCAAGAAGCCAATGCTTGATCTCATCCAATGACATGCGAGTATTTCCAGAAAATGGAGTACTACACTCCTTAGCTTTAAATCTCATCGTGAAAACTTTTTCCCCATAAAAATCAAATCAAAAACAAGAATTAAAAACAGAGAAATGAATAATAAAAGAGATCACTCAGTTCAGCAACAACGTACCTTATTCGTTTTCAGAGGATAAGAGAATAAGAACAACAACAACAACAACAACAACAACAACAACGTTTTCACGAAATGACGGCAACAGTGACGACAACGGTGACGACAACGGTGACGGAAATGGGAATGCAAGAACGACGGCAATGGCAATGCAAGAACGACGGCAAGGGTTTCGGAAAATATTTAGAAGAAACGGTCAAGAGAAGAAAATGAATAGAAGTGTCTGAAAACGTTTAGAAATTGTTTTATATTTTAATTCGTAAATGACCTTAGAGGGCGCTTTTAAGAAAGCGCTTTCTTATGTGCCAACCTATAAGAACGCTTCCCTTAGAAAGCGTTTTCTAAAGTGAAAAGAATTTAACACCTATAAGAGCGCTTTTCAGAAAGCGCTTTCTAAGGTTAACTTTAAACAGCGCTTTTTAAAAGCGCTGTCTAAAGTAATACCTATAACAGCGCTTTCCAAAAAAGCGCTTTCTAATGTGGAATCCATTTATTGCATTTAACCGCGCTTTTTAAAAGCGCTTTCTAAAGCCTATCTTTTACTGCGCTTTTTTTAGCGAAATTTTTTTATTCTTTTTAGCAGCGCTTTTTTATAAAAGCGCTGTCTTTTTGGTGCTGTCTATTCCTATTTTTGGTGCTTTAAAGCATGGAATTCTTTTGGAACCAGTACAAATTCTAAGTGATCTAAACCTTTTCATTAAGAAAGTCTGTGACTCTGGGACATCTATTGAAGATTCTCAGAAAATTAATCGCCTCGAAGCCAGTTTAAGATATGTTTTACAAGGAGATGATGGTATTCCATTCATTAGTTAAGTTACATTTTGTCATTAGATTTGTCTGTTGTTGCTATGTCGTTTCATGTAGTCTTTGATCCATGTTGGGTAGTAAATTCTTTTAGCCATTTTGTTGCTACTTTATATCTCAGAAATTTCTTTATGATTTAAAGCTGGGACATTTTGGTGATCATGGAGCACCTTTTTTGTCTTCATGTGAATCATCAACACCTTCCAAGAGAATGAGAATGCATTCACTAACTTCATACTCTCAAGTTTATGGTTGTATCAAGGATCTTAGTTCTTGTAAAAGTTACACGAGAGGCACTGTGAGGTTCACTCCAAGACTGATGTAGTTAATGATGTGCAAAATATTTGGTTTTGAGATCTAAATTCATAACAAATTTAAATTAATTTAGAATATTTAGATATAATTAAATGGTTATTAATCAGTTTAGTTAATAATAGTTGGTTATTCAACTATATTTTATTTTTGGATCCGTTATAATTTGGTTATTATTCAAAATTCAAATGTTTTAATTTAATTATAATTGTTTTCTATTTTTGAATAAAAGTTTAGTTTTTGAAAAAAAAACAAATTTTTAAAACAAACAAATTTTTGAAAACGTTTTAGGTAAAAAAAATTTTAATTCTTGAAAAAAAACAAATTTTTGAAAAAAAAATATTTTTAGTAAAAAAGTTAAATTTTTTGAAAAAAAAAATTAATTTTTTCGGAAAAAAAATTATTTTTACGGAAAAATAAATAAATTTTTTGAAAAATAAAATTATATTTTTAATAAAAAAATGTTTTCGAAAATAATTAAATTTTTTAAAAACAAAGTTATTTTTTGAAAAATAAATTAATTTTTTCGTAAAATATATTAATTATTTGAAAAATAAATTATTTTTTTGAAAAAAAAATTGAATTTGTTTAAAAATAACATAATTTTAAATAAAAAATAATATATTTTTTTCAAATTTATAAAAAATTCGTTTAAAAATGATTTTTATAAAAAAAAAAACTCATTTAAAACCGATTTTTTTTTTAAAAACCGATTATATAACCATAACCAAATTTATAACCGGTTTTATAACCAACTTAAATTGAAATGTAGTTATTTTTATAAATTCAAACCATTTAAATGGTTGTGGTTTGGTTTTTAAAAATAACTGTTGAAATTGCTACAAATTTCTAGAATATTCTTAAATATAATATGTATAAAATGGTAGAAGATCCTAGAACTATAAGTATATGAAAATGATAGAAGAACCTAGAACTATCATGATACTCATCTATCATGAAAATTCTAGAAAGAACTAATGTAATGTAGAAATATTCACCATCATTAAGAGGTTGGTGACTTGAGCCTATAAATAGGCAATTGATATCTTGTAATTAATCATCTAAGAAATCAATGGCATAGCCTTCTTTCTAAACAATTCTCTAAAACTATCTTTTATCAACTATAGACTAATTAACTACCAACAGTGGCATCAGAGCTACGTTTGGTCATATATTGGGCGTAGTTATATTACCTACCTAACATTCTAAAATCTTCCAAACTACCACAAAATTTCCTTTGTACTATTAATCCACTAAAAAAAATATTCTAAACTATGGATTACACCACTTAATCATCATCTATTTCAGTCCCTATTTTCAATGGTGAAAATTATAATTTCTGGCGTGTTAAAATGGAAACATTTTTCATCTCAAGATTTATGGGATATAGTAGAAGAAGACTTCAACTTTCCCGCGGATACTTCAGCTCTTAATGCAACTCAAGAAAAAGAGTTGAAGAAAAATTAAAAAAAAAATTCAAAGGCGTTGTTCACCTTGCAACAAGCGGTGACTGATGCAATTTTTCCAAGAATTATGGGAGTTAAGACTTCCAAAGAAGCGTGGAACACGTTGTAGGAGGAGTTTCAAGGAAGCGATAAGGTACGTGTCATTAAACTTCAATCTGTAAGAAGAGATTTCGAACTATTGAAGATGAAGGAGTCTGAGACAGTTAAAGATTACTATTCTAAAGTTAAAGAAATAGTTAATCAAATGAGAGCTTTTGGGGAGAAAATTCTTGACAAGAAAATCGTTAAAAAAATTATAATTACTATGCCCCCAAAGTTTGACCCAATCGTGACAACGATTGAAGAAACCAAAGATCTGTCCACTGTATCAGTGGCAGAACATGTGGGCTCTCTTGAAGCATATGAGCAAAGACTATATATGGATAAAGAAGATACACTAGAAAATGCCTTCCAGTCAAAGCTAAAATTTCAGCCCCAAAATAAAAAAAATGGAGGAAAGAAAAATTATGGAGAAACTTCCAGAAGAACAGAAGTTTTTAGAAATTTCCTTAAGAACAAGCTAGATAAAAATCCTCCATGCAATATATGCAAATGACTAGGCAACGCAGAGAAAATTGTTGGTACCGTAATATGTCACAATGCAACCATTGTAAGAAGTTCGGGCATGTAGAGAAAAATTGTCGCAACAAAAATAGGCATCAAGCTAATATCGCAGAGGTGCATGATCAAGAACAATGTATGTTCTATGCCACTCAAGACTCAATCAAAGAAAAAGGTGGAAGTTGGTACTTGGATAGTGAATGTAGCACTCACATGGCCAAGGATGAGACTATTTTCCAAAGCATTGATGAGTCTCTCAAAGTCAAAGTTCGATTGAGAAATGGAAGTGTGGTTGAATCAAAAGGAAAAAGGCACTACCTTGGTGGAGACAAATAAAGTTACGCGACTCATCCATGATGCTTTACTAGTTCCCATCCTAAAAGAAAATCTTCTAAGCATTGGCCAAATGATGGAGAGAGGCTATACACTTCACTTTGAAGGAGGTGTATGCAAAATCTTAGACAACAAAAATTAAAGGTCTGAGATAGCCCAAGTGAAGATGAATAAGAGAAATAGAAGTTTCCCACTAAATTTAAAATATGCAACTAACATTGCCATTAAGGTACAAGTTGATGATTCATGGCTCTGGCATCAAAGATTTGGCCACTTCAACACATATGCCTTGAAGTTGTTACATGAGAAGAACACGATGAGAGATCTTCCAAGCATAAAGGAGAATAATGAACTGTGTGAAGGATGTCTCCTTGGTAAGCAACACCGATTTCCGTTCTCAACAAGTGGAGCATGGAGAGTGAAAGATCTGTTGGAGCTAATACATACTAACGTATGTGGAGCAATGAGGACGCCATCACACAAGAACAACAGGTACTTCATACTATTCATTGATGACTTCTTTAGAATGACATGGGCCTATTTTCTAAAAGAAAATCAGAAGTTTTTGGAGTATTCAGAAAGTTCAAGGCCCTTGCTGAAAATCAAAGTGGAAAACGGATAAAAGTACTAAGTAGTGATCAAGGCAAAGAGTACACCTCCCGTGAGTTTGATAGATTTTGTGAGGATGAAGGCATTGAGCGATAACTTACGGTCGTATATTCTCCTCAACAAAATGGTGTGTCAGAGAGAAAAAATCGCACGGTTATAGAAATGGCTAGATCGATGCTCAAGGAGAAGGGACTTCCTAACACATTCTAGGCTGAAGCAGTATACATTGTTGTTTACATACTCAACAGATGTCCAACTAAGGAAGCATAAGCTAAGACTCCAATTGAAGCTTGGAACGGAAAGAAGCCATCAGCAAAGCACCTAAGGGTCTTTGGATCTATATGCTACATTCATATTCCAGGTGTGAAGAGGCACATGCTTAAAGACAAGACTATACGAGGTATCTTCCTGGGGTATAGCACAATCTCTAAATGCTACCGTGTCTACAACTTGCAAACAAAAAAACTCATCGTCAGTCGAGATGTTGATGTTGATGAGAGTGCTTCTTAGAATTGGGATGAAGGAAAAGTGGAGAAGAACATCCTTATACCAACTTAACTACCTCAAGAAGAAGCTGAGGAAGAAGACCCAAGTGAATCTACTTCACCTCCACCACAACAACAAGATCAAGAACTATCATCACAAGAGTCTACTCCAAGATGAGTAAGATCTTTAGTGGACATATATGAAACCTGTAACTTGTCCATACTTGAACCTGAAAGCTTTGAAGAAGCGTCAAAGCAGGAAGTATGGGTTAAGGCAATGGAATAAGAGATAAAGATGATCGGAAAAAAAACAACACGTGGGAGTTAGTATATCGTCCCCTTGGAAAAGATATCATTGGGGTTAAGTGGGTCTATAAGACAAAGTTCAACCCTGATGGCACCATACAAAAACACAAGGCGAGACTAGTAGCTAAGGGTTACTCACAACAACCTGGGATTGACTACAATGAGAAATTTGCACCAGTAGCTCGTCTTGGTACCATTAGAGCTCTAATAGCTCTTGCGGCACAAAAAGGATGGAGTATCCATCAACTAGATGTGAAATCTACCTTCCTCAACGGCGTACTTGAAGAAGAGATCTATGTGTAACAGCCACAAGGATTCATGTCTGAAGGAGAAGAAAGCAAAGTGTTAAGACTAAAGTATTTCATGGGTCGAGGATTCAGGAGGAGCAAGAGTGAGCCTACACTTTACATCAAGTCTCAAGGTCAGTACACTCTCTCACTCTCTCTATATGTAGATGATCTTATCTACATAGGAAATAATAATAAGATGATGATGGATTTTAAAGAAGACATGATGAAGACCTTTGAGATGACCGACCTTGGTTTGATGAGTTACTTCCTCGGTATAGAGGTAAGTCAGAGAAATGAAGGGATATTCATCTCGCAAAAGAAATACACAGAAGGCTTACTTAAGAAATTCAAGATATATGGTTACAAACCTATTGCTACTCCACTCATAACAAATAAGAAACTACAGAAGAATGATGGAGCACTAGAAGCTGATGCTTCCATATACAGAAGTTTAGTTAGAAGCCTCATATATTTGACAGCTACACGACCAAACATAATATATGCTACAAGTCTTCAATCAAGATTCATGCAAAGCCCAATTCAAATACACCTTGGAGTAGGAAAAAGAATTTTGGGGTATCTACAAGGAGCAAAAGAATTAGGTATATGGTACACTACCGAAACCAACTCAGGATTACTTGGCTACACCGACAGTGACTGGACAGGTTTGGTAGATGACATGAAGAGCACCTCTGGTTATGCTTTCTCACTAGGATCAGGATTTTTCTCTTGGGCGTCAAAGAAGTAAGCTACGGTTGCACAATCCACCGCAGAAGCAGAGTATGTGGCAGCTGCTGAAGCAACGTGTCAAGCTATATGGCTTCACATGATACTTGAAGACATGGGATGAGTGTTTCTCAGCTCTTTGTTGGACATCCCGGGGATCAAGGACGGAATCCCCAGGGAGCCGACGTTTATCTCGGGGATATGGGTCGAATACCCCGGGGTCCCGCCCAATTTCTCCCCCAGCGGACCTAAGGATGGTCGCGGATTCGCGTACCTCGACGTTCCCTCCTCGCCCTTTCACTTGATCAGCGGTGGAAGGGATGGATTTGATATGGGTCATCGAATTCACCGTTTCCTTCTGCTTTTCAGGTAAATGGATGTATTGCAAGTGGCCGAGGGGTCTTTGGATATCTACGACGGGCCTGGTTCACCTATGGCGGAGACATCCAGCGCCGGGGAGAGGACGCCCGACGAGTGGGCCTGCGAGGAGGCAGTGAACATGATATCTGAGTTTGTCGACCTGGATGAGGAGGGAATATTTTGTACCGTCGAGCACCGCCTTATAGGTTCACGAAAGTCGTGGAACGTGTTTAGGCCTCTACAACACCACCGAATATGCTCGTCAATACCATGTACAATCGGGTTGTCAAAGAGGTGGGTGGACGGCGAGAGGATACCCTTGTGCCTAAGTTCCCATTGTTCTGGACTGAAGAACACTTCAAGAGGGGAACGGACAGCTATATCGTCTGCCCCGGCAAACTTTGTGAAGGGGATCGCTTGGCTCACGAGGCCATAGTTAAGTTCGTCAGTGGGTTTAACAAAGCAAAGCTCGTGATGCCAAACAGGGACTTTGTTCGGGGCGATGACGGGCAGGTCTTGACGAAGCGTCGACTGATCAATACTAGGGCTCTCCTCGAGATGTTTTCTGACGAGGAGGCTCTCGATCTATTAGGTGTGGGTGGTCTCCCCGACCTGTCTTTCCCTTCGTCCTTCTTTTCGTATTACTGACCTCTTTGTTTTCTTTGCAAATAAGATGTCGAATGCTGAGGAGCGCTTCAAGAAGCTGAAGGCTAACCACGCTGTGAAGAAAGGAGGCAAGAGTCGCGTCGAGCAGCTCCGAGTGCAAGAGCCCGTTCCCACCCGACACCTGGGGGTTCCTCTGGCTCTCACCAGGGTAGTGATTCTCTCAGCCCCCAGAGCTCTCCGAAGAGACAACGGCTTACAAACACGGTGGACATCAACCTTATCGAGCACGAGAGCCCCCCTACCGTGAAATTTGTGCTCCCGCCTTGTCACACAAGGCCGGACTTCTTTATGGGGAATAATTTGCTATGCGTGGGTGGCCCCGAAACTCAGGCCATCTTAGGCGTCGACAAGGCTTCTCGGCGAAGGATGCTGGTGGAGGATGTGTCTGCTGTGATGCAGGTTTGCGCGGCTTGGTTCTGAACGATGAGGCGTGCCCCACAAGCGAGCTGAATAAGTTGCGAGAAAGTTTCCAGTCCATATTGGCCGAAATGGAGAAGGTGGGTAAGGAGCTGGCTGACTTCAAAAGCCAGAACCAAGCCCAGGTCGAGCTTCAACAGAAATTGGAGGAAAAGTTGAAGAGTGCCGAGGAGGAGCAGAAACATCTCGCCGGTGTTGAGGAGGAGAGGGATCGTCTTTTGGCGAGGAACACTGAATTGGAGGAGGCTGTTCACTCCGCTGAGGAGGAAACCGAGGGGGACAGGTTGCTGACTTCGCGGGCAACACTGATAGCGAAACTCAAGGAAGCCGAGGAAGATAATCTCGCGATCGCGGGCATAGGTTTCAAGAACGCGGTGGAGCAGCTTCGGGTCCTTAACCCCGACCTTTCGACCGAGGGGATTGACCCCGACTACGAGGTGGTCGACGGTCAGATCGTGCAGCCGATGAGAGTCGACGAGGTCCATGATCTCGAACAGCCTGAAGGGACCGCCGCTGAGTAGGATTTTCTTCCCCGTTTTGTTCGGCCTGCGAGCCATTTTTATTTATTGGGATATTTCGGCCCGGCCTGTGTGCCAGGGGCTTTTTGACATCTGATTGTAATATTTGTACAATGAGTTTCTGCCCGCTTTTATGCATTTTTGTTTATCTGCTAGCGTGTTGTTTGTATGGTTTTAATTGTGTGTGATGTTATTGCTTTTTCCATACTTTGTTTATTTTTGTCTAGGTAATAAAGACTTTGGGATTTGCTCGACTTTGATAGTCCCCGATCACGTGGAGAGCTGGTCGGGTGGTCGGAGACGTATTCCGACCTTCAACGAGGCTAAGAGCTCGGTCGAGGTTTTAGCTTCGTGGCGTGAACTTCCCATCGCGAGCTGGGTGTTCTGCCTGATTGGTACAACGATGACGGAGCTCGATCGAGGTATCCCCGTCGGATCAAAAGTCCTCACGCACACACAACGCGGCCTTCGATCATCGTGTTCTGTATAGGGGTGTCGCGCTCGTACCTTAGTGCGTCCCCGTAATCGCGATGCTAGCGCGTCGCGGGCAGTGCTTAACTGTAGTACTGTTTGAGCTTCTCAGCATTCCATGGTCGAGAAAGTTCTTCCACGTGCAGATTTTTGAGGAAATAGGCTCTTGTCCCCGATTTCACGCGGACGCGCTACGGGCCCTCCCAGTTCGCGGCGAGTTTGCCTTCTCGCGAGTCTTTCTGGTTCCTTCGTAGGACGAGGGAGCCACCTGAAAATCACGTTTGATAACTTTGTCGTTATAACGCAACGTTACCTTCTGTTTAAGTGAAGCTTCTTGGAGAGAAGCACCCGAACGTGTCTCCTCGACGAAATTGAGTTCTTCCCTCAGGACTTTGTCATTCGCGTCCCCGTCGAGGGGGGCTTCTGTCCTCCTCGAGGGCTCCCTGATTTCCACGGGGATAACGGCTTCCGTTCCATAGGTCAGACGGAAAGAGGTCTCCCCGGTCGTGGAGTGGGGGGTTGTTCGGTAGGCCCAGAGGACGCTGTGTAGCTCCTCGACCCACCGTTGTTTGGCTTCACCTAATCGATGTTTCAGTCCTCGTAGGATTACTCTGTTCGCCGCCTCAGCCTGTCCGTTTGTTTACGGGTGCTCGACTGACGTGAAGTGTTTCTTCATGCCTAGCCTGGAGACGAAGTCTTGGAAGTTCTTGTCGGTGAACTGTGTTCCGTTGTCGGTGACAATAGCTTGAGGTACGCCGAATCGGGCGAGGATGTTCCTTTTGTAGAAACGCAGTATGTTGAAGGCCGTGATTTTGGCCAGTGCTTCGGCCTCAATCCACTTCGTGAAGTAGTCCACCCCGACGATGAGGTATTTGTTTTGATATGACCCCTGGACGAAAGGTCCGAGGATATCCATTCCCCACCATGCAAACGGCCACGGGGAGGACAACGTTTTGAGCTCGTTGGGAGGAGCAAGGTGCATGTCCCCGTGCCGTTGGCACCTGTCGCATTTCTTGACGTGTTCCTTGGCGTCATGTTGCATGGTGGGCCAGTAATACCCTGCTCGAAGCGCCTTCCGGGCTAACGATCGTCCGCCGAGGTGTTGTGCATTGATTCCTTTGTGGATTTCCTGGAGGATGTCGGGGACCTTGGTCTCCTCGACGCACCTGAGGAGGGGGATAGAGAATCCTCGCCGGTATAGATTGTCCTCGACTATCGTGTAGGAGCATGCCCGCCGCTTGACCATTCCGGCTTCCTTGGGATTTTCGGGCAGTTTGCCCGTCGTGAGGTACTCGTACACGAGGGTCATCCAGCAATTGCTGTCACCAATGGCGTTTACGTCCGCCATTGGAGTGGGTTTTTTTATGCTCGGCCGGGAAAGTACTTCTTGTATGACAGATTTGTTCCCGCCTTTATTCTTTATGCTTGCCAATTTGGACAAGACATCTGCTCGGACATTGTGCTCGCGGGGGATGTGAGTTACTTCCGCGGAGATGAACTTTTTCATCTTTTCTTTCACCAAGGACAAGTATTCTATGAGGTTGTCATTCTTGGCCTGGTACTCTCCTCGGACTTGCGAGGCCACGAGCTGGGAGTCGGTGAAGAGTTTGACCTCCTTGGCGCCGAGGTCCTCGGCCAGCCGAAGTCCGGCGAGGAAGGCCTCGTACTCCGCTTGGTTGTTCGACGTCGGGAAGGATAGTTCGAGGGATACCTCGATCAGGATGCCTTCCTCGTTTTTGAGGATGATGCCCGCCCCGCTTCCCTTCGGGTTGGATGCTCCGTCGACGTAGATCGTCCATTTCTGGGATCCGCTGGTTGAAGGTTCCGGGACGGTCATCTCCGCTACAAAGTCGGACAATACCTGAGCCTTCAGGGCTTTCCTCCCTTCGTATTGGATGTCAAACTCGGCGAGTTCGAGCGACCACCTAAGCATCCTCCCCGCCATGTCCGATCGTCCGAGGAGCTGCCTTATGGGCTGTTCGGTCCTTACGACGACAGTATGGGCGAGGAAGTAGTGGCGTAGCCTCCTGGCCGCCGTGACGAGGGCCAGGGCGACTTTCTCTATCTGCTGATACCTAAGCTCGGGGCCTTGGAGGGCTTTGCTCGTGAAGTAAATTGGCTTCTTCCCGTCCGGGGTTTCCTGAATAAGGACGGCGCTGACTGCTTCACTCGTGATCGCAAGATACAAGAAGAGTGTTTACCCACTCTCAGGTCGTGAGAGGACCGGGGACTGCGATAGGACTTGTTTTAGGTGGAGGATCGCCTGTTCGCATTCTTCGCTCCACTCAAACTCCGCTTTTTGTCGAAGAAGTTTGAAAAATGGGAGTGCGTACTGTGCAGATTTGGCAACGAAGCGGGAGAGAGCGGTGAGCATCCCGTTCAATGATTGTATCGACTTCTTCGAGTCCGGAGTAGGGAGCTCAGAAAAAGCCCTACACTTGTCGGGGTTGGCCTCGATTCCTCGTTCTGTGAGGTAAAATCCGAGGAACTTACCTGCATGAACGCCGAAGGTGCATTTGTCGGTGTTGAACCTCATGCGGCATCTCATCGCCGTGTCGAACACCTTCTTGAGGTGTGCGGCGTGGTTGACTTCTTCTGCGGATTTGACGATCATGTCATCTATGTAGACCTCGAGCATGTCGCCGATTTCATCCTGGAAAACCTTATTCATCATCCATTGGTAGGTCGCCCCGGCGTTCTTCAGACCGAAGGGCATTACGTTGTAATAGTAGTTGCCCGACGCGGTCATGAAGGTCGTGTGTTGTTTGTCGACCTTGTCCATGGGAATTTGGTTGTATCCCGAGTAAGCGTCCACGAAGGATAGTAGTTTGTAACCTGCAGAATTGTCGACCAGCTGGTCGATGTTAGGCAATTGTCGACCTGCAGAATCCTCCATTTTCCATTATTCTTTTTAACAAGTACAGCGTTGGACAGCCAGGTCGTGTATCTGGCCTCCGAAATAAAATTTGCCTCTAGGAGGTCTTTTACAGCTTTTTCAGCAGCCTCCGCTTTTTCGGGAGACTGCTTATGCCTACGTTGTGTTATGGCCCTAGCGGCCGGATCTACTACGAGCTGATGGAAAACCACCTCGGGATCGAGGCCAGGCATCTCGGATGCGCTCCATGCGAAGAGATCAGCGTTCTCCCTTAGACATGCCTTTAGCTGCTCCTTTGCCAGGTCGGGGATCCCGGAGCCAATCTTCACGTTACGATCTGGATCGTCCCCGAGGACCACGAGGTCAAAGTCCCCGTCTGGGATGGGTCGCGTTGGGTAGAGAGGCCGCCAATTGTTTTCCGCCTGGAGGTCGAGGTCTTCTGCCCCGTCTTCATCGGGTTCGCCCGGGAACCTACTGTCGAGTTCGACCGCATTGACGCGCGGGAGAGGGACCTGTTCGGCGTCCTGGGGTGGCTTGGCCACGGTCTTGGGTTTGGCGCCGGTGGAACTCATGCCTTTGATGGCGGCGTCAAAGCATCTTCTGGACGCGTCGATGTCCACATGCATCATCACTACTCGTCCCCTGGTCATGTAGTACTTCATTTTGAGGTGGAACGTTGATGGTACCGCCGTAAGTTCAGCCAGAGTGGTCCTCCCGAGGATGCAGTTATAAAGGGACGGGCATTCGACCACCAGAAAACGGATCTTAACCTGTCGGGAAGTGTCTTCGGCCCTGAATGTAACCATCAGCTCCACGTAACCCCATGGTCTGGTGGTGGTTCCGTTGAACCCCTGTAGATCTGAATCGACGTACGGGGTCAGATGCCTTTCGTCGAGCTGAAGGGTTCCGAACAGATGGGCATACATGATGTCGACCGAACTTCCCTGGTCGACTAGGATCCTTCGAACGTCAAAGTTCTCCATCTGTGTCCTGACCAGGAGGGGAATAGTGGCGTTTGGCGCTCCCCCGGGGAGTTCCTCGAGGTAGAAAGTGATAAGGTTGGAGTTTCCCCGCACTTTCTCGAGAGTGGTTGTCTTCGCCGACGTTGCGGATTCCAACTCGTCAAATTTCCACTTGATCGATCCGACAGACAACTTCTCGGGACCACCCTCGGAGATGACCATCGCCTTGGGGAAGCTTTCCCAGGTGCTACGGGCAGTGACGGGTTCCTCGTGGGGGAAGGTTGCCCACATGTTGCGAATTGCTTCTTGGCCTTCGATGATTGGGGGGACAAAGAAATCTTCGGGTCGGGTGACACTGAGGGCGACCTGAAGGCGACTCTCATCGGGGGGAGGCGTCGTCTCCTCGACGTTCTGGGCTTCCCGAGAGCTGGGACGAGGAGTGTCATTCTTCTGGGCGTATTTCTTTAGGTCCCCCTCCTTGATCAGAATTTCAATCGCATCTTTGAGATGGATGCAGTCTTCTGTCACATGCCCGTGACTCCGGTGGAACCTACAGTATTTTGACTTGTCAACGTTCGATTTGGGGGCAGTGGGCTTCGGAAAGCGGACTCCTCCTTTCACAAATTCTGAGTTCTGGCACTCAGAGAGGATTCATGCGCGGGGAGCGTTAAGTGGGGTGTACTCGATGAACCGACCAGCTGGTCCGCGTGGTTCACGAGGTTCCCGGGGGCGATTATTACTCTTTCTTTCCCCTCCTCGTCAGGGAGGGGAGTCTTCTTCTTTGTGGCCGCTGAGGCCTTCTTTGCGCCTCGATTCGAGGACGATCTGTGCCGCCTCCAACTCCTCGAGCTCGATGTACGACTGCGCCCGTTGGAGAAGATCCTCGAGACGAAGAGGTCTGCGGAGGCCCACGGACTTGGCAAAGTCAGATCCAAAATGTAGTCCATGGATGATTAAATACTGCTTCATGTCGTCGGTCGTATGGACCTCGACAGCTTCTCTGTTGAATCTCTCAATGTAGTTCCTGAGAGATTCGTTCTTCCCCTGGAAGATGCTTTCTAGGGCAGCTTTCGTCTTCGGGTGTCGACGAGATGCAGTAAAATGTTTGGTGAAGCGTTGTCTTAGTTGCTTCCAGGATGTGATCGACCCGGGTGCCAGACCCTTGTACCAAGTCATGGCGCCCTTCCTCAAAGTGGTGGGGAAAAGCCTGCACTTGATGGCTCCCCTGACGTTTCTGAAGTCGAGCATGGCTTCGAAGCTTTCGACGTGGTCGTCGGGGTCGGACAGACCGTTGTAGTTCCCCAGCTGCAGAGGTTTCTCCATGCCCGCAGAAATTGAGGCGTTCATGATCTCCCACGACAGAGGGGTTCTCTGGTCATCGTCGTCACTTCCTGTCGGGGACATCGAAGGGGATCGCTGATTCCATGGAGGGGAATTCCTCGAGCGGTGCCTCGGCCTCTCCTCGGCCTGCTTGGACTTCTTGGTAGTGGTGGAGGCCCTGGGTTCCTTCCGAGGCCGGGAACGAGGGCGTTTCTGGGAGATTGTCGGCTGGGGGCGCTCAAGACGTGGCCGACGACCCTCGCGTACCGGTGAAGGGGTCCGAGATTCGTCTGAAGGGGTCCTTCGCGGGGAAGGGGAACGGCGAGGCGACGGTGGACAGCGATGTCTTCGCGGGGAAGATCGTCGTGCCCGTCCTTGCTCCAGGGCTTCAATTCTGGTATTCTGGTGTGCGATCAGCTGATTGGTCTGATTGATCAAGGCGAACAGGGCCACGGTGCTCGCGTCTGCATTGGGCGGAGGAGCAACTGGCTGAAAAACAGTTTGCTGATCGTCTTGGTGGGCGGCGTTGTAAGCCAAGTCTTGGGAGTCTGGGGAGGCGGTCTGCCCGTCTCTCACGTCACCTTCTTCGACGTGGAGGGCAGCGGCATCTTCGCGGTGGTTCCCGTTCTCGAGTTGCGCGAGGAAGGTGTCCAGAGCTTTGTTAGCGGACGGATTGCCGGCCATGATGGTGATGAACGAGAGTTGCTTTGGTTTATCGGAGAAAAAAGGGGGTAGAAAAGGATTCCCACAGACGGCGCCACTGATCGTACCTGGATCAGACAGTATCTGGTGGCCAACAACGTCGTCTGGGCTTCAGCTCCGGTGCGGTTGAAAGACGGCATGGGGGGGTGTACCTGCAAGGTACTCCGATGCTCAAGTAAGGTAACGGTCAGAGAAAAAGCAAGTACTGAAGAAGGAGGTTAGAGTGTTAAGAAGTGAGTAACCTGACCCTCTCAAGTGAGAGGGTATTTATAGAGAGCCCCCAGCGATGAGCCAACGGTTACTTGCATTGGGTTGGATTGCCAGGCCCAATCCATGTAATTGCCAGGGCTCACGTGGCGTAGTGAAGACCAGCACGTGGTCTTCGCCCTGGGGTAACCGTTCCTAGATCTCCAGAATTAGGGCAGACCGATTCCATCGGGAGTGGGTGGTTACATGAGAATGTGTCCTCGCGGGGAGGAGTCTTGCGTGTCGGGGAGAGACGTGTCCTCGCGGGGACGACTCTTATGTGAGGAGGAGATGGCTCCGCGTAGGGAGGAGTACGTGGTCGTCGAGGAGAGGCGAGCCCGGGGAGGTTTAAGACCTGCGCCCCATGGTCCACACTGTGAGCGCCGTACACACCCGAGGTTAGGCGTGTGCCCGACTCAGTGGAGGTGAGCTTGTGCTCGACAGTGGTCTTGCTAGGAGCTCTTATTGGGCCATCCCATGCCTTGTGGGTTAGGCCTGCTCGACTGATGAGCATGCCCCGGCCCAGTCCAGAACAATAATGTTTATGAATATGGTAGAACAATCTAGAACTATAAGTATATCAAAATGATAGAAGAACCTAGAACTATCATGATACTCATCTATCATGAAAACTCTAGAACGAACTAATGTAATGTAGAAATATTCACCATCATTAAGATGTTGGTGACTTGAGCCTATTAATAGGCAATTGGTATCTTGTAATTAATCATCTAAGAAATCAATGACATAGCTTTCTTTCTAAAAAATTCTCTAAAACTATCTTTTATAAACTATCGACTAATCAATTACCAACAATAACCAACCATGCACATCCCCAAATGTAATAGGTTGGTTATTTTTTCAAGATCATCACTTCTTTTAATTCATTTTAGTGTATACATAAGCTTGAAATAAGAAGCTGTATATTTATGATGTATAGGTGTGGTGTAATGTTGTTTGTTATTTAAGTTTCATTTGTTGTATGAATTTGATGATGGTGAGCGCAGTTGCCGCAAACGAGTTACAGGCCATAATGAGCGTCTATATTGGTATAATTGATTCTCTGAATCTAATTTTCTATGCTTTTGTAGTTATCTGATATTGGTATATTTGTGTTGAGAAAATATTTGAGAAAATATTATGGTTATTGTAGATATGAGGTTCCACGGAACCAAGCCACCACAAGCTTCTTTTATCTGTCCAGAGGCATTCCCAAATGGTTTTTCGACACCTATTAAAACAGAACATGAAACCGACTTTAGACCTTTATCTTTTGTGCCTGTTACCAATGGACATCATCAACCAAGTTCTTCATTGTATCGTAAAACAACATAAAATTTCACTACAAGTAACAGCATGTTTAATGAAAACACTACCCATTATGCACATGTGTTGGCAACACCTCATTAGGAAGTGAATATTTCAATGTTTTTCATACAGTATGATGTTAGGAGATGCTTTTCAATGGGTTCTTACCAACGTGTAGTTGCTGATTTAGATTTGGTAGTGGATTTGTGGACTTGAGGGTAGTTTGTTTCTCAGAATTATGAAGTTTGACTTTAGCATTGACCAATCCCAAGCTGACTTTGGCAATTTAACTTTAGTGTCGGCCAGATCGAAGCTAATATATTATGTTGACTTTAACACTTTGACTTTAGAGTCGGTGAGGCCAGAGCTAATATATTTTGTTGACTCTAGTAGTTTGAATTTAGCGTCTGTAATATTGAAGTTAATATATTTTCTTGATTTTGTAGTTTGATTTTAGCGTCAGTGAGGCTGAAGCTAATAGATTTTGTTGACTTTAAGAATTTTACTTTAGCGTCAGTAGGGTTGAAGCTAATACATATTGTTGACTTTTGTAGTTTGACTATAATGCCAGTGAGGCCCACACTATAAATATTTGTTGACTTTCAAAGTGCTTTTGTTAGCGTTGGCTTATGGTAGTGTCCTGGTAGACTCGGCTTCGACATGGTTAACATAGACACGGGTGATTTGGATCGACGCTAACTGTTAGCTTCAGGGGTTTTAGCCTGCCCAACCCCGACGTTACGTTGACGCTAATTCTTTGTTAGCGTCGGATTTCTGCCTTCTAGCATCAGATTTTGGCCAACATTAAATATTATTTTTCTAGTAGTGCAACAACTTGGATTTCAGGGAGTCGAGTGTCCCTATAATGGCCATCTTCGTATTGATGGAAGCGACGTGTTTGTATGGATCGTTGCGCCCATTAAACATGGTCAAAGAGGGGGTTTGAAACTCTTTGAGACAGACGCCTCTATATCTCTTCTTAAAGAGGTTGGGGGTCCAACAATTTCATTTCTTCTACAGGGTTTGACTCTTGTTGGTGTTGTCTGATGTTGTTGACACCGTCTTCCAACGTCTGGCTATGGCAACGTAGTTCGTCTATGGTGGCACGTATCTCTGCCAGGGCGTCGACATCACCGCTACCGCATGTACCCTCTGACGTAGGGGATGAAGGTCTCATATTAACCATGGCTGAAGGGGGCTAATGTAGGAGTGAAGGGTAACAACTGTGATGGTGATTGTGATAGAAGAGTATGACCTAAGTTAGTTTTATCAGGACCCTACAGTGATCACCATTGTACTTATCAAAAAGTACATATGTGCATGTTCCCCTTACAAGGGCAAAGAGGCTCAGAGGCTTTAATAGGTTCATAACACGTTTTGGTGGGTTGGGTTTGCTCACGACGGTGAGAAACTCTTTACGGTGGTGTTTTAATGTAGTTCAGGAGACATGCTCACGTGAGCTGAGAGACTCTGCTGATAACTGATGATGCTTGGTGGCAAACGTGTGGTAAGACAGAAATGAGCGTTATGCTCTCTAGGGTGTGGAGAATATGTATCACTTAAGGTTTGTCCTTTCTCCCTTGAGGGGAGATATGGTCTCTAAGACCTAGGGTTTGAATCACCCTTAGTTGTGTCAACCACTCTCCCATTCTTCGGGGAGGTTATTGACCTGACTCCTTCTTTTTTGACTCACACGTCAAAGCAACCTTTGAGTGGGTCTCCTGATCATCACCTGGGAGACGCAACTCCTGTACGAGAGCTCCCTAGTTTAGGATACCCACAAATATATATATATATATATATGATACGTCGATGAAAACCTTCATGTAGTATATCATTTTATTTGCCAAATACTTTTTATAACAAAAAAAAAAACTAAAAATCGTAGTTTATTTGAACCACTAAGAAAGCAATAACAGGACATCGCTCTACATATTTTACAAAATTGTCACATTACATACAAGCTTTCTTAAAGTCACTCATTAATTAACTCATTCATCTACACAAGATATTCTTGTTTAAACATCAAACAGCTGGAGACAAAGTAAAAGAGAACAGAAATGGTTTCTAAAAAGACATAGAGTGAACACAAAATAAACAAAGAAAAGTAGGAAGAATAATAGCACACAACAAGACAAACAAAGAAACATCTTTAAATTCAAAGACGGTTCTCAAATATTGTAAGATTTTAAGGAATGACTTATGGAGTCTTAGTGGGGGCCAAATAATGACTCCAAAGAATGTTTCTTCAAAGAGAGTCAAGATTCATGTCAACCCCATTCCACCATAGGATGAAGAATAAAATATACTCATATTTTAGGTGAAGAGACACATAAGCCACTAACTTTGTATTGTTAGTCAAATTCTTTATATTTTTCTTCCTTATCGTCATCACATCATAATCATACTCATCTTCATTCTTTTTGTATATAAATGGTTGAAAATTGAAATCTCACGCATTATCAATTTTTAAATTATTAAGTTATATATAAGTCAATGACAAGAGAGATGGTCACATAGGGCACACATACTATAAATTCAGTTTTCTTTTGTTGATATTGAATACAGCAATGCTACATTGACACCCCACCCTTATACTACACTGCATGCACTGTTCACAAATACTGTGAACAGTGCGTGAACAGTAAATTTGTACGTGAATAGTTGAGTGAACAGTATCTATGAACAGTAAATCTGTACATGAATAGTGTATAAACAGTGTCTATGAACAGTGATTTTTAATAGTAAATCAAACTTGGTTAATGAAACGTAAAAACTTGATTAATATAGTGATGAAGTTGGTTAATAAATGTCCAGATGTTAAAAATAATTTTTATCAGTAAAACAAAGTTGGTTAATGCAATGTAAAAAGTTGGTTAATGTAGTTATGAAGTTGGTTAATAACCATTCAGATATTAAAATTAATTTTTAATAATAATAAAACTTGGTTAATACAATGCAAAAACTTGGTTAATGAAGTTATAAAGTTGGTTAATCACACAATTCTATATCAATATTTCTTAATAAAAAAAATTTTAAAATTTAAAAATAAAAAATAATAATATTATTATAATATTTTACTGTTCATCGTATTGGTGAACAGTGAAATACGGTGTAGGTGTATGGAAGTGGTGTCAAAATATCATTTCTCTATTTAATATTACGTCCGTTTTAAAATAATTGTCGTTTTAGTAAAACAAAAAAGTGTTTAAAACTGACTATCATTTTTACTTTTTAATGTATAAATGATAATTATTTTGTTAATTATATTTTTTAATTATTACTCTTTACACTCTTATCAACGCATTAATATGATTAATTTAGTAAAAATATAATATTTTATAATAACATTATTATATTTTTTAACACATGTGTTCAAAAATTTTAAATGACTGTGAAAACAAAGAATATTATTTATAAAGAAATATATAAAAGTTAATTCCAATGTGTAGTTGTGTTTTGTCGTGATCATAGGAATGTATGATATCGTTGATGTAGATAGATTTAATTAGGGACAAGTGAGTGTTAATTTATTTAGTATTATTGTTAGTTGTTTAATTAAAGTTAGGGGTGGCGGTTTAATTAAAAATAATACAATACATCAATCATATGTTCAGTTGGACTTCAATAACATATTTGTTTGTTACTCTTATTTTTAATTATCAAAAGAGATTAAGATTCCAAATAAAAGTCAAAAGTAAAAAATTTAAATAAGAGTGCCAATTCTATCTACTAGCAAAACAAACAAGAGAAGTACAATTATGCGAAAACTCAGATCCGCACTAAAACATATTTGCTTAAACTACTTTTGCTAAAGTATCTTCAACTTGATTTATTATAAGTATTTACCAAGTTTCACATAATTGAATGGGAAAAAAATGTTTAAAAAAAGTTATTATAAATATAGATAGAAGTTGAAATATGTTTTAAAATTTAAGTGATGATGGGAGAGAAATATATTTCGAGATTGTAGAAATTTAAAAATTCTAAAAGTATTTAGGAGGTTGATAAAAGGTGACATAATTTCAAGTATGCAGTTTGGAGGAAGCAAAAGCTAGCCTGGTGGCAGTTTGTGTCGGTAAATGGTGGTTCGGGCTGATTAATGGAAGTTTGGGTTTTAGATCATCTTGTTTGATTTTTTTCGATTTGTGAGTTTTTAGCTTCAGTCTGTGGATCTGTTTATTAATGGGTTTTATGTTGTGCATGTTATGAATCTGTTGGGTTTTAGTTATAAGTATGTATCTTTGTCACAATCTTTAGAACTTTAAGGTAAAGACAAGGTTTGGAATCCTAGTGGTAATCTTAGAGAGACAAGGGTAAATTTCTAAGAGTGTGTTTTTGAATTTTGGGAAATCTTTGAAGATATCTAAGGATGATAGAGAAACACTTATAAATACTTTGATTCATATATTGAGGGCTGGAGAGATTTGAAAACACTAAGGTAGAAAATAGGGTTTGTTTTTGAAATTTTGAGTGACTATTTTCTTGTAACTCATCTATAATCTTTTGTAACAACTCTAGATCGGAAAGTTTCTCTCTCCTCCAAAATAGATCGTTTGATCAAACTCGATATACATGTTATTGGGTTTATTATCTTTACTTTATCTTCCTCTGCCAAGTTAAATTAGTGTCTTATTGCATAGAGAGTTATTTTTGATAAATGTCATTTATTTTGGTTGTCATTGTTCTTTTTTTTCCACACAATAAATTTTTTGGTGTCATTGAACCTTTCAATTTCACAACAAGTGGCACCCAACATGGATTAAATGGGTTTTGTTTACAAGTGAGCATAATGAGAGGTCTAAATTAAAGATCGAGATATTTTTTAAAAACAACTGTTTTGGATTGTAAAAAGTGAAGATGCAAGCAATCTTAACCTAATATAAGTGTATTGAAGAATTTAAGGATGAGACATTGGTTCTTGCAAACCTAACAGAAGCAGAGCACACAGAGATGCTGGGTAAGGCCAGAAATGTCATTATCTTGTGCATCGGGGATAAAGTTCTAGGGAAAGTCACCAGGGAGAAGACTATGACTTCGATATGGGAAAAATTTGAATCATTGTGTATGACCAAGTCTTTGGCTCACTATTTATGTCTAAAACAACAACTTTTCTCATTCAGAATAATGAAGTCCAACTGGTTGTAAGATCCAAATAATTTTCAAAGGTGAAATATTTGAAGATTAATGAAGGTTTGAGTATCTCAAAAGGAGGAAGTGAGTGTAGAGGGGTGTCCAAATCAGAATTATGACAATTCAAGCAATTCAAGATTAAACTGCTATATTTATCATAAACCTAAGATATATATATATATATATATATATATATATATATATATATATATATATATATATATATATATATATATATATATATATATATATATATATAGACAGAGAGAGAGAGAGAAGACAATGAAAATTATTTTCATATTAATGATGCCTCTGATGAGGATAGTTACGAGAATGCTTGTGTATTAGTGGTGGAGACTGAAGAAGGTTGGGTCATAGACTCAAGCATCTCTTACCACACCTGTCTAAGAAAATAAAACATGATACTTGGAAGTTATAGGAAGGTGGAGTGGTTCAATGGGTGACAATAATGCTTCCAAGGTTCATGGTATTTGTATAGTTATACTTAAAATGTTTGATGATCGTGAGTTTTTTCTTCACAGATTAAGGTGTGTTCCAAAGCCCGGACAATTTTTTTATCCATAAGCATACTTGATGGTTTAGACTATTGCACTAGAGTTTAACATGGGATGCTAAAGATTTTGCATGATGAAGTGATTATAGCTAAAGAGTCTAAAATATGTGGTTCATATATTTTAGACGGTTTCAATATTGTTATTCATTCATCATCAACTACTGAAGACTTTCATGACAAGAACAATATGTGCGAGTTTAAGTCGCGGCACAATGGATACTTAAAGGTTATTTTAGAGTAATTTAATGAGTTTTGAAAAATACAAGTGATAAAAAAGCACGTGACTACTAAGTTGTCATTGAGTTTATTGGGTAAGGCCAGTGCCAAAGCACCTTACCTAGTTGGGATAAACTTCCAAACACTTATGGAGGTTTGGAGTAGGACGACTGTAACTTACTCTATTTTGAAGGGTCGTCAAAGCTTTGCATGCTATACAAATCAAACTAATTTAGCTTTATGGTAAAGATGTGGATTGTGTCTTTAATGGATATCCAAGATATATGAAGGGTTATGAGTTGTTAGGAGTGAAACTTGGAGGATTGAAGTTCATCAATCACATGTGTATTACTTTTAGTGAGTTCCATCAGGTGAAAAAAAGTAAAGACTCGGGGATGTAGCTTTTAGAAACTATGGCAAAGAAGACTCAGATTGAGGTGGAGGTTCCTATTATGGATACTAGTAGTAATGGAAGAGCGATTATAGAGACCTCTGATAATCATTTGAATTTTGATAATCATTTAAATCTTAAACATACTTCGACTACAACATGCATAAATCCTATCGAAACATGAAGCTATCCCTGTTGAGATTAGAGTTCGATATAAAATACCACAAATCTCCACCTTGGAACAAACTCTACAACATTAAGGGAACAAACTGGCTTTTATCATGCAGCTTTATCAACTGCATACAGTGGAAGAACTTTCTACTTGGCAATGAGTTGGTGATCATATCAGCAACATTGTGATACGTTGAAACTTTCATCACTTTGACTTGTCCATTTTTGATTTTTTTTCCCTGACGAAATGCAACCTAACATCAATGTGCTTTGTTCTCTCATGATAGGCCGAATTCTCCTACAAATGTATGGCAATTAGACTATCACATTTGACAATGATAACTTGACCTTGAAGTTTCAGTTCCTTCACAAACCCTTCAAGCTATAATGCTTCTTTTACAACTTTAGTGAGGATAATAAATTCAGCTTCAATGGTTGATAAGGCAACAACCTTCTGAAGAGAAGCTTTCCAAGTGATTGTTGTGCCAAACATAGTTAAAATATATCCAGAAAGAGATTTTCTGGTATCCATACATTCTGTACACTCAGAGTCGATAAATCCTTTGACTTCGGCTTCGCCATCACTCATGGAGCCACCATAAACTAGGAACCTACTTAGGGATCCTTTTATGTGTCTCAGAATCCAATTCAAAGCTTGCAAATGTGCCTTCCCAGGTTTAGCCATAAACCTTCTTACAAGACTCACTCTGTACGCTATGTCTGGCTTAGTACAGACTATAACATACATCAAAAGACCTATTATACTAACTTACAAAATGCTATTCATATAGGCTCGTTCGACTTCAGTACTAGGAATTTGAGTCTTACTCAGCTTAAATTGAGGATTTTTCGGTGTTACCGCAAGCTTTGAATTCGACATACCAAGTTTTTCAAGAATCTTCTTTAGGCATGCCTCTTGAGATAAGCATAATCTCGACTGCTTTCTTTCTCTCGGGATGTCAATCTCAAAAATCCTGGTGGCAGCTCCCAAATCTTTCATGTCAAACTCCTTATCGAGCCTTCACCTTCTTTACATCCTCGATACTTTTACTTTCTATGAGTATGTCATCCAAATAAAGCAATAAAATAACAAGTGAATTTCTAGGTCGAAATCTGAAGTAAACACAGTGGTCGAACTAGCTCCTAGTGAAACCCATGTGTGTCATGAACTTGTCAAATCTCTTATTCCATTGTCGAGGAGATTGTTTCAGACCATATAACAACCTATTCAACTTGCAGATAATCTTCCATTACTGTTTCTAAAAATCCTTCAGGTTGCCTCGTCAGAATTGTTTCATCTAGATCACCATACAGGAAGGTTGTTTTTACATCCATTTATTCAAGTACTAAGTCAAACTTTGCCACCAGGGCTAATAAAATTCTAATGTATATGTGCTTTAAAACGGGTGAGAACACATCATTGAAGTCAACTGCTTCTTTTTTAGTGAACCCCCTAATAACCAACCTTGACTTAAATTGCTTCAACATTACTTCTTTGATTCCTTCCTTAGCCTTGAAAATCCACTTACAGCTGACTCACTTGGTTTCTCGATTAGCTCCTAAGTGTGGTTATCATGAAGAAATTTCATCTCATCATTTGTGGCTTTCATCCATTCGGTATTCTTTCGACTCCTCATAACTTCCTTGTAGTCTCTATATTCTTCATCAAGAACCGCACTTGTAGAGATTAAGGCAAAAACTATGAGAAAGAATGAGTTTCTTGAACAAACACAAGAAACCCTTTTTAGGTTTATGAAAGAAAGAGAGACAAGAGGAAAAAAGAAGAAGAAGAACAAGAATTGGTTAAAATCGTTTTACTATTTACTTCAACAATTAGGGCAAATTATTTACAAGAAAATGTCAACTAACCTTAACCCTCTATCAAAAATCCGAGAGAGAATCCTATTTATAGATTACAAGCAAACTTAACCAACAAGTTAACTTAAGCACTAAGCTTACTTAAACAACAAGATAATTTATACAACTGCATGCTAGAATAAGTTTCGACTATAACACGCACATCTTCGACTTCTGCATGCTTGAACAGACATCGACTACATCATGCACAACTCTTCTCAAAATATGAAACTATCCTTGTCGAGACTAGAGTTCGATCCAAAATTTTATATTGTGGTTACTATGGCAACAATAAAAGAATACATTATTTTAGACAAAATCAGTTTTGTATTCTTCTCTGTATTAGAAACTACATCATGCTACATATTAATTTTTTATTTCAAGACATTGCAATAACATGAATCTATTTTAGATATGAAATTTAAACTTTCTATGATTTTTACTTCACCCCCATTAAATCATTATTATTTATTTTTCAATGCTTTCATTTAAATATTAGAAATTCATTATTACATTTAAAAACAAATAAATATATTTAATGTTATAAAACATGTGGGTTCACAATTAATTTTTGAACAAAAATTCAACTAGTTATTTATAGGTAATCGAAAATTGATCTGGACCGCCCAAATTTAATAATAATAAATTTATGGCCTAAAGTGCACTTTCCCATTGTGGGAAGTATTATACTTTCCCACCTAGAATGCGACAATTTTGAGTATATGCTTCAACTATAATTAGTCCATCATTAGTCAGTCTTTTTCTCCACAGGGGTATAACTCTGCGGTAGAGTGTCGCCTTGAGATGGTGGAAGTCATCAGTTTGAACCTGATTATCTCTAAACCCAATATAAATTTTCCTATTTTGATGTCGAGATCCAATCTGAATAGATAAGAGGCTTGGGGTTGACGCAAGGGGGTAGGGCTATATTATTTTTTTTAGAGACAACTCTAGGCGAATATTAAGCCCATGGATACAAGTTATTCCTTCTTAACAAATGAAATGAAAATTTGAATCTGCTTTGTCTAGAAACAAGGAAGCTATAAGTAATGCAACTAGGGATCTCATGGAGAGTTAGATCTTGACTCGTGAGGAACAATGGTTAATACCTTGTAAGTTGAGGAGTGAAAGGAGGAATCTGACTAAGGAGGGGCTCGCGTCTGATTAGCTAGTTGGAGAGGTAAGAAATTACCAAGGCGATGATCAGTAGCTAGTCCGAGAGGATGATCAACCACACTGAGATTGAGACAAGGCCCAAACTTCTACGGGAGGCATCAATGGGGAATCTTCCGCAATGGATGAAAGCTTAACGGAGCAATGTCAAGGTAAATATATTAATCTAAAATCTTGTAGGATCTAAATCAAGTCTTAGGTTGGTCTAGAAATCTATTTCACTACTACAGATAACAAATTTAACAACGGTTATAAAAGAGATATAATCATAGTTGAGGGGTTGTGGTAAAGTAGCGTGTGATTATAAGTGGGCTACTTACAACCACGATCTATTGGTCGTGGTAATAAGCTGAAAAACAAGCTATATATCACCATAATTGTAATAAAGAACCGTAGTGAAATGATTTAAGGTCCTAGATTCGATACACAGCAACGCCATTTTGAGGGTTTTTATTTTTAATCTGAATAGTGCACTTACATACAACCACTGTTGAAACACCTGACCGTGGTGAAATGATTTTTTTTAAATATAATTTTTTTATTTTACTGAATTTCCAAATTTTTAACCTATATTTTTTTAATCGTAAATATAGCAGAAACAACAACACAAACAATTTATGAACCACACTATAGTTGGCTAAAATGGCTCAAAAATTGTATTACATAAAAACCAAAATTTGTATATTACATCATAACCAAAATGGTAGAAAACAACATATAATTCACATACCATTACATCAAATAATATCTACAACATAAGGAATGTGCCTTGTCTATTGGTGTCTTGACTTTAAACACATATATTTTCAAATAATAATACTTGTTAGTAAATAACCTTAGAAATTATAACATACAAAAAATTATGAATAAACAATAAAAAATATGTACTTGTTAATTTTCCCATATGTCTTCTTGACGATCATTACGAATAGCATGCACATAATCTCTATCAACTTATTCATATGAAGTAGACACTTGTGGTGCTTAAGAAGGAGTCGAAGGAATATAAAAACTTAAATCATGATTTTCATCACTATGAGGAATGTGTTTTCATTGGAGAACAATTGACCGTCTTTTGTCAGAAGGGCCAGTCACATAAAATACTTGGTTTGCTTGGGTAGCCATGATGAATGGTTCGGCCATATAAGTTACCTTGTCAAGGTCAACCCGTGTGAATCCTAACTCATCACTTTGTAAATCAATGTTATTTCCAACCCACTTGCATATAAATAAAGACACTTTGAATAAAACATAATCAATCTCTCAAATCTACTCAATGACCCCAAAGTATGCTCTAGATGCTAATATAGGATTCTTATCTTTTAAACTAGAAAAATACATGGATTCGGCCTCAACCATAACCCCACTATTTTTTGTTATACTACGTGCATCTTTTGAATTTGTATAAAAGGAAAAATTACTTATGTTGTATGCAGTCCAAGTTACTATATTAAATTTTGGCAAGTATGAAAACCATTTAATTTTGTATGATGCACTACCATCATTAGAAATTCATTCATTAAACCAACTTATGAAATTTTTATTATGCTCTTTCAACAACCACTTGTCACTCCTTCAGGGATATTTTTCCTTGACAACTCTTTTGTGAGTAGACAAATAAGGTTCAATTTCGTCAATATTATTCAATATATACAATATGTGCTTGAAGAACTATATTCCTAGGAATTTAAATAACATTTAAACCTTGATTACCTCTACCTTCATATCTATCAGCATGACGAAACCTTGGAATTCCTACAGACCCTGCTTTTGACAAATATCTTGAACACAACTCAACAGTTTCTTTTGTGATGTACCTTTCAAAATATAATTTCTCTGACTAGATGGACAATTAGGTGAACCATAATGTCAAAAAAAAGATGTAGGGAAATTTATCTCCAATTGACAAAAGATTATTGCATCCTCATATTCTAATTCATCTAATTTTTTGAAATAAAAAAACTTTATTACATATAGAATTGAAGAGTAATCACAATATGGTTATAGTTACTCTTAAATTTTTTTTAGTAGGCTGCCACAAATAGTCATTGGTAGGAGTTGTTGCATCAAGATAACAATATTGAGATTTTAAACAATTAACTTGAGATCTGTCATTGATACAAGTTTCTTGATGTTTGATGAGTAACCCTTAGGGAACTTTAATACCATGAAAACACTTGCATAAAATTTTCTTTTTCGTTTTTACATAGAGTGTGATATTCCAAAGACAAATAAGTTCTTTTTCCTCTTTCTTCTTGACCAATTGTTGTCGTATACTCATCTCCACTATATCTAAAAGGGAATTTTACTATCTTTAGTATTTCCTGGAATGTTCAGAAGTGTTTCAATCAAACTATCACACACATTTTTCTCCACAAGCATCACATCAAGACAGTGTCTTACATCGAGGCTAGATCAATTTGGAAGATCAAATAACACCAATCTATTTTTCTAAATATTTCTCTTAACGAGAACTTTTTTTCTTTCTGAAGACAACAATAAGGTTCTCTTGTTGTTGATAAACTTCATCACCCTTTAAAAATTTAGGAGCGATTTCAAACTCATACTCTCCGTTAAAAGCCTTCAGCAATCTATGACAAGGATGATTGGGTTTTAAAAATTTCTGATGCCAAGGTAAACAATATATTTTCCAAACTAAAGTTGGTGAAAAGAGGTATTAGATTCACATATATGACACACTTTATATCCATTGACATTGTATCCAGTCAAATTACCATATGCATGAAAGTTGTTGATTGTGTAAAATAACATGGCACACATCAAACTTTTCACCTAAATATGCATCATCAACGTCAATGCCTTCCTCCCACAAAATTTTCAAATCTTCAATTAATGGACTTAGATAAATATCAATGTCGTTTCCAGGTTGTTTTTGGTCTAGAAATCATCATAGATAATAAGATATACTTGCACTACATGCACAACCAAAGAGATATGTTGTAAATCGTGAGAAGAACAAAATACGAAGTATGGTTAGTACTCAGATTACCAAAGGGATTCATTACATTTGTGACAAGCCAGACATAAGGTTTCTTGGCTCAAGGCCAAAATCTGGAAACAACAAATCAATTTTCTTCCATTGCAAAGAATCAGCTACATGGCGAATGTTTCCATCACAATTTCTTTCATCTGCATGTCATATAATATTCTTTGTGTCATCCGCATTAGAAAAAAACCTCTTGAAGCTTGAAATTATTGGCAAGTACCATAACACTTTAGCAGGAGGACGTTTCTTGCTAACATCGTCATAGTCAACATCATTGTTGTCCTTCACCTTGTAGTGCGACTCACCATATTCCAGATTTTGATCCAATTTTCACACTCTTTCCTGTATAATATATAATCATTATAGCATGCATGCATTTTAATATACTGTAAATCTATTGGACACAATATCTTCTTGGACTCATAACAACATCCGGAAAATTGTTATATTCTGCTAGCATTTGTTTTAGAAAATCAAGAAATTACGTGAACATTTATCCGTCCACTCACTTTTTTCTTCATATTAAACAATTTTAACACCGCAGACAATCGCTTAAAACTTGTGCACTTCGGATATAAAGGTGCATCCTTATCACTACATAAATTATCATATATATGGGTTTTCCTAAAATAATATTCTCCAATATCACTGATCATATCTTCTAATTAATCATCCATATCTTCATCAACTTCATGTATTTATGACGTTGCATTTTGATTTTTATCCACTTCACAATGCCATGTCCTATTGTTTAATTTTGACAAATTTCATCACAACATGGGTGATAGAATATTTCTTCCTTTGGAAATTTTTTGATATTCCCGAAGAAACAAGGACAATAAAAAAGTTCATTATTGTTGGGAAGATTTTGTTCAGCGTATTCAAGGAATTTAAGAACTCTTTTCTCATACACTAGACATAATCTATCAGCTTTCACCCAATTACGATCCATAATAAATTCTAAAATTTATATCAAAAGCTTGAAGAATCATTTAACAATACAACAACATAATAAGTTATAAAACAAACTTCATATTCATATCATTCAATCACAATAATAAATAACATTCCCAACAACATAAAAACAATCTCAATATCACTCAATCACAACAAAACAAACGACACACTAATATTACACATAACATACTAACATTCTCACATCATTCTCACATACTAATATGTTACATACATATATATATATATATATATACAAAACACTCTCACATATATACAACGTACATTCACACAAGATACTAGATGTTCATACACCCACTACATAGGAATATGATTCAATCACAACAATATAACATTTAACAACACCAAAACCTAAAACTCAACATGATTGTTGATAAAGGTGAAGAAATAGATAAAGTATCGTAAATTGAAGAAGAGGTTGTGACCAAGAAACGTCCTTCGTGTATGTTTTCTTCAAAGATGAAGAAATAGATAAAGTAAATTATCTTCGTGTAAATTGAAGATGATGACGTTCGAAGAAATGAATGACAGGTAAGAAGATGAAGTTTGGAAATTTGTTTCGCTATCGCTTTCGTCTGTTCTTCGCTACGACACTTGCGTTTTGAAGGAGATAACCTAAACCTAATATACACTACAAGAAAACACAGTATTAGAGTCGGCCAAAGAGCCCTCGCTAACACCTAAAAACCGACACTATAGGGGTTTAGCGTCGGCTTAGCGTGGGAGTCGGGGTGGCCTTTCCATAGCTGGAAGTTAATTAAATTAGTGGCGGCATTTCAATGACACTATGGTAGCGTTGGCCAAAAGCTCCCACTAACTCGTCTCTACTTCTTGGCCTAAATTGCGCAGTTGATTACTAAGGTAGCGTCGGTTTTGGAGCGACGCTACAGAATGCCAGGTGTCATTTTTTGATTGGTTGACTGTCATAATCAGTCAGCTTATTATTTTATGATCGCGTCGGTCATTTGGCCGCCACTGGTAGTTTAGTCAGCCTATTATTTG
This sequence comes from Lathyrus tuberosus, assembly GCA_022829125.1. Classification (NCBI taxonomy): domain Eukaryota; kingdom Viridiplantae; phylum Streptophyta; class Magnoliopsida; order Fabales; family Fabaceae; genus Lathyrus; species Lathyrus tuberosus. The sequence continues at coordinate 12,325,221 of JALAZF010000034.1, forward strand.
TTGTTAGCGTCGGCCATTTGGCCGCCACTGAAATAATTAGTTAGCCTATTATTTGATGTTAGCGTCGGCGTCTAGGCCGCCACAGAAATAATTAGTCAGCATGTTATTTGATGGTAGCGTCGGCCACGTGGCCGCCACTAAAATGATTAGGCAGCAAATTACTTGGTGATATCGTCGGTCACGTGACCGCCGCTATGATTTTTAGACAAGGAATTCTTTTATTCTGGCGTCGGTGTCGTGGCCGCCACTAGTTGAGTAGAATTGTAAATTTGTGTAGCGTCGGTCTAATGGCCGACACTAGTGGATTTAATCGTCAACGCATTTTTTTGGTTTTATTTGAAATTGTCACCTTCACTTTATACAATCGCCACTCAAACCACCTGTTCTGATCTAGACCTGTTTATTATTAATTAAATCAAACTTAATTCAAACCTATTTATTATTTTAACTCTAACAGACCAATGGCATTTCAAAAAAGATTCATCAATCAACAATTCAGGTGTTCCAAAATACACCATGTCATTCTAATTAGTTCTAAGATACACCAACATGTCATTCTAATGATTTCTAATATATACCAACATATCATTCTAATGAGTTCTAAAATACACCAACATCAAAATACTAATGAGTTCCAAAATACTGATGATCTCCTAAATGATCTATGTACTAATCATGATAACCAACATCAACTTCCTCATCATCATCCTCATAATCCTCCGACTCCTCCTGCAACATCCAAAATATAGTATAATCAGCTTAAAACATATATATAGTATAATCAACTTAAAACATATATATAATCTAAGTATAACAAAATGAGCACATCCACTAATTCTAACACTGAATCTTGCCGTGACGAAACACTTCTTACTTGCCGTGACTTTCATTCAATATACAACCAGAAAAACTACCAATCCTAAGCGATGTTCGCAAAATGGTCTGAACAAATAACACTCATTTGTACGCTTGAAATATTCCATTACGAAGCACTTCCAATATTAATAATACATGAGTTATCTTTCTTACACAATTTGTCTAATCCAATTCCGAGTTTCCAATAAGTACAATTTATCATAAAAGGTCACACATGTTACAAAAACAGACACCAACTTTTTTATCTAACTTGTAACAGGTTTTTAGGTTTGCATTCTTTGTCAACCATGATCAAATTTATGCTCAAACTGAAGGTAATTGAGTCTAGTTTCCAGAAATAAAACTAAAATCTGAAAATGATACATATAGAAAACGTTATGGCTAAAATACTACAGCTATGTCCTGCAAAAATTAAGCTGACAGCAACATATTTCAACATCATTTTCATGTTTTGCATGCTCAAATACCAGATCATTCACGCTACATGTTTTGCATTTTTAGAATTTATAAAATAAAAACAGTGATTATTCTACACTACACAGTTAAGTACAATAAGTGATTGTTCTACACTACACAGTTAAGTACAACAATGTTGTGAAAATAGAACGTACCAAATCGTTATAATCAGGATGACCACTAGCAGGAGCACTAGAAGTACCCGCTTGAAGAGAATGCAACATATCAAATTTCTTTGACAGTTCTTCAAATTTCCTTGCCAAATCATCTGTCCGCGCATTAGCCCGTGCAACCTCTTCACGTGCAGCAGCAGCTTCAGCTCTGGTAGCCTCAATGGCCTGGTTATCTGCTTCTCTATGTGGGTTTGTAATTGACACCTGAGTCAAGAAGTTTACTCCACATCTTATGTTACGTGCCAATTGTCCAGTGCCATAACACCGCCCCCGTGTTTTACCCCCTGCAGCTTCTTTCCAAATTTGTATTCTTGTTGATCCTTCCACTTCATCACCAACTTGTGTCAAGCTACTGCAGAATTTTTCCTGTACACAAGTATTTAAGAAAAAAGATAAAACAAATCAGATCATTTCCCTTTCAAATTCATTAAAGCTAAAAAAAACTTAAACAAGATAAACTAATATAATCCACAAAGATTTGTTTATAGAAAGCAAAAGATTTGTATATAGAAAGAAGGAATATGACAAGAGTGCAAATAGAAAATAAGGTTTAGCATCAAAATGCAATTCAAATCATGGACACTCCATTTCAGAGGAAACAAGACACAATGTTTAGGGAATGAAGCCAACTAATGCACACCAGCAAGAACATGTCAACCTGTGTCAACAAATGGACACCTCTCAGGGAAGGGTTCCAACCAATGAACACCAGCAACAAATACAAGTCACACTGACTCAACACCCAATAAACTCGCAGGCTCAGCAACAAGGGCAGCAGCAAACAAGCAATATGAGGAAGCATGATAATGTTAATAGAGTTGTGCATAATTCATTGAATTCAAAAACTCAAAATTATATGCAGCAACAACCAACTCATCATGATACCAAACATGAACTTATGTTTCCTCTCTTGACATTTATGTTAGTTACAAAGGTTTCCTTGTTTATATATATTCATGTTAACTTATGTCAAGAATAAGCTCAACTAACATCATGTTAACTTACTAATTCACTTCAACTAACATCAACTAATTCACTAACAACCTTTACTAATTCACTTCAATTAACATCAACTAACATGCTAATTCAGAATAATAACATCAACTTACATGTGTTGCCGCTGCACGAGCGTCAACCCACTCCCCATTCTTCTTTTTATGGGTGGCAATGAAAATATCATCTGGATGTGCGGGTCGATTGAGTTTTTTAGCCTATCATTAAAGGTAATATATATGGTCACAATGTATATCAAATATAATTATATTAACGCATTGTAATTACAAAGTATATATATACCAATTCAAGTGCATCATCATTGTGAGCTCTACGACCTGTTGTATGGACTGCCCCACCTTTGTTAGATGATCGATTAATCTTATTTTGTTGGGATACAGCTTTGAATTCATCTGTCTTCCACTTGTCTAGAAGATACGTCCATGTATCTACACCCATCCAACCCGGCTTCCGCCCCTTTTCTCTAGCCTTTCGTTGTATATCAGACAGTCGTTTTCCACATTTCTGATGAAACAATTCTTCCATATTTGCATCATCACAACTGTCCCAACACACAAGCCTCTGACAAAATAAACAAATAATAAATAAAACTCAATAGTATACATCATCATCAAACTACTAAAAAACAAATTTCATGTCTTACTTTAAATTCATTGAACCATTCCTTTCTCACGTTATCTCTTCTGTCACGTTTAAGCTCACCATAATTAACGAAGGTTCCTCGATAATTCTTTTCAATAACTTTTCGAACCATTGCGGCAACAAGATCACCTGGATGTAACCTACATATAAACAGAAATATTATTAGATGATATCTAAGGAACAACAGGTTTTGGAAAACATGGACATGATAATACCAACAAACTATATTTAATTGGAGTTTGTAGTGAAATCAGTGTTTGTGAGCTATAAAACAGTCTCAGTTTCAGTTTGTGAGCAGTGTTTGTGAGCTATAAAGCAGTGTTTGTGAGCTATAAAGCAGTGTTTGTAACCTGTCTTAAAACAGTCTCAGTTTGTAAGCTATATTGAATACTAATAACAGTCTCAGTTTGTAACCTGTCTTAAAACAGTTTGTGAGCTATATTGAATACTAATAACAGTCTCAGTTTGTAACCTGTCTTAAAACAGTCTCAGTTTGTAACCTGTCTTAAAACAGTCAGTTTGTAATCACTAAAAAAATCACTAAAAAATCACTAAGAACCTGTCCCAGCACTAATAAGAGATCCTCTTTGCTCCATATTCAATTGGGGACCCTGCCTCATGGCCTCAATATCTATGTGCTGAAGATTATTACCTTCCTTCCCCATAAGCTGACTATAGAAATCCAAGATCTCTCTTTCTATGTCCTCGTGATTCTGCAGCATAGTGCCATCAGTAGTTTGAATACCTCTCATACTTTTAAGACTTTGTTTAGCTTTAATAGAGGCATAGAAGTATGTGTTGTTTCCATCTCCCTTATTAAACCAATCCACTTTAGATCTTTGCAAAAGAATTTTCTCCTCAAGATCATTAAGTTTGATCACCTCTTCAGTGCAGGTTCTTAAGCTCATCTCTAGCCTTTACCATGTTCTGCTTTAGATTGTTCAGAGGTCTACTAAACTTTCTTGAAACAGGTTGAAGTCTTTTGAGTTTCCTCCAAAGAACAACCATAGGATCCCCCCTGATAGGTTTCTCCCAGCTGCTCCTCACCACTTCCTCAAAACCATTTATATCAACAAGGCAGCTACTGAACCTGAACTGTCTTTTTGGCCTTTTCTCAGCATTGTTGTCAGTCACATGCAGTAGAGCATGATCAGACACATTTGGAGGGAGGATGTGCATCCTAGTATGAAGATGATGTTGGAACCAGTCCACATTAGCTATCAATCTGTCTATCCTGGAGTAAATTTCCCCAAATGTGTGCTTATTGAACCATGTGAAGTAATCTCCACAACTATCCATTTCACTGAGTCCTGTAGTAACCATCATAGAATGAACTGAACCTCCACCCTATTATTTTCCCAACCTATCCATATTCTTCCATTATCATGAGCACTATAATTGTCCACATAGTGATCAGTCAAGTGAAGTTTTCCACGGATACTACTAGCTTTTCTTTTTTTCACTCTTGTTTCTATCAATATCATAATAGTAGGCTTCAGCTCTTGGAGGCGGGAGCTAATCCCCTTTAATTTGCCTACCTTGTTTAGCCCCCTAGTGTTCCAAGACACTATCAATCTGTATATGATGAATAAATGGTTTTATACAACTGTTTTGAAATACAGTTTGTGAGCTATATTGAATCACTTAATCATGATAACTGTTACTTTCTTTAGGAAAACTGATGCTGGGTGTTTCATGCTTTTTCTGCCAGGGAAAACTAATGAACAATTAGTTTTGATTGAAGATATGTGCATATTATCAGTCTGAAACTAAAATGTAGTTTGAATTTTCATTCTAGAGGTGCCGTTTTAACGAACATGATTTTGTTCCCTAATAGGATGGAATTCTCATCTTTCAGAGGTATTATATTTAGAAATGTTACTGACACACATTAAACCTGAATTTCAAAACAGTTGTATAATATGGAATGTTCTACTCAAAATTAGTTATGGTAGATCCTAGTAAATATCCTATCACAGCAATAAAAAAACTCATATATACTTACGCATTAGTTGTTTCCACAATACAGATCTTCAGTTTTTGCCCTCCATCGTGTTGTTGCTCTTCATTAGAAAGTGTTTGGTCCCTCTGCACTTCCTCGTCTGTGGTGTGATGGGGAGGACTTTGCGGCTGCGGCTGCGGCTGCGGCTGAGTATGAGGCTGAGTATATCCTGGAGTAGGAATGTATATGAACTCCTCAGAAGTCGGTTGAGGCTGAATATGTGGTGGTGTTGGGTTTGTTAGAATCGGTGGTGGTGTTGGGTTTGTTAGAATCGGTGCTGGAGGCTGAGTAAGTGCCGAATCTGGAGTAGGTGGTGGAGGTTGAGTATCTGATGGTGTTGGATTTGTTTGAATCGGTGGAGGCTGAGTGGTCAGTGGTGGGTTTCTCTTAGTAGGTAGTAGTGGGTTTCTCTGAGTAGGTTGTGGTGGGTTTGTTGAACCAGGTTTGCTATGGACCTTACGAGAGTTGTTTATAGCAAGAGTCCCAGGTGGAATCTGTCTTTGACGGCATAACCTATCAACAACTCTTTTACAAAGAAACCATTAAAAAAAGAAGTCCAAATCCAAAAATAAATAAGTCTAAATACAAAAAAACCAAATAGGTGAAAAGGTTTAGTCATCTTACTTAGATGTGCTCGATGGTGCTTTTCTCTTTCCGTTTTGTCCAGTCATCTCAAAGCTGCCAATTACACTAAGCAAAAGAAATGTTCATGCATGAGATATGATGGAAAGGTACAAAACAAGCTGACATTCTAATTCATACATGAGAAATGTTCACTCATTAATGCTAAAGGTTATTCTAATTCACATGGCATTCAAAACCTCATAACATGGCATTCACAAATTAGTGAAGAATAGTTATTTCTATCAATCAAAAGACGTGCATGTGCTTTTACAAAACATCAAATACAACCCCATTACACAAGCATGATAGTCAAAAAAACATAACAGATAGTCGAATTAAACATGATAGTGCACCTCCATTTGCTGATAATCGAATTAAACATAACAGATCACCTACATTTGTTGATTGTCAAAATCTCATAACATGAGAAATGTTCACTCATCAGCAAAAATAGAAATATAACATGGTTTTTTTTATAACATGAAAGTGCATATCTAAAAATATGTTACAAGAGTAATTGAATTGAATTATTTATAACCTTAGGAATTATGTTACAACACACATTTAAAGAAGTGCATAAAAGTCTATAATAAAAACAACATAAAATGTTCTCTCAATCAGTTGTCATTGTTATTGGGTCGACCTCGTCAATTAACCCTCCATCAGCTAAACCGTGTATTTCTTCAACTTCTATAATAGGCACAACTGGTAACATTTCATCAGATTGATAAGGAATTGCATCCCCGGTGTTGTCTATCTCGACATAACCCCTTGGTTTTGTGGTGATTGCTGCACACCATCCATGCATATTCCTACACATTTCTGGATATGGGACATAATACACTTGTTTTGCTTCTTGTGCAAGAATGAATGGGTCATAATGACGATATCACTTATTCATCTTAATGTCGACAATGTTGTACTCAATATTAACTTTTGTGCCAGTATTATTTGTAGGATCAAACCAATCACAATAAAATAGGGAAATCTTGTTGCTTAAGCCATGGTATTCCAATTGAAGGATACGTTGGATGATGCCATAAAAATCGTTTTCTCCTCCATTTGTAACACCTTTAACATGTACCCCACAATTAGTAGTCTTTTTACCACGACTCCATTCTTGAGTGTGGAACTTGTACCCATTGACAAAGTATATGTTCCATGATGTTGCCTTTGGATTAGGGCCGAGAACTAAGGCCTTCAGATATGGACTAGTCGTTCCATTTCTCTCATCATTCACCTAAATATATATATCTAACCTTAGAGATAGTTTATTGTCAAACACATAATATAAAATGTGAGAAATATACTAACATAGTTCTTTAGCCATGAAGGAAACTGCTCGTGTATAAGACCGGAAGCATCTTCCTCATTGATAGAATGATATTGCATTAACAATCTGACATCGATCATAAAATTGATGAGTGTATTTATAAAAATTGGTTGAGAACAACGCAGTTGAATTTACAAAAATGTAATTACTCGAGATACGGTTTAACCTCGTCACAATTGATTAGGATGTGCACGTGAGCAGACTTCCATTCCTTATCAATCACCCAATAAACTCTAGCCTTTCCACTAGGACGACCACATTTACTAAAAACTGAAAGTGTTGGTTGGGAATTCTCATGATCTGATCGAGGATCGTTCCTTAAACTTGTACTTGGCAACAAACTAAAGGTCTTGAAATAGTGAGAGAAAAATGAGTAGTTTCACTGTGCAAGTAGGAAGTGCATATTGAACCTTCTACCCTGGCTTTATTTTTCACTGAATGCTTGTAGTCTCCCATCAATCTACACATGAAACGATTAAAAAATGTTTTTTCATTTAATTAATCTACAAAAACTTAACAAAAATTACCTTTCAAATGGATACATCCAACGATAATGTACAGGACCACCAAGGATTGCTTCGGTAGGTAGGTGAATCGGGAGATGTTCCATCGAGTCAAAGAAACCTAGTGGAAAAATTCTTTCTAACTTGCATATGATGATGGAAATGTTCTTTTCCAACCTAAAAAGGTCTTCCAACTTCAATGTATTACAACACAAGTCTTTAAAAAAACGACTTAACTCAGTTAGCGGCTTCCATATCTCAAGAGGCAAGGAACGAAAAGCAATTGGAAGCAAACACTCCATGAATACATGACAGTCATGGCTTTTCATCCCCTTCATCTTACCCTTGGTAGCATCAGCACACCTAGAAAGATTCGAGGAATAACCGTCAGGCATTTTTAGTTCCTTAATCCATTTACAGACTAACTTTGCCTCTTCGGGTGTCAATGCAAATTTTGCCTTTGGCTTAGCCATCTTTCCATTAGGTAGACGGTGCATCTCTAAATCCCCACGTAAACAGTTAAGAGGTAAATCCAATCTTGCCTTCTCATTGTCCTTTGTTTTTGCAGGATCATTCATGACAGTGTAAAACACATTATCAAATACATTCTTCTCTATGTGCATCACATCAAGGTTGTGCCTTAACAAGTTGTCCTTCCAGTATGGAAGATCCCAAAACATACTTCTTTTGTTCCAATTATGTTGTTTCCCATACCCTGGAAATTTTGTGGCCCATACACTGTCTGTGACTTTTGGAAAATCACGAATAGCTTCCCAAACATCATGGCCGGTAAACATTGGTGGTGGTCTTTTTTTCACAATCTTGCTTTTTGTAAATCTCTTTTTACTTTTTCTGAAAGGATGATCCATTGGTAAAAACCTACGATGACAATCAAACCAACAACTTTTTCCACCAAATCGTAAGGTGAAAGAATCTGTATTGTCCATGCAATAAGGGCATGCTAATTTACCTTGTGTACCCCATCCAGACAACATACCATATGCTGGAAAATCATTGATTGTCCACATTAAATGCGCTCTCATAATAAAATTCTGCTGCATAGAGATATCATATGTCATAATGCCATCTTTCCACAAGCGCTGCAAATCATCAATCAAAGGTTGCAAGTAGACATCGATTTTAACTTTCGGGTTGTACAGCCCAGGTACAAGACAAGTCAAAAACATGTATGATTTGGTCATGCACATTTCGGGAGGGAGATTGTATGGTGTGACTACTATTGGCCAATATGAATATGGAGAACTAGAGGCTTGAATGTAAGGGGTAAACCCATCAGTACATAAACCCAATCTTACATTTCTTGGGTCACTAGCATAATCGGGATAAACTTCAACGAAGTGTTTCCAAGCTTTTCCATCAGATGGGTGACGCAAAACATTTGGATTGCTGGTGTTCTCATGATGCCATCTCATCTGAGATGCAGATTCCTTTGAAGCATATAATCGTTGTAACCTAGGAATGATTGGAAAATAGAACATTCTCTTCACTGCCACATCTTTGTATTTTCCCATTCTACACTTTCGAGGAACATACCTAGAAGCTCCACAAACTCTGCACTGAGTTAAGGTGCTATCTTCTTTAAAATATAATAAGCATCCATTCACACAACAGTCGATTTTCTCAACTTCCAATCCTAGCTTAGACACCAACTTCTTCACTTGGTAATAGTTTCCAGGTAAGCATTCTTTAGTTGGACAAACATCAACGAGCATTTGAGAGAAAAAATCCATGGCCTTTTGAGGAACATGCAACTAGACATGGCAGCCAACAACTTAACTGAAATAGATAGTCTGGATTCAGAAGCTCCCTCATAAATGGGTTGATTTGCAGAGATTAATTCATTATAAAATCGTTGAGCTTTTTCATTTGGTACCTCACCCTCACTAATTGCTTCGTTTTCTATATTAGCATTCACATTTGGGACATTAACAAATGGCCTGAAAACATCAGAGACCATTTCATTCATTGCATCAAATTGTTCTTCATTACCACTACTAGAATGACCATCAAGATCCACATTCTGATTCTCTTCTCCATGATCAGTCCATGTATAATAGTTGGGCAAAAAACCATCTTTGTACAAGTGGTGTTTGACCTCATTAGGCATTTTCAAAAGAATGCAGACACACTTTACACAAGGACACCTTATCCCTCCTTCGTTTAAAAACTGAGGCCGATTCATCGCTTTATTGACAAACTCTTCAACTCCACTAATAAATTCATCTTTCAAACCATACCTATCAAAGTTTACTCTATTATACATCCAACTTCGATCCATTCTCTACATAAAAAATAAGTATAAGTTTCTAATATTCATTTGTTCAATTGACTTTTAATCAATTGACTTCGATCCATAGTAAAAATATCACTAAAACCCCCCACAAGATTCTCTTTGGAGCCTAATAATCATTTTCCAAACTTTTAATGATATCTTAAAAAAACAAGTAAAAGATTGAAATTCAATCTCCCAACTACACTAACAGACATATGACTCTATTCATCTAACACTTCTATGAATAGAATAGCTTTAAATTATCATCGAGATACATGTTAAAATAACTTTCATATGTAATCCTTGAAAAATGCATGCAAACTATGCAGCAGAAACAAACAAATTTATGTAAATGGATCGGAACCAAAATTGAAGAAGGAGAAAAGGGTTACCTTGAAATGGATGAATCGAAGAAGAGAGGATCTTCAACAAACGAAGCAGAACCGAACACACCGAACACAGCAAGCTAAGAGACATATACAAAAGATGTTAAAACCAAATCAATGAAACTTCAACATATACAAAGAAAAATACAATGTAAGACTCAATAGTTGGTTTAAACATAGACGAACTGAAATAGTCCGCAATAGTTGGTTTTATTAATTGGAGTCCGCAACAGTTATGTCAGTTCAAGAACTCATACTTTAAGAACTTATAAACAAGAAAACTCTAACCAACATACGTGATTAACAAAGGCAAAGACACGAAAAATGACTTTGAGCCTTAATTACTGCATAACGTCACTCATGAGTCTTTTCTTCAAAATATTTACCAAAATAAAAGAAAAGAACAACAGAACAATCTACAAGTTCGGCTCCTACTGTAGCTGTAGATACGAGATAGAAACGACATGCAACAATAATAAAGCAGTAATAAACTTTTGAAGTTACACAATACCCTACACTTTGTGTTCAATCTCTCTCTGTCTATGCATCCACTATCCAACAAGACCCTCACCAATTAGTCCAAACTGCTCTATCCCTTACCCTCAACAAAACTCAATCCACAAAAGCCTTTGTTACAATGTGCAAAAGCTTCAAAAATCTCAAACCAAGAGAATATGCTGCTCTTCATGATTGTGCTGAAGAAATCAGTGATAATGTTGATAGGCTTAGCCGTTCGTTGAAAGAGCTTAAGCTTTGCAAGATCAACGGTCAGGATTTCAATTGGCATATAAGCAATGTTGAGACATGGGTTAGCTCAGCTTTGACTGATGAAACCACTTGTGGTGATGGATTTGGTGGAAAAGCACTTGATGGAAAAATCAAAGCTTCAATTAGATCTAGAATGGTTAATGTTGCTCAAGTTACTAGTAATGTTCTTTCACTTATTAATCAATATGCTGCTAATCACTAGGTGGAAATTGAACACTTGGATCTGTTGGCCAAGACTAGCAGCAGACAACCCACCAAAGCCGCAAAAACATTATTCTGAAAAATTGCAACAGATTAAAGAACTACATTCTCCTCCTTATAAACTGTATATTACGACCGTCGAGAACTATAACAACACAGATTCCTGATGCGATCGAATTCAGGATAGGAAATATTCTCCTACTAATGAGCCGTCAATATACGAAAACCACCACTAAACAACACAACCTGTATAAAACAACTGATCTTGGAAACCTGTGAATAGCAAACGACATTCCAAACACACTCAAGAAATTGTGGTCTACTATAATAAGCAATCCACCCTCCTACTGCAGGACTGGATATAGTACACAGCAACAAGCAAGTTCCCAATATGGATTCGCTTGTTTACCCAAGGAGGATTCTTGGATTCACATGCCATTGGAGTAGGTTACAGCTGATGAATTTGTATTTGCCTCTCAATTGGTGGGAGACACATCAACTTTTGGAGTGAGTTGATGTTTGGATATCTAGAATGCTTGGGGATATACTTAATATAATGGATAAGAGGAAAGTCCCGATAAATCAGATTTCTTCAATGATCTATCCTTTACTAGCATAGAGCCTCGTGTCTGATTTATACGATCTCTCGTAAATTCTTTGTTTTAGTATTTCTATATTGATTCTGAGAGCTTATACTTATTGATTTGTTATTTTCTTCATTAGTATTACAGAAGAGGTGTTTTCCTCGGTTCTATCTTCCTCTTTTTTCCTTGGTTACTATGGTCTCTAAGTCTTTTGATATTGAAGTTAGTTTTGGTTATTGTGCTTTCCTCTTAAATATAAATTTTCAATTCTTTTTGATTATTTACTTAGATATTTGATATAATTCTTTAACAATCTCTACTGCAAATTATTTGAGGCACAACGCAATATTAACGTTCCTCAATTTATCATATTCATCTCTTAAGTTCTACATTGGATTTAAGTTTGGTCTCTAGCTAGAACTATCACAGTCCAAATTCCATAATAGTTCTACCAATTCAAACTAACATCTACTTATAATTAACCAATAACTAACTGTTTTGCAAACCTCTAACTGTCAATTTTTTTACTAACAAGATATCAACTAACAGCTAACAGTCCTAGCTGTTTTTCAAATTACAAACTAACCAAATGGCCAATCCCTAACTTCTAACTTCCAACATAATCCATTAACAGTTTAACAGTCCAACCTACACTACTAATTGCCAAATTTCAACTGACTAACACTTCATACTAACTCTGTTAAGACTAATTTCAACCTACACTACTAATTGCCAAATCCAGTCTGTACAGAATTTCAATCTAGTTATATTCATATAACAGCACAAAACTAATTTCATCACATAATTGCATCACGATTAAATGCCACTTTCAACTCAGAATGCATACAATAGGATAACAGATTTTCAAACTAATATCATTGCCAAACAAAATTTCAGCATATCCCTAGAATCATAACAAGCACACACAATACATTCACACTGCAACATTCATAAATTGTAAATATACCATCCAACATTAATATATAAAGCTTACTTTGATGATATGCCTCAACAATAACTCTTGCCAAGATGCTTCCACCAATCACAATTAAGTTAAAGTTGAGTTGATTATATCAATACCCTATCTGCATACATGTATTGAAAAATAAGTAAGGACACATACCTAAACTAATGTGCACATGAATGCAATTACTTAGAATCACAATAACAGAAGAAAATGGCATTCAATCATTAGAAAGTGTAGAACCAATCCATTATATTTACAATAACAGGGTGAGATACTGAAGAAAGTGTAGAACCTTCAATGGCATATCAAACAAGAAAAAATTGTTGGTTTATGCTAGTTTTCATAACAAAACCAAACTCACACAGACACACTTATATCATCTGTTTGAAAGAGAGAAAATCAATCTCAATATTAACAAAGACAATAATTTCTTTTATAAAACTGAACCATACAAGATGAAAGTAATGATTTAATTAATAAAAAAACGAATCGAAACAGAGAATCCGAACAATGAATCGGTTCGACAAATCGAAACGACGAATCAAAAAGACAAATAAAGGGAGTAAACAAACGGAGATTCGAACCTGAAAATTGATTTCTTTGATGAAGAGAATCTCAATAAATCCTTAAGAAGAACTGAAACAAGAACCTGAAACAATGAGAAACAGTGAGTATGAGAAGAACTGAAACGAGAATCTGAAACAATGACAAAACTCAAAATCAAATAACATTACCCTAAGAGATTATTGTGAATGATTTGGGAATGATTTTTGGGTTTGTGAAATGAGGTTGAGGTTGAAGGTGAGTTGAGGATGGAGACGAAAGAAAGAAAGGAATTTGTGAAATAAAAATACTTTATAATTTTTATTTTATAAAAACTTTATAACTTTAGTTTATTAATTTGGTGGGGTTAACTGCAATTTTTTCGCACCAATAGTAGCGTCGGCCATGGCCGACGCAACTGTTAAAAAATAAATAATTATTTATAACAATATAGAAAAGGAGGCAAATGAAAATGGGGCAGGGAAATGAAATTTTTTGGCATCAAAGATAGCGTCGGCCCTAGCCGACGCTACTATAAACATATCACAAAAAATAAATAATTATTTAAAACAATATAGAAAAGGAGGCAAATGAAAATGGTGGGGGGGGGGGGGGGGGGGGGAATGAAATTATTTCGTACCAATAATAGCGTCGGCCCTAGCCGACGCCATGTTTAAAATATTTAAAAAAAATATAAACTTTCAAGCGAATGATGCTTAGCGTCGGCTACAACCGACACTACTATTAATGATCTATTAAAAAAATAAAGCAAAATGATTTGCTCTCCTAGCGTCGGCTTATGGGGACACTTAACCGCCACTAATAGCGTCGGAGTCGTGGCCGACGCTATATTGTTGATGCTAAAACGTGATTTTCTTGTAGTGTATATTGGTCACACTATTTGTTGTAAAGAAAAAAATGTTGGTGCTGAGATTCGAAACCTATAAACCTTAATACATCACCATGATTATTGTTATGGACTGTAATAATATGTTTTTTAATAAAATAAAATAAAAATGTAGGTGTCTAAATAAATATTATTATTTTGATTAATTGATTAACCGAGATAATAACATGTTGTATATTTTATAGGACGATGGAAAAGAGAGACAAAGCAGAAGAGGCAAAGAAGGCGTATTCCAAAAATGTTGATCAATGAATATTCTTTCTTTGAATCTCAGAGGGGGTGGAAGTGTGATTAAAAGGAAGAGGTTAGGTCACGTCATTCAAAAAGAGAGGGTGGACTTGTGTCTTATTCAAGAAACTAAGCTTGATGTCATCGATCACGCTATGGCTTCATCCTTTTGGGGTGATACGGAGGTTGAATGGACTGAATCTGGAGCTTTGGGTGCTTATGGAGGTATGTTAATTCTCTAGAGAAATGGTATCTTAGATCTGCACTTCAGTTTTAGGGGCCTGGGGTTTGTGGGGGTTAGAGCTAGATGGAAGGGAAGAGACGTTTTTTTTGTTAACGTTTACTCCCCTCGTAAGTATGCTCTTAAGAGGAGGTTCTGGAGTGAGTTGTTAGAAGTGAAGACTAAATTCTCAGGTTGCCTATGGTTGGTGGTGGTGACTTCAGCATAATCTTGAGAGACAGTGAAAGGAAAGGTATTTCTTCTTGTGGTAGGCGTTCTGAAATGCAAGGTTTTTGCCGGTTTGTTGATGACTTGGGCTGTATAGACTTGTCGTGCATTGGTGGTTTATTTACTTAGTTTAATGGTAGTGGTACCGCTATGAGTAAACTCGACCTGTTTCTTTTATCTAGTGAATTGGTGGATGAGTGGGGGATCGTTGGTCAAATTATCGGTAATAGAGAAATCTCATATCATAGTCCTATTTAGTTGAAGTCATGTAATGCTAATTGGGGTCCAAAGCCCTTCAGGTTCAATAATGGGTGGATTAAGCATCCTAGCTTCAAGGAGTTTATTACGAAAGAGTGGTGTTCGCTAAGTGTTTTTGGTAGAGAGGGCTTTGTTTTTAAGGAGAAATTAAAGTTAATTAAGAAGAGTTTGAGGAAGTGGAGCACTGAAGTCTATGGGTGGATCGACTTAAGAGTGGATAACCAAGTGTCTCTGTTAAACGACCTTGATATATTCGTCAGTAACAACTTAGTTTCTGGGGAGGAGTTGCAATCTTTACGGGATAAGAGATGTAAGGCATCAGAGGAGATTTTGTATAATTTGTATTTGAAGGAAAACATTCTTAGGCAAAAGTCCAGGATGTTTTGGCTTAAGGAAGGGGATTCAAACTCTAGTTATTTTCATAGAGTTATCAGAGGGAGGCAAAAGAGAAATCACATTTCCTTTGTTCAAACTGAAGGGGTTCGATTGGAGGAAGTGGAGGATATAAAACAGGAGGTTTTTAATCATTTTCAACAGAACATTACCGAGCCATGTCACAACAGACCTAATCTTGAAGGGATTCGTTTTGCTGCTCTGTCTGAAGTGGAGAGCAATTCGTTGGTTGCTGACTTTTCGTGTAGTGAAATTAAAGCAACAGTCTGGGAGTGCAACGGTAGTAAAGCTCCAGGCCCAGATGGTATGTCTTTTCTTTTTTTGCAGGATTACTGGAAGCTAGTCAAAAATGATATTTTCAAAATGGTGAAGGATTTTTCCATGCATCCTACTCTTTCGAAAGAAACAACTGTGTCCTTTTTGATGTTGGTTCCGAAGGTCGAGAGTCCCCAAAGTCTGGCCAACTTCAGACCCATTTGCTTTGTGGGTTGCTTGCAGAATATTTTCTCAAAATTATTGATAACTCGTATTAAGATAGTTTTAGGGTCTATTATCTCGCTAAAACAGTTCGCGTTCTTATCCGGTAGGAATATTGGGGATGGTGTTCTTGTTTTTAATGAAGTCTTATATTTAACCAAAAGAGAAAAAAGGAAGTGTATGGCTTTTAAAGTTGATTTTGAACGCGCCTATGACTGTGTTTCGTGGGATTTTCTGCGCTTTCTTTTTACTAAGATGAAGTTTGGTGTTAAGTGGTCTCGATGGATGGAAGCTTTGGTTTTCAATGGTTCGTGTTCGGTGTTAGTCAACGGGAGTGCTACTAAGGTTTTCAACGTATCAAGAGGTTTACGCCAAGGTGATCCTCTTTCTCCCTTTTTGTTTTTGCTTGTAATGGAAGGATTAACTCAACTCATGAAGAGGGCTGAAGTGTTGGGTCTTTAAAAATGGTTTTCCCTTAGCTCAGACTTAAGTATCAGTATAGTGCAGTTCGCGGACAACACGATGTTCTTAGGTGAGTGCAGTAGGAAGAATCTGTGGGGTATCAAAGGTATTTTAAGAGGATTTGAATTAGTATTCGGCCTCAAGGTTAACTTCTACAAAAGCTATCTTAGTGGGATCAATCTTGCTGATGGTTTTACTCAGGTTGCGGTTGATTTTCTCTATTGCAGAAATGGAAGGCTTCTGTTCCATTTTCTAGGTATTGTTATTGGTGATAGCCCTAGGAAATATTCTTCTTGGATTCATGTCATCAATAACATTCGTTGTAGACTAGCGGTTTGGAAAGGCAAACATCTGTCTATAGGGGGTCGTGTCGTCCTAATTAACTCTGTCATTAATTCTCTTCCTATTTACTCCTTCTCTTCTTACAAAGCTTCGTCCAAAGTTCTAAAGGAGATCGTCAAAATTCAAAGTAATTTTCTTTAGGGTGGGTCGGATAATGATAGGAAGATCCATTGGGTTAAATGGAGTATGGTCTGCAAGCCCAAGAATGAAGGGGGTTTGGGAGTCAAAAATCTGCTCCTGTTTAACAAAGTTTTTCTTTTAAAATGGAAGTGGCGGATCTTAACGGAGAAGGATTCTTTGTGGAAGAGGGTATTATTTTTTCGTTACTCCAAGTCTTGCAATCCCATGGAACTGGTGTGTATCAAAGCTGCTGGTCAGAAAATCTTTGGTTTGATTTGGTGGAGAGACCTTTCTCTCATTTCCTATGACGACGTTCTTAAGACTGATTGGTTTATTAATTATCTGTCGTGTGAAGTTGGAAACGACAAGACGCTTTCCTTCTGGTTTAGCAAATGGGTGCAAGGGAATTCTATTAGGGAACTTTTTCCTCTATTTTCCCCGTTAACCTCTAATCCTTTTATTGTTATTGCTGATGGTCTGTTGCCTTTTCCAGAGGGTCTCGTGTGGGAGTATGCATTACCAAACATCGTTGCAGGTTCGGAACGGGCGGAGGAAATTCTGTCTTGCAATGCTTTGATCCTTGCAAATGAATCTCTGAACGATGCGCATGACAGGTTTACTTGGGATGGTTCGGATGACAGGCCTTACTCGGTTGCTGCTGAGTACGACGGGCTTTATAAGACTTCTGCTGCAGATGCCGACAGCCAGGAAGTGTTGTGGTGTCTCAAGAAGATGTGGAAGATTCATCTGCCGTCAAAAATTCAAGTCTTTATGTGGAGATTATTCAAGAAGAGACTTCCTACAAGATTTCAACTTGCTAAGAGAGGTGTTATATAGGATCCTACGCAGTCGGACTGTGTGTTTTGCAGGAATAATATTGAAGAGGTTGACCACATTTTTGGTTCTTGTCATGCAGCTGCTTCTGTTTGGAATGCCATTAGTTCTTGGTTTGGTTTCTGTTTTTCTATTCGATCGTCTTGCATCGATTTTTTCTCTGCTGCCTGCATTGCTCTTAAACGCAGGTGTCGTAAAAGCATTGGTTTATTGGTGTGGATTGTTACGGTTTGACACATTTGGTTGAGTCGTAATGATATCGTTTTTAACCAAGGCAATTTTTCTGTGGAGAATACTGTAAAATCTACCAAAATTTCTGCTTGGAGATGGTTAAGAAAAGATTCTTTTTTGTCTAAGTCTTCTATTCTGTCCAAGTGGTTGTCTAATCCAGCTGATTTCATCTCTTATTTGTAACTCTTTGTAAGGGTTCGAATATCTCTTGTACTCGTTTGTTTTGATGTTTTCATCTCTTGCTTTTAAAAAAAAATAATAATAGTGTTTGTTAATAAAATCACATTTTCCAAGTCAACGTTTTTATTTTCAATCCCTTGTACCAAACAAAGTGTTGGTGATATCTACTTGATGCTCATGGAGACAGAGTTAAAAGAGAGTTTGGTGAAGGTGAAAAGTAAACCAAGCTATTATGAGTATATATGACTACTTGGTGTATAAGGCACAAAAAGATTTTCAACTCAATACTACCACAACGGTGGACTTTCTACAACATAAAAAGATCAGAAATTAGTACTACTAGTATAGTCGCACAGAATATGGCAAAGTCAAACACGTTAACGGATTCCAAAAAACACACGTACCAAATAATTTAACTTCTACTTACTTAATTAAATTATAAATCATTTTACTATGAAATATTAATATTTCTATTATAATTCTTGTTGTTATTTATTTTTTAATAATTTTATTAATTTTTTATTATAATATTAATAAAGATTTTTTTCTTAAAATTATTAAGAAAAACTCAAATCTCATATTGATTAAAGATAGTACATACAAAAAATTTATATAAAATAACATTCTTCATCCTATAAATCGGTTTTGTATTGATGAGTTAAGTCAAACTCTAATTCTATTATACTATCACGAGCCTATCAATTCGGATTACCTATCATTTGTATATGCATATCAAACCCAAAAAATATTAGACGCAAAGAGATGTATTGAAAAAATTAAATCTTGTCTATCGATAATTCAAAACACTCATCATTTATATTCATACAACAAACCCAATATTATTGGGTTGAACCCAATAATATTGGGCGTGAGGATGTACTGTAAAAAAATCCTAATTCCACATTGATTAAATATAATGCGCATAAAGGATTTATATAAAATAGTACTTTTCATTTAACAAATCGATGTTATTGAGATGAGTTAATCAAAGCTATAATTCTATAAAAAGAATGTCAAAACTAGACAGAGAAACTAAATAATTTATAGCTATTTTTCCGTTATCCTTACTTGCTCTTGTGGCTCAATTTGCGCTAATAATTTCTTTTTTCTTATGTGGGGAAGGTCACCCTTCACTACTTTTTGTCTTCAAATATTAGCCCTACTTACTCTAATAATTTAAATGGTCAGTTTTCACTTCTAAGCTTATACTCATTATGATTCAATATGTTCTTTTGGTTTTCCTATAATTTTTTGTCCTAACCTCTAATTTTAAAGAAAGAAGAATATAATAATTTAGGAGTTATTTTGTGTGGATGCTAGAATAGAAATAAAATATGATAAGAAGTTTAATAATGATAGAATATAATATGATAGTAACATGATAAACATATTATTTCATGTATTTTTTTGCACAAGTAAAAAAAATATGATCTCGTTATTCTACTGTTTTATGTGTTTGATACTCATTTTGTAAAATTAAATACATATACTTTTAAGCTTAATTTTAAATAATTTTAAAATATAATAAATATATACAAAATACAAAGAATCTAAAAGTCATGAAAGACTTTTGATAAATTTTACGAAAATTCATTGAGGCTAATATAAATAGTTTTATTTGAAAAAATTTGAGTCAATAAATAAAAATAATATATCAAGTGTGAGTTGGAGTTTCACATTGATTATAAATATGGAGAATTGAACATTTATAAATAGGAAAATCCATACACCTGTCACCTTAAAATTTTGGATGAATATGTGGTATTTCTCAATTGTGTTGCTTTTGATCCAATATTTAATACTCCCTAATGAAAAACTCCTCCAACAATTATATTGGTTAGATATGTCATTTTAAATATTTTATATATTATATCTAATTGACAAAACTACCATTATATATATATATATATATATATATATATATATATATATATATATATATATATATATATATATATATATATATATATATATATATATAATAAAATAATAATTTATTTGTTAAATACGATTTTAATTTAATATCAAATTTATTTTTGTTTATTTATATTTATATTATATTATATTCCATTATAATTTAATTATATTATATAAAGATAAATCAATAATTTATTTATTTTCTCCTATTATGTTGCTTTCTAATGTTGGAAATTATAGACAATCAATGTTCATGGGAATGTTCTAATATGAAAATAGGTGTACGATTGAGTTAATAATAATAAATGTATTGTCAACAGTCCCACATAGAATGTGGTAGTCACTTTAAAAATGTTTATAAAGACTTAAAAACATTAAACTCAACAAAGAAGCTAAAGAGGATAGAGTGTTACATGGACAAATGTGGTGGTTCCAAACATTATGTCACATGTCTCATCCAAACAAACCCTTCGTCAGTGTCACCACTGGAGACACCGACTTCGGCTCCGCGACCGGGTCTGCAGGCATAGGCGTAGAGGCGCTAGTGGTGGCTTGTAGGCGGCACTTGGGCACGACGCGTCGGAGGAATCAGTTGTTCATTACTTAAAGTTTGAATTTCGAATTCAAAATATGCAACACTGCATGAAATGGTGCATAATGTATCCATAAGCGAACCATTGCAAACTTATGCTGAAAAGGTTTAGCAATTTTTCTTTTAAAAAATTATAAAGAATGAAATAAAATAAAATAAATATTATTAGGCATAATACATATTTTAATATTTTATTACAATTTGATTCCTACACGTGTCTTTTCTTAAAAAATTACTCTCGGCTCTAAGATAGGTCACAAGACCATTACATACGGCCTTAATTATTTGAGAATTTTTTAATGCATCTTAGGTACTTCTTATTTATCATGCAAAATTATTTAAATGTTCTTAATTTTAGGAGATGCATCTTCGGACACACCTATTTTTGAATAAACGTGAAAATATTTTCAAGATGCATCTTTGGAACAGTTATGAACATTCAATACAATCCACTCAAAAGCCATTTACATTTAAAATGTACCGGAGATGCATTTTCGGTAATATTCCGGAGATATATTTCTGAAATATAGCAGAATATTTAATACTATAAGTTGTTTATCTGTGCTCATATGAAGTATAACGTACGATTGAAAAAAAAAATAGATGTACAAAATAATAAGAGACTATTAATGTGTGTGTCAAAAATAAAATAGTAATATATGTAGAAAATGTCATACAATCGAGATCCAAAATGTAGTAAGGCCGTCAAAATAAAGTATAAAGTATAATACTACAACAAAATAGTAAGAGGCTACTACTATGTGTATCTGACAACCTCTCATGTACCTCCTCGACATACTCTACCTCCTTGGCCATCAATCCCCCTTGTCCTCCGACGATGTCTCTGGTACAAGAATGCCCCATGTGCCTCTGCCGCCATGATGGCATCTAGGACTCGCCTGACACCAGACCCATCAAGGAAGATACCATCGTCAATGTCTGACCGCGCAATCTCCACTATGCAACGACACCTAAGCAAGACATCATCAGTATGATCTAGTTGTGCTTGTTTCTCCTCTAGTATCTTTTGATTAGCTGGTCTCGACGGATCTCCTAGAACATCATGCACCATGTACGAATGTGACACCCTGAAAAACCATCTGAGGTACCCTTCGACATAGCTCTAGTCGCTCTCAGCTATGGTAGACCGTGCCTCCTCCGGTATCAGATGACTCTCATAATCATAAAAAAATATCCTTTATTTGTCTACGTGTCAAGGGAGGAGGAGCAAAGACAACATCGTGCTTGGGAATGCTCTGACTGTAGCCGAATTGTCCCATGATGCGCTCGGGCAGATCAGGAGCAGTGAGACGCAATGCGTAGGCCAACTATCTAGAGTATAACACTATCTCTTCAAATGGCCGCGTTTGACAGTGATAAATGTAGTTGTTGAAGTTCATGTCCTCAGCAACCAAACAGTCAAGATAAACCCTGAAAGACTCGACCTCCTGGTCCCTCTGAGCGGGATAAAAGCAGTAGCACGTGACATATCCTCAGTGTACTCAGGCACACTCGCCCAACCAGTGATATGTTGGAAGTGCTAGAGGATCCAAGCCGTAAATCAAAAAAGTTTGGAACACACGAATCATAGGCAATGATTTTGCAAATATGAAATGAAAATGACAAAAAAACATTCAAAGATCAAGAATTATTACCATTAGTAGGGTTAGGCTACGTGTGATCTACTTCGTCTTCCACATACAACCCTCTCTTAGCTTCGAATACAGATAGACCAGGCAAGTCGTTCCCCAGTTGTACTCATGGATGTGCCCGAGATCCAAAAAGTATCGTAGGTAGACGACATCAGTATACATGGCACTCGTGTCCATAAAAATCGAAGTGTCAACCAAAAAATGGAAGTATGTTCTCAAAGCATGGTCCTGTGGACCGCCACCTATTCATCATCCCCATGAGCCTGCTCTTCCTTCTAGATCTCAGTCGTATAGAGCTTCCTCAAGAACTCAAATCTAGCATGAGCACCCTTGGTCTTATCCACCTCTTTCATCGCCTCCCCTGGATTAGCCCTTAGATGCTCTACCATCATCTCGACTGCCTCATCTTTGGTCAATCTCCCATGATCGAGGAATATCCCCTTGATCATAAGATGTAACAAACACGAGACATCGTCAGGTGTGATACAAATATCACCATATGGGAGATGAAAAGATGAGGTACCAGAGTGCTATCTCTCCACGAATGCATTAAGAATTCTGTGGTTGACCAGAGTGTAACCGGTCATGTATAGGTCCTTCAGGCCAGATAAGGACAGAACCGACTGACACCAACACTACTACGAAAAACCCATTTAACAACAGTTGGAAATGACATATAATGACGCGGGAGAAGGCGTTGTTATGTAGATTGTCGTTGTAAGTTCGCTGTTTTTACAACGATCTAGAAACCGTTGTTGAAAGGAAGGACGCGCGCCATATATCACAAATGTTATGATAATAAACCGTTGCGATACATACACTTAGGTTCTGGGTTCGAAACCCATCAGTGCGAATTTATATAAAACATAAATTACTTATCATATCGGTTACAATATATAACCGTTGTTGTAAGTACCCTAACTTTATTATATTAAATGTAGATTGCTTGTTTTCCAAACACCTCACTAAATAAATATACATGGATTAAATTTGATGAAGATGTCTATAATCTGCAAATTAAACTATTCTTGAAAACTAACTTAAACAAACCAATGTTGTTTTCTGATTGCATTCGTCTCATCGTGCATTTCACGCACTTTTACATATATTGTGGTTTATTGATCTGACTCCTTCGATATATCGCTATCTTCGATTATAGTTAAATTTCCATAAGATCAACAAGACATTGGATAATTTGCCTCATCTTTGATTTAACTATAATGGAAGATGGCGATGCATCTAAGGAGCAAAATCATTATACCATAATATATATATAAAAGAACGTGAGATAAATGATGAAAGGCATGCAATCAGAAAACAACATTGGTTTGTTTAAGTTGGTTTTCAAATACAACTTAATTTGCAGATTATAAGTATCTATGTCAAATTAACTGAATGTATTTTAAGTGAGGGTTAGTGAAACAAACAATCTACATAGAATATAATAAACTCAAACAAAATTCTATACCAGATCCAGATATTATAAACTCATATAATAAGTTTGCTACCACCAGCAAACTTTAAGTGAGGGTTAGTTAAACAAACAATTTAAATAGAATATGATAAACTCAAACAACATTCTATACCAGATCCAGAAATTATAAACTGATATAATACGCTTGCTTCCACCAGCATCATCACCCTGTATCATCTCCTTAATTTGAAAGGAAACAAAGCAAACTTCAAAAATGAGCATCCTCAGTTGAAAACAAACCCTAAAACCATAATCCAGTGATGAGTAAAGAGAGGAACAGGAATAACGCACATTTTAATGAAACTAATTTCAGAACAGGAATCAATTATGATGTTGAACTAGTTTGGGAAGCCATGAAAAAGAAATATAAGGAGGAAGAAGCTTACACAAAAGCTTCATACTTCTTATACTTCTTTTCATTTCTTCTAAAACTAGATAAAGTTTGCTTACACTGTTGTTTCTTCATTTACTAACATCTTGTTCGTGATGCTATGAAAAAAAATACAAGGTGAATGAAGTTTCCATCATAGCTTCATGCTTCTTATACATTTTTCCATAGCAACACAAACATTATGAAGTTTCCAAAGTATGGTCTTTGTTAAGGTAGTGAAAACGAATCTGAAAAAATGAGAACAATCAACAAAAACAACATGCAACAAACGAGATTATGGGAAATATCTAACAATAGATGGAAGAAGAAGAATACCTTAATGTATGAAACACAAGATTCACGGCTAATGGTGAAAACGAAGAGAAAAAATGGGTTCTAGGGTTTCACTTTGAAGTCAACGGCGTTACTGTCAATTAAGTGAAAGTTATTTCGCTTATATATGGGTAATCTATTTCACAACGGTTAACAATAACAACCGTATAGATATGTATTTATTTATTATAAATATATCACTACGGTTGACCAGAATAACCGTAGTGATAACCCTTTTATCTGTGAATTTTAAAATAAATAAAAACCGTATACATAGGTATTTATTTATTATAAATATATCACTACGGTTAACTAGAAGAACCGTAGTGATAACCCTTTTATTTATGAATTTTAAAATAAAAAAAAAAAGAAAAGGTGCACCTTAACTTCTAACTTAATGCATCTGCAGTTTAAACATCAACAATGTAATTCACAATGCATATGTAGTTTAAACATCAACAATGTAATTCGAACCCTAATTCAACTATTACATTTCATAACAAAGTAAATATTAAACATAAAGGAGACAAAAAAGCATAACATCTTGATATTTCCAGAAAATATATCTGATTTCAGTTTGTTCTTCAAATTCTTGTTCTTTTTCTTTAAATCCTCATACATAACCTTCAGATAGCCCACAGCTTCCAACTCTGACTTCATAATGCTCCCATCGCCATTTCCATCTCTTTCTCCCACGTCTTCATCCCATATGAACAAATTACATGTTTCATCGCTCCTCCAAAATGGACATCTCCAAAAAAGCCTTCCTTTATTTTGTCCCTTCTTGCATTGACACGAAACCATACGACCATCACAACCAAAAAAATTTTTAGATCGAGATTTTACACTAGAACAAGACGTAGAAACACCTTTGGATGATCTTGTATGCAAATGTGACATTGCAACACCTTAAAGTAGAACACTTTGTTGTTGTTGTTGTCTTCTTCCCGACAATGGTGATGGCGTTGGTGTTAGGGTTGTTTCGTCTTGTTTCTTTTTTCAATGGATAAATTGATATATATACTTGGTGTTTAAAATACATAAAAAGAAGCTTCAATTTGTAACAACGGTTTTGAGAAAAATCCGTCGTGACATCCTTATTATTTTTTAGTTAAATATTAATAAAACTTAAAAAGGGAGCATTTACGTCAAAGGCATAAACTATTTGAGGGCGATGAGGTTCGAACCCATGATAGCTAGATTGTATCACCACGGTTTTCATAAAAACCGTTATTATACCCTTGAGATTTCTAATTAAAATAATGTGCGCGCATCCAGTACGCACTATAAGAATGGTGTATAGGATGTCGTTGTAAACCTGGCGTTGTTGTTTGGCCGTTTTGTAGTAGTGCAATCCTCATTCGGTTGAGGCAATGCACCAATCTTCCTCCCATGGTTAAGAAACTTCTGGGGATCATGCTCATGAAATTTGTCAGAAATAATCAATATCGGGAACAATCAATGTCAGAAATTATCAATGTTATATATAAAGTTTAGGTAAAAAAATAAAGAATTCAACTAATGCTACCTCTCCATCTTAAATGTGTCTGGTAGTATGGCCTGGATACAGAGGAAGTAAGGACAAATCAATTGGAGCCCCTCCAAAAGCCTCTGCCTTAACATCCGCAACAGCCCCACCCTCCGGAGGTGGCACTGGATTAGCAGCATCATTAGTGGGAGGTGGGACTGGATCAACAACATCATCCGTAGAAGGTGGCACTGGTGAATCCTTCGGGGGAAGTGATGTGTCAGATGGTAAATCATGTCTCCTACGGGAAGAAGAAGGTGGAGTGGCCTGAGGTGAAGCACGAGCCCTAGAAGTAGACGGTACCCTAGAAGTAAACGGATCTGCCTGACCAGAGGTACCTAGAGCTTTCGGAACCTGCTAGCTCCTCTCCCGCTGAATAAATGCGTATTGAGAAACCCTGTCTGCCTCAGTCTGTCAACTCTTTCAGCCATTATGCCTGTAAGTTAAAGTAAGGCATACCATTAGTGCACACAAACAACACACATAAGCAAGAAAAAAAAAAAAAAAATACATACACCAGGAAATTCCAGAGATGCATCTCCGGAAGCACCAGGAAACTAAAACGTTGAAACATTTCGGAGATGCATCTCCGGAAGCACCAGGAAACTAAAACATTTAAATATTCTAGAGATGAATCTCTGGAAATTCCTACAGTATATGAAACGCTGAACAATTCTGAAGACGCACCTCCGAAATGTTCTACAACTCAAAAGTTGCGTCAATGGAGAATGTACCACATGCAAGTTGAAAAAAATATGTCTTGATCACAATTTTCAGCCAACAAACAACTTTTACACTATGTCAAAACTATGTTACATGTGATTTCTACACATTTCTAACCCTAATCATTGATTTCTACTTATTTACACTAAACCTCAAATATTTAACAAAAACTCGAAAAACTTACTTGAAATTTATGGTTTTAATGAAGTTGAATGATGTTACAGATGAAGCTTGATGTTCCCTTAAGCCTTGTTTGATGAAATTTTATTTGGTTTAGAGTAATGTATTGAGAGAGTTTGAAGTTGTGGTTGAAGAAATGTGAAATGAGGAAGGAGAAGAGTCTGACACGACTTATGCTCCAAAATGTTCCAAAGACGCATCTCCAGAATATTTTAACGTTCACTTATATTTAAACGCGTCCGTAGATATATCTCTAAAAACAGAAGATATTTGTGAAAATTTATATGGTACAGTAGAAATACTAAAGGTGCCATAAGAAACTAATTATTTTTCATGCTAATTAACTACCATCGTCTATTCAAAATGTGTTAATATGATTGATTAAAATCACCCATAAATATAATTTTTTAATCATATTTTTCTATAATAAAAGATTTGATGTCTGATTTTATTTTTTTATAGAAGTTTTAACGATACTTTCTCTATTATAACTAGGGGTGACAATTGAATCCATTAAGGCAAAATCCATTCAATCCATCCATAAAAAAATCCATCCAATCCATCCACCGCATAAAAAGTAAGTTAATGGATTGGATTAAATCCATTCATTTATATGCATGAATTGATTCAATCCATCCAACATATTTTAAGAATCCAATGGATTATTTTTATTTCCGTTAGATTTAAAAAATAATTTAAAATGAATTTTTTTAAGAAAAGAATTAATTTTTTCCAAAAAAAATCAGATTATTTCCGAAAAAAACCAAATTATTTTTCGGAAAAAAAAATCAAACTTTTTTTGTTTGAAAAAAAAAAACGATTTTTTTTCTAAAATAAAAAACTAATGTTTTTCTAAAAAAAAAAACCGACTTTTTTTCCAGAAAAAAACCGATTTTTTTTGAAAAAAAGAAACGATTTTTTTTCCGAAAAAATGTTCTTTTTTTCCAAAAATAAACCGATTTTTTCCCGTATAAAAAATCGACTTTTTAAAAAAAAAAACCATTTTTTTAAAATTAAAATATCGATGGATGGATGAATATCCATCCATTAAAAATATATTAATGAATGGATTGAGTGTATTTTATTCTTAACGGATGGATTGAATTGAATAATTTAAAAAAAAATTTAGTGGTTTGTTAATGGACTATTGGATTGTTTTAATCCATCCATTAACAATCCAATTCATATACATCAAATCCATCCATTTTGTCATCCCTAATTATAACTGTTTTAAAACAATGCAACTTAGATGAATTTGTTTTATTATTGATTAAAGACAAAAAATTATAATAATTTAATAAATAATTTTAATTTCAAAAAAATATAAAAAGCATCCTTCAAATAAAAATCCATTAATTTTATTAAAATTTTAATGTCATATTAAAATCTTAATTTTAAATTAAATTTTATCTTAAACCTCTGAAAATATTATGCAGTCCTAAGTATAATTAATAATGACTCGCAAATATGATGAATTTATGTAATTTTCATTGATCTAACTAATCTAACATTGTAATCAAGACAAACAATAATATTGGTTTAAGAAAAACAATAATGTTGGTTTAAGAGAAAAGCAATAATTTTTATCCAATATATGATACTGATAATTTTACATGATTTGGATGATTTAACATATTATAAATTTTCTATTGAACCACCGAATAAAAATTTTTTACACCACCGATACATATCCATTAAACACTTAGTTTAATTATTTTCAACGGTTCTATAAAATATTCAAAACCAAAATTTTGTCTTTTATTCCTTTGACATGTTGGTGACTTCCACGTTTGCTATAGCATATACTCTATGTTGTGTTGGATCCCAATATCTAGTAGAGGTCTCTCACAAAATATCTTATTAGACTATTTACAAAGTCAAATTACTATTGTCACTTCTAAAAAGTCAAATATCACTACAACCAAAACTAGTAGACATTTAGTTCAAACTTATAGCAATATTCAATTGGTAAAAAGAAAATGAAACAATATGCAATTTAATTTAATAATATTATATTGGCTTAAATGTAGTTTTAGTCCCCCTATTATTGATTTTTCTCACTTTTGGTCCCCCCATTTCCAAATCCTGGATTTTAGTCTCTTAAGTTTCATTTTATGAGGATTTTGGTCCCCCATCCCAATTTTGACCCAACTATTCATGTACGGTCGTGTACTGTTCATTTTGTCCGTACATGAACAGTGCATGTCCGTACATGAACAGTGCATGTCCGTACATGAACAGTTGGGTCAAAATTGGGATGGGGGACCAAAATCCTCATAAAATGAAACTTAAGGGACTAAAATCCAGAATTTAGAAATGGGGGGACCAAAAGTGAGAAAAATCAATAATAGGGGCTATTATATTTTTCAATTTGTATAATTCTATTATACTTTAGTTTAAAGTTGAATATTTACCCATAATAAAAAATCAAAGATTTACTTCAAACATTTAGACAATTGTACATTTAAATTTTATTTGGGAGTTTGGAAAAGACGAGAAGAGAGAACTCTGGAAAAGAATTTTGTAAAAAAATTTTTTTTATCATATTTTAAAATTATATCTTGTATAAAATGATAAATTAATGTTAATTGTTATTATATTTTTATTTTAAAATTTAGAATTCTAATTATTAATCACTTTAACAATGTAATAAAAGACACTTGTACTTGATATTTACCGTAATTAAATTTTGCTTTTTTATATTTATTTTCTATTTTAGTTTTTAGTTTTAATTATATTCTTTTTGATATTGCTGATGAAATTTATTTGGTTAGTTTGTTCATAATGTCAAATAGGAAGACATGCAATTTGATCAAAAATAAAAGAACAAAGAGCAATCGATAAACTACTTGTGTAGTTCATGAATGAGAGGAGAAGATGGTCGAACCAAATATTTAGGATATTTTAAGCGAATAGAAGACGAAGAAGTGGCTAATGAATGCTAATTGTACTCTTATATTTTATTTTAAAGTTTGGAGAGAAGAAGAGAGAATTTTGGAAAAGAAATATATATATAAAAAAAAAAATTGAAAGAAATTTTTGTCATTTTTTGAACTCGTGCCTTATATAGAATAGTAAATGAGATCATTATTATATTTTTAATTTTTAGAATATATAACAACATAAAATATATATGATAAGCTTTCCAAAACTTTTCAAAATTTTTTTTTCTAACATAAATTTTAAAATTTCAAAATTAAAGAATTTTTTATGTTATGGGTAAAAACAAACCCTTCATAATTCTCATAATCAAAATCTTTCAATTCTTTCTATTATATTCTTTCATTTATTCAAAATCGTCTTTTTCCTTTCCCTCCAAACATGCTAATAAAACCTTAGTAAAATTCCATGGATATGGGGGATATATGTTCCATCATGTTTGACTTCTCAATTGTCAGCCACTCCCACTCATTGCAAAAATTATACAATCAATGAATGAGCAATGAACCAAATCAGAATAGAAATGGAGTAAGAGTTCATTCACTAAAAGATTTGCAACACTCAAATCCTTGATTTTTATCTGTGTTCATACTAACATGTACAAGTGAGTGTGTGACACAAATTTTCAATGTAAAAGTGGTGGATGTTCCTTGAATTTTCATGTATAAAAAAACATGCTTACCCTATAGATAATAAGTGGCCAATGGACAAATGATAATGACAGCAGAATAAAAAAAGACATAGGGGTCATTTTCATGGCTCTGACTCTCAGAGAAGAAATGGTGTTGATAGTTGACAGGCTCTACAGTGGAAAACGAGTGAGACTTTTGAAAATCGTCGCACGCCTGCACGCCTGTTGGGTCCTACGTAGTTGACATATGTTTTCCAATTGTCTAGTATTTTATTTTACTCTTCTTTTTCGAATAGTTTAAGTGTGACGTACCCATGTGGTTGGATTAACTTGAACTTCCTAAATTTCACAATGATAATCTTACAAAAAATTATATCTAGATTTTTTAATATGATATAGGAAGGTTGGCTATGTGTAAACGATAAGAAACTCTATGTTCGAAACGTCTGGCGTTAGAATGATTATTATTATTATTATTCATTTTTAAATTGGGAATAAAATTACAAGTTTAACTCACCGTTTTAACCTAATATATAAGTTTTTTAAGTCATTCAAGTTTGTTTCAAGTTCGAAAACAACATATTAATATATTTCACAATTTTCTATTTTACTTTGTTTTTGCATTAAAAGTTCATTAGAGTTTATTTTTTCTGCATTTAAACACTTTTAGGCGTGGTCGTCGGTCAGAGTCGTCTTTGATCATAAAATTTAGAGTTATCTCTTTCTGTTTGATGGATTTTAAATCTTTATCTGACATGTTTGTCGCTTACAAACTTGTGTTGCCGTTCTAGGTTTAGCACTAGCTAATCATTTGTGATTTCGATTATGTCAGGTGGCATCATATCAGGTTTTCTCCTATTTCTTTTCGTAGCTTGATCAGCCATAGGAGATCAACCAGTAACCAGATGATACCTTGAGGGAATTACCGCAAATTTTACCGTGCCCTTAACTACTTTGACTGAATAGATGGCGACTTTAGCAAATCAGGTGAACAACGCCAACAACAACGTTAACCAGCGAAGAGACAGGGGAGGAGAACAAGTTAGAGTTTTACGGGGTAGAAACAATCATGTTGTTATTCCTAAAAAATTTACTTTTGAAGGAGAACCCTACGAGGAAGAGATAGTTGATCATAGGAATCGACATTATAACCATGACTATCAAGTGAAGGTTGATATTCCAATGTTCTACGGAACGATGAGAGTTGAGGAGTTTCTGGATTGGCAGATCGACATATTATTTGATGTCACGAGTGCCCTTAAGAACAAGAAAGTTAATATGGCAGCGATCAGGCTGAAGAGTATTGTTGTTATCTGGTGGGATAATCTTGTTGTTTATAGGCAGAGGCAAAGGAAGGGGTCCGCCAGAACATGGCGAAGAATGAAACAATTTATGCTGGAGCGGTTTTTACCGGAGGATTATGAACAATTTCTTTATAAGATGTATATTGATTGTGTTTAGGGAAAGAGAATTTTGATATAATACACAATTGAGCTCATGTGTTTCTCTAAGCGTAATGAACTGTGAAAATCAGAGAGCCATGAGATGGCTCGATACATCAATTGCTTAAAGGGATCTTTGTAGAATAAGATGGGTTTACAGACTGTATGGGTTATTGTTGAGGCATTTGTCTAGCTTTAGAGGCATAATTGATGGATAAATACCCTAGAAATTTCTCATATTTTAGACCGTATTCACCCCATAACAACTTTAAATCTACAAGCAAAAAGGAAAAGAGTGTAATAACCTAGGATTCCAACCCTGGAAATAATGGGGCTAGCGACTCTAGCATTGTACAACAAGGTAAAACACAAGTCAAGAGGGAGAATAATCCATATGCTAAACCCACTAGAGACACATGTTGTTTTTGTATTGGAAGAGGTCGCGAATCAAATGTTTTTTCAACAAGAAGAGTCGTTGCTATTAAGGAAGAAAGTGTAGAGGGGGAGGAAAGAGAAGGACATGCCTTTGAGAACGATGAATATGTAGAGGTTGAGTTTGTAGAGGGAGAATCTGATGAGAGGGTGAACTTTGTGTTACATATAATTTTACTAGCATCCAAACATGAAGGAAATCGCAAGAATTTGTTTAAAACACATTATTCTATCAAGAACAAAGAGTGTAATCTTATCGTGGATAATGGCAGCACAAAGAATTTGGTGTCGTTGAAATTGGTATATTATTTGAAGTTATCCATAGAACCCCATGAGAAACCATACACCCTTGGTTGGGTAAGTAAAGGTTCCCATGTTAAAGTAACACTAGCCTACAAAGTTCTTATCTCAATCGAAAAGCATTACATAGAAGATGCTTTTTGTGATGTTCTTGATATAGATGTTTGTCAAATTTTACTAGGTAGGCCTTGGCAGTTTGATAATGATATCACTTATCGAGGACATGATAACGCGATGATGTTTACATGGTGATCACAGAAAATTGCAATGGCTCCTGATTTGCACTTTGAAGGGAATCCATGTGGAAAAAGTCTAGTTTCTTGCTGATGACGCAAAGTGAAAAAGTACTTGATGAGGCTGTCAAAGAAATTGAATGTTTCTGTCGAGTGGCCATCAAATGACTGATGAGTGTTGTAAAAGAGGAAACAATCATTCTAGAAGAAGTGCTAGAGATCCTAGAGGATTTCAAAGAGTTGATCGCATAAGAACTACCAAACGATTTACCGCCTATGCGAGATATTCAACTTTAGATTGACCTAATTTTGGGGTCTAGCTTACCAAAACTTCCTAACTATTGTATGAGCCCTAAGGAGAATGATATTTTAAGGGAGCAGATTAAGGATTTATTGAATAAAGGATTCATTCGTGAGAGCATGCGTCCCTGTCCAATACCAATCCTTCTAGTCCCTAAGAAGGGAAATCAATGGCGGATGTGTGTTGGCAACATAGCCATTAATAAGATAACTATCAAGTATCGATTACTAATTCCCCATTTAGAAGACATACTTGATGAGTTATCATGTTCTAAGGTGTTTTTGAAGATAGATCTGCGTAGTAGATATCATCATATCAGAATCAGACTTGGAGATGAATGGAAAATAACTTTCAAGAACAAATTTGAACTATATGAGTGGTTGGTGATGCTGTTTGGGTTGTCAAACTCCCCTATCATCTTCAAAGATTGATGACTCAAGTTTTGCTCCATTTACTGGTTCTTTCACAGTGGTTTATTTTGATGATATTTTGATTTATCGCAATACCAAGAAAGAGCATCTGGAGCATGTGAAGCAGGTGAAACAGGTGTTGTAAGTCTTACAAGAGAACCAGTTGTATATTAATATGATAAAGTATACATTTAGCACCAATAAATTACTCTTCCTAGGCCTTGTTATTGGTGGACAAGGGATTTATGTTGATGTAAATAAGGTGATTACTATCAGGGATTGACCTGTACCTAAATCAGTGATTTACCTGCACCTAAATCAGTGATTGGGGTATGTAGCTTTCATGGTCTGACCACCATCAATAGGAGGTTTATCAAGGATTTTAGTAGTATCACTACACCTATTACTATATGTCTAAAGAAAGGAAAGTTCAATTCACTACTACAATTTTGATCTATAATAGCACCTATTTAATAGCGCTTTTTAGTAAAGCGCTATTAAACAATTCAAGCAGAAACATATAATAGCAATTTGAAAAAGTCTTCAGGAGTTTAATGCGATGCTAGTGAAGTGGGAATATGAGCTGTGTAACACCCCAGATTTTTTAGTTATTAATTTAATTTATTTATTATGCACTATGAATGAATTCATTTGGGGCTGTGTGACCTTGAGATGGGGTGTAGAAAGTAAGTACATGTTAATGGAGTTATTTAGAATAATTGTAATTTCTTTTTATAATTTAAATAATACCATTTTATGGGATTTATTTAATTAAAATAAGAATTTAGAGAGTTTCGGTGCAATTTGTGAATTAAGAGAAATTAAGGGGGGAAGGAGTAAGAGTAATTGTTAGTAATGAGAGAATTATAATTATGACTAGATTACCCTAATTATATAAGGTTAAGAAATAACCTAGGTTTAAGGGATTTTCTATCAATATGTGAAAAGAGTATTCGAGGCACATGGAAGATAGAAGGTCAAAGCTTTAGAGAGAGGGGAAGAACAATCAAAGACTATAATTTCGCTATTGCTGATAGGAAAACAATGTAAGGGGGAGAATTAATTCAATAATGAGTATATGCTTGAGGGGTAGAATGGAGGAGTCCTTAACCTCCATTAGAATTCCTTGAGTCTTGATAAAATTCTAATCTTGTGATGATTGAATTGATGTTTATGTTGTTATTGATATTAAATTCGTGCACTGTATTATGTATGAAATTCTGTTTTTAATTGTGGTTGAAAGTTCACCATTGTTATGTGTTTGAAGTTTTGGAAATAACATGAATATATGAAAACCATGAACTAAATGTGTGGATCTGATGGAATTGGGTGTTGTTGATGATTATATAACATGTATGTGCAATTTTCGGTCGAATTTATATGACTGAGATGGGAAATTTTGGAGTTCTACAATGATCTCCATTTAGCAGAACGGATTATGCAACTTTCAGGGCGATCACGGGCATCACTACTGTGACGAGTAACCAGACATGCTGGGTGGGCTTGTCTTTCAAGTGGGTCATCACCCGCGCGAGGTTTTATATGTTTGGGATTGGTGACAGGTGTCACTACTGTGACGGGTAACCCGTCATGGGTCTACAGGGATCGCAGAAGGTTGTGTTAATGATACTAATTGTCCGATTTTGATTTTTTTGACTTTTGTGATTATTTGGGCACTATTATGTTCTGTTGACTGCTGTTTTAAATGATGGTTAATATGAGTTAATAATTAAACACGATTTAATAGAATTGTGAACTAATTGATGAATGATGGAGATATGTATACATGATGGTGATGTTGTGATACTTTTTTGTGAATTGTGATGATAATATGTTGATGTACGAGCATGAATTATGTTGTTGAATTATAAGAATGTTGTTGTAGGATGATAGTTTGGGAGTGGAGCTATTGTATTTGGGTCAATGCATGTTTTGTTTATTGTTGGGAGGCGACTTTAAACATTATGTTGTTGTTGCATTGACGTGTTGTGACATGCATTTATTATATCGTTGTGTTAATGAAAGAGGCAAGTTGCAATCCGAGCAGGGTGGATTGGTGACTTATCCCGAATCCGAGTAGGGTGGATTTGAGGTTCGAGTAGGGTGAATGTAACACCCCCAATCTATACCCCCAATTAAAATAAAGCAATAAAAATTTCATCAGAGTATAATTAAATATTCATCGCATAGACGAAGACGTCACATCAATTGAGACAAAACACAATAAACCTGCTCATAAAGATACACAACAATCAGGTAGCAATCAACAGAGGAACTTAGTTCCTACTACCCACAATTCAGATACAGAATAAAAGCGGAAAATCTGCAACTGAATCTCATATATATATATATATATCACATAAAGAGTTTGTCTATCATACACAGATCCATACATATACAATCCAAAAGGCATATATACATATACACATAAATCACAACGATCTCCCCGACTACCCGGTGCTACATATCAGAGTCGACCGACAAATGAATGAAGACCTAAGCTTCACAAAAAGACCTCCAGCATCTAATCTGTAATGCCTCATAGAGCATTTAAAACAACAGAAGGGTGAGAAACACAATCATAATATAATTGCATATAATTATATAATAACACAAAAATACACACGTGAAATATTCTCACCACAACTTACACCAGAATTCAAATGCAAAACAACACAACGCATATATCATATATCCATCACCAATGCATATCAATCATGCACAATACAATTATCACCAACACAATATATATATATACATACACCACTCATCAATTCCAATCACAATTCCACACAAAATCAATCCATTCATGATTTATGCAAATGCACAGAGACCGACACAACGACTCTATGCAATGCAATGCGGTACCATCCATCCATCATCTCAACACTAGTTCACTCAGGAACTATTGGAACCATCGCTTGTTACTTAGCATAACTCCCCGTCGGGCAAACGATGTTCCCCGTCGCTTTAGGTCCTCTTGGTATAAGGCGCACGACATTTATGGATTGCTTTAGGTCCTCTTTATATAAGGCGCACAATCCGATCGCTTTAGGTCCTCTTTGTATAAGGCGCACGATCGTCTATAATCATCGCTTTAGGTCCTCTTTGTATAAGGCGCACGATGTTATAGCGGATTCCCTCTAGAATCGTTTCATCGCTCACACCCACTAGGGCACACGACATCACAAGAATGCATATCATGATGCTTGGCATACAATGACTCATGACATTCAAATGCACACATATATGCAATCATCTCACTCAACAATAATCATGCTTTGCACTCAAGCCCAAAACAATGCATTTAATTGCCATAAGGCCACAAACCCTTATCACAACATTTAAACACATACATTAACCTCATATAATCAGCACACAAGTCATACAACATATACCACCAGCACATTGCATGATTACACATCAATTACGCACAATTAAAACGGTAAAAGTCGACAAAATGACACTATTCCAAATTCCCAACTTAATTAAATCGGTCAACAATCTCAAAACCATCATCATAAGAAATTACAGTTCAATAGCTATTCAACGATACCAAGAATGTTAAAAACGGATAATCGGAACACAAGTTACGAACTGAACAAGAAAAGTAATCGCGAAAAACACAATTCTGCAATCTTTCTGGCCATATGCGTATTGCCCTGAGCCATACGCGTATTGCCTTGCTCCTTCGCCCATTCCATACGCGTAATGCCCAACTTGATACGCGTATGGGAAGAGACCAATTCCTCCTAAAAATCCCACTAAAAACTCCAATACGCGTATTGCCTCACTTCATACGCGTATTGCCCTCATCCTTACGCGTACCATTACGCAAATGGGCAGATGGCCGAGAAAATGAACTTCCATACGCGTAATGCCCCAAAATTCCCCTTGCCATACGCGTATTGCCCGAACCAATACGCGTATTGCCCTGCGTGTTACGCGTATGGGCAGAGAGAAATCCAGAATTTCCTGCAGAATTTTCTGCTACGGGATCACTCAAAATCAACCCCAAATCTCACCAAAACACCAGAAAATTATCAATAGAATGCCTAACAACATGTATCTATCATGTATCAACAATAAGGGACACTAAAACATGATTTCAGACATAAATTATATCAATTTCTAACAATTCCAACATATTATAGGTTTTACTCTATATTTCAATTTCAATCCAATATCAACCAAAAACATACATACATAATCAAACACAAGTATAAGATAATCGAGTTTCGCACCCTTACCCAATTTAATCGTGTTTTTGAAAGTCGGTTGATCGATTTCTTAATCCACAAGTTTTCTCTCTTTTTCTTCTCTTCTTTTCCTTTTTTCCCTTTTTCTTCTTCTCTTTTTTTTTCCTTACTATTTTTCTCTCTTTTCTTTCTATTTTCTAACTTAAGGAAAATAAAGCAAAATGACCCAATTACCCCTACACTCAAATATCTCGCAAACGCTCCCAAAACGCAATAAAATATCACAATAATGAAAAATAATATATTTCCAAATAAAAATAAAAAATAAAATGAAATAATAATAAAATAATCAAAACGACTCGATTAAATAAAACTAACCAAAACTGGGGCGTTACAACTCTCCCCCACTTAGAAATTTTCGTCCTCGAAAATATTACCTGAGACGAACAACTCTGGATACGACTCCCGCATTCGACTCTCCAACTCCCAAGTCAAATTGCCCTCAGTAGCGCCTCCCCACGCTACTTTCACAAGTGCAATATCCTTGCCCCTTAACCGCTTCAACTCGCGATCCAAAATTCTTACTGGTAATGCCTCCACCGTAAGGTTCTCCCTTACCTCAACTTCATCCATCGGAATCACATGTGACGGATCCGGAACATACTTCCGAAGCTGTGAAACATGGAACACATCGTACAAATTCGACAGACTCGGCGGCAACGCCACCCGATAAGCCACAGCACCCACTCTCGCGGATATCTGGTAAGGACCAATAAACCGAGAAGTAAGCTTCTTCGACTTCAATGCACGACCCACACCCGTTACCGGCGTAACTCTAAAAAATACATGATCGCCCTCTTGAAACTCAAGATCTTTCCTTCTTCGATCATGATAACTCTTTTTCCTACTCTGAGAAGCCTTCATTTTCTCACGAATAAGTTTCACCTTTTCCGTAGTCAGTTGAATCAATTCGGGTCCAACCACCGTACTCTCACCAGATTCGTGCCAACACAACGGTGTTCGACATCTCTTCCATATAACGCTTCAAAAGGTGCCATTCCAATACTAGAATGGAAACTGTTATTATACGTGAATTCCACCAACGCAAGATAACTATCCCACGCACCACCTTGTTCAGAACACAAGCCCGCAACAAATCTTCCAACGACTGAATCGTTCTCTCCGTCTGTCCATCCATCTGAGGATGATAAGCCGAACTCAATCTCAATTTAGAACCCAGCGCCTTTTGCAAACTTTCCCAAAATCTTGAGGTAAACCTCGGATCTCGATCCGAAACAATACTCAACGGAACACCATGCAATTTCACAATCACACTGTTATAAATCTCAGCTAACCTCTCCAAGGAAAAACTGATGTCAATCAGAATGAAATGCGCCGATTTAGTCAGTC
This sequence comes from Lathyrus tuberosus, assembly GCA_022829125.1. Lineage (NCBI taxonomy): Eukaryota > Viridiplantae > Streptophyta > Magnoliopsida > Fabales > Fabaceae > Lathyrus > Lathyrus tuberosus. Next base: position 12,364,533 of record JALAZF010000034.1, read on the forward strand.
TGTCCACAACCACCCAAATAGTATTATGTCTCCTAAGTGTATTCGGCAACCCTGTTACAAAATCCATAGAAATGCTATCCCATTTCCACTCACGAATATCCAACGGTTGCAACAAACCACTAGGCTTCTGATGTTCCACTTTCGACTTTTGACACGTCAAACACGCATACACAAACTGAGCCACATCTCTTTTCAATCTAAACCACCAAAAGATCTTCTTCAAATCTTGGTACATCTTATTAGCTCCCAGATGTATACTCAAATTACTCCGGTGTCCTTCCTCCAAAATCATCTTTTTCAAGTCCGAATCATCAGGGATACAAATTCTACCACGGAATCTCAAAACACCATTATCATCCACTCTAAAATCAACACTCGCATCTTTTTCTCCAACCAACATCAAATCCACAAATTTCACATCCAACTTCTGTTTCTCGCTTACGGTCAACAGAAACTCATTAGTAACCTTTAGCACACCCAGCCTCACGCTGTCGGATGTCACTTCACACACCAAACTCAAGTCCCTAAAAGCTTCCAAAAGTTCCCACTCTTTAACCATTAGAGCGGACATATGCAACAATTTCCGACTCAACGCATCGGCTACCACATTAGCTTTACCAGGATGGTAATTCAATCCAAAATCGTAGTCCTTCAAGAATTCTAACCATCTCTGTTGCCTCATATTCAATTGTTTTTTATCAAACAAGTATTTGAAACTTTTGTGATCACTAAAGACTTCGAATCTTGCACCGTAGAGATAATGCCTCCAAATTTTCAACACAAAAACCACGGCCGCTAATTCCAGATCATGAGTAGGATAATTTTTCTCATGCACCCTCAACTGCCTCGAAGCATAAGCCACCACCTTACCTTCTTGCATCAACACACCACCTAGACCAACCAAAGATGCATCACAATACACCACAAATGGTTCGCTAGGATTCGGTAAGATCAAAATCGGAGCTGTCGTCAATCTTCTCTTCAGCTCACTAAAACTTTCCTCACACCGAATATCCCAAATGAACGTTTTACCTTTACAAGTCAACTGGGTCAAAGGAAGTACTAGCTTAGAAAATCCTTCAATGAATCTCTGATAATAACCAGTAAAACCCAAAAAGCTTCTAATTTCAGTAACAGGTCTAAGAGCCTCCCATTGTAGAACTGCTTCTACTTTAGATGGATCCACAACAATACCATTACCTGAAATCACATGCCCAAGAAAACTCACTTTTGACAACCAGAACTCACACTTGGACAACTTGGCAAAAAGTCTCTTTTCCTTCAAAATTTGCAACACCACACGCAAATGCTCCTCGTGCTCCTCCCGGGACTTAGAATAAATCAAGATGTCATCAATAAACACAACAACAAATCGATCCAAATGCTCGTGGAAAATACGATTCATATACTCCATAAACATACCTGGCGCATTAGAAACCCCGAACGGTATCACAGATTATTCATAATGACCGTATCGTGTCCTAAAAGCCGTCTTCTGAATATCTTCCTCTTTCACCCTAATCTGATGATACCACGACCTCAAATCAATCTTACTAAACACACACGCATCTACCAACTGGTCCATCAAATCATCAATTCTCGGAAGAGGATACTTATTCTTAATCGTCACTTTATTCAGCCGGCGATAATCAATACACAGTCGCATACTTCCATCTTTCTTTTTCACCAATAAAACTGGCGCACCCCAAGGCGACACACTTGGCCTCACAAACCTCTTTTCTAACAATTCATTCAACTGCTTCTTTAACTCGACCAACTCAGATACCGACATACGATAAGGTGCCATAGAAATAGGTCTAGTACCAGGAACTAGATCTATAGAAAACTCCACCTCTCTCTCTGGCGGTAAATCTGAAATATCCTCAGGAAACACTTTCGGAAATTCACACACAACTGGAAACACATCAAGTGAAACTCGACTATCCATAGTCAACGATGCAAACAACTGAGCTTCATCCGCCAAAAGTTTCTTCAACTCTTTGGTAGATAAGAAACTCGACTCCTCGTCTTCCTCAAGAGAAGGAAATCTTACCAGCTTATGATAACAATCAATATGAACTCGATTAAACTGTAACCAATTCATTCCCAGAACCACATCTAAACCCTCCAACGGCAAACACACCAAATCCATCTCAAAGTCTTTACCATAAATGGTCAAAGGACAACTTAAACAAACCAAAGAAGTAGTTACTGACCCCATTGCTGGAGTATCAATAACCATCTCACCACCCATCGAAGACAACACAAGATTCAAACGCTTCACGCACTCAGACGAAATAAACGAATGAGTCGCTCTAGTATCAATAATAGCAACTAAAGGCGTACTATTAATAAAACAAGTACCTCTGATCATACGGTCTGCACTAGTAGTCTGAGTTCCTGCCAATGCAAAAACTTTCCCACCAGCTGGAGCTTGCTTCGGTTTCGGACACTTTGTACTAATATGACCAGGTTCACCACAGTTGAAACTCTTCGCCGCATTCTTCCTCTTGCACTCAGCCGCTACATGTCCTAAACCTCCACAATTGGAACACTTCCTCATATCTTTTCTGCATTCAAACTGACGATGTCCTAATTCACCACACCTAAAACATCTCAAATAATTAGACATACCTCCTCCACTTGACCTTTTATGAAAGTTACCCCTTTGTTTACCCTTATCAGCTGGTGTCACATACGGACCACTACGAAACGGTTGTTTCCCTTTCCTTTCGTTCACACTCTTATAGTTAGTAGAACGAGCTTTGCTATCTTTTTCATAAATCCTACAACAATCCACCAAATCAGAAAACCTTCGAATTCTCTGATAACCAATTGCCTGCTTAATCTCAGGACGCAATCCGCTCTCAAACTTCACACACTTAGAAAACTCCGCAGTCCCTTCAGCATAATGTGGATAAAACTGCACAAGCTCCACAAACTTAGCAGTATAATCAACAACAGACATATTACCTTGTTTCAATTCCAAGAACTCTATCTCCTTCTTTCCTCTAACATCTTCGGGAAAATACTTTCTCAGAAACTCAACACTACACAAAACCCAAGTGACTTCTTCCTCTGCAGCTTCCAACACCAGACGAGTACTAACCCACCAGTCATCCGCTTCCTCCTGCAACATGTGAATACCCAGTCTCACCTTCTGATCCTCAACACAATCCATCACTCGGAAAATCCTTTCAATCTCCTTCAGCCAAATCTGAGCACCGTCAGGATCATGCCTCCCTTTGAAGACAGGCAGTTTGTTCTTCCTGAACTCATCATTCCCAGCAGCATTAGGTGCACCCTGCAAAGCCCGAGCCATAGCTTACATAGTAGTAGCCAAAGCAGCGTCATTCCTACCAGCCATATTCTGTTCATTTCCAATAACAACAATTATGGTTAAACAAACAGCTTGTCCAAACACAAACACCGACAAGGACTAACACAAACTGACATGGACTGGCTCTGATACCACTTAATGTAACACCCCCAATCTATAACCCCAATTAAAATAAAGCGATAAAAATTTCTTCAGAGTATAATTAAATATTCATGGGATAGATGAAGGCGTCACATCAATTGAGACAAAACACAATAAACCTGCTCATAAAGATATGCAACAATCAGGTAGCAATCAACAGAGGAACTTAGTTCCTACTACCCACAATTCAGATATAGAATAAAAGCGGAAAATCTGCAACTGAATCTCATATATATATATATATATATATATATATATATATATATATCACATAAACAGTTTGTCTGTCATACACAGATCCATACATATACAATCCAAAAGGCATATATACATATACACATAAATCACAACGATCTCCCAGACTACCCGGAGCTACATATCAGAGCCGACCGACAAAAGAATGAAGACCTAAGCTTCACAAAAAGACCTCCAGCATCTAATCTGCAATGTCTCATAGAGCATTTAAAACAGCAGAAGGGTGAGAAACACAATCATAATATAATTGCATATAATTATATAATAACACAAAAATACACACGTAAAATATTCTCACCACAACTTACACCAGAATTCAAATGCAAAACAACACAACGCATATCTCATATATCTATCACCAATGCATATCAATCATGCACAATATAATTATCACCAACACAATATATATATACATACACCACTCATCAATTCCAATCACAATTACACACAAAATCAATCCATTGATGATTTATGCAAAAGCACAGAGACCGACACAACGACTCTATGCAATGCAATGCAGTACCATCCATCCATCATCTCAACACTAGTTCACTCAGGAACTATTGGAACCATCGCTTGTTACTTAGCATAACTCCCCGTCGGGCAAACGATGTTCCCCGTCGCTTTAGGTCCTCTTGGTATAAGGCGCACGACGTTTATGGATTGCTTTAGGTCCTCTTTGTATAAGGCGCACAATCCAATCGCTTTAGGTCCTCTTTGTATAAGGCGCACGATCGTCTATAATCATCGCTTTAGGTCCTCTTTGTATAAGGCGCACGATGTTATAGCGGATTCCCTCTGGAATCATTTCGTCGCTCACACCCACTAGGGCACACGACATCACAAGAATGCATATCATTATGCTTGACATACAATGACTCATGACATTCAAATGCACACATATATGCAATCATCTCACTCAACAATAATCATGCTTTGCACTCAAGCCAAAAACAATGCATTTAATTGCCATAAGGCCACAAACCCTCATCACAACATTTAAACACATGCATTAACCTCGTATAATTAGCACACAAATCATACAACATATACCACCAGCACATTGCATGATAACACATCAATTACGCAAAATTAAAACGGTAAAAGTCGACAAAATGACACTATTCTAAATTCCCAACTTAATTAAATCGGTGAACAATCTCAAAACCATCATCATAAGAAAGTACAGTTCAATATCTATTCAACGATACCAAGAATGTTAAAAACGGATAATCGAAACACAAGTTACGAACTGAACAAGAAAAGTAATCGTGAAAAACACAATTCTGCAATCTTCCTGGCCATACGCGTATTACCCTGAGCCATACGCGTATTGCCTTGCTCCCTCGCCCATTCCATACGCGTAATGCCCAACTTGATACGCGTATGAGCAGAGACCAATTCCTCCTAAAAATCCCACTAAAAACTCCAATACGCGTATTGCCTCACTTCATATGCGTATTGCCCTCAACCTTATTCGTACCATTACGCAAATGGGCAGATGGCTGAGAAAATGAACTTCCATACGCGTAATGCCTCAAAATTACCCTTGCCATATGCGTATTGCCCAAACCAATACGCGTATTGCCCTGCGTGTTACGCGTATGGGCAGAGAAAAATCCAGAATTTCCTGGAGAATTTTCTGCTACGGGATCACTCAAAATCAACCCCAAATCCCACCAAAACACCAGAAAATTATCAATAAAATGCCTAACAACATGTAACTATCATGTATAAACAATAAGGGACACTAAAACATGATTTCAGACATAAATTATATCAATTTCTAACAATTCCAACATATTATGGGTTTTACTCTATATTTCAATTTCAATCCAATATCAACCAAAAACATACATACATAATCAAACACAAGTATACGATAATCGTGTTTCGCACCCTTACTCGATTTAATCGTGTTTTTGAAAGTTGGTTGATCGATTTCTTAATCCACAAGTTTTCTCTCTTTTTCTTCTCTTCTTTTCCTTTTTTCCCTTTTTCTTCTTGTCTTTTTCTTTCCTTACTATTTTTCTCTCTTTTCTTTCTATTTTCTAACTTAAGGAAAATAAAGCAAAATGACCCAATTACCCCTACACTCAAATATCTCGCAAACGCTCCCAAAACACGATAAAATATCACAACAATGAAAAATAATATATATCCAAATAAAAATCAAAAATAAAATAATATAATAATAAAATAATCAAAACGACTCGATTAAATAAAACTAACCAAAACTGGGGCGTTACAGTGAACCTGGTTTCTGAGTGAACTAATTGATTATGACGCGGTCCACAAGCATATGAGTCTAGTTGAAGTTGTGATTCTCGTTGCATAATTTAAATGATGAATATGTGATTGTTTTGTGTATGATGATGGATTGGGTGTGAGAATCAGATTGTTTGACTATTTTGAAATAGGTAGATGTTTGAATTCTACCTTGCAGCTTATGCCGTTATATTTATTGATATATGAATTCTCACCCCATTTGCTTTGATGTTATCCACCCTGGACATCTTGTAGATATTCAGAAGTAGAGTTGCTTGTTAGTGAGAAATGGCTCTTGGAGTTATTTTCTTTAGTTATCGATTTTTTTAGTCGTTATGCTCTGATTCTGTAACACTGGGGGCGAACGATGTTTCCTTTTATTATGTTTGATGTTGACTTTCTTGTTTGTTGAAGTTAAATGACTATCATGTGGTGTTGTTTTGAAGACGGTGAGAGTTGGATTTTGTAATCCCCTTTGAATCATTTGTGAAAGCTAAAGTGTTTATAAGACCAATTTTAAGTTAATATGTTTAATTACTATGATTGATGTGATTCCACTGTGATGATATCCTAAGTGAAGGTGAGCAAGCGATGACAAGTGTTGTAGTTGTGTATTTTTTGTTGCGTGTTTTCAAAACGTTTATGTTGTGTTGAACGGTTGTCGTTGGTGACACCTTAAATTATCGAGTAAACCTTTTTATATAAGTTTCAGTGTTTAAGGTGTTACAAGTTGTGTTGTCTCAGGAGAAGAAATAATTGGCCTTTTTCAAGGAGAAATTAAGTGATTCTCGGCCAAAATAGAGTATTTATGATCAAGAATTCTAAGCCGTCTATAGAGCTCTACAATAGTGGGAACGTTATTTGGTTCAGAGAGAATTCATTATGTTCACTAAACATCAATGTTTGAAGTTGCCTCACATCTTGAAGGTGGTAACCAAAATGCATGCTCGATTGGCGAGTTTTCTAGCAGAAATTTCCTTTTGTTATTCATCATAAATCATGGGATTTTAATGAGGTAGAAGATGCATCGAGTAGGAGGAATTCCTTGCTAATTACCTTAGTGTAAGAGATTGTAGGCTTTGAGTGCCTGAAACAGTTGTATGAAAGTGATGTTGATTTCAAGGCATTATGGGCCAAGTGTAGTGGAAAACATCCTTGTGCAGACTTTATAATTCAATATGGCTATCTTTTAAAAGGGAACGAGTATCCATCCCTTGCTCGTTTCTTAGATCTGCATGGTGGTGGTCTTATTGGTCATCTAGGTAGAGACAAGATCATTGCTAGCCTAAAAGAGAGATATTATTGGCCACACTTTAGAAAGGACGTTTGTGTTATAGTCGGGAGGTATTGTACTTGTCAAGTTTCTAACAGTCAATCTCAAAACATTGGTCTTTATACGCCCTTACCTATTCTTGATGATATTTGGCAAGATTTAGCCATGAAATTTGTGTTGGGATTGCTTCGTACGCAGCGAGGCGCAAATTTTGTGTTTGTTGTAGTAGAATGGTTCTTCAAGATATTACACTTCATTGCTTGTAAGAATGCTGCTGATACATCCAACATAGCCAAATTGTTTTTTAGAGAGGTTGTGCGTCTTCACGGGGTTCCTACGTTAATTACTTTAGATATGGATACCAAATTTCTCAATCATTTCTAGATTACTCTTTGAAGATTATTTGGAACAATGTTGAACATGAGTTCTACAGTTCATCCTTAAACAGATGGATAAACTGAGGTAACCAACAAAATTTTGGGGATTATGACTAGGAGTGTTTGTGGGGACAAGCCAAAACTGTATGATTTAGTTTTTCCTTAGGTCCAGTTTTCTTACAACAACGTTGTGCACTCAAGTACAAGGAAATAACCCTTTTATACGGTTTATACTTCTGTTCCTAAGCATGTGATTGATTTGGCTAAGTTTCCAAAGTCCCCTAGAGTTAGTGCGAATGTTGAGAATATGGCAGAGGAGATTATAGCTGTTAAACAAGCTGTTAAGACTAAGTTAGAGGCTATCAAGATGAGTAATAAGGAAACTCTTTATAAATGTGTGATAGTTAAAGTTTTCAATGTGTGAGACAATGTGAAGGTGTTTTTGCGTAAGGAGAGGTTCCCAGTTGGTACTTAAAACAAGCTGCAGCCAAGCACGTATGGCCCATTTAAAGTGACCCAAAAGATCAATGATAATGGTTATGTTGTAGCTCTCCTGGATTCTATGAATATATCCAATACTTTCAATGTTGCTGACATTCATGAGTATAAAGTAGATGAGGCTCTTTATCAAGAAGGGAACTCGAGGTCGATTTTTTCAGAGGTGGAGGAAAATGATGTAGGAAGGCTGGTTTCATGTATCGAAGAAGAAATCGTCCGTCGAAAAGGTTTGGCAAGATTTGTGCAAGTTTGGCGTCTGATGTCAGAATGACTATTATTAAACCTTTCCGAATAGGAAATTGGGTCACGAGTATAAATCACCACATTATTAGGACATATTGGCTTTTTAAGCCATTCGAGTTTGTTTCAGTCCCGAAAACAACATTTTAATATTTTTTGAAATTTTCTGTTGTGTTTCTATTTTCCATTAAAAGCCTATTAAGGTTTATTTTTCTGTATTTAAGCTCTTTTGGGTGTGGCTGTCAGGGCCATCTTTGATCATAATATAATCCAGAGTTATCTCTTTCTTTCTGGTGGATTCTAGAGCTTTATCTGATAGGTTTGTCACTTGCAAACTTATGTTCTCTTTCTAGGTTTAGTGCTTGTTAATCCTTCAGGATTCCGACTATGTTATAATGACAAAGTAATATCTTAAATATAAAGGTGGAAAATTAAGAGCGTACAAAAGATTTTTTTTAGATTTCACAACAGATCAGTAATAAAAAAAAGAAAAACAAGCGTACAACTAAGAGAACAAAAAAGCTCGACTAACCAAGAACATCACTGAAAAAATTTTAATAAACTAAAACTGGATCCCATAGGGTTCCACCTAGATCTCAAACCAAATAATCACCATAAATAAATCATAATCTATTTCGAAAACCACCAAAAACCACATACTCAAACCAAACCCAAAATTAATACAAAACATTCAATCCTCTATATAGGTTAAGAAGAGGGTAATGTTGTGAAGATAGTCATAGAAAGTTCATGAGTTCACCTTTGAGCTACCAATTAATCATTTTCAGGAAAAACAAATACTCTTTTCCTTCATTTAGTTCACTATTATTGACAAACCAGTACAAATCTCATTATTGAGGACCATCCAAATAAATCGTACAACATGTCAAATCATAACAATACCATATCTAGTGATATATATAATATAATTTCAAGGGTTAGTAATCAATTTGCCCACTTTTATATATGATGAGTCGGGGAAAAATCTATAAAAAACATAGATTGTCCCTTGAAGACTTCTCGACAAGTGTAACGATAATGTCGCAGTAATAAAAAGATCAAACCCACAAGGAATTTGTTCGAACAAAATAATAATTTGTGCAATATTAAATAAAAGTAGTAAAGGGGGGTTGCAGTTTTTCAGTGCAAAAAGTAATAAACGAGAAAACTATGTCACGAAGACGGTTAGGTTATGTTTTAGAATCCCCTTATCCCTTCTGTTGATGTACGGTGCCTTGTATGAATTAATCTTATCCCTATAATTTTACGGCGAATTAACAAAACCGTTATAGCCAGTCCCCCATGAAATAACTCACTAACAACTACTCGGAGCTTTCTATCCCTAGTCCGCCAGCGTAAGCAGTGTTAGGTGATGTACAGACCGTTAATTCCCTGTGGCACTACTCGAGGTCTCTTATCCCTATTCAACTGGCTTAAGTAGAACAATTGCCCCAGGTCCAATACATAGGCTACAGGTCATGAATCCCTATGTATCTAACAACATATTAACAGAGTATCTCAAATAATAAGCATTATGTATTAGAAACAACCTAATAAAAATATAAGTCAAGGATTCATACAATGTCAAACCTCCATATAATGCCAACAAGATTGAATAAAGTTCATCATGACACAACCTAACTTAGGACAATTTAGTTACGCATAGTGAAAATTACAATACCAATTGAATAAAGATGAATCGAGTGAGAACTCCCTTGAAGGATTGGCCTCCAATGGCTTCCAATACTATCAAAATCACCCTATGATGCTATAAAATCGTGCTCCTAGTGCAAAATTTTGTAACCCCTATAAACGTGCAGAAAAAGTTGTCATCGCGCGCATTATGAAAGCATCGCACATGCGATGACTCCTTTACTTTCCTATCGCGCATGCGATAGCACGCGATGCTACGCGTGATAATTTCATTAGCTAAGTGTTTTTCACCCATTTTTCACCAGAATTTCCACTAAGTTCCATTCCTCCATATTGGTCATTTTCATTACTTATTCTTGGGCCTTTCTTCCTCATTTTAGCTCCTCTTTAGATCATTTTCCCCAATTCTTCGAATGATTATATGTAATGACGGACTATCATCACAACCCCAAACTTGAATCTTTGCTTGTCCTCAAGCAACTCACCTACAACTGCACATTTCAATAGACAACAATTTGCACAATAACAATTGAACATCACCATATGTTTTTAGTTACCTTACCATTATCCCGGCTTCCAATATTCGTTTGGAAATTTTGGAAAACGTCTTCAACCATGACTACTACTCAACCTATCTCTCAGCTCACTTAACTCACTCAACTGTTAGGGTTAACACTAAATCAACATGCAAAATCAAATAAACCTTTGGAGTTAGGTTCCTAGTTCTCCCTCATTCATCCTCCATCTTGGTTGGTACTAGAGATTTATGATCCTTCTTACCATATCATTCCTTTTTTCTTTCTTTCTTTTTGTCATTTATTCATTATTTTTTTAAAGAAGTGCCTTTTTCCACTTATTTTTCTCTACAAATTTTTTATTTTTAGATCAAATTCTATAGTACCCCCACCCCAAACTTAAAGCGTTGCTCACTTCTAAGAGCAACCCCAAACTTAATCTTTTTAATACACTTGAAGAGCTTATACTTCTACCTAACTCCAAAGTGAAGGTTGAATCAACAGGATATTTCAAGTAACATGTCTAAGAGTTCAAGGCTACATCACCGAAAGAAAGGCTTAGGCTCAAATTATTTAGCAAAGGGTAGTCCTACTACTAAAGGATGATTTACAAAGGCTTAGAGTTATATAGAAAAAATGTTTCAGTGTGTATTGATCAATCCTGATAACTTAATCGGAAATAAATCAAACCAGATAAAAGAATAATGCATGGATACACTCTAAGAAAGAAAAAGCAAATAATGGAAATATTTAGGCTCAAACCTTACCAGAAGAGGTATTTGCAAGTTGAGTACAAATCGGTCGATTCTTTTTTCTTCCATTGACTTCAAGTCGTTGGTTGCTTTCATAATGATCAAGTCACTTGTCTTTTTTTCCTTTTTTTGGATCATGTGTTCAATGCTAAAGCGAAACCTATAATTCTAAAATAAAAAGCAGCCACACGTAAGTCTATTGAGAACATGGGATCTTCTTCACAAGGTTCTTCTTTGGTAGCTAATTCTTTTTGTGGTTGGTTTTGAAATAAAACAAAGTAAAATTCTGAAAAACAAAAATAACTGATTAAAAATTGATGGGTTGCCTCCCATCCAACACTTCTTTTACATCAATAGCTTAACGTTTAATCCTCAAAATACATCAGGCGCAAAGGATACACTCACGCTGATAGAAACTCCTTTTCACATTCCTTTGTTAACTCCACCACCTTTTTCTCCCAATTCATAGTATGCATCTAGATCCTCCCATATTGGTGTCCAGTCATATGCATTAAACACCACTTTCTCCATATTATATTTCAAAATCAATTCCCTGGTTTCCACATCTATCTTTTCCTTTCCGGTTGCCAAGAATGGTTGTCCCAGAATCACAGAACGTTCCAAATCATTTATCATGTCAATCACCACAAAGTCTACTTGGAAGGTAAAACCATTGACATGAACTAACACATCTTGTATAATACCCTGCGGTTCAGTTTCAGATGAATCGGCCATAGTAAACGTCATGTTGCTCGGCTTGATCTCTCATATATACATCTTCTTAAATTTGCTCAGCGGTATAACATTGATACTTGATCCCAGATCGCATAAAGCGTGTGGAATTTTTACACCACCAATGGTGCATGCAATGTAGAACGATCCTTGATCATTCATCTTTTGTAGCTTCTCCAAAAGTTCTGTTGTCTCAGCTTTTTTTGCCAGGTTAACATGTTCTTGAAGCAACTTCTGTGTTCCACCCTTTAGCAATACCTGCATAAAATTAGCAAACTTTGGAATTAATTCTAAATTTTCATGAAAAGAAATACTTACTTGATGTTGTTTCAACATCTCTTTGAATTTTTCAAACATCCTAACTTCACCTTCAGGTACTTGTTTCTTCTTAATAATAGGATAAGGTGGTTTCATGTAACCGGGGTAACAGTGGGTTTGGTTCACTCAAGTTTTTCTCCTTGGTTCCCTCATCCGAAAAATTTTCAGCTATACGTTGCTCAGGTGTAACTTTACCTTTTTCTTGGTTCCCTTGAGGTTCTTGCTCATTTATTTCCTTTTTTTTTTGAATTTTTCTAACCTCATCATCCTTAGTCTCTATACCCAAATCGGTCCTCACCACCTTCCATGTTTCCTTCTTAGGATTATCTACGGTGTTACCTGAGAATCCTCCACTCGAACTTGGGAAGGCCGCAAGTTGTCATGATAATTGACCAATTTTTGTCTCCAAATTTTTTATGGATGCATCATGATTTATGCTCATGGTCTCATGGTTCTTATTCACCTGTTCCAAGCTAAGTTGAGTGACTTTCATGAAATTTTCCAAGGTCTCTTTCAACCGTGGGGCTTTCCTTTTGAAATTAGGAACTTTTTGATTTTTTTTGCACAACTTGGTTACCACTTTGATTTTGGTTGTTGCTCCAACGGAAATTCGGATGATCTCTCCATCCCAGGTTATAAGTGTTGGAATAAGTGTCGTTCTTTTGAAAATTAGCATATTGAACTTCTTCACTCGACCCTTCCGACGAGCACCTTCCGTTCTCATGTCCTCCGCCACAAAAATCACACCTAAGTGCTTGTACCTGGCTCGCGTTAGCGTTATTGAAGCAGCTTGCAGCTAGCTGCTTATTTAATAATTCTATTTGAGCTAATAAAGCATTTTGAGTGTCAAAAGTTAATATACCTTTGGGTGTACCTACTGTCTCAACCTTGACCTATCTTTCAATATTAGTGTGGTACACATTCATGCACATCTTCTCAATGAGGTCTTTGACTTATGGCTCAATCATTTGTCTAATTGTGCCTCCCGCGGAAGCATCCAACAACATGGGTGTCTGACTCTTTAGGCCCATGATGAAACTTTGCATTTGCTCCATATTTTTCATATTATGGTTAGGTCACCTGCGCAGCAGTAGTTTTAATCTCTCTCATGAGTCTAGAGCTATCAAAATGGACTACCCCACCCTAAACTGGCAGGCCCTGGTAGGCTCAAAATTTTTCGAGATGGGCCAAAAAAGCCCATTTTTTAATATGGGCTCGAAAATTACTACACGAGCCCGGCCCTAGACGGGCTTCGGGCTACCCAGCCATAAACAGAATTTTTAAAATAAAAAATAAAAATAAAAATACCATAATACTTATTATAAATAAAATTAAAAATTATATTATTTTAAACATAATACATTTTTAAGTACTATATTATCTTTTATAAATACTATAATGTATTTTTAAATACAATACATATATAAATTGTATAAAATAATACTCAAATATTTAACATAAGAGAAACTAATAAAATATGAGAAAAGAGTGTTGATTATATTAATGTATAATATTTAAAAGAGAGGTTTAATGGAATAGAGAAAAAATTTTAATGAGGTGAGAAAAATCAATGTGTTATTTTGGAGTAAGACAATATAAGTATTAATATAATTTTATAAAATTTATAGCAATGTGGGTCTAATGGGCTACCAACAACCAATATGGGCTAGCCCTAATGAGTAGCGAGCTTTTTAGGGCTAGGCTAAAAAAGCCCTGGAAAATATGGGCTCTAATTCGAGGCCCAAACCTTATGATTTTTCGAGCCTAGTGGACCGGTCCATACGGGCTAGCCCATTTTGACAGCTCTACATGAGTCATATAGGGTCTCCGCATCTTGTTGCTCAAAATTCAAAATCTCAACCCTTCGTTCAGTAAACTGAATGATGGTAAAAAATCTTTCCAAGAACTTATCCTCTAGCTCCTTCCATTTTCGAATGGTCCCATTTCGAAGGCATAACAACCAATCTTTTGCCCTTCAAATCACAAGAAACCAAACAATGGTAACTTCACTAGATCTTCCATGACATTATCTGACTTGCACATCGAAGCAGTTTCCTAGAAGAGTGCAAGATGAGCTCACGGATCTCTAATAGCGTTCACGTAGAACTGATTGTCTCTTATACCTGAAAGTACATAATTTTTAACGTCACAGCTAACAGGGTCTGCTGATACAAACCCTCTAGAAACTTGATCGACGTTGGTCCGTTTATAGTAATCTCCCATAGTTGAGAGTTGTGGAGCAACCATGTTATTCTAATCTTCCAAATTCGAAAAAAGTGTTGGTGGATCTGCTTCGGGTTGGTCTCCGTCAGCGAGAATTGCTTCTCTAACTGCTTTTCTTAGGGAACGTGCGATTCTATCAATTTCTGGATTGAATGGTAGTAACGCTAATCCTGAGTTACGCATACACAAACAGAAAATACCTCAGTAGCACTATGATAAACAAGAAAATAAATAAAATACTAAAAACTAGAATTAAAAGAAAATAGGAAAATATGTTGCACAAAGCGTTGCCCTGTTGCAATCAACAATCCCCGACAACGGCGCCAAAAACTTGATGACTTCTTGGCAAGTGTACCGATAATGTCGCAGTAGTAAAAAAATCGAACTCACAAGGAATGTGTTCGAACAGAAAAATAATTTGTGCAATATTAAATAAAAATAGTAAAAAAGGGGGGGGGGGGGTTCGCAAGTTTTACGTGCAAAAAGTAATAAACGAGAAAATTATGTCACGAAGGCGGTTATGTTATGTTTTAGAACCCTTTATCCCCTCTTGTTGATGTACGATGCCTTTTATGAATTAATCTTATCCCTGTAATTTTACGGCGAATTAACAAAACCGTTATAGTTAGTCCCCCACGAAATAACTCACTAACAACTACTCGGAGCTTTTTATCCCTAGTCCGCCAACATAAGCAGTGTTAGGCGATATACAGACTGTTAATTCTCTGTGCCACTACTCGATGTCTCTTATCCCATATCAACCGACTTAAGTAGAACAATTGCCTTAGGTCCAATACATAGGCTACAGATCAGGAATCCTTATGCATCTAACAACATATTAACAGAGTATCTCAAATAATAAGCATTAAATATAAGAAACAACTGAATAAAATTATAAGTCAACGGATTCATACAAAGTCAAATTGCCATATAATGCCAACAAGATTGAATAAAGTTCATCATAACACAACCTAACGTAGGAGATTTTAGTTACACATAGTGAAAATTACAATACCAATCAAATAAGCATGAATAGTATATGTATTCCCTTGAAGGATTGGCCTCTAATGGCTTCCAATGCTCTCAAAATTACCCTCTGATGCTATAAAATCTTTCTCCCAGTTTCAAATTTTGTAACCCCTATAAAAGTGTAGAAAATCCCCTTTTAAAGCTGTCAGAATGGGTGAGAACGTGTTAGAAAAAGCTGTCATCACGCGCATTATGAAAACGTCACGTGCGTGATTACTGTTTTACTTTCCTATTGCGTGCGTGATAGCACGCGATGCAGCGCCTAATTTTTCCACTAGTTGTGTGTTTTTCACCCCTTTTTCACCAGAATTTCAACTTAGTCCCATTCCTCCATACTTGATCATTTTCACTCATTCTTGGGTCTTTCTTCCTCATTTTGACTCCTCTTTTGATCGTTTTTCCCCAATTCTTCGACTAATAGTATATACAAAAATATAAATATATAGTTATTTTACTGCATATTTATATTTATATATATATATATATATATATATATATATATATATATATATATATATATATATATATAAACCATAAATATATATTGTTTTTAAAAATTACAAAATATATACTCACTACAACTAACATTACTTGATTATTTACATTAATGTTTTTAAAACCTAATTTAAAGATTATTTACAATTTTTTTTAAATCTATTATTTACTAATACTATAAATGTACTAATTTTGAAATTTAACTAACAATATTAACAACATATTCATCACATAATACAACTATTATAAGTAAATATTTATCATAAAATTAATTATAACCAAATATTCACAATATATTCTAGCATATTAATCCACAAACTAGCATTATTAATAACATTTTATTCACAAACTAATATTAACATGAATTCATTTTTAAAATAAATTAAAAATAGGAGGAAAAGAACCAAGGAAATGAGAAGAAGAGAGAGGAAACAAATGGAGATGAAATCAGGGGAAGAAAAAGAATGAGGTATTATATAATAGTTACGCGCGTAAGGGGTACACCTCGTAAATGACAATGATCATTAAATGCGGGGGATACCCCTCGCAACACATACTTTTACCATTTAAACATTATAAATAAGTTAGGAGGTACCCCTCGCAAATATAACGAGTATATTTGTGTTGGACGCCACCCTTCGCCACCTCTACCATGTCTTCCCTTTCACATCAACACCTGACAAGACATTTACTTACTCTTTGCAATTTTCATGCAGGAGGAAACTAATTGGCACCATTGGACTATGCAAATGGTGAACCCTCACAATTTCTATTTCAAATTTTAGATTTTCCCTCCTTCGATGTTGCGAAGAGTCGCTCCTCGTACAGTTGTATTGTTTGTTCTATCTAGTTTTAGAGGGGTTACACCTCGTTCATTGGTTTTTTATTTTTGGTTTTTTGGTTTTTTGCATTGTGATGGGTTTAACCCCAAGCAATGTAAGTTTTTTGTGAGGGATTTAACCCCTGACATATTTTCCTGGCTAGGAAACACATTTCTTGAAGTGTTATGAGTGGTCAATGGCTGCCAACATGGAGTATGGTTGAGATATGAAAAGTTAACCATTAATTCAATTATCTTTAATTTAAGGTTGATCTTAGGGAAAACTGTTCATGAGTCTGGGAGAGTCGAGAGCACCAATGAGACCAATGCTCCAGGACCACAAGAGAGGGAGACGTCACTGTTGAAGAGGTAAAGCGGCAAGCAACAAGCATTTTGGAAGTATTTTTTCGTGAATTTATCGTGTCCACAGAGATCGGTTCGAGGGAAAGAATGTCGTTCGACAATCTCAATGTTAATGAGTTTGGGGTTAAAATGGGTTTAAAATTAAATACGAGAAATAAAACTATTGAACAAAAAAAGAATTCATTCTTTGGAGAGTAGAGAACTCTCGAGTTTACATTTCATCTACCCTATCAAATACTCAAACTTACTACTCAGTTGCACGCAAACAAAATCACTCGTCAATATTATCACGTATCACTCACAACAAAGGTTATGCCTAACGCAAAGTTGAGAGAACAACCGCATCGCCTCGGAGGTGATGTCTCATTCAACTCGACCACACAGAAGCATTAAGTATCGCTACTCAAGTGAATATTAAGCCTAAATCTATCTCTAGAGTCTAGAACCTAATAGATGTTCATCCTAAATCCGGCTTCAAAGAGGATATGTCTACCGCAACTCAAAACCAAATAAAGAAATCATTCATCAATATTAATTTGTAAAATGAGTTTTATACAACACCATGAGCAATAAATATACATACTATCAAGGTAAACTTACATACAAACTCACAACAATGGAAACTACAAAGGGAAGAGAGAACATGAATCAAAATCTCTCGCGGTGTCAATCATGATCCAAGAATCATTCTCCCCCAATCGTCGAGTTGCAACCTTCATTGATGCTTTTCTAAGCTCTACACTACAAAGAATGAAGGTTTGATGAATTGGGAACAAATACCCCAAAATATAACCTGAAAAATGGTAAAAATAAACTTATAGACATTACAAAAGCTGTCACGTTCGCTACGAGAACGATTTACTCGCAAAGCGAGCCTCAAAAAGTGGCACTTAAGTGCCTCTGAAATGCTAAACCGCCTTTGCAAAATTCCAGAAGTTCGCCGTCCGAACGATTTATTCGCAAAGCGAATGCTTGCTGCACGGTTTGCAAAGCGAACTTTGGTCCTTTCTCCCCTTTCCAATTCTGGGAGCTTTCGCTGGGAACTCGTCAGGCATTCGCAAAGCGAACATTCGCTGGCACACTCGTAAAGCGAACATGACAGCAAACCATCTCTTATTTTGACCACAACTTTTGCACCGCAACTCTGATTTACGCACGGTCGGAAGCGCTGGAAAGTTTATTCAATGCTCTTTACGAAAATGGCAAGATATTCGTGCTTGAATACCTACAAAAATGAGAGAAAATCAATTAAACTCAGTGATATTTACACGATACACAATATATACACTAAAACGTAAAGTAAACGTATTTATAAACAAATCGGGGTTTATTCGAACGATATTAACCAAAAAGTATCGATAAGTGCAACAAAACTTATATACAAAAATAGTTACATTTTGCACTTATCAAACTCTCCCCAACTTAAACTTGTTTGTCCGCAAACAAGAATCAAGCAAACTTAAAGAAACACAAAAGTAATAACCAAAGAATCAAGAATCAACAGGTTTTGAAAAACGGAAACAAATGTATGGTTCAAATGAAAAACGGTACACACAAAGTATATACTTACCACTAAACTACGACGACAACATAGTCACGAAACAAATGCAAAATACAAAAATCATACCAAACATCCTAAAACAACACAAGTTCAAACGTGAATCACACCTAGCAAAAACAATCATCGGTAGATGAAAAACACAAAATGGGGTACTTATCACTCACACAACAATCATGCAAACAATAGACTAAATTATGCAACCATCTAAAAATTCACATTGAACATACAAAGGCAAGAATCACAAGGACTTTCAAGGTTGTAGCGTGGTCGGGTAAACAAACAAGGGGCACTTTCTAAAGGTAATTGAAATAAAAACTTGCCTAAACCTAAGGGAGTGATCAACTCACAAAGACTCAAACACAAAATTCCAATCAACTTCTTCCAAAATCCCAAGTGTTACACAAAACACAATACTTATTTAGCACAATTATTTGAACTCTTTTTGTTTCCTTTCTCAAGGATTTTCTTTTTCTTTCTTTTTTTTCTTTTCTTTTTCATGTTTTTCTATTTTTTCTTTTCTTTTTCAACCTCATAGAAACCAACCAATGAGTAAACAACCATTCTCTCCCCAACTTGAATTCAACCACATCATCATGTGAATATCCTTACTTTCTAAGGCAAGGCAAAAATTCATACAACAACACAAAGTTGAAGGTTCAAGAAAAAACAAAATCCATTCAAAAATAAGTGAACTAAATACTCATAGACAAGCATTAAGTTCAAATAAAACATGGATAAAAAATCTCAAAGGGGTTACAAATGATCACACGCTCACATGGTGAATGACTATTTGGCTAGGTAGTTGTGTTCAAAATGAAACAAAATGCCTTAATCCTTTTCATGCTTTCACATAATCAACACAAACAAAAGATTAAGCATAATAAAATCCAGTTAGAACAAGAATGTTGGTACTCCGCGCATATATGAACAATGGAAAGCTACCTCACAAAAAGGGTGGGAACTAAAGTGATTCACACAAGAACAAGTATACAAAAGAATGAATGGCATGGAAGTTTGTAAAATGCCTAAGTATCATGAATACGCTAAAGTTAAGAAAGCGGTAAACAAATACCTTGGACGTGTACAAAACTTAACAATATCATTACCATACATCCGCAAGTTAAAATGATCAAACTTAGAAAATAACAAAATGCATCCTCAAATTAGCCAACCAAAATTTCCGTTTAAACAACAAACAAAAACGTTAGAAAGTAAAAACAATAAAACATGCTTGTTTTACGTCGTAAGCTCGATGCCTTTACAACGCTTAGCTAGTAACTTCCTTCCTTCATGCCATGGTGATGCCTCACCGCGCAAACCAAAAGCAAGTGACCTAACCAAACACTTAAACAAATGTTACGGGAACAAAATGTATACAACACTTGAACAAATATAATGGAAATAGACAATATATACGATATATACAAAACTCGAAAACAAAGAAACTATCGCAATGCGACTCAATATCAAAACCGATCCCCGGCAACGGCGTCATTTTGTTGAAACGGTAAAGCGGCAAGCAACAAACATTTTGGAAGTATTTTTCTGAGAATTTATCGTGTCCACAGAGATCGGTTCGAGGGAAAGAATGACATTCGACAATCTCAGTGTTAATGAGTTTGGGTTTAAAATGGGTTTAAAAGTAAATGCGAGAAATAAAACTATTGAACAGAAAAAGAATTCATTCTTTGGAGAGTAGAGAACTCTCGAGTTTACATTTCATCTACCCTATCAAATACTCAAACTTACTACTCAGTAGCACACAACCAAAATCACTCGTCAACATTATCATGTATCGCTCACAACAAAGGTTATGTCTAACGCAAAGTTGAGAGAACAACCGCATCGCCTCGGAGGTGATGTCTCATGCAACTCGACAACACGGAAGCATTAAGAATCGATACTCAAGTGAATATTAAGCCTAAATCTATCTCTAGACTCTAGAACCTAATAGATGTTCATCCTAAATCCGGCTTCAAAGAGGATATGTCTACTGCAACTCAAAACCAAATAAAGAAATCATTCATCAACATTAATTTGTAAAATGAGTTTTATACAACACCATGAGCAATAAATATACATACTATCAAGGTAAACTTACATACAAACTCACAACAATGGAAACTACAAAGGGAAGAGAGAAGAGGAATCAAAATCTCTCGCGGTGTTAATCACGATCCAAGAATCATCCGCCCCCAATCGTCGAGTTGCAACCTCCATTGATGCTTTTCTAAGCTCTAAACTACAAAGAATGAAGGTTTGATGAATCGGGAACAAATACCCCAAAATATAACCTAAAAAATGGTAAAAATGAAATGGCACTTAAGCGCCTCTGAAATGCTAAACCGCCTTTGCCAAGTTCCAGAAGTTCGCAGTGCGAACGATTTATTCGCAAAGCGAATGCTCGCTGCATAGTTTGCAAAGCGAACTTTGGTCCTTTTCTCCCCTGTCCAATTCTGGGAGCCTTCGCTGGGAACTCGTCAGACATTTGCAAAGCGAACATTCGCTAGCACACTTGCAAAGTGAACATGACAGCAAACCAACTCTTATTTTGACCACAACTTCTGCATCGCAACTCTGATTTACACACGGTCGGAAGCGCTGGAAAGCTTATTCAATGCTCTTTACGACAATGCAAGATATCCGTACTTGAATGCCTACAAAAATGAGAGAAAATCAATTAAACTCAGTGATATTTACACGATACACAATATATACACTAAAACGTAAAGTAAACGTATTTATAAATAAATCGGGGTTTATTCGAACGATATTAACCAAAAAGTATCGATAAGTGCAACAAAACTTATATACAAAAATAGTTACATTTTGCACTTATCAGTCACATCTCAATCCAAAGCCTTAAGGTGTTAGATAAATGGGTCTTCTCTCTTATAAATCCAACATTCCACCCATTCATAGGCAATGTGAAACTTTAACCACTCACACTTGCATCCAACATTTTGCCCCATAAGTGTGAAGTTCCCCACATCCTATAATAGGATCCAACACCAGATCCAACTCCCGCTCCCCCACAAAGCCAAACCAGGGCTCTAATACCACTGTTGGGGAGTCCGGGAGAGCTGAGAGAACCAATGAGACTAATGCTCCAGGACCAAAAGAGAGGGAGACACCTCACACTTGCACCGAACATTCTCCCCCCACAAGTGTGAGTCTTCCACATCCCGTAACAGGATCTAACACCGGATCCAGCTCCTGCACCCCCACCAAGCCAAACAACGTCTCTAATAGCACTATTGGGGAACCCGGGAGAGTGAGAGCACCAATGAGACTATTTCTCCAGGACCACAAGAGAGGGAGATGCCACATCTCAATTAAAAACCGTAAGGTGTTATGTAAATGAATCATCTCTCTTATAAATCCAACATTCCACCCATTAATCCGCAATGTGGGACTTTAACCACTCATACTTGCACCCAACATTCCACCCATTTGTTATAGTTATAATGTAAGTCATGTTAATTGGTTGGACATGTGGCCTAATATGATGTTGAATATATGCGACCACCAATGTTTAAAAAGATCCAAGTAGGTCTAATAAGTTAAGGTACAAAGAACATGATGACAGTGAGTCAAGCATGGTGTAGGTTATAGATATACCAAATGTTATTAAGTTTGGTCATAACTAAAAAAATTCCAAAGCAAAGAATAAGACTTTGAGGCTTTAAAAAGAAAGGTAAATTATTAGTTTTCTCTTATTTTAAATTGACAATTCAACAAAGGCTTTGTTATGTGACTAATTGGACTCATTTGTTTTCGTAGAGAGAAAAACACTAAGAATAAAGAAAAATTATGAAAAATAATGCAGATGTTGAAGGAACAAGTGCACCAAATTGGACCAAAGAGCAACATGTGTATGATGACCCTGAGATAGATGGACCAATTGAAGAGCTTATTGCTACATTTGATGAAGTTGATTCTCACATTGTTGATCCAAAATATGATTCAAAATTAGTCAAAAAATGCCTAGAAACCAAAACCTACCTATGTAGTTACTGAACCTAATCTAAAACCATCAAATTCAAATTATATGAAACCAAAGCATCTAAAAAAAGAGTTTCATATATCCAACAAGAAATAGTGTGAGATATTGGATCGAGCTCTAGTTTAGCATGTCGTCGAAGTCTGCTCACATGCTATTGTCGAAGACCTACATGCTGTAGTCGAATTGTGTTTTAGTATGTAGTTGTCGAATTGGGCCTTGTGTTAAGGATATAATTGTTTAAGTTAGCTTGTACCCTAAGTTAGTTTGTAATGGGTAGTTGTTAAAAATCCCATTAGTTTAGTATGTTAGGTTTTATTATAAATAACATACTAGTCTCTCATCTTAAGTGTGGTGTGGCAAATCCTAATTAGGGTGGGAGGGTTATTTGTTATTATTGAGTACTTGTAATTTATTTTATAGAGAAAGTAAAGAATACTAGTTATAACCAATCCTTGTTGTTTTTCCTTGTTAACCCTAACCCTTGTGTGTTTCTTGCCTATAAAGAAACCAAGTATATTTTGTTTAAAGGCATCCTAATTCACAACAAATTGGTGCGGTGAGCGTGGAGAAATATGCCTTCAACAAAGTATGAAATTGAAAAATTCATCGTAGTGAACGACTTCGGTCTGTGGCGCTTGAAGATGAAAGCCCTACTGGTTCAGCAGGGTTTTTTGGAAGCGTTGAAGTGAGAGGCGACCATGGACGTTGTGTTAAAGGAAAATGAAAAGACAACCATGATAGAGAAAACCCACAATGCATTATTGTTGAGCCTTGGTGATAAGGTTCTTCGACAGGTATCAAAGGAGACTACGACATCGGGGCTATGGTTGAAACTTGAAAGTTTGTACATGACCAAATCTCTGGTGAATCGACTCTACCTAAAGCAAGCTTTGTATTCATTCAAGATGAGTGAAGAGAAAGTGTTGGCTGAGCAGTTGGATATGTTCAACAAGCTGATTCTTGATCTTGAAAATATTGATGTGAAGATCGATGATGAAGATCAAGCACTATTGCTGTTGTGTGCTTTGCCCAAAACACATGCTCACTTTAAAGAAACTCTCCAGTATGGAAGGGAGTCCATGAGCTTTGAAGAAGTTCAATCATCTGTGTATTCTAAGGACCTGAACGAATGAAAGGAACTTAAACCTTCGACGATGGGTGAAGGTTTGGGCGTTAAGAGAAAATTCTTGCGAAAGGATGATAAGTTAGACAAGAAGAAAGGTAAAAGTCAGCATAAGTCTTATAGTGGCGAAACATCTGGTAATTCGATGTTATCACAGTAAGAAGGAGGGTCACATAAGAAAGGTGTGCCATGAACGCGTGAAAGATCATGGAGGTAAGGATAATGGCAACGCAACCTTTGTTCAAGAAGACTTCGAATCATTTGATGTTCTTGTGGTTTCAAGCGACGACTCAAGAAAAGTGTGGATTATGGATTCAGGCTGCACTTGACACATGACTCCAAACAGATAATTGTTCGAGGAGCTATGTGATCAAGGTGGTGGATCAGTGCTGCTGGGAAACAACAAAGCTTGCAAAATTACAGGTATTGGATCTGTGAGATTCAAGCTCTATGATAAGTCAATAAGGTTATTGAATGAAGTTAGGTATGTACCTGATTTGAAGAGAAATTTTATTTCTCTTGGTGGATTCGACAAGAAGGGATATGTTTTTCAAGGAAATAAAAGTATCCTAAGAGTCACGAAGGGGTCGAAGGAAGTCTTGAGAGGCGTAAAGAAACAAGGCTTGTATACCCTTGAGGCTGAAGTTTTAAGTGGTTCGACAAATGTTGCATCCACGAAACCTTTGTTGAAGACAGAAATTTGGCACACGAGATTGGGCCATGTCAGTGAAATGGGTCTGGTCGAACTGGGGAAACAAAATCTGCTTGGTGGAGACAAAGACGAAAAGCTGAAATTTTGTGAACCCCGTGTACTTGGAAAATCTTGCAGAGTGAAGTTCAACAAAGGAAAACAAAAAACTCATAGATCCCTTGATTACATCCATGCTAATCTTTGGGGGCCTGCAAGGTGTCCATCACATTCAGGAGCAAGGTATTTTCTATCCATAGTCGATGATTATTCCAGAAAGTTATGGGTATTCATCTAGAAGACTCAGGATGAAGATTTTGAGAATTTTAAAGGTTGGAAGATTCTGGTCAAAAATCAGACTGGCAGAAAGGTCAAGAGGTTGAGAACCGACTATGGCCTTGAATTTTGCAATTAGGCGTTCGACAGCTTTTGTGCTACCTCAGGTATTGCAAGGCACAAAACTACTGTAGGTACTCCATAATAAAATGGTTTGGCAGAAAGGTTTAATCAAACTATTTTGGAAAGAGTCGGATGCATGTTGACTAGTGCTGGATTAAAGAAGGTGTTTTGGGCTGAGGCTATTTCAACGACAACAAATCTGATAAACATATGTCCTTTGACTGCGTTAGATATGAACACACCTGAAGAAGTTTGGTCGGGACATCCACCTAGTCTTGACAAACTGAGAGTATTTGGCTGTGTGGCCTATGCTCACATTAGGCAAGACAAGGTCGAACCTAGAGCTCTGAAATTCATGTTTATGGGATACCCTGAAGGAGTCAAAGCTTATAGGTTATGGTGCCTAGAGCCAGGTCACAGGAGGTGTATCACCAGTCGAGATGTAATTTTCAATGAAGTTGAGATGGCTCTCAAGAAAATTAATGATGCTGACAAAGAGTTGGAACATGTTGATGCTGAATTGCGTATCCTAGATGAAGTCGAAGAAGAAGTAGAAGCTGCTGTCGAAGATGAGGAGACTGATAATGACTACCTGTTAGCAAGAGAAAGGTCGAGGAGAGTCATCAAGCCACCTCAGAGACTTGGGTATGCATATCTTATAGCTTATGCCTTAATATCTGCAAGCGAGGTTCTCGACGAAGAATCTAGATACTATAAGGAAGTTATGAGGAGTCGAAAGAAGGCTAAATGGCTGAAGGCCATGGATGATGAGATGTAATCTCTTCATGATAACAACACCTGGGATCTGATCAAGAAACCTGCTGGAGCCAGGTTAGTCAGCTATAAATGGATTTTCAAAGTTAAGGAAGGAATCGAAGGAGTGGCGTCAAAGAGATACAAGGCAAGATTAGTCGCTGGGGGGTTCACTCAGAAAGAAGGTGTCGACTTCAATGATGTGTTCTCTCCTGTTGTGAAGCACGGGCCCGTTCGAATGTTGCTTGCCACGATGGCACATTTCGATCTTGAACTAGAACAGATGGATGTGAAGACAGCGTTCTTGTATGGTGATCTAGATGAAACAATCCTGATAAGGCAACCTGAAGGGTATGTCGAAAAGGGGAAGGAAGATTATGTGTGCAAGCTGAAGAGATCTTTATATGGAATGAAACAATCTCCTCGACAGTGGAATAAGAGATTCGACAAGTTCATGGCATGCATAAGTTTCATTAGAAGTTAGTTCGGCCACTGTGTTTACTTCAGATATCGACCTGGTAATTCATTTGTTATTTTGTTGCTTTATATGGATGATATTATAATAGCAAGCAGCAACGTCGAAAATGTAATAAGGGTGAAGGTTGAACTCAATAAGGAGTTTGACATGAAGGATCTGGGAGCTGCGTCCAGGATTCTTGGGATTTACATCCGAAGAGATAGAAAGCAGTCAAAATTATGCTTATCCCAAGAGGCATACCTACAAAAGATTCTCGAAAAGTATGGTGTGTCGAATTCAAAGCCTGTTATAACTCCGACAAACCCTCAATTCAAGTTGAATATAGACCAGTGTCCCAGTACTGATGTCAAAAGAGCTTATATGAATAACATTTCATATGCTAATATAGTGGGTTCTTTAATGTATGTTATGGTATGTACTAGACCTGACATAACATATGCAGTAAGTCTTGTAAGCAGATACATGGCAAATCCTGGAAAGGCTAAATGGCAAGCATTGAAGTGGATTCTAATGTACATAAATGGGTCTCTGAACAGAGTCCTAATTTATGGTGGAGCCTTGGGTGAAGATATTAAAGCAGCAATCGAAAGATATGTCGACTCTGATTATGCAGGTTGTATGGATTTTAAAAAATCTATTCTGGATATGTGTTCACTATATTTGGGACAACAATCAGTTGGAAAGCAACACTTCAAAAATTGGTTGCCTTATCAACCACTGAAGCAGAATATATCGCCCTAACTGAAGTTGTGAAGGAAGCATTGTGTCTTGAAGGTTTTGCAAAGGAGCTGAAACTTCAAGTTCGAGTTGTCATTGTTAAATGTGATAGTAAAAGTGTAATACACCTGTCGAAGAATTCAGCCTATCATGAGCGAACCAAGCACATTGATGTGAGGATGCATTTCGTCAAAGGGGTAATCGAGCGTGAAAAAGTCAAAGTGCAGAAGGTTTCGATAGATCATAATGCTGCTGATATGATCACCAAGACGTTGCCCAGTTGCAAGTTTTTTCCACTGTATGCAGTTGATAAAGTTGCACGAAGAAAGCTAGTTTGTTTCTTGATGTTATAGAGTTAGATCCAAGGTGGAGATTTATGAGATATTGTATCGAACTCTAGTTTAGCATGCTGTCGAAGTCTGCTCACATGCTGTTGTAGAAGACCTACATGTTGTAGTCGAATTGTGTTCTAGTATGTAGTTGTCGAATTGAGCATTGTATTAAGGATTTAATTGTTTAAGTTAGTTTGTACCCTAAGTTAGCTTGTAATGGATAGTTGTTAAAAAGCTCATTAGTTTAGTATGTTAGGTTTTATTATAAATAGCATACCAGTCTCTCATCTTAAGTGTGGTGTGGCAAATCCTAATTAGGGTGAGAGGGTTATTTGTTATTCTTGAGTACTTGTAATCTGTTTTATAGAAAAAGTAAAAAATAACAGTTATAACCAATCCTTGTTGTTTTTTCTTATTTTTTCTTGTTAATCCTAACCCTTGTGTGTTTTTTGTCTATAAAAAAACCAAATATATTTTGTTTAAGGGCATCCTAATTTACAACAAATAGTGAAAGATTTAAGTTAATTTAGAGAGCTAAACCAATCAAATGTTATGGTTCTAGTGTAAATGAACCTTTTCAAATTGAGAATGAACCAGAGAATAGTGTGATGATTCAAGTTGGACCTTTGATGACTAAAGACAATCCTAAGCTAGGAACATGTGTTTGTAACATGAAATCATTGAAAAAAAATTTCAAGGCAATTTGTTAAATATGAAAGTTGTGAGGATGCGTTCTATTTTGTAATTCTGTCACTATCAGTGTTTTATAACTCTTGTTTTGGATGAGTTGTCTTCCAATTATATTTTTAATGTGTTATATTTTTCTATTTAAAGCACTATATATGGTTATTTTGATTGTAATTGTGTTAGTGTGACTTTTCTACTCAATGCACTCGAAGTGCTTATTTTGAATCTAATGCAGCATCATTCCTATTCCATCAACATGCTTGCAAAATTCTAATGCATTATTCTGCATCACTATTAATAACTCTAATTCACTATTTTGCATCACAAGTGCTAAAATTCTATCAAAGATGCTAAAATTTTGTCAAAAGGGCACATTAAAAGGCTATATTAGTGTCAAAACATACATTAAAATACACAAACAAATATTTACTAATATAATCATAATTTTTTAATTTATTCAACATCGGTTGAACATAAAATTACATTAAATGTTGAACATCAAAATACATTGAACATCAATTTATAAAGAACATTGAAACTACATTTGTTGTTTCCATCCATTTGGTTGCACACACTAATAAAATGGGACAAAAAGCTCAAGAAAAAAAAAGAACACAAAAGAGTAACTTCATATTCTTCATGTCACTCTCAACCTTCTTTTTCAAGTAACTTATCATGAAGTCACAAATATTGCACCCAACATCAACTTTTAATGGAGTTGTTGTTCTTTCATTTTCACCAAATAATTTACTATTCCCTTGAAACAATTCACATTCTTCTTCTTTATGCGAAAAATATAAAAATCATATTATGGTTTGATTAATAGGAGAAAATGAACAAAAAAAAGTACATTATCAAACTAACTCTCCGAAAATTTCACTTCTAATATTTTCTTCTTAGATTTGCATTGTACTTTGAAACTAACAACCTCATCCTTAGCCCATGTCCATACTTAGTAGTGATTTTTCCACTTAAAAGTTCAACACTTAAGTTCGAACTAACCATCATTTTTATTTTATAAGAAAACACAGAGGATGAGGCCAAGAAAAAGTTTTGGAAACTAAGGATGGGTACAAGGTAAATGAAGGAAGGAATGATATGATACAAGGGTTCACATTTGAAAGTCCACTACAACAAATAATACTTTTTATAACAAAGCTTTCATCTCGAACATGCTAAAAACCGAGCGTATAGGTCCTAGAAGCGACATGTTTGTTTTTTTTTTAAACCATTTCCCTCGATTTTTATAACTATAAGTAAGCGCAAAATTTTCTCCATAAAAAAACCTATTACGTCGGTGTTTTTGAAAAATGATGAAATATAACTATAAGGGAACACGCTTCGAATCCCTGTAACTGCATATAAGGTTTTTTTTTAATGATTTTTCACTTGGCGCCTTTTAATCTTCCATTTTTTTCTTAGTTAATTTTTTCCTTGTTAATTATTAATTCTCAAAATTTTTTGTTATCAATAAAAAACAATGGGCAATAATATGAAAGGAAATATTTTATTAATTAAAAACAGAACAACAAATAACTATTTCACATATTCAAATTTCTGACTCCAATCAACTTCAATAATATGACTATTAATTATCTTTAACTGAGAGAAAAGTTCAAAAAGAACTCTTCCATATGGTATAAGGAAAATCATTTCCTCCCTAGAGATGATTATCATTTCCTTTAAGAAATTAAAAATGGTAAGAGGAAGATTAACTCTAATGTTCTTGGTAAGGAATAACAAGATATGCTTGTCATCCCAAGTAAGCGTTTCCAGTTGTTTCTCTCTTGGGTGGAGATTTGACACTAGAAGTTGAGACAAAACTTTTCCAATTAGTCTTAGAGTAGTAAGACTGTTGAGATTATCGTAGTCGGCATAAATTAGGTGAAGGTAATCTGAGTAGGCATTGTTGAATCTATATTGTTCAAAATAAAAACCTTCTTCTTCACAGTTTTGTATGAGCAATAAGTGACTGAGTAGTTGTGATAAGAGAGCCATTGACAGTGGACTGGATTGACCAGATAGCCCAACGGAGGAATTTAACCAGAACTCTTTAACAAGATTAATTTAGACGGGTCTATGAAGAATTTCAAAGATATCATTCAACTTTTGCTTGCGAATAGTTTTCCATATATCAAAACTTTTATCATTCAAATCTTCGAAATCAACAAACTTTTTATTGATAACGAACAAAAGAATTTCATCTAAGGATATTGAAGATATATTTGAAGAAAAGAAAATAGTTTGAAACTGGGTTTGAAGACACAAAGAGTTGAAATAAGACTTTGAAATTAGGAATAGTGTTTAAATAAAGTGGAGAATAGGAAGTGAAACAATCAGAGAAGCTCAAACGCCTCCTTGAAAATTCAAAAGATATGTTACATTTTTTAATATGGATGATCATTGCTATTTTAGTGATATGATTCCAACTTATTATCTGGATTATTCAAACCATCTGAGGGGAAAAACAATCCAGGAACTTTTTATTTTATTATATAATTTTTCTGTAAACTAAATGATATATCCCGTCGGTTTCCTTAATAACCGAGGGATAAGTTAATCAGATTTTACTGTAAAAGCACTCGATAAACAGATTTTACCCTAATCCTAACTTATATGTAGCCGCTCCAAACTCGAACACATCAGTGTTTTGGGATCTATTTCACAAAATGGTTTTGATTTTGTTGTTGTATATAGAAGCTTGAAAAAGATCTCTATGATGGATTGCAAATGCAGAACAATATTTTTTCAAATTTAGAACAGATAATTCCTTCAAAAGTTAGATGCATTCAAAGGTTGAAACATATAACTCCTAGAAATTAGATGCGTGCAATATTTGAAACACATAACTCCTTAGACCAAAATTCTTCTGTTGCTGTATTATTGTTTTTCAATATTCTGTGTAAGCAATGTAATTTTTTTTTAAATTATGTCCACCTCGAATTTTAACAAAACCGAGGGGATAACTTAGCTTGATAATTTTAGATATTAATCACCTTCCTTAAACAAATCTTTGTCGTGCATTTCATGATTATCAACGCTCAAGACATTACCATTAGTGATCTGTGTGAAACCTAAAAAATTCCATTATAAAGGCCTTTTGATATCTACAATTGATAAAGAAATGTCATGAAGCACTTGAAATTATCTACTTCCTTCACTTTAACTTTTTTCATTAGGAGTTCTCTATGATGGATTACAAGTGCAGAAAATTGTTTAGGTTTAAGGTTTGTTTTTTTAAATATTCATTTGAGCAAAAAAATCATTTATTTTTCTAACCTTTTTTTTTTGGTTTTATATCAGAGACAAATACTTGCAAAGTGAAGCATTTGATCTTGCCCAAATATCAAGGAGTCGAAGATCCAACATATGATCTTCAGGGATAAATTAATTTTTATTTTAATATTCTGTGTAAACAATTTAATATTCTGGGTAAACATTGTAGTTTGTAAATGTCAACAGACATAACTAATTTAGTTTTTCCCTTCCTTTCCTTTTTTGCTTTGCTTTTTTTTTTCTTTTTTATCTTTTTCGACCGTTACCTCCTTGCTGTATATATAGGCATTGTGTAATTTCTCTTAATAAACAATTTTGGAATTAATTAGATTTCCTTTTTTGTCTTCATTTGCATTTATGATAATAATACCAATTATGAAGTTTCAGCATGCTTGCTTTAACTGCGCCATCTATTAACATGGTATCAAGAGCATGAGATTGCTCTGATCTTTTTACTTATCTCTTCCGTGGCTTTTTCTCACGTGTCTTCGCTTTGGCTGTTTCTCTTTCTTCTTTCTCTTCGTCTTCTACATCTTCTTCTTGGTTTTTTTCTCGTTCCGTTTTCTTTTCTTTTTCTTTCATCCGTCTTTCTGATCTTGTTTCTTTCACCTTCGTCGTTCAACCATGGCGGATCTATCTGACCCACCACCACCTTCCCCCACCAAATTGACGTTTGAAACTCACAAATCCACCACAACCCGCTCCTACCAACAAGACATGCTTGACCCTTTCTTCATGCATCCTAGCGACAACCCTGACCTTGCCATCGTCTCACCGCCGCTGAATAACACAAACTACCATTCTTGGTCTCGGTCTTTGAAGTTAGCCCTAATGTCTAAGAACAAATTAGGGTTTATCGACGACACTCTCCCTCGACCTACTACTAATCATTCTACCTACATCCTTTGGTGTCACTGCAACAACATGGTCATGGCGTGGATCACGAACTCCGTCGACAAAGACATTTCTGAAAGTGTTCTTTGGATGGATTTTGCAAAAGATATATGAGATGAACTCCATGAACGATATCACCAAGGAGATATCTTCCGCATCTCTGATCTTCAAGAAGAAATCTATGCCCAAAAACAAGGAGATCAAACAATCACTGAGTATTTCACCACTTTGAAGAAGCTTTGGCAAGAATTTGACAATTTCAGACCCCTTCCCACATGTACCTGCGATCCTCTTTGCACCTGTAACCTTATCCCTACCATCAAAACATACAGGGACAATGCTTATGTCATTAGGTTTTTGAAAGGCCTTAATGACCAATACGTTGCGGTTCGTGCTCAGATTATGCTTATGTCCCCTCTACCTACCGTCAACATAGTTTTCTCACTTCTTATTCAACAAGAAAGGCAACTGTCATCGCCTATTGTGGAAGAAAGCTCATTGCTCAAGTGAACAAACCTTACATCCGGGGTCGCTCTAATGAACATGGTACCAAACTCTCCACACCACCTAGGTCCAAAGGGATAAAAATCTGTTCCTATTGCAACAAACCAGGTCACACCATTGAGGCGTGTTTCAAGAAACACGGTTTACCCCCTATCTCAAGAAGACGAATTTGTCTCACACATCACAAGAAGAAACTCCAACTGATACTCCCTCTTCCAGTCAGACTAAAGCTGCTCCTGACAACCTTTCCCTCACCACTGAACAACAACGTGCTCTACTAGCTCTTCTCCAATAAACTACTGTGTCTTCGGAACCAAATATTCAGCACCTTCACACTTCTCAAGCTTATGACTCAGGTTCTTCTTACATCCATAATATTCACGGTGTTAATAATTTAGAATGGTTACTAGACACATGGGCAACAAATCATGTTTGCCATGATAGGAAATTTTTTACTAACCTAAATCCTATCAAACCCATCATAGTAAGGCTTTCCAATGGAGCTTCCATTACTACTAATTTCTCAGGATCTGTGCATTTTAATGATTCTTTTATCTTCATGATGTCTTGTACATTTCTTCTTTTTACATTAATCTTATCTCTGTTTCTAAACTTGCTAGCTCCTTAAATTGTGCCTTCATTTTTACTGCATCTCACTGTCTCATACAGGGGCTCCATACCCTGATGAAGATTGGTACAACTAGGTTACACCAAGGCCTCTACACTTTGGTTTCCCCTTCTATCTCCATTAATTCCTCACCCTACCCTAATATTCACACTTGTAACCGTTGGCATAACAGACTTGGCCACCCATCACATGATACTCTTATACAAATCAATAAAAAAGTTCCTTTAGACAATTTACATGCTACTGATATTCCATGTGATACTTGTTTTAAAGCTAAACAAAAACTTTTGCCTTTTCACAATAACACTACTAATACTTCTAAATTTTTTGATATCATTCACATGGATATTTGGGGCCCCATATTGTGCCCTTCTATCCATGGACATAAGTATTTTTTAACATTGGTTGATGATTATAGTCAATATTGCTGGATTTTTTTAATGAAGTCTAAATCTGAAACATCCTTATTAGTCAAATCTTTTGTCAAACTAATTGAAACACAATTTCAAACTACCATTAAAACTATTAGATCTGACAATGGTCCTGAGTTTCTCTTAAGAGAATTCTATTCCACACATGGCATTAATCACCAAACTTCTTGTGTGTATACCCCACAACAAAATGGTCTGGTGGAACGTAAACATCAGCATCTGCTGAATGTCACCTGTGCCCTTCTGTTTCACTCCCATATTCCCAAAATCTTCTGGTCATATACTTTATCCTATGTTTTCCACCTCATAAATCGCTTACCTACTAGGCTTCTCTCCCATAAGTGTCTTTTCACTATGCTATATGCTTCTGTTCCTGCTTACACCACACTTAAAACTTTTGGCTGTTTAGTTTATGCTTACAGTAGTAATGTCCAACGGACTAAACTTGACACTAGAGCCCATAAATGCATATTCTTGGGCTTCAAGAATGGAGTCAAAGGCTCCATCCTTTACAATCTTCATACCAGGAACATCTTCATCTCTCGTGACACAATTTTTTATGAGGACATTTTTCCCTACACATCTCCCATCAATACCTCTCTTCCATTATCCCAACCTATTCATCATCCAAACCAAGATGACTCCTTAGATTACCTTCCCCCCATTTTAGAGTCCCCAGAACCAGCTGATATAACTATTCCTTATCCAACAATCTCACCATCTATTACAACCCACAATGAACCCCCTAGTCCACCTTCTGACCATATTTCACCTGAGAACCTCCTAGTACTGTTAGAAGATCCACCAGACCTACTAAATAACCAACATAATTGTAGGATTATCATTGTTCTCTCCTTACAGGTAATTCTCTTCTTGAATCATCCACTGCCTCAAGTATGCAACCCTATTCTCTTTCTCATTATATTCCTTATGATAATTTGTCTCATTCCCATAGAGCTTTTAATTTAAAAATTTCATCTATCAAAGAGCCTTCTTTCTATGCCTCTGCCATTACCAATCCTAATTGGCAGCAAGCCATAGACTCTGAACTACAATCTCTCATTAGCACCAAAACTTGGGAAATCACACATTTACCTCCACACAAACGTGCCATCGGATGTAAGTGGATTTTCAAACTCAAATATTTTCCAAATGGCACTATTGAGATATATAAGGCACGCCTTGTTGCAAAAGGCTTTAATCAAATTGAAGGCCTTGATTATTTAGAGACTTTTAGTCTTGTAATTAAAATGACTACCATTTGTTTATTATTATCTATTGTTTTTTTGCAAACTGGCACCTTCACCAGTTGGATATCAACACTGCTTTTCTACATGGTGACCTTGATGAAGAGGTTTATATGAAACCTCCTATTGGTCTACCTGTTCCTCCCAATATGGTGTGTAAGCTTAAAAAGTCTATTTATGACCTTAAGCAGGCCAGTCGCCAATGGAATCACAAATTAACTTCTACACTTACTAGTATTGGATTTTCTCAATCCAAATCTGACTATTCTCTTTTTACAAAACATGTTGATCATTGTTTCACTGCTGTTCTTGTGTACGTTGACGACTTGATACTTGCAGGTACATCACTCATTGAAATAAACAACATGCTGGACAAAAAGTTCTGTATAAAGAACCTTGGTTGCGTGCGTTACTTCCTTGGTTTTGAAATCGTTCAATCCTCTGCAGGGCTTACGCTTTGCCAACGCAAGTATTGTCTGGACTTACTGTAAGAGACTGGTCTCTTAGGGGCCAAACCTGCCTCCACACCAATGGATCCAAAGCAGAAACTCGACAATTCGGACGAACCTCTCGACAAATCCTACCACGTTTAGAAAACTCATAGGCAAACTGTTATATTTAACTCACTCACAACTTGACATTGTTTTTCTGTTTGCAGATTGAGTCAATACCTTGCCAAGCCTATTCATCTTCATCTCAATGTTACTCAACTTATCATTCGTTACCTCAAAAATGCTCCAGCATTGGGTCTCTTTTTCAAGCGCGGTTCCTCATTCAAACTCACAAATTTTGCGGATTCAGATTGGGGGTCATGTCCTACAACTCGCAGATCAACCACGGGATTCTTCTTCTTCTTAGGAGATAGCTTGATAAGCTGGAAAACAAAGAAACAGGTTGTCGTGTCTCGCTCGTCTTCTAAGGCGGAATACCGTGCCCTAGCTAACACCATGTGTGAGGCCCAATGGCTCCTATATCTCCTTCACGACTTCAACATCACTCATCCTAATCCTGTCACTATTTATTACGACAATCAGAGTGCGATCTACATTGCTACGAATCATATTTTTCACGAACGCACGAAGCATATCGAGATGGACTGCCACATTGTCCGTGATACAATTCAATCCAAGACCATTCACCTTATGCCAATAAACACAGTCAACCAAATTATTGATTTGTTTACTAAAGCTCTTCACCTTGGTCCATTTGCAGAATGTGTTTCCAAACTTGGACCGTTGAATATACACTCCAGTTTGAGGGGGGCTGCCATCAGACATAACTAATTTAGTTTGTCCCTTCCTTTCCTTTTTTGCTTTGCTTCTTTTTTTCCTTTTTTTCTTTTTCGACCGTTACCCCCTTGCTGTATATATAGGCATTGTGTAATTTCTCTTAATAAACATTTTTGGAATTAATTAGATTCCCTTTTTTGTCTTCATTTGCTTTTATGATAATAATGCCAATTATGAAGTTTTAGTATGCTTGCTTTAACTGCGTCATCTGTCAATAGTAAATAAATTATTTTTATTATTTTCTGTGTAAATAATGTAACAAATTTCAAATATAAAAACAATCTATTTTACCCATAGGTTTTATTGTAAACCGAAATATATGAGGCGTTAGTTTTGTAAATAATAAAAATGCAGATGTTGGGGTTCGTACCCATGTGCGAATTAATTTATCCTTTGGTGTTTAAAAATCAAGGTGATAAGCCGTTATTTTTCATTACGCATTTCGTTACCTCGCTATTGTAGTCGAAATAAAATGTATTTTGTGTCTGACATTAAAAACACTTTTTGTAGTAGTGGTCCTAGTGAAAATTGGGAAAATATGGTTTGAAAGTTACACGACAATGTTTCTTGATAATTTAGTTTTTATTTTAAATTAATCATGCAATGTTATTAAAAGTTTTACTGAAAAAAATAAATAAATTACAACATGTCTTTGATGTTTGCCACATGTATTTATCGAAACAAAAGATATAAAAAAAACATGCCACTACCGAGTCATTAAAATGGGTGACTAGATTTAATGAGAGGTAAAAAATATAAAATCTTCAAATGCTAGAGAAAAATATGTATTTTTTCACAAATTTTCTTTTCAAATTTGCCCTTTATGGAAGGAGATAAATTGATGATTAACCTTAATTTTAAATAAATAAATTTTATTAAAGTGAGTTTAATAGAAAATTATTTTAATTAATTAGATACCTTTAACCCATATTGAGTAAATAATTAAACGATAAATTTTAATGTAAAATAATGTTTAAAATAAAAAATTATAACTCTTAACACTAGGTTACTCAATAATTTTCTCTAAACTTAAAAGGGTGAAGAAAGGAAAAGAAGGTTGTGTGTGGTTGACAAAGACTTGATATTTATGAAATTTGCGGAACGAAATCATTTTTAAGAACGCTGGTTGGAATGTGTTGGACACGGTGTGAAACATTAAAGCATTAGTGTGGAGATGGTCTTACATCGGGAAAATTACTCGCTCCAATTCTAGCTTTTATGAGTTTAGTAAGTTTCCATTGTTCTACTTAACTTAAAGCTTAATTGGAGTGTAATTTTCTTTTTGTTTCGAGGTTGTTCATCGCTCTTTGTAAGTGGGTTCGAGAACCCTTTGTTCTCGCTTTGAATGAATTTCTACTTATTAAAAAAAAAATTTCCAACCATGGATTCTCATTCTGAGCAACTGCAAATGAATATCATAGAAGAAACACTCAATCTGACGCTTTTGATGGATTCAGAATAATGTATAACATGAATTTTGAAAGGCATACAAAGTTTCCAACCATAGGTGAAAGGCATACAAAGTTTCTAGAAAGAGGGAACATACTTTGAGTTATTCAATCTCCAAATACCGATCTAAACATGATGTTATTCGCGTGTCTCACTCTGGATTATATTTTTCTCTCTAGTTTTATTTTAATTAGTTTGTATTTCTTTTGTTTATTTCAGTTTGTTTTTTATTTTACTTTTATTTTTGGTGTTAATGAGTAGTACTTATAATATCAACTTTGTAAAGATTTACATTCTTCTATTAATGAAAAAATGTGAATTTTAGGATTTAATTGTGTTCTTAAAAAAATTTCAAATTTGTACTACTAATGACAAATACAAGTTGGTTTTGAAATAAACCAGATACCTAAATGTGAATGTATAATATTTGTGAAAGTTAAAAAAGACTAAGGTAATGATAACAACTAAAGATGAAAGTCTAGCCCAAAAGTCTTGAACATTAATGATAACAACTTACTTGGTTTGAACTAAATGATTATTGTAATTTTTTTTGGCTTAAATAGTGTTTTGGTCTCTGTAAGTTAGCAAGTTTTTGCGTTTAGTCCCTAAATCTTTTTTTTTTTCAGGTCTGAATTCTTATATTTCATGTTTGTGTTGATTTTCGTCTCTGCCGTTAATAGTCTGTTAAATTGACGTGAAATGAGATTTTCTTTTTCTTTTCTTTAATATTTTGCAAACGTGGCTAATGACTTATGTTAACACTTATATCAACAAAATGTTCAGAACGCACATTTTGGTATTAATATTTGGGAGGAGAAGTGTGGTGAGCATTGGAGAAAGACGGAGGCAAATGTGAGATGACAACCACGATATGACGACGACGTCGTTCTGGTTGACAATCTCATCTATGGTATTTAGCATTTATCTTTCATTCTTATTTTGTTCTTACTCTGCATTTATCTCTATTTTGTTCGTTGAAAGTGATGAGGTATAATACAATGGTTATTGATGCTGATGCTGACGAGGTATATCAATATGTCGGTGGTGTTCAAGTTAGTGATGCTGGTGGTGTTCAAGTTAATGAAGCTAATGATGTTCAAGGTAATGAAGCTAGTGATGTTTATGATGTTCAAGATAATGATGTTAATGGTGTTGGTGGTGTTCAAGCTAATGAAGCAAATGAAGTAGATGATGTTAATACAGATGAAAATGAGGATAATGATGATAGTGACTTTGAAATTCATGGTTTATCATTTGATGATAGTGAAGATGAGAGAACTCTTGTCATGGATGATTGCTTTGATGTTAATGAAGAACAAGATACTCCAAAGTAAATGGTCAAAGTTGCAGTAAGGAAGCACAAAGATACTCCAAAGAAAAGGGTCAAAGTTGCAGCAAGGAAGCACAGAGATACTCCAAAAAAAGTTGCAGAAAGGGCTTCTCAACATCTTGCAGGCCTTTCATTGGGGTTGATGTATGTCATCTCAAGACTAAGTATAGAGGGACTATTCTAATTGCATTTGGTAGAGATCCCCTAGCTTATGTTATGTTTATGTAATTGCATTTGGTGGACGTCTTATTTCTTACTCATTGTTATTTTGTAACCTTAGGCCTTTTGGCGTTTTGAAATTATAACACAACTAGGTATGCCTTTTAGCATTATATTATGTTTTTGCCTTTATGTACTAAAGAATTATGCAAACTACAAATGCAACCTACTGACATAAGTAAGAATTAAGAATTATATAGGGACCACAATACTATTTGAGAGGCTAGAGCATAGACTTTGTCTTAGACAATTGGAATCATGAAGAAGACATTGTGGTTCTGGCATTTGTTCATTTTGGCCTCTATGGAATTATGTTATGTTATGTTTATATAATTCTAAGACAAATTATGCTTTTGAGACAAGTTATGTTCTATTTGTGTAATTCAACAACAAGTTATGCTTTTGAGACAAGTTATGTTATCTATATTTAATTCTAAGACAAATTATGCTTTTGAGACAATTTTTTGTGTATTTTGCAACCTTATGCCTTTTAGCTTTATGAAATTTTGACACAATTAGGTATGCCTTTTAGGAAAACTACAAATACAACCCACTGACATAAGTATGAGAAACAGGGACATTATGATTAAAGGATGACATACAAATAACACATTATGAAATAGGGACAGAATACAAAATGCCAAAACATTTAAGGGAAGGAATTCTTAACTAATTAACCAATACAAGGATGAAATTCAATAAATAGCCATCTTATACGGAGTAAACCATAAAAAAAATTACAGACGCCATTAACATGGAACTCACCACCATTTCTAGTAAGCAAAGAACAAGACCCATGACAAAATCAACAACATCCTAAACAAATTGGCATTCTTTCTTTCTAACACAACACCTGTTACAGAGAAGAGAAGAAAAAGTGCTTAAAAATATTTGAGGAGGAAGAAGATAAAGCAAATGGTAAATTTTTTAGGATTTAGTCCTCCTTTAAATGACCTCCAAAGCATTGAATCCACGTCTGCAAAATATTAAAGAAAAGAAAAATAAAATTTCATTCCACGTCAGCGCTGTTAGCCAACTCAGCGTTACAAACATGTGTTAGTTCTCTTGTATTAGGATTGGCTTATTTTTGTAAAACAAATAATAGCAGCAATAATGTAATAGAGAATAGGATGTATAAACTTGCTAAGAAGAACAGGTACAACAAGAACATGTTGTGTTGAAGTTATTCAACAACTGGAACAACATGTCGAAAAAGATGTCCTAAGAGGGGGCATTCGACATCGCGCCTGCTGAGCTGGATTAATGAGATTCAGTTATGTTTTGAATTGTGCAGAATCTAGAAGAGAAAATTATGCATCCTATGTGGCGCATTTTTAGGTCTAGAAGATTCAATCAGAAATCAAGTTAAATGAAGATTTTCTAAATAAGGAGATTATTTAGGAAACTAAAAGATTGAAGACCTAACTTGTGGCAGAAGCAACTGCTAATTGTAACGGCTAATGAAGCTGTGATTGAAGGCCCAAATCCAGTTGGGTACAGGTTATAAATAGAAGGGTTTGTAACCTTGGAAGATATAGTTCAAGATGTAGAAGTCTAGGGTTCTGTCTAGGTAAACCTCTCGGCTTGTGGGAAGGTTACCC
The DNA here is from genome assembly GCA_022829125.1 of Lathyrus tuberosus. Lineage (NCBI taxonomy): Eukaryota > Viridiplantae > Streptophyta > Magnoliopsida > Fabales > Fabaceae > Lathyrus > Lathyrus tuberosus. The sequence goes on from JALAZF010000034.1 coordinate 12,405,437, forward strand.
GTATCCCTCAAAACCTGTAGGTAAGAGGCAGTACGTATTGTTCTTGGAGGAAGCTTTGAAGCAACTCCAGGTTGTGGTCTTAGTTAAGGGAAGAAGCTAACAAACGGTGGAGTTTGGCGTCATACTTAGCTAGGTATTGTTCTCATCAGATGTTGATGTGTCATAGGAGTGTGGCTTCATGTCTATTTGTGTAATCAGAATGTAGGCGAAGGGTTGTCGATGCAGTGGCTGAGATGTTGACTGCTAGACATCATTGCGATGATTGGGAGTGAGATGGAGTCTCATATCTATGGAGGACCTAGGTAGAAGGGTCATTAGGTAGTGATTAAGTGCGTAGATCGTCAATGGGTGTGTTGGCTATAGGGTCTGCAAATTAGTACTGCTAATAGCGGACTTCATCCCTGGCTTGGTAGCCCCCAGAGTAGATGTGTGTCATCGAACTGGGTAAACAATTCTGGTATGTTCTTATGTTTTTCTGTACTGCTTTTATTTTTTTATACCTTGCCATACTGTTTTGTTCAGAGCAGATGTCCAGACATTCTATAGGACATCTGTAGTCTGATATACCAGAATTTCAATTGGTATCAGAGCAGGCATCCTGTCTGGTTCATGTACAAGGAAATTAGGTGTGCTGAGAAGTTGTATGGAGTTGGTCAGTTCATATGTTGGTTGAATGGTCCCTTGAAGTAGAGGATGGACTATTCATGATAGGGTGTGTATTGGCTTTGTTTGAAGTTGTCAGGCGTGGTGAGCTGTTGTGTGGTTTAATTTATTTTCAAACCTATGTTGACCTACTGCACATGGAGTGGCGTGGGTTATTATGTCTTGCCTGAAGGCTGTAGAGGGGTTTTCTGGTGTGTGTTCCACTGCATATATATATCTAATTAAAAATTCCTGGTTGTTCATATTGCTGAGGGTGATATTACAACATCTACGAAAGAAGTGGCTAATTCTTTTGTTGATGTGCCTTATAAGATGTTCTGACATCTTATTAGGGCAAGCAAGATCTGTTACCTTGGTAGTTCCGCTGCATGAGGCTCTGATTGAAGAGCTCTAGAAGTATGGGATTCTGGAGTTATGATTGAAGGAAGATTGTAGCTGACCTTACTCGTTTTTCTGTTCTTGTAGATGCCAACCGGTGTGATGTCACATAGCATTCCAAAGTCGGGAGCAGAGGGGTGTCTTTGTGATGGTTGAGTCTTGGTGAGTGGCTTCATCATGTATGCTGAAGTCAGATTGAAGGGTAAAATGAATCTTCAAGCTCATGCTCTAGGGGTTTGATGATTTCTAATTGATTATGTTGTTGAAGACAATTGATATGATGATCAAGTCCAATCAAGGCAACTGAGTCATGTTCTGGAGTCTTCTAGTTATTCTTCAGACTAGAAGGTGCTTCCTAGGAAGCATAGGGGTGAAGACCGTGGAGGTGATTTATTTTCACCTTTCATAAAATCATCAAGGAAGGATGCATTTCTTTTGACCCTAAGAGTAAATCCAATCTGTTTGAAGATTTGTTGAGGTAAAGAAGACTTGTTCAGAGAAAGTCTTAGTTACGTGAGTCAAGAGTGGCAGCCTTGGTATCTCAACATTGTCCTTAAAAAGTTACTTGCAACAAGACTGAATACTTTATAAGTGCTCATGACATGATCTGGTGGAGTTCAGCTACAGCAGTGAAGAAGGGTTATTGTATAAGGATTTAAGATCAATTTGTTAAATCCACAAGCATTTAATTGATTATCCTTGAAATTCAAGAGTGGGGATGTTCTGTCAGACGTTCTGACATCATAATCTTGATGGTTACAACTTGGATTAGTTTAATTCTGATCTAAGTGAGTTAGATGAAGAAGATTCCCTAGTCTAGGGTTGAAGTAATGTCAGACATGATGTCGTGACATGTTTAAAGATGTTAAAGTCTGAAGGGCATGGTTTTTGAAGATCAGGGGAAACAGACCTCTTTGAATAGTCTGTATATTTTTCTGTGTTCTAGAGAGCTAATAGAGGGAATCTCCTTTGTAGGTGCAGGCAATGGCATCCATCATCTCAACATCAGATAAGATGTCTGATTTGAAGCTTATTGAGATGTGGCTCGTGCAATTCCCTGCATAAGGATGTGATCTGATCCTGAAGATGATCAGTAGTTGGTTTGGTTCCTTGTATTACCCCCACAAGAGGTATATATGAGTTACTATGGATGTTAAGCCCAGAACCATAGTAAGAATGGATGATGTGGTATCAGATGTTGGAACATCATCTCAGTTTGTTTGTGAGCAGAGGTTGAAGTCAAGCCACTGACCTAAACTAGGATGTTCTGGCTGCCATGACTGGATGTTATGTACAATATTCGACAAGTACCACATGTGTGAAGATGAAGTATGTCAGGTTAAAGTCTTCCCTTATGTGAAAAGGTAATCATATCTGACTAACTGACAAATACTTTGACGGGAGACTAAGTGTTTGTCTGATGGTTGAGTGCAAATCTGATTTCTGAACATGTTTTTCAAAAAATGGTGGAAAGTTTAGTTCTCTCTATGATATTCTGTTGTGTGGTTCTACTGAAGATGAGATCTGTTGGGATCCTGTTGTGTAATTTGGGTGCTTAGTAAAGGGTGTGGATGGAATTAAGTCCCTTGAATAATGCCTTCAGAACCAAAAGCTGATAGGTTCTGTGGTATTGTTGCTGATGTTCCAAATGATGTCATAACATCATTGTTGTTGATAGTCTGTGGCAGAGACTTGGGACCATGAATCTTAATATTCAATCACCACATTCAGAAGTGGCAGTTCTATCTCTGGTATAGAATAAGAAGATTCTAAGTCTGTTTGGATTAGTATGCTCAGCGATGCACAACTACTATTTTGGTTTGAAGACTTAATGTGCAGAAGGATGATTTGATCAGCATATTGTTTAAGGGGTATTCCTTCTGTTATTGTTAGAGAGTCTGAATCTTAGTAAAGCTTTTAAGCACACTAAGAAAAGGTTGGAGATTGGTTTCAGACTATGGTTGCATGACTTCTCAGCCATCCAGAGAGTCATGACAGTATGTGTGGAGGTGCAAAGGGATGATTCAGAGACTAGTTCAGGGTACTTGGAGTCATTCCCTGTGAGCTGGTGATTGTTTAATTTTGAGTATTCTCCACAATGAAGTCTTTTGCTCAGCTGGAGTTGTGATTGTCCATGATAGGGGGAGTCAGTAGAATAATGGGTTTGTTCCAGAGCTTGAGCTTTGGAGTTGTTGGCCTCTTATGAGGATGTGTTATTTCTGCGAGAATTTATTTTCTCTACAGTGATGAATAGGACAAGTAAGGTGTCATGCTGGTTGTTGAAAGATGTCACATTGGTTTTGCCATGTGGTGTGTGACACTAAGTGAAAGAAGTTCACTTAGAGATTTCAGTTGAAGGCGTTGTGGTCATGCCTCTGAACTTTTGAAGAAGTCTGAGAAACATCCCTGACCAAAGTACTGAAGATTTGTTGGAGACAATGTCTGAAAAGATGTCAGAACATTACTCAAGACATGTTTCCCTGAGACCAACAAAGGAATATTCTAGATTGTGCATCCAGCCACGTGTAAGAAGGGAGCCTAGAAAGTGTTGATTGACTATGCAGGTGCATGAATTAGGACTGGTTCATTTCAGCAGAACTAGTCTAAGAGCTATTAAAGGCGTTCAAAGTCAGTTTGGACGGTGCACCTTGAATTAAGCTGCAGTTTTTCCATTCCCAATTAACGTTTTCTTTGACCAAGAATTAAAGATCTTTAATATCTAAGAAACTGCTCTGCTATTTATAGAGGCTTCTCCTATCCTCTACCATCAAGTGAACGTTGTTCTCATCAAAATAATGGGTTTTGTTTGGGTCTGGGTAAGCTGTGCCTGGGTCTGGTTTTGTTATGGCCTCCTTTGTCAATTTTTGGCCAAAAAGGGGGAGAAAAGGCTTGTTGCTCAGATGTTCAGACAGGAGTCTGTGATTACAAATGTTGTCCAAACATGTCGAATCAAATGTCTATCATGTTTCTATTTGGATATTTTTTGTGACATGTGATCTGAGTTATGAACACAGTTGTGATCTGTGTTCTGAGTTACCAGGAGTGGTGGAGGGTTTGGTCTTAAGTTTCCTCTTATGCCCTTCAAAGAGTAATTAAGAGTTCTCTTATGCCACCATTGGTCTTCGATGTTTAGAAGAGGTTCCTGGATTGAGGGGGAGTACAAGCTGTCTTCTGCTATCTTCTTCCTCGTGTGCACCAACAAACTTCAGGACTTTCCTTCCTTTTATCATGAAGATTGCTGTTCGTTGGTGCTGATGCAATGGAGTTCTTCAGAGTGCTGCAAAGAAGATGTCGACAAAGATGTTGAGACATTATCTTCAAACTAAAGATCTGTTGCTGTGTGCAGTAGACTCTGAACACTACTGCTGTTGGTTATATTTTTTATATTGCTGTAAACTCCTGGATTGTAATTGTTTTTAGATTATTTGTTTTAGCCAAAATTTGCCAAAGGAGGAGATTGTTAGTTCTCTTGTATTAGGATTGGCTTAATTTTTGTAAAACAAATAATAGCAGCAATAATGTAATAGAGAATAGGATGTATAAACTTTCTAAGAAGAACAGGTACAGCAAGAACATGTTGTGTTGAAGTTATTCAACAATTGGAACAACATGTCGAAGAAGATGTCCTAAGAGGGAGCATTCGACATCGTGCCTGCTGAGCTGGATTAATGAGATTCAGTTATGTTTTGAATGTGCAGAATCTACAAGAGAAAATTATGCATACTATGTGGCGCATTTTTAGGTCTAGAAGATTCAATCAGAAATCAAGTTAAATGAAGATTTTCTAAATAAGGAGATTATTTAGGAAACTAAAAGATTGAAGACCTAACTTGTGGTAGAAGCAACTGCTAATTGTAACAGCTAATGAAGCTGTGATTGAAGGCTCAAATCCAGTTGGGTACAGGTTATAAATAGAAGGGTTTGTAACCTTGGAAGATACGGCTCAAGATGTAGAAGTCTAGGGTTCTGTCTAGGTAAACCTCCCGGCTTGTGGGAAGGTTACCGTATCCCTCAAAACCTGTAGGTAAGAGGCAGTACGTATTGTTCTTGAGGAAGCTTTGAAGCAACTCCAGGTTGTGGTCTTAGTTAAGGGAAGAAGCTAACAAACGGTGGAGTTTGGCATCATACTTAGCTAGGTATTGTTCTCATCAGATGTTGATGTGTCATAGGAGTGTGGCTTCATGTTTATTTGTGTAATCAGAATGTAGGCCAAGGGTTGTCGATGCAGTGGCTGAGATGTTGACGGCTAGACATCATTGCGATGATTGGGAGTGAGATGGAGTCTCATATCTAGGGAGGACCTAGGTAGAAGGGTCATTGGGTAGTGATTAAGTGCATAGATCGTCAATGGGTGTGTTGGCTATAGGGTCTGCAAATTAATACTGCTAATAGTGGACTTCATCCCTGGCTTGGTAGCCCCCAGAGTAGATGTGTGTCATCGAACTGGGTAAATAATTCTGGTGTGTTCTTATGTTTTTCTGTACTGGTTTTATTTGTTTATACCTTGCCATGTTGTTTTGTTCAGATCAGATGTCCAGACATTCTATAGGACATCTGTAGTCTGATATACCAGAATTTCAACATGAGATATAAGGACTCAGATCTGAAAAAATAAATTTAGGGACCACAACACTATTTAAGCCATTTTTTTTAATATTAATATATTCATATGCAGTGAAATTTTTTAGAGCTTGATTTATTTCTCTACAGTTAATTGACATGTTATGTACACACTAAAGCATGTTTGTTTCTTGAAACCTATAACCCCTTATGACTTCCTTGTTGATTACTAATGAATATATATGATGCTAATCCCTTTAAGCCTTAACCATTTCTTTGTTTAAAACCTAATAAAATGCTATAAATCACAAAAATTTATTATAATCATTATTATATCTCTTTGGAGTTAGATAATTATTCAAACATATGGTAAAAATGAGTCATATTTATTAATCGAGTGAATTGGTCAGAAGAAAAAAAAGTTGAATAGATAAGATACATGAATAATATATTTTGAGTTATCTATTCTGAAATATAAGAATAGAAGTGGATATTGAACAAGATAAGAAAAAAAATAGATGACTAGCATCAATTTAGAAATTAACATTGAAGCATGTAAATTCCCATTTTTCTTCAAATATAATTTTTAAGCATTTTTCTTTAGGATGGAAAGGTTCAACTTTGATATTGTGATGAAAGTGTGACACATTGTGTTTTAATTTGTTAATTTCTCTATTTTATGTACTTTTATTGTTAATGCATGTCCTTTATGTAGGTTTTTAAAAAAGATTTCGCAGATTCGTAAAAAAGAACAAACCAAATTGAAATCATCCTGACCAAATATTCTTTATGCAGTATGTTATTGTGAATGTTGTTCACTTATGAGGATGATGAAGACTCGAAGTAGCTTTCTCCTCGTTTTCTTTTTTGTTTTTTTTTTTTTGCCTTTTTCCTGCTTTTTGTACTTTAATTCTATTTTCTAATTAATGAAGTGTTTTTGAATATTTTTTTAAAATGGTTATGCATGCTCTGGTGATCTATGTACTTGAATATTTGTCATATATGTTTATAGTTTTTCACACCTTTTTCATTAAGCCAAAAAAGAGAGAAGTATACTCTCAGCGAGAGTAATATATACTCATTATTTTTTTAGTGGGAGTGTAACTACTCCAATTTATCACCTTGGTTTTCTTGTTTGTCCACCTCCTTAAGAGATGCGTTGTCATTATCAAAAATGGTGAGAATGTGGATCTATGTGCTTGCATATATGACGTCTACAACAATCTATTTGGTTTTTACTATGACAACACTCTAAAGTAAAGTATTCATCCGAATGTTGATCAAGTCCATCTAGTTTTGATGATGACAACAATATGAGGTGAAGTCATCATATGATGTGGTGATTAAGTTGTGCTACTTGAAGATTAGATATCAAAGCTCATATATGGAAGACATCACCTAATGTCAAGCAGTGTTCTGTGGAGTCAATGAAAATCTCTTATCAAGTTGTGTGTCTATTGATGGTGCCTAGCATGAAGAGTTATCTCAAGCCTCATTAGGCAGCAGATTTAAGGTCTCAGTGAAGTGCAAAATTCAAAGATAATATAAGAATCTTGAAGCTTTAGAGTTATGAAATAAATGAAGTGTGAAAACTCTTTGTGTCTATGTCGAGCGATCTATTTCTCTAAAGATATAAAACTACTTCTCAAATTTACTAATGCAAATCACACACACACACACACACACACACACACACACACACGCACATTGTTCGAACTGTAGTATAGTAGCAAGAATCAAAAGATTTGGAAGAATTCCCTCAGAGTTTTTTCGTCTCCACAGGGATCGATGTGAGGGAAATAATTCCGTTCAACGGTCTCTACGTTCCAAAGCTTGGTTTGAATGGTTTGAAAGATTAAAAGATATTAACATGTAAATAAAGTACGGGAAATAATTCTTTAGGAATTGTATTTCATTTTACCCATCAAGCACTTAAAAATCTATCAATCAGTTATGCGCAACCTAAAACACTCATCAATATCGTCACGTATCGCTCACATCAGCGTTCATGTTTGAAGCACCGACGAGAGTTCTACCATATTGTCTCATAGGTGATGTCTCACGCAACTACACAACACGGAGCATTAAGAATCGATACACAAGTGAATATTAAACCTAAATCTATGTCTAGAGTTTAGAATATAACAGATGTTCATCCTAGTTCCGAATCTAAAGATTATATGTTTATAGCGGTTCAAATCCAAACATAGAGCAAGCAAACAAAGATGACATCGAAATAGATTTGTAAAAGAGATTTTATACAACGATCAATAAATATACATACAATCAAGATAAACTTACATACAACATCCCAACAAACAGAAAATACAAAGAGAAGAGCGGAACTAAACTGGTGATTCTCGAGGTGTCAAGACTATTATACAAATCTAGCTCCTAAAAATATAAATGAATGGTATTTATACAAACTTAAAAATTGTAGGCCCGCTAAGCGCGATCTCACTTAAAGTACCATCAAACCGCCTTATACCGCGCTAAGCGCGGTCAGTTTCCCAAAAATGGTTGCTTCTGCTAACCAATTCTCCTAGCGCGATGCAATTCATGCTTAATGCAAATGACATATTTTATTTCCAAAGTTCTGCATCTTGAAACATCCTTCTTGGCTCAAATGGATCCATACTTCAACCATGCATTATTACCTATAAAAACAGATGAAAAAAATATCAAACTTAATGATATGTACGTAATAATGCAATAAATACAATGATATGTAAACAATAAAAAATGTACACAAAAACTGAGGATTATTAACGGAAAACAAACGAATGAAGTCGTTGAGTGCTAGTTATTCACACTCAAAGTAACAACAATTTAACACTCAACAAACTCTCCCCAACTTAAACTTGTTTGTCCTCGAACAAGAATTAATCAACCTAAGGAAACAATTGTAATCGTCAAGAATTTATGTTCAATAAGCTTTACAAAAAGAAACAAATGTATGGTACACAAATCAAAAGTACACGCAAAGTAGTGCTTACCACTAAACTACAACGACACAATGACTATAAAGAAAACTCTAAGTAGAAAACACATGTCAAACATTCAAAAGCAATACATGTTCAAGAATGAATCACACCTAACACACAACTTCACCAAGAGATGAAGAAAACAAATATGAGGGAATGACTCACACACAACAATCTTGCTAACATCAATTCAAATTATGCATTCATCTAAAAAAACTCATATTGAAAGTATAAAAGCAAATATCAAAAGGGCTTTAAAGGGTTGTAATGTTGCTTGGATAACAAATAATTGTTTTTCTCATGGTAAATGAAACAAAAACTTGCCTAATCCCATGAGAATGATTACTTCTCATTTTCTCAAGCCTTCACAAATTTCCTTCACCTTTTTCTCTTTTCCAAATTGTTACACCAATCTACACAACTTATTAGCACAACTTTATTCTATTTTTTTTCAAGTCCTTATTCTTTTTTCTTTTCTTTTCTTTTTAAAACCTTTTCTTTTTCTCAACTGTAGCGGGGAAATTTGTGAGTGAAAGTTATTCACTAACTTAACTAAAAAATGCAAGAGCCGTCACCACATTTTTATTTTATCCAAAAAGAAAGGAAAAAGAGCGAACAAAACCTAAACAAGTTCTAAAATAAGAACAGATGAATAGAGACTGGGTAAGGGGGTTGGTTACGCTAAGGGAAGATGTTAGCACCCAAAACGTATATAGTACTATATAGGAACCCTTTGAAATATCTACGTTTTTTTGGTTTGAAAAGGTTTGTTTGAAATGATAAAGGGGAGATGAGAAAAGAAATATTTTTTTAAGATTTTTGTGTTTGGAGAGACTTATCGTCTCATGCCTACGTACCCACAAAGTGCAATATAGGATCAACACCTCGTAGTTCGTGGTACAAATAACAAAAATTTGTTTTTTATGGCTGATTTTAAATGTAAAGACAAGTCATCGTTTTAAGGAGAAAACTACAACTAGTCGCCCACAAGTATAAGAAAACAACATTTGCATCACCTTAATATGGAGGATTTTTGCTTGGATTAAAATCAACAAGTCTATCACTCAACATCTAAGTGGAAAATATTAACATCTTAAATACTATGGGGAATAAGATAATTACATCTCAACTATGAATATGACTCATGTCTAAACTTTTTGAAAAGTTTTAAATGAAAAAGTGCACAAAAGCACAAAAGGTTTGAATGAGTTTTTGTATTTTTTAAGTCTTTTTGAAATTAGTCAAAGTATGATTAGCATTGATTGACATTTATTAAAGAAAACAAAGTTTGAAAATCAATTGACCAAAGTCAAGGTTTATTGTGAAAGAGGTTTAACTTTGAAAACAAGAAGGTTTTGAAAAAGGGAGGAGATTTTAAAAATTGAAGAAGGGGTGGAGAAGAAGTGACTACCCTAAACCTTAAAATAAAAGGTAAAGAATGGGACATCTAACAACTCAAGGAGCAAACACTTAACAAAAAGTCAATATGAACATTCCTCTTCCTTTTGGATTCAAGCCACATGTATAATAACCAGATGAAATAAAGCATCTGAGGAAATCCCAAATTAAGCAATAGCAAAGCCAAAGCAAAGTCTTCTTAAGGATTGAAAGTCAATTAGGGGAGTCATGTATCAGATGATTTTCAAGGTCAAAGTATTAACATCTGCACACAGAAAATTTCCCAGACAAAACAGACAAGATTAACACCAAAAGGTCCAAGGTCTCAAATCTCCAAGAGCAAAGGGCAAGAATCCTAGATCTAAGCTCGAAGTCCAAGGTCCAAGAATAAGGTCATAACAGTCTGGTGAAGGTCCCGAGGGATGTCCATCCCCCACCAGGCAAATGGCTACAGGGATGAAAGCGTTTTAAGCTCACTTGGCGGGGCCAGGTGCATGTCCCCGTGTCGCTGGCATCTGTCACACTTCTTGACATGCTCTTTGGCTTCTTGTTGCATGGTGGGCCAGTAGTACTCTTCTCGCAATGCTTTGCGGGCTAGCGACCGTCCGCCGAGGTGTTGCGCATAGATCCTTTCATGGATCTCCTAGAGTATGCTGGGAACCTTAGACTCCTCGACGCACCTGAGGAGGGGGATCGAGAAGCCCCGCCGCTATAAGTTGTCCTCGACAATGGTATACAAGCAGGCACGCCGCCTGACTATGCCGGCATCCTTGGGGTCGTTGGGTAGTTTCCCCGTGCTGAGGTATTCGTATACCGGGGTCATCCAGCAGTGGTTGTCTCCAAAGGCATACACATCGGTGGTGGAGATGGATTTCTCGATGCTCGGACGCAGAAGCACCTCTTGGATGACGGATTTGTTCCCGCCTTTTTTCCTCGTGCTCGCCAGCTTCGATAAGACGTCTGCCCGAGTATTATGTTCGCGAGGGACGTGACTTACTTCTGTCGAGACGAATATTTTCATCCTCTCTTTTACCAAGGCCAGGTATTCGATGAGGTTGTCGTTCTTAGCATGGTACTCTCCCCGCACCTGGGAGGCCACGAGCTGGGAGTCGGTGAATATTTTACTTCTTTGGCGCCGAGGTCCTCGGCAAGACGTAGTCCGGCGAGGAAAGCCTCGTATTCGGCCTGGTTGTTTGATGTTGGGAAGGACAATGTGAGGGAGATATCGATCAAGATGCCTTCCTCGTTCTCTAGGATGATGTACGCTCCGCTTCCCGTCGAACTGGACTCCCCATTGATGTAGATCGTCCATTTTTGGGATCCGTCGAACGAAGCCTTCAGGGCATTCCTACCCTCGTATCGAACGTCAAACTCGGAGAGTTCGAGCGACCATTTGAGCATCCTGCCCACCATGTCGGGTTGGACGAGGAGCCGTCTCACGGGCTGGTCTGCCCTTACCACGATCGCGTGGGCCAAGAAGTAGTGTCGCCGTCTTCGGGCCATGGTGATGAGGGCCAGAGTGACCTTTTTGATCTGCTGGTATCTAAGCTCGGGGCCTTGGAGGGGTTTACTGGTGAAGTAAATCGGCTTCTGCTCGTCGGGGATTTCCTTGATTAGAACCACACTGACTGCCTCGCTCGTGACAGCGAGGTACAGGTACAGTGTCTCCTCAGCTTCTGGTCACGAGAGGACCGGGGGCTGTGAGAGGACTTGTTTGAGGTGGATGAGAGCCTATTTGCACTCCTCGGTCCACTCGAACGTGGCCTCCTTGCGTAGGAGTTTGAAAAATAGAAGTGCGTGTTGCACCGATTTAGCCATGAAGCGGGACAGCGAGGTAAGTATCCCGTTCAGCAAGGTAGAAACCGAGGAACTTTCCAGCTCGGACACCGAAGGTGCATTTCTCCGGGTTGAATCTCATCTTGCATCTCCTCGCCGTGTCGAAGACCCTTTTGAGGTGGGCAATGTGGTCGATTTCTTCTCGTGATTTTACGATCAAGTCGTTCATGTAGACCTCGAGCATGTCCCCGATCTCTCCGCAGAAGACTTTGTTCATTTCAGCCCGAAGGGTATTACATTGTAGTAGTAGTTTCCCGACTCGGTCATGAAGACCGTGTACTGCTTGTCGGCCTTCGCCATAGGGATTTGATTGTATCCTGAGTACGCGTCCATGAACGACAGCAACTTAAAACCTGCAGAATTGTCGACCAGTTTGTCGATGTTAGGCAATGGGTATGCATCTATCGGACATGCCTGGTTTAGATCAGTGTAATCAACGCACATTCTCCACTTTCCATTATTCTTTTTAACAAGTACAACATTAGAAATCCAGGTTGTGTACCGGGCTTCCGAAATAAAGTTCGCCTCTAAGAGGTCTTTTACAACCTTTTAAGCATTCTCCGCTTTCTCGGGAGACTGCCTACGCCTATATTGTACAATAACCCTAGTGGCCAGGTCTATTGTAAGTTGATGGAAGCACACATCTGGATCAAGGCCGGGCATCTCTGCGGCGCTCCACGCGAAAAGGTCGGCATTCTCCCAAAGGCGGGCCTTCAGCTGCTTCCTCGCCAGGTCGGGGAGGCCCGTGCCAATGTTCACGCTCCTGTCTGGGTCGTCTATAAGGGTGATGAGCTCGAAGTCTCCATCTGGAATAAGGCGTATGGGGTGAAAAGGTTGCTCGTTGCCTTCAGCTGGAGGAGTCTTATCTGCTACCTCGTTCTGCCCCTACTTGCTGGGGAAGAGGCTGTCGAGGTCGACCGTGTTGACGCGCGGGAGTGACTTCTGCTCCCCATCCATGGTTGGCTTCCCTGCAGTCTTGGACTTGGTGTTGATCGAGTTCAGACCCTTGGTTGCAGCCTCGAAGCATCTCTTGGCAGCCTCAATATCCCCATGGAGAGTGATGACACAGCCGCTGGTCGTGTAATACTTCACCTTCAGATGGACTGTAGATGGTACTCCCATGAGTTCGGCTAGAGTCAGCCTCCCTAGGATGCACTGGTACAGAGAAGGGCACTCCACCACCAGGAAATAGACCTTAACTTGTCGGGCAGTGTTGTCGTTCCCAAAAGTGACCTTCAACTCGACATAGCCCCGCGGTCTGGTGGTGGTGCTGTTGAAACCCTGGAGGTTTGAGCCCACGTAAGGGGTCAGGTGTGTCTCGTTGAGCTGGAGGGTAGTGAAGAGGTGGGCATACATGATGTCCACCGAACTCCCTTGGTCGACCAAGATGCGACGGACATCAAAGTTCGCCATCTGTGTCCTGATCAACAGGGGGATGTTGGAGTTGGGGGCGCCGCCTGGCAATTCTTCGAGGTAGAAGGTGATAGGTTTCGACCTTCCCTGAACCTTCTTAAAGATGGCGTTCTGTGCCGATCTCGCCTCTATCAACTCGTCAAACTTCCGCTTGATCGACCCCATTGAGACCTTGTTGAACCCTCCGCCGAATATGACCATGGCGGTAGGGAAACTTTCCCATGGACTGCGAGCGGTCACAGACGTGTCGGGCTCGCTTGGGAAGTAGAAGTCCTTTGGTCGGGTGACACACAGGGCGACTTGTAGCCCGTTCTCGCTAGGGGACGGGGTTGCCTCCCCGACCCTTTTTGCCTCCCGGGTCTCTTGTCGGGGGCATCGCTCCTCTTCGTGTACTGCTTGAGGTGCCCCTCTTTGATCAAGATTTCTATTGCATCCTTGAGGTGGATGCAATCCTCCGTGACATGCCCGTGTCTCATGTGGAACCGACAGTATTTGGACTTGACGATGTTGAGTTTAAGGGGTGTCGGCTTCGGGAAGCGGACACCTCCTTTTAAGAATTTTGAGTTTATGCACTCGGCCAGAATGCGCTCGCGGGGAGCGGTGAGTAGCGTGTACTCAGTGAAACGGCCAGCTGGTCCCCTCGGTTCTCGGGAGTCTCGGGGCCGGTCTTCTCTTTTTCTTTCCCCGCCTCGTCGGGGGGCGATGGAGTCCTCATGCCTAGAGCTTCTGGTGCCCTCCTGATTCCGCGAATCGCGGGCACAGTGGCCAGCCTCTATCTCCTCATACTGGATGTATGCTTGGGCCTTATGGAGGAGCGTTTCCAAGGTGCTGGGCCTTTCAATGCAGACAGCCTTGGCGAACTCGGTGCGAGGTCGCAATCCTCGCTCGATCAATAATTTCTTCATGTCGTCCGCGGTGGATACTTGGACGGCTTCTCGGTTGAATCTCTCGATGTAATCCCGGAGAGATTCGTCTTTTCCCTGGATGATGGCTTCCAGGGATGCTTCCGTCTTCGGGTGGAGTTGGGAAGCGGTGAAATGCCTGGAGAACTGTCTCTTCAGTTCCTTCCCGGCGGTGATGGACTCAGGTGCGAGGCTTTTGTACAACGCCATGGCACCCTTCCGCAGAGTTGTGGGGAAGATCCTGCACTTGATGGCTCCCCGGACGTTCTGGTAATCGAGCATCGCGTCGAAGATTTCGATGTGGTCGCCCGGGTTAGTTGTACCTTCATACGTCGCCAAGGGCGGGGGTTTTTCCATCCCGACCGGAAGGGGGTCCTCCATGATGTGCCTGGATAGTGGGTTGCGCTGGTCGTCCTCGTCGCTCCTGACAGGTGATCGTGACGGGGACTGGTCACCTCGGTCGTTCCTGCTCCGTCGGGGAGGACTCTTTGGTCGGCTCTTTGGACGGGGGAACATCGTTCCTTCTAAGGAGGGGACCGGTCGCGCTTCTGGGTGGCCATGGACTGGGGTCGTTCCAAACATGGACGACGCTCAGGCTTCCGAGGAGAGGGGCTTCGAGAGTCCTCGTGGTGTGTCCTCCGCGAGGGAGGAGAGGGACTGCGGGAAATGGGGCGGCGATGTCTCCGCGGGGAAGAGCGTGATTGTCGCTCCCTCTCGAGCACTCTTATCCGCTCATTTTGTTGGAAGATCATCAGATTTGTCTAATTGATCGCTGCGAACAGAGCCATCGTGGTCGGATCAGCATTAGGTGGCACGGGGATCGGCTGGTAGACAGCTGGGCTATCAAAGCGTCGGGCGGCGTTGAAGGCCGCGTCGTCAAAGGAGGGAGAGGCGGTGTGCCCGTCCCAGGGGTCACCTTCTTCGACATGAACAGTCATGTTGGGGCCGTGATCGTCCCCATTAGTGAATGGGGGTGAAGGCGGAGTCGGAGCGTTGACATCATTTCGTGGGATGACCATGATCGTCGGAGATTGAAAGTTGCTTTGGTTCTTGAGTTTCTATAGGAGGAAGAATGGGGAAGCAAGGGTTCCCACATACGGCGCCACTGATCGTACCTGATCAGAATTGGATCAGCAGCCAGCAACACGTCGTGAGCTCCGTTATACTACGGTGGTGGTGAGAAGGTGGAGGGTGTACCTGCAAGATACTCTGATGCCAAAGTAAGAGACGGAGTAGAAAGTGCAAGTACAGAAAAGGTGTAGAGAGGGTCAATCAGAATACCTGATCCTCTAGTGATAGAGGGTATTTAAGTGTGCCCCCAGTGCTTGGCCAACGGTCATCTACTCTGGGTTGGTTTGGCAGGCCCAATGCAAATAACTGTCAGGGCTTACGTGGCGTAGGGAAGACCAGCACGTGGTCTTCGCCCTGGAGCAACTGCCCCGTGATCTTCGGAAGATGGGCTGACCAGTTCTTCAGGAAGTGGGTAGTTGTCTGATGACATGTCCCTAGTGGGAGACACGTGGAGTTCGTGGGGAAGACGCGTGATCTTTCCCCGTGCTGGGTAGTGGCCTTTCCGACTGTAGAGAGTGTCCAACGTGCCCGACAAGGAGGAGGATTGGGCCTTGTTGGGCATCCCCAATGTGACACTGGGTTGGGCCTGCCTGACTGTGGGGCAGGTACTGGCCCAGTCCAGAACAGTTTCCATCGAGTTCAAAGCGACAATTTCAAGATTGGTCGAAGATATTGTGAAGATGTTGAAGCGTCCAACTAGATATTGAAATGTAATATCTGATTTTATGTTAACATCACCTATGTAATGTTGATTTTATGTTACGAATGGTTATTTTATTTTGTCAAAATACAACTTTCTGATTTTTTGCTTCTGTTTCTGTTTCATAATGCTATGGATATGCATCTACGGGCAGATTCCGAAAATGTATCTCCGGGTCAAAAAAAAGGCACACTCCTAGAAGGTCACTCAAAATTGACCTAAATTGTGTGTGTTTAGAGTACGCCCGAAGATGAATCTCCGAAATCTAAGAACATTTTGGTATTTTCATGTGATGTCCCGATAATATATAAAGTACATTAAAAATTCCAAAATAAATAAAAATAAAAAATAATAAAAAAGGGGATTATGAGTCTCCATATCCTAAGCCACCATTCAAAAAGAAAATTCCTTTTTAGACCTCGCATTTACTTATCCAGAAACCGAAGTTGTACTAACACATTTTATGATTTATTTATTAAAAGCAAATAAAAAAATCTTATTATTACAATCTTCCTAAGTCTTTTAAAATTCAAAGATATTTTGTTGTAAAAAAACATCTCTTAAAATCTTAGTCAAATACATTTAGACCTTGCATTAAAGATTTACATCTTGACTTACATCTTACACGGTTACACATTAAACATAAACATCTATACTAAATTTTTTTTATCAACATAGGAAGCGTATATTATTATATAAAAATAAAAAATTTGTACTAAAAATGTATTCCATTTCTATATCTTTAATACAATATTCTTAAAAATGCTCTTATGTAAAAAAGATTAAGTTTAAGTTTTACATTAAGTAAAAATATTTTATAAAGCTCCTTATTATTATTATTATTATTATTATTATTATTATTATTATTATTATTATTATTATTATTATTATTATTATTATTATTATTATTATTATTATTATTATTATTATTATTATTATTATTATTATTATTATTATTATTATTATTATTATTATTATTATTATTATTATTATTATTATTATTATTATTATTATTATTATTATTATTATTATTATTATTATTATTATTATTATTATTATTATTATTATTATTATTATTATTATTATTATTATTATTATTATTATTATTATTATTATTATTATTATTATTATTATTATTATTATTATTATTATTATTATTATTATTATTATTATTATTATTATTATTATTATTATTATTATTATTATTATTATTATTATTATTATTATTATTATTATTATTATTATTATTATTATTATTATTATTATTATTATTATTATTATTATTATTATTATTATTATTATTATTATTATTATTATTATTATTATTATTATTATTATTATTATTATTATTATTATTATTATTATTATTATTATTATTATTATTATTATTATTATTATTATTATTATTATTATTATTATTATTATTATTATTATTATTATTATTATTATTATTATTATTATTATTATTATTATTATTATTATTATTATTATTATTATTATTATTATTATTATTATTATTATTATTATTATTATTATTATTATTATTATTATTATTATTATTATTATTATTATTATTATTATTATTATTATTATTATTATTATTATTATTATTATTATTATTATTATTATTATTATTATTATTATTATTATTATTATTATTATTATTATTATTATTATTATTATTATTATTATTATTATTATTATTATTATTATTATTATTATTATTATTATTATTATTATTATTATTATTATTATTATTATTATTATTATTATTATTATTATTATTATTATTATTATTATTATTATTATTATTATTATTATTATTATTATTATTATTATTATTATTATTATTATTATTATTATTATTATTATTATTATTATTATTATTATTATTATTATTATTATTATTATTATTATTATTATTATTATTATTATTATTATTATTATTATTATTATTATTATTATTATTATTATTATTATTATTATTATTATTATTATTATTATTATTATTATTATTATTATTATTATTATTATTATTATTATTATTATTATTATTATTATTATTATTATTATTATTATTATTATTATTATTATTATTATTATTATTATTATTATTATTATTATTATTATTATTATTATTATTATTATTATTATTATTATTATTATTATTATTATTATTATTATTATTATTATTATTATTATTATTATTATTATTATTATTATTATTATTATTATTATTATTATTATTATTATTATTATTATTATTATTATTATTATTATTATTATTATTATTATTATTATTATTATTATTATTATTATTATTATTATTATTATTATTATTATTATTATTATTATTATTATTATTATTATTATTATTATTATTATTATTATTATTATTATTATTATTATTATTATTATTATTAAAGTGTCAACCATATTCCTGTTAGTCGGTTACAAAAAATTCTTTCATTCATTTTTTTCTCATTGTCTTTCTCTCTTCACCTTCCAATATAAATACATTACATCTCAAGAATCGTTTTCCATTCATCATTTTATCAAACTCCTAACTCTCTCACTCATTCATATTTTATATTTCTATCACATCATAAAAACTATATACTAAATTCTCATAATTCATATATAGATTGTGAAAGCTGAACCAAACTATGGCTGATGATGATCAATTTCATCACACAAGTGGAAACTGGTGGGAATCAGCTTCAAGAAACATGAGATTTGATCAAAGTGGTGGAACATCACAACAATCTTCTTCGTCCGCTATCACCAACAATAATATAGTTGATTTTGGTTGGCAAAATTCAGATATGGTTGAGATGAAACCAAGATCTTCCATGGATAATTCTTCTGTGGTTTTTCATGATACTCGGAAACTCGAACAAAATCAAGATTCTTCAAATTCTACTGACCCTAACTTGCATATGATGGGTTTGGGACTTTCTTCTCATTCCATGGATTGGAATCAACCATCTTTGATGTAAGTGAAATATTTAGTTTTTTAATATAATAAAATATTTCAAAACTTCTATAAAAAAAGATTGAACTTTCATTTTCTCTCTATGATATATGGTGATGCAACTGTATGAAACAATTAGATTTAGAGAGAAAAATCTCTATCTCGAAATTGAACTATTAGATTTAAAGGGAAAAATTTTCTCCCTCGAAATCTAAATGTTCGATTTAGAAATAAATTTTTCATCTTTTAATTTAATTGTTTCTAAAGTTGTATTACCATACTTAAATATGTTTAAATTGCAGTTACAGTCGCAGATGCAATTTTGCTGTAAATTTTTACATTGTGATGAAATACGTCTTAGTTGAAAATCTTAGACGAATTAGTAGAAATTAATCCTCACGAACTCTAAATTGACATTTTTTGTGTTTGTTTGATGGTGATATAGAAGAGGCGATGAAAAGGGAACAGAAAACAGTTTCAGGTCAATATTGGAAGAGAATTTGAGTTCAACAAGAAACAATTTCGAGCAAGAAAATGTGATGGGAATGTGTCAACAAGTGAATAGAAATTTTTCTTTGGATCAAAATCAGTTTAGTCCTCAATATAGTTCTGGAGACAGCAATGTTATTCAAATGGATTCCTCAGCTTTATATGGAACTCCATCAATTTTACAAGGCTCATCCATGAGTAGTTTTCCATATCCAACAAATAACTATGGATTATTAAACTCTAATAATGAGTTGAATATGAACATGCCTTGTAATAATTGGTCTAATAATAAAGTTCCTCAGTTTTTGATGAGAGCTTCACCTCCAAAACAATCATCAACAAGTAACCTGTTGCATTTTACTAATAACACCCCTTTTTGGAATGCTTCCGAGGCTCCGAATTCTATTAAGGATGTTAGGTCAAGTTTTTTCCCCTCTTTGCAACCTCAATTCTCCACACCAAATTTTGATTCTCATTCAAAGGTATGACACTAATGCATTTCATTCATATTAGTAGATTAGGTTAGTTTTCAGAGTTTTTGTTTTAATTCCGAACTTCTTGCTCATGGTTTTAAATTGCGGATACAGTCGCAGATGCGGTTGTGGATTTGCAACTGTTGTCGTTGTGATGCGTATTGCAGCGTGAATTGAGAGATAGTTAAGATTTTTAATTATGAGGAAATTTAGGATTTGAAATTATAAAATTTTATTTTTTCTGTGAGAAAAGTGTACAAACAAACACATTCGAAATTGTATAACGTGGTTCCTTAAACATGTCAAGCATGTGATTGCAATTGTTATCTGATGCGGTTGGCAGTTGTCAGTCAAGACTACCGCATCTGCAATAATTACAGCTGACTGCAATTTAAAATCATGCACCTGATTAGTACTCTATTGACGCTTACTCAAGTCACCAACCAAGTTGATAATAATGCAAATCGCAAACAACAAACACGATATTTGTTTACATAGTTAAATCTATTGTGTCTATATACACGACTAGCGAGTCGATTTAGTTCTATATTATTATTAAATGAATTAAAAAAGTGAGAATAATTTTGCAGAATATAAGTGAAGTGAATACTGTGGTGAAGAAAAGTAGGAGTGAGCCAGCACCCAAAAGGACTCGTAACGAAACTCCATCAACTTTGCCAGCTTTTAAGGTACAATAAGTGCAACTAACCTTTTAACAATAAGGGAAAGCTCTTTAACCTTTTTTTTTATGTATCTTTTTCTTTTTTCTTTTTGTTTCTTTTTTTCTTTCAGTTCATAAGCACTTTGATATATCATATTTATCAAAAATGTGTTTCAAAACTTTCTTGCCTCTTAGGTCAGAAAAGAAAAGATGGGAGACAGAATCACTGCACTCCAACAATTAGTGTCTCCTTTTGGAAAGGTTGGTTAAAAAATTATTCTAAGTGAAAATTCTTGATCATTTTTTTAATATATGAAATATTATTATATGGTTTAATTCTATTGATAAAAATTTTCAAATGTGTTATTTTTGTCAGACTGATACAGCCTCAGTGCTTTCTGAAGCCATTGAATATATCAAATTTCTCCATGAACAGGTTACAGTAAGTTTCATTACCCATTAGTAAAATTTTAATTTTTATATATAGCTAAAAAATAAGTGTTAATTGATTTTTAAAATAACAAAATTGTAACCCTAATATCAATAAACTTGATAACATTATATTTTATAGATTAAAAACTTATTTAACTCGATAATTAAATTTTTCATTTTATGTATTAATTTGTGCTGGGTTTTTGTTTTTACCAAACAGCTTTTGAGCACCCCATATATGAAAAGTGGAGCTCCATCAGATATTCAACAGGTAGAATAAAATTTCTTCATAAATTTATTATTATTATTAGTATAATTAAAAAAAATTGTCATATATAGGACATTATCACAACTGCTGTAGTTGAACCTTTCATGAATGATTTTAAATAACAGTCGCGAAAAAATATGGCTGATTCAGTCGAAATCCCAATTATAATATTATCGTTTAGACTTCTAAAATCTATAATATTATACTCGTAGGCGTGATTGCGGTCTAAAATTTAAAACTATACTTCAAAATAATTTGCATTACAATTTTAGTTGCAGTTGCAGAATACAATTTTCTAACCCTAATTGTGTTATAATGCTTTTGAAACATTTTATTAATGCAGAATTCAGGTAAATCAAAAAAATCCGATGGCACAAAGCAAGATCTAAGAAGTCGCGGTCTATGTTTGGTACCAATTTCAAGCACATTTCCAGTGACTCATGAAACAACGGTTGATTTTTGGACACCAACATTTGGAGGAACATCAAGATAATTAATTAAACCAATACCCTACAACTAGGGCATGATTGTATGTACCTTATCAAACCTAGCCAAGTTGGGAATGATAAGATAGAAGAAAAGAGAAGAAACGTGAAAAAAGACAAAGAATGCCCACTTAAATGTGTAAAGTTAGTTAGTTCTAATGAGGGAAATGGGAAAAGAGAGTGGGGGAAAGGAAAATTTTTAGTTAAAAGAGAAAGAAAAAGAAGTGACTCTTCAAAAGATAGTTATTGATGGGCCAACTACATTTAGAATTATTTAGGGTTTGGGAAATATTTGGGGCCATTTAGAGTTGAAATAATTGAAGTGTTATGCTTACAAGCTTGAGATTAGGAATGGGAAAGTTGATTAAAATAGAGAAAGTTCTAATTTTTTTAGACTTAACATGAGAAAAGAGAACTGCATAGATTATTCTATGGCGACTACAAAGTTATTGGATCAATATCTAAACTTATTCAGAATTTGATCCAAAATCTTTACAGTCACTGTATTTAAGTATCAGTTGTATTGCATTAGTTTTTTTTAATTTAAAACCTTCGTTATTTAAATATTTTTATTTTATGTTGTATGTCTTAATGTTTTTTCAATTCGCATTTTTAAAATTAATTTTATAAATCAATTCTTGTTTTGTCTTTATTTGATTCTCTTGGTTTGTAATGTATTTTTGATATATGTCGGCTTATTATTGTGAAATATTTCTCGTTAGATTTAATATATATATATATATATATTCATTAAAAATTTTAAGTGATGACACAAAGAAAATGTGGTGTTAGATTTTTTTTAAAGATGTATTGTTGGAAGAAAATAAAGGAGATGCTTTACTAGTTTCTTAATGAATATATTGTGAATAGAGTTGGCACTAACTTTTGTTAAAAAAAACTAGAAATTAATTTGAGGGAATCATTGAAATATAGAAAATATTGTAGAAGGCGTAAGTGAAGGGATACTTCATTTGATTGGAAATCTCACTTTTGATTTGTTTATATCATTGGAATAAGTAAGTGGAAGTCAGATGGGGTCCACACATTCTCACTTTAAAATTTTAACATTTTTTTTTCAATTAAAATGTCTATTATTTTGTACAAGGATTTAATAAGAAAAAGATATTTATATTTTTTTTAAATGCCTTTCCACATGCTTTATGCTTTATACCGAATGGCCGCACATAGGGGCTTCTATTGGAAGTATGTGTATAAAGAAGAAAAATATTAATCATCAATATTTATATTATATCTATAATATTTTTTCGAAGAGGACACATATGGTCCTAGTTTTGAATAAAGTATATGCCCGTCATTATCAATTTTGTTTTACTTTCTAAAACAAATGAAGACTCTATGAGAAAATCATATAAACCTATATAAAAAATATGTTCATGCTTAGGTTTAAAGAAAGTATATTTTCTACTTCTAGGATCATCATTAAAAGGTAATAATTAATTTAAGAAAAAACAAAGATTAATTTTTATCAGTTAGAGATAAAAATAGATTGGGCTTAGTTGTGTTTTGTTCAGATTTTTTTTTTCTTTTGGTTTAATAGCTCTTTTACTCTTTTAATTTTTGTTAATGTTTCTCTTTGTTATCTAAAATGACGTTACAAAGAGGTTCATTAACTTATACATCTTTATATATTTTAATTCTTTCTGTTAATTTTTGTTGAAAAAACGTTAAAACTTACTTTGTTGGAATTGTAATGGCTGAGTGTAATATTTATTTATTTTATATTGATTAAAATATTACAAATAACAATTTTCACGTGCCCATGATTTGTTTTTCAAATTTTGTAACAAACTGAAGCAACAAATTTGATTTATTTCCTAATTTATTGTTTGGTTAATTATTCTGATTTCCAAATCGATAAAACACATGCATTCCCCTCATTAAAATTCTTATTCTCTTCCCTCCCACCAAACATCTCCTTCTCCCAACTCCACCATTTTCTCCCAAAACACATTTTCTTCTTCGATCATCTTTCCTCCTCTTTCAATATCCTCTCTCTCAAATTCTCTACTTACTCTCTCATTTTCCTCTAACACATTACTGCAAAACCCTCACCTCCTTGATTTCATCAGTCAACTTCACCCTTTTGTTCAATTCTATACCTGGATTTTTTTAATCCAATTAAAAATTGATACGAACTGAGAGCTATTTTTGCAACTACAATAGATTGGGGATGGAAAATAGGTTAGAATTTTTGTTCTTCAGATTCAATTTTGCTTGGTTCTACTCTTGTTCCTTTTTGTTTGATATATCCCAAAATTAGTGTTTCATATTTTTCTGCTCTTAAACTTTTAGATTTTTGGATTCTAGGTAGAGGGGAGGATTTGAGTTTGCTAGGTGGTGTTGGTTGTGGAAGAAGAAAAGAGATGACGTCTTTTGGACGTAATGCATGTTCTAATGGAAGTTCGTGTTCCTTCATGTTTAGTATCTCATAGTTCCTATGCATTTTTTGTGTTGTGATTCATTCTTTCCCAAAACATCAAAGAGACATCTTTTTCACACAAAAAAACAAGTATTGCTTGCAATCTTTGACATTGAACCCTAATTTGGAGAAGAAGATGGAAGATGGAAGATGGAAGATGGAAGATGGAAGATGAAAGATGGAAGAAAGAAGATAGTGATTTAACCCTAATTTGTTAAATTTGCAGACCAACCGTAATTGTCTATTGTTAAATTAAATTATGAGAATGTGATTTAACACAGAAGTTGAATGTTCAATTTACCATTTGCTTACCTGGCATGCCACCTCAGCCATAATTAACGCTTTTTTACACAAACTAATGGTAGAGACCAAATGGTTTAACGGAAGTGAAGTTAAGGGATCATTATGTAATATTTTTTAGTTCGAGGACCAAAGCGAAACTTCGCACAAAGTTAAGGGACATAGGGACTAATTATGCCTTTTTTTTCAATAAGCAATTAGATTGAAGCGGAGCACAAATTATGCTCAAAACAAATTAGAAGATCAATGTAATTTGAGATATTCTACAGGATCTTTCCATCAATTATAAAAATACAACACCATTCTACTCTTCAAACCTAAAACAATCCAATTTTAAGATAAGAATTTTATATGGAAACAAGTATCTTCAATATTCAAACCAGCATTGTTGAAAATTATGTTATTTCTCCGAAGTCATAAACACCAACATGTTGCCAACCAAATGATGTTATGTCTGATAGTTTAAGTTTGGTCTAACATTGTAGATTTGTTTTTAAATTTTAGATTGACTTTTTGAAAGTATGATTGATTTGTTAACTGACTTAAAAATTCATTTTTTTAAAAACACCATAAATAGATAAAATAAAAATAAATAGTATGAAGAAACGATAAAGGGGACAAAGAATATGACCTAGTAAAACCAAAAAACGAACAATCTAAAAGGTAATAAAGTATAAATACAATGCCAAAGGATAAGAAAATAAAAATTATAAAGCAAATCAGAATTCATAGATAGATATCCATGCGTCACGTGCACAATCCTGTGAACTTGCGTACATGCACGGAACCAAATTGCAAGAAAATGTGATGTGCGAATTGACGAACACTAAACCTAGATTTTTAGATTGGTAAATGAACTCGACCTCAAACTTGGCAATGAATTCCTTAAATAACAACTTACTGAGGAGCTGCAACAACGAATCGCAATAATTTCACCAAGAAAAGGGAGGCACCAAAATGGAGGATGAAGAAGAAACTCAACGTCAAAACAACACAAAATTGACAACCAAGTTATACGATCAATTTCTATAAACAAGAGTTCTTTAATAGTGAGCAAGAAAAATAAATTTGAAAAAAATCCGACAATCACTTTTACAAAAAAAAAATCACTTTTTTTACAAGAACTTTAAAATTGGAAAAAATAATTTTTTTTTGAAAATTAGATTTTTTTTTTAGGAAAAGCTAGAAAATCGGTTCGGGGGGGATTTTGGCGGAGCCGCGCCGCAGAAGGTCTGCGCCGGAATGGCGGCAGCCGACGATCATCAAGATTGCAGCTGTGCGGCGGTTGCCGCGGCGGCCAGGGGATCCGCGGCGCGCTCTGGTAGCGACGACGGTAGCATGGTTATCGATACTCCAGCGAACAAGTCGGTAACTACTTTTTAAGTTTGTTTGAAGTGTCCGTTGACAATATATGGTAAGGACATTGGCATCGAATTAATTTTCTTACCATTGAGTCAACTTGGTGTTATCTTGGGTATAAGCTCGTTTGAGGTCAACCGTTAGTATATCAACTGCTATAACAAGATAATATTGTTTCTTGAGTTTGTAGAAGAGAAAGATCCACAGTTTATTTATGCGAGACGGGTTGAAGAATTCATGAAAGATGAAGCTCAGGTGTTTGTGATGTTTGCTTCCTTTCAAATTGAGGGTAAAGCGACGTTGGATGATCTTCTTATAGTGTGTGAATTCCTAGATGTGTTCCCAAACGATATTAGTGACTTACCGCCAGAGAGAGAAGTTGAGTTCGCCATAGATTTAGTATCGTGTCAATGGCAACTTATAGAATGTCTCTAGTAGAATTGAGTGAGCTAAAGAGTCAACTGAGATATCTGCTTAATAAGAAATTTGTCAAACCAACTGTGTTACCTTGGGGAGCTCCAATGTTATTAGTAAAGAAGAAGGAAGACAATATGAGATTATGTGTTGACTACCGTCAGCTGAATAAGGTCACTATCAAGAAAAAGTATCATCTTCCTAGGATCGAGGACCTCATGGATTAGTTAGTGGGTGCCTGTGTTTTCAGTAAGATCGACTTTAGATCAGGTTATCATCAGATTATAGTAAAGGATGAAGATATCCCAAAGACTGTATTTAGGACATGATACAATCACTATCATTACTAGGTGATGTCGTTTGGCGTGTCTAATGCTCCTGGTGTGTTTATGGAGTATATGAATAGGATCTTTCATCCTTATTTGGATCAGTTCATAGTGGTGTTTATTGATGACTTTCTTTTGTATTCTAAATCATATGAAAACCATGCAAAACATCTTAGTATTGTACTACAGGTGTTGAAAGAGAAGAAGTTAAATGCCAAGTTATCAAAATGTGAGTTCTGGTTGCAAGAAGTGATTTTTCTCGGTCATGTGATTTCCGATGGTGGTATAGCAGTGGACCCTTCTAAGGTAGATGCAATGCTATGGTGAGAGGCTCCAAAATTAATTACAGAGATCAGAAGTTTCTTAGGGTTGGATGGTTAGTATAGAAGATTTATCGAAGGCTTTTCTAAGTTAGCTCTACCTTTGACTCAATTGACTAAAAAGGGTCAAGCCTTTGTGTGGGATGTGATGTGTGAGGATAATTTCTGAGAATTGAAAATGAAGTTGACAACTGCGCCAACATTGATATTTCCTGATCGAAAGGAATCTTTTGTAGAGTACTATGATGCATCCAAGATGGGATTAGGCAGTGTGCTTATGCAGAATGGGCAGGTTGTAGCTTATGCTTCACGACAACTCAAAGTTCATGAGAGGAACTACCCTAGTCATAATCTACAGTTGGCAGTTATGGTATTCGTTTTAAAGTTATGGAGACATTATTTGTATGGTTCTAGATTCGAGGTCTTCAACGATCACACGAGTTTGAAGTATCTATTTTATCAGAAGAAGCTGAATATGAGGCAAAGAAGATTATTGAAATTTTTGAAGGACTACGATTTTAGTTTGAACTAATATCCTAGTAAAGCCAATGTTTTAGAAGCTGCTTTGAGTTGGAAGTTTTTACACATGGAGACATTGATGGTTAGAGAATTGGACTTAATTGAACTATTCAAAGATTTGAGTTTGGTGTGTGAGGTGACTGTGCAAAGTGTGAAATTGGGCATGTTGAAGCTGACTAATGGTTTCCTTGATGAGATTAGAAAGAGTCGGAAGTTGGATGTAGCCTTGGTTGATCGTCTATCATCAGCAAATGAAGACAAGATTTTAGGGTTGACGAGAATGTAATTCTAAAGTTTTGGGATAAAGTTTGTGTACCTGATGTGCTGGAACTTAAGAAGACTATTTTGGAGGAAATCCACCGAAGCGATTTGAGTATTCATCATGGGGCTACAAAAATGTACCAAGATCTCAAGAAAATGTTTTGGTGGGTCAGGAATGAAGAGAGGCATTGCACAATTTGTATATTAATGTCTTACTTGTCAGAAGTCGAAGATTGAGCACTAGAAGCCATCTGGACTGATACAACCATTCGATATTCCTGAATGAAAGTAAGATAGTATATCGATGGACTTTGTGACTGGGTCTCCAAAATACTCCCAGATGGTTTGATGTTATTTAGGTGATCGTGAATAGGTTGACTAAATCTGCACACTTCATTCTGATTAAGATCAGTTTCCATTGCAGAAGCTAGCTGAGATTTACATTGTTGTAATTGTGAAGCTTCATGGTATTCCATCCATTATTGTGTCGGATAGAGATCTGAGGTTCACTTTTAGGTTTTGGGAGAGCTTACAGGAATCTTTGCGTACTAAGATGGATTTAAGTTCTGCTTATCATCCACAGACTGGTGGTCATACTAAGAGGATTATACGGTCATTGGAGGATCTTTTGAGGGCTTATGTCTTAGAGCAGGGAGGTGTTTGGGACAGTTTTATGCCATTGATAGAGTTTACATATAATAACAACTATTATTCGAGCATTAGAATGGCACCGTTCAAAGCGTTGCATGGGAGGAGGTGTAGGACTCCTCCGTGTTGGTATGAGTCTGGAGAGAGTGTGGTACTTCGACCAGAATTGTGAAATATACTACATAATAAGTGAAAATGATCCAAGAGAAGATGAAGTCATCTTAGAGTAGAAAGAATAGTTATTATAATAAGCGGAGGAAGGCTCTTGAATTTCGAGAGGCGATTATATGTTTCTGAGAGTCACACTAGTGACTAGTGTTGGGAGGGTTCGAAGACTAAAAAGCTTACTCTTTGTTTTATTGGTCCCTATCATATTTCTCAGAGGATTGGAGTTGTTGCTTACAGGGTGACCTTACTACCATCTCTTTCTAACCTGCATAACATTTTCCATGTATCTCAACTTCAGAAGTACATTCATGATACGTTGCATATTATCCAGATGGACGACGTGCAGGTGAGAGAGAACCTGATTGTCGAAGCATTTCCCATCAGGATCGAGGATCGAGAAGAAAGGAGATTGCTTTAGTGATGGTGGTCTGAGGAGGATTTGTTGGGGGAAGTCTGACTTGGGAGTTAGAGAACCAGATAAGGGATTCCTATCTGCATTTGTTTTTGCCAGGTAATTTTCGAGGATGAAAATCATTTTAAGTAGGGGAGAGTTATAGCACCCCGACTTATAATTAGTGCATTTTATCTAATTATTCATATGATTTATTCATTATATTGAATTTTGATGTTTTTGGAGCGTAGGGGTAATTTGATAATTTACTAATTACCGGTGATATGAGATTTGAGAGCAGATAAAATAATATTATTATTGAATTTTTACAAATAATTAGACATAATTAATTATTTTGTAATAAGATAAAATAATAAAAAAATGTAAAATTTTGATTAATAATTATTTAAGTTGAATATTTATTTAAGTTAAATATTTATTGAATTTCAATAATAATTTAGTTGTTTAAATAAGAGGATGGTCAATTTGTGTAATTAGAGAAGAGTGTGAGGTGAAAGGAGAGAAGTGGAGAGTATTTGGGCAAAAAGAGTAATTTTGAGAAATAAGGCCCATATAAATTCTAAAGTTTGGAGAGAAGCTAGGTTTTAGAAATTTCTAGCATACGTGAATAAGAGGCAGAGGAACATAGGAAAATTTTGGGAAGAAGGGATAAGCTTGAGGATATGAACAATTATCTTTGTTGGAATCATCAACCTTGCTGCAAATCTAAGATATGGGTTGTCTACTCATGGATGATTTTAGGCATGCAAGATAGTGAGGGTTCCTTACCATCCTATCAGCGCCTTAAGGGTAATATGAGTTTTCCCTATTTTTCCCTTGCTGCTTATGATCTGTTTAAGAATGTTTATACATGTTTGCCTAGAGACCCTAATAGGGGATTTGGGATAAGTCCTGTAAGATTTCTATAAGTTATTATTTATGTGTTATAACCTTGTACCAATGATGATTTCCTTGTATGAGTTGTTTGATTGAGAGTTGATTTTTGTTGTGTTGGGATTTTGCTCCTGGGATTTTGAACGACTCCATTGGGGTTATTTGGCTTCCCAAATGTGTGATTTTGAGACCTCTGTTCTGTTTCCCCAACTAGTTTTCTAGATCGATTGATTTTGGCATTTTTCTCAAGTTACATAAAACTTTAATTTTAAGTTATTTAATGAAAAATCACTTTTTGACAGAAACTTGAAAATTGGAAAAAAATTGAAAAATTGATTTTTTTTAGAAAAGTCAGAAAATCGGTTCGGGGCAGGGGAATTTGGCAGCACCAGCGCCGGCGGAGGGGCCGCTCCCTAATGGCGACGGTCAGCAATCACAATCGTGCGGAGGTTGTTGCGACGACTAGGGGAGCTGCACCGCGTTCTGGCTGCGGATGAGGCCGTGCGACGACAATTTGCGGCAATGGGTTGCATTGGATTACGTAGGCCGAGCCATGCTATGGAGGCGGCGGCGGCCAGCCTTTTCTGGCAGCGATCCCGATTTCAGGCATTTTCGACTTTTTTCGACGTTTCGGACATTTTCGGCATTTTTAGAGTTTTAGGAATTTTCTTGAGTTTTTCGAGTTCGGGAGTCCTTTTGTGATAATATTGAGAAATTTTTGTTGTTAGAGCCCTTTTGGTGACCTTAGAATCACTTTTGAGGAAAAACTGCCTAGTAGAGTTATCACTCGAAATTTTTTAACCTTTTTGATAATTTTGAGAAATTATGAGTTTTTAGACGTTTTGAGTTTATTGACTATTTTGATAAGTTGAAGTTTAGGGTAATAACATAACTTTACCTTTTTTAGGAGAAATAATTAAAATTGTTTTGAAAACATGTTTCTTAGTATAGTAATTTAGAGAGAGATTTTAGTGATGACTTTGATTGACATTTTGAGTATAGTAATCCATAGAGGGATTAGAGTGAGGCCTGTAATTGGCAACTTATGGGTTCAAGAGTGGAACCTTGTTGAGAATGTTTTGAGACTTGTGTTTAGTGATTCTAATGATGTTGCATGTTTGTGTCTGTTCTTGAATCATGCATTCATTTATTTCGGAGATAGGTAGGACTTCGGTCCAATGATGACCTGGTTTAGAGAGGAATTATGGCAGTCTCATGTCCAAAAAGGGACATGGTTCAGAGAGGAACCAAAGACATGGGAAAATCAGTAACGTACCTCTGATCCTAGTGATTTTTGTACCACGTGCATTTGAGAAGGACATGGTGGCATTGCATTGCATTGTTATTTATTTGATTGTGTTTTGAGTGTGGTTGAGATACTTTATAATTCGTTATTACTATCCCATTTTTCCAAATTTCACCATTAACATTTGTTAGATGTATTCTCACCTTTTGTTTGTTGTTATGGCGTATGTGCTCTTTGTGAGTACAGACAATCAGGTAAAGGAGTAGCCGCTTGAGTTAGAGGATGGTGTTGATGCCTTTTTAGCTTTATCTTTGGGTCTTAGAGGAGCCGCTATGATATGTAGTACTGGGGATGGGATGGAATTCGTTATTTATGTTATGCTTTATTTATGTTGGAAATTTTGGTTGTTGAGACTTCTACGCCGAACTTGTTTATTTTTGCAGCTTACTTTTACATGAATATTTTGTATTTGATGTTTTTCGCTATGGTGAAACATGCATGACACTCTAATTGTGATTTTTTATTTGGATTATTTTACTAAATGTCGAGTCGGGGATTAGAGTGTTACACAACCAACCACACTAGTATTCAAATTATCAACAACCAGTAGTATATATCTATAATCTAAAGTCCAAACCTTCATAAATTTGAATGTCGTAGATGAATAAAAGCTACATTTTTCACAATGGAGAAGAATAAGGTAATGGTATGAGTTATTCTTAATCAAAATGGAGCAATTGACTATGTTTCGATTATCTAGCCAATTCTGATTACAGATGGCTCTGTCAAGCCTAACACAAGAGAATTTCCACCTTTCCTCACATTGGTCCAAGTGTAATAGCTACCATTCTAGATGCATAAGCTCATTTTGATTTGTCTAATTAAGAATCTCATTGATGGGATTATTTTTGAAGGGCATCTACAAAATTCAGTATGGGAACCAATAACTGCATTGAAATTATTTATCATCCACCAAAGGACATGATTGGCATGTTGAAGATTGGTAAGTTCATTCCATAAATGTCTTTGAATCACATGAGAGTCACTTGCATATAAAGTTGTAATAAAATATTTATTTTGATCCACTTTTATAGAAAAATTTACTTGTTGTTCAAATAAACTCAACACACTGGAATTCATATCTATTGCACAAAAAACTCATGTGTTTGAATCATGATTTTGTCTAAAATTTAATGTAAATCTTGTAAGTTTAATTTGTTTAAGACACTATTAGAGAAATGAGCATAAGAAATCATTAGTTCAAAAACCAAAAGCAAGTCAGGCTTTTGTTAATCAAAAAGATTTTTAATAGCTAGCCTAACATCACAGTTTCTTACTCCTCTAGTATTCAAATAAATGGCTTTCATTAAGTGGTGTTGCGTTTACCCAATATGGCCCTGATGTTAATTTTCATTCTAGAATGAGTAAGTTTATGTCTTCTCCTATCCTTTTTCTTGTTAAAAGTAAATTCTTTTTGATGTGGCTCAGGAGGATTGTCTTCATTATCCCAACTATTATTATTCTTCTCCAAATGCAAATCATCATAGGGATCTCTCACCAAATTTTTACCATTATTTTCCATAACCACAAAATCAAGATCAAGTTTTTCTCTTTTATCATCATCCATCTCTTTTTCAATTACTAAATCTCATTTAAATCATTAGCAGTCTCTAATACTATTTTTTCTTCATTCAAAGAACTTGTTTCTGATAAATGCTCCTCATTAGCATTACCCTTATTCTTTGGATGAAGGGTCACAGCAAAGCCAACATTCTCTGTCATTCTCAAGAGTATGGTTTTCTTCCTTATTCAAATCTACAGAGTCATCATTCACTATGACATTTACAGATTCATCATTTTCTATATCCTTCACACTGTCATTAACTTGTATAACCTATTTGGACATTTTAGGCGTGTATCTTGTAGATTCTTCAATAATGGATTTTCAACATTCATGTCTTTCAACTTTTAACATTTATCAATACTAATACTATGACCAACACACAATGATAAAAAAAAAAAAGAGATGAACTCTAATTTTTCAATTCAACAAATAACAAGTAACCTTCTCGTTTCAGAGAAATACCATCATCTATTTTATTATACGTTGATGTGTACAAATTAAATCTATATTTCATTTTTCTTGTTTGTATATTGCCTTTGAGAAAAAGAAAACAAATATATATAAACAATTATTTTTTGCCTTGAATTTGACAAAAGGTAAATAAATTTAGTCAGATTATTTCAAGTAAAATTTGAACTAACTTTCTCTTTAATCAAATTACATTAATTAAAATTTATTAACCATTTAAATTCAATTTCTTCATTGCATATGAAAACAACTACATTGACAAAAGCACAAAGAGAGTAAGAATCATATATATATATATATATATATATATATATATATATATATATATATATATGTATATATATATATATATATACACCTAATTTTTTATTTGCAGCTATTGGCTTGAGAGTACTTGAAACAATTTTGTTTTGGACAAGGTGGGTGGCGCCATATTTTCTGATTAGATGTACTTTACCAAATCTCACTTTATAACTTCCCTACCAAGATTTGAACATAGATTAATACAAAAATGGAGCCATCTAAAGCATTAAAGCATTACTAATTATTATGTTAACTTAGCTACCCTGTCATTGGGCTCCACGTCATTTGATTAGCCTAATTATTACTGTCTATAAAATTTGTCTTTATATATTGTCATGTGTGGTTCATTCTTTTCTTTGTGTTTTATCTTAGAAAGCTAAGTTTATTAATTAACATAAAGTATAATGACATGATCATAAAATGACAAAATATGAATAAAATAGCTGCATCAAAGTACAATCAATATCTGTCTCAAAGTAATAAGGTGGTGGTTGGATCTAGAAAAACAAAATAAAAGTTAATCTAACATTTATTTGTTTATTATTTCAACCCTATCCAACAAAATAATAAATTAGTAAAACTAAGAAAAATCATATCATTTAATTATAGTTTTAATATTTTCTCACAAGTTAGGGATGTATTTACGACATTTCTAATTTTAAAAGTATACAAAAAATATCAAGGTAAATCATCGACAAAAAGATAAATTTCGGTTTATTTATCTATTTTTCTATAGATAGAAGTCAAAATTGTCACCAAGACTAAAACAATTTTTTCCCCTAAAGTACTAATTATTTATGGATAACAGTTGAGTTGAAATGTCAATTAGACTAAAAAATTTATTTGATTCTGTCTAATTACCCAATTTCTTTATAGATAATGGTTATTAAATAAAAGCTATATGTCAATTAGATTAACAATTTTTTAAAATATTCATTTTTTAATGGATTATAGCTAGAACATCAATTATGGTAAAAATGATTCAATGATAACAAGAGTTGGAGAAATTTTTTATTCAAAATTGTCTCAATGTTAGCTATTCTTGTATTTTATAAATGGAATATTGTTCCTTGGAATATTTTAATTAATTAGAAGAATATTTTCTACATTATCTTTTTTTTTTTAATTCAAGATATCTTACATTTTCATAGAAAAATATTTGTGCAAATAGATTAGTCAATACCTTTTTTTTAACAAGAGAAGAAGATTAAAATGAGTAACTTGTTATGCAAGTTACCATTTTTGAACTTAGCTTTATTGTTTTTCCCTAGCTTTATTGTATCTTCATTTTGGTTAGTTAGAAAGTTTGTTAGGTTGTTAACTCTCTAACTAACTTGTAACCATCACTATCATCTATATAAGTTAGTTTGGTTTTCATTCTCAAGCTAATGAATCATTTGCTTCTTTCATTCTAAATATAATTCATTCAACTTTACTATTATGGTATTATAGAACATGACTCTACTAACTTTTCTTCTTCCTTGTGTGCCTCCAATGGCGAGGAACAACAACAATGGCAAAAATGTAAATCCAGATGTTGCGCTTGATCCTTACTACATATATCCATCGGAGAATCCAACAATAGTTTGTGTCACGCCACAATTAGAAAGGGATTCTAACTACCTTGGATGGGCGAATAGAATGCAAAGAGTTCTTGTTACCAAGAACAAGTTCAGATTCGTTAATGGTTCAATTCCAGTACTAAAAGGAGATGATCTCGACTTTGTTGCATGGGGGAAATGCAAAAATCTTGTGCATTCATGGTTAATTAATTCCATGAAACCGCACATTGTTGAAAGTGTTGTATACATAGAAAACTTTGTAGATGTTTGGAATGATCTCTAGGAAAGGTATATGAAAGGAGATAGGTTCATGTAGTTCATTTGTATCAAGATATCATAAATTTCAAATAAGGAAAACTGAGAGTTTCTGAGTATTTCACTGAAATGCGAGCTATGTGGATTGAACTTGATAAATTCAGACTCATGCCTCAAGACACTTGTCCATGGGAATGTGTTTGTGTTGCTATGCGCAACGTAATAAAATCTAATAAAGAAAAACAAATAGTTCAGTTTCTTGTGGGATTGAATGAGCAGTGTCAAAGTGTCAAATCTCATATTCTGTTGATGAAGCCTCTACAAACCATCAATAAAGTTTTGGCTATCGTGCAACAAGAAGAAAGACAACAAAGTTAAAGAGCCAATGGTAATCTTGATCTCAAAGCTAAAGAAACAAATGCATTTATAGATTAATATATCCAACCACAACCAAAACAGACATTGCTCATGCCACACAACAGTTGAGCCAATTCATGTCATAACAA
Source organism: Lathyrus tuberosus (assembly GCA_022829125.1). Taxonomy (NCBI): domain Eukaryota; kingdom Viridiplantae; phylum Streptophyta; class Magnoliopsida; order Fabales; family Fabaceae; genus Lathyrus; species Lathyrus tuberosus. Next base: position 12,441,128 of record JALAZF010000034.1, read on the forward strand.
ACTAAAAACCACCATAAGGATGCACTTTAACTTTTAAGGTATTTGAAAAATGCTTTAGGATTTGGTTTGCTCTTCCCAAGAAACTCATATCTTCAATTTTAGGGATTCATTGATACGAGTTGGGGAGGATGTTTAGACACTTGCTGATCCATTTCAGGATATTGTTTCTTTCTTGGTCATTATCTAATTTGCTCAAAATCTAAGAAGCAAAGCATCATGCCATGTTCTTTATCTGAAGCTGAATACATATCTCTTGTTGATGCTACCTGTTAAGTGCCAAATTATGCATATTTTAGATAGTATTTTGTAGCCCTTTTCAATTGGTTCTTTTGTGTCTTAGTAGTAAATACATATGTTTTAGTGTAAATATGTAAGTTTTCGATTTTATTGTAAATATTGTGAATATTGATGATTTTGATGCTCTTTGACAGGTCTTCTAGCTTATATTTGATGATAAGAACAATTGGTGAAGGAAAGAAGGCCTAAAAGTTAATTTTTGAGAAGTCGTGTCGGTAACTCGCTCTTAGCGCGCTTTCTGGTGCGGGTTCAGCGCAATTTTGATGCAGAGGCAGTAGCTAAAGTTTCTTGACCGCGCTTAGCGCGCTTTAAGGCGGTTTGAGGGTATTTTAAGTGAGATCGAGCTTAGCGCGATCTGAGGCCGCTTAGCACGGTATTAATAAATTCAATTCTTTGTTAATTTGTTTGTCTCATTTTTGTAGGTATTCAAGCCTTGATTTCTATTCATTTTCATATAGAGTATTGAATAAGCTTTCCGACACTTCCGACCGCGCCTCAGACGAAGTTAGGGTTCAAAAATTATGACGAAAATAAGTTGCTGGATTTCTCTGATGGCGCTAAGCGCCCTAGAACGTTCGCGACATTCCAGCCCCCTATTTAAGTCACTTTTGAGCATTTTTTAGGTGATGTTTTTGGGGGAACTTTCTCCCAACTTCATCAAACATATTTTAGGAGTAGAGAGGCTTAAAAACAACATTAGAGGATGCATATTGATGATCCGGAGTTGGATTTGCTTCAATCGGCTCTGATAAATCGTGAGAAAATGGTTCTTCTCCTTTCTTCTCTTTGTATTCTCTATTTGTTGAGGTTTTGTATGTAAATCTCTTGATACTTTATGTATTTCATCTAATGTATGTTTGTGAATTAGTTTTGATTCTCTATTGTTGATTGTCTTTGATTGGTTATTTGTGGTCTTGACAAAACCTTTACAAATCTTTGATCTTAGATTTTCATCTATCAATGAACAAACTTTTGACATGGTCTTGCAAGTTGATATTCATTGTATCTTTTGTTGTATTGTGTTGATTAAGTAGCATGAATAGCATGAGTAGGATCGATGCGGTATTGCAAGGATGCGTGATAATAGTGATGAAGAACGATATTCACCTACATTTGGCAAATTAGTTGAATACATGTAAAAAGGGTTAAGTGTATGTACGTATTCTAATCATAGCGTTTAATATGAACCAGTCATTTATCTGATTTGAGTGTCATCTTTGTTTACCTGCTTATCTTTGATTTGAACTGCTATAGGCATATACTCTTCAGATATGAATCTAGGTTGATTATCTATTGGGATCTATTTAAAAATCATTTCCAAACCAAAATAATACTTTTTCCTCCAACTCTTTCACATATTTTGTGATATCATTAAAGATAACATTTTATAAACTCTTTAAATGATCCAGAACACAGTGTGTCCGATCATAAAAACAACCCAAAATTTGAGAATTGAATAAAAAATGAAAGAATATTGTGGAATAATCATCTCTCTAATATTACAAAGTCATGGATAAAAAAAATTAAATAATAAAAAATTTATTGTTGCATGAAAATATATAACTAGTAAAATAAACTAATGTATCTAAGTAACTAAATTTCAAACTAATAAAACTAAAATACACCTAACTAACCTAACTATATTTCTAATATGTATATACTTAATCCAACTTGTTGATGTCAAGCTATAAGTTTATATTTTATATCATACTTCTTTGCAATGATATCATAAAATTTTAAAAAAATTATGAATAAACATTATATTTATAACTCATCTTTTGTCACTATTATGAATCAAATTCTACAAGCTAAGACTAAATCTGACATTTACATACAGATTCCATTGAGAACAATCATGAATGTGTAATGTCAGGCATGCATGTTCATCATACGTTTGACAACAACCTTTGTCATTGGAATCAATAAAATTTGAACTGTGCTGAAATTCATGAGCGTGGCCAACTTTAACTGATAGCTTCAGAAAAGAGAACTTAGCACATAGGAATGCAGTTTTTGTCATGAAATGATGGACCAAGATGCTGAAATACCACAAGTAGAAACTCAGTGACACAAACTAATGAGAAGAAAATGGGACCAAAGGGGAAAATTTACCCAAAGAGAACTCTGTGAATCACATGACACTAGATTTCTTTCACAACAAAGAATAGAAAGCATTGTGTATCAGAATTTTTCTTTCCTTGACTACCTATTTTTGTTGCATGGATTGTCCTATCAAGCAAGTACCTACCTCTATCTATAGCATATATTTCAGTCACGCATATAAGAAATGTTATTTTATTTAGCAAAAGAAAGTGGGAAAAAGGAATCGAGTTCAAAATCTTGGAATATTGGTGTTAGATACTGAATACTCAGTGCATGTGTTGATGTGTGATTGGAGAACTATAAACAGCATACAAATAATGACACTTTGTTTCAATAATAAAATATTGTATAGCCATTTTAATTTTTCTACTAAGAATTAATTATATGTCAACATATTAAACTATACATCTATGGTATGTCTCATTAATGTAATTATTGAATTGAAAATATTATTATGTAACACTAATGAGAGTTGGCGAATGTGTAATAGAGTTTTAAAAGTCTGGTCATCAAATTGGTGAGATAATTGAGTCGTTGGTTTATTGATCGAATCACTGAGTTATTGATCGAATTGCATAGCAAAATTGAATTAAATCGAATATCTTGGTTGAATAAATCGGTCTATATAACAAACCTATATAGTTATTAAAATTATCGAACGAGATGACTTGATCTCTAAAAAAATTACAACACCTACAAAATTTTAAAATATCATAACTTTACACGCTTATTCTTTAAATTCAAATTTTAAATATAGTCATCACACACACAAAAATACAAATTCAAATAAATTTTGAATAAAGTCTAATTGCAACATAATAATGAGAATGGTCTTCTAATAAATTTAATTCAAATGAGAGAAAGTTGCTCAAAATATGTTTTGAACAAGATATACTTATGTTTTAGTTTTAATTTAAAAAAAGAATATATATATATATATATATATATATATAACGTTATAGTTTTTGTTTGAGAAAAAAACAAGCATTTAACTCGCCTGTTTTCCAAAATTGTCGAATCTTCGATTTTTTTACCGGTTCTCACTGATTCAATAGCTTACTCGTTCCAACAATCAGACCAGACCGGTGAACCCCCCTCCCCCCGGTTCCTGATTCAACCAATTCAAGCAGTCGCTTTAATTCAGTTTTTTTTTTAAATGTTGTGGAGGGTTGTATAATGTTGGTCAATTGATTTGGTTAATCCATATTTATTGGTAGTTGCGAGAATAGTTGATTCTAAAGTCATGAATTTATATATAAATATGTGAAATCTTATTTAAGTAGATGAATCTTTAGAGAATCGAACTCTATTGACCTAGCAAAGATTCTCCTTCATCTTCTCGTTTGCTTCTTCATGGATTTTCAGTCACTATTTCCCAAAATGTTACAACAATCCTCTCCTCTTCTTCATGTGCCTAAAAAGCAAACAACAAAGGTAGAGAGGTCCTTTACAGTGGTGGTCAATAACAACAACATTTGCAACATTCTGTTAAGTTAACTCCCTACCATCTGTCTCAAAGGTGATAGGCTAGTCATCACCAAACCTTAGGATGAATATAAACTCAGAGTCAAAGCGTGCAAACACCATCTTCATGGAAGAATAATATGGGCCAAAGGCACAACACCTCTTACTGTAGCTTTTTTAAGGGTTAAGTTGCTTGAGGCATGATCTTCTGTTAGTAAATGGAGGGTTACGTCTATAGGAAAAGGTTTCTTTGAATTTCTCCTCCCTTGAGGATGTTCACCGTGTTCGAAGTGTAAATTCTTGGAACTTGAATGTTGGATTCATAAACCTTTTCCCTTGGACTAGAGATTTTGTCCCCTCTTCTTTAAAACAAACTTCTTCTTAAGTCTGGATTAGAATACACAGTCTTGCTCAAGAGTATTGGCAACCTAGGATTACTTTTTCAATAGCGAGAAGTGTCGGGACCCCTATTTTCATTGATTTAGCTTTTAACAAGTCTTTCTTCGACCAACCTTTTGGTCATTTTGTTAAGGTCTTAGTTGATTTAGATCTCACAAAGGAACTCAGTTTCCAAATTCTTGTGGAAAGAGTTGGTTTTGATATTTTTGTGGATATTGTGTAGCGAGCGATTTTTGTCGGTGACGCGACCACCTTATCGCTGAAGTTTGGGTTTTCCTCCTCAAGGAGAAAGGGTGTTACTTTATGATTTCTTATTTATCCCGTGAAGCTGGAAGGGAAAGGGAAGGTATCTAAAACTAACATTGCACGCGAATATTTAACTGAATAAGCACTTTAAAAGAGATTGGGGGGTCCGGGGTCAGGTTATACAATGGGTAGTTGTCAATTACCCATCCTATATGTGGTTATCCACAGGATGTTAGCTTTTAGGTTTTGCTTTGTAATTAATAGTGTTTATCTGCTGATGGATTGGGAAAGTTTCTTGGGAAAGTGTGACAGGGAGAGTGAGTTTTGTTTATGTTTTGGGTAAGGTATTGGACCTAAGTTTTGATTGATATGAAGGTACTGGACCTAAAGTTTTGATTGGTATGCTCGCTAAGATTTTGCAATCTTATGCCTACGTATTCCCGTTTAAATGAAACAGGGAAATCAGAGCAATCGTAGTTCTTCCTATTCTATGGGAGGAAAAAGATGTTTTGGTGTCTTGTTCAAAGCCCAAGACATGAAGCTAAAGGTGATTTATATCTTGTTCAATAGCCCAAGATATGAAGCTAAAGGGTTTTGGCTGAGAGAGAAATTGTCATCTCTAAAGAGGAACTGTTGATGTTTGTGTGCTTTAATCAAAGCACAAGTTTGATGCTAAAAGGTTGATTGACTCCGTTAGGGATTTCTTTATACGAAGCCTAAGAGGAGGCTATTGACCCAACAAGAGGGTGTTTATTATTTGTCCCGTACGAAGCTCGAGATAGAGGCTAAAAAGGTTGACTAAACAAGAGAATATTAACAAGTGGCTGACTCAACAAGAGAGTCCTTTTATATGCTTGTACGAAGCCCAAGACGGAGGCTAAAAAGGCTTGACTCAACAAGAGAGTACTTGTATCTGTCTTATACGAAGCCCAAGACGTAGGCTTAAAAGTTTTGACTCAACAAGAGAGTACTTTTATATGTCTTATACGAAGCCCAAGACGGAGGCTAAAAAGGTTGACTCAACAAGAGAGTCTGACAAGTTAATTGACTCAACAACAGAGTCTTTTGTACTCAACAAAATAGTGATTTTCTGTCTCGTATGAAGCCCGAGATAGAGGCTAAAAGGAAAGTGACTCAACAAGAGAGTCTTGAAAAGTGATGGACTCACCAAGAGAGTCTGAAAAGGTTAACTCTGCTAGGGGGAATCATTGTACAAAGCCCAAGAGGAGGCTGATTTCGCTGAGGAATGATCATTATACAAAGCCTGAGAGGTGGTTATACTTCTGCAGGGGATTCTTGAGATCCCGAGGCAGGTCTAAGAAGGGAATCGATCCTCGCAGGGGAATGCAAAAGGAATTGATAGATCAGAAACCTTGAGGCTCTGGTTTGAGTTAGTGTTATCTAACCCAGGTTGGGGAATTTTGGGAGAAGGACATGGTCTTAGAACCCGCAAAGTTCTAACTCGGCTGGAGATTAATCCAGAATTTGGGGTTTCTCCTATGTTTGAAAGGTGCTTGAGAATGTGTTCGAGACTCAAGGGAATTTGACTGTCCAAGTCTACTGGTAGAGTTTTATCTTTTGTATGATGCCCAAGAGGATGCTGACTCGTTTAAGGGATGCGTATCAACCCTAAAATTGGTCTGAAGGTTTTGACTCTTTTTAGAAAGACAGCTCTAACGAAGATGACTAAGTTTTGTCCTATACCTTTAGGAGGTCGTGAGGTCCTTGTACGAAGCCCAAGAGAAGGCATGAGAACTTTTAAGAAGCCGAAGGGTCCTTGTACAATGCCCAAGAGAAGGCGGGGATGCTTTTAGGAAGCCCATGGGTCCCTAAACCAAGAGAAGTTCAAGAAATGCAATTCACAGAGAAGAGATCATTCCAGGAAAGTTCGAGAATTTGCAAGAAACTCAAGAGATGTTATTCACGGAGAATATATCAACTCTGGGGAGTACATTTTCTTTGACAATTTCTAAGGGTGACAGTCTGAGAAAAGGTTCACCGAGAATACTGTCTTTCTCTTTGTTCCATATTTTTTAACCCCAAGAGAAGGGAAGACTGTATCTGGAATCCTATGGGGATCTAATTTTGTTTGTATTCGAGAGTGACCAACAGGCTTTACCTAGTTCTAGACGTAGTTGCCGGGGAAAACTCTAAATAACTATACTAGTATTACACAGTTGATATGTGACAATTATATAAAACGATGTGAAAGAAGACTTACTGTGAAACAGACCCACAATACAGTTATATACATATGAAAGCGGTAAATGAAAGCGAATAAACATTTACCCGTTGTAGAGCTTCCATGCTGTTTTGTTAGTTGTTCAACAAAGAAATTAAAGAAAGTGTTGATAACAACATATATTTGAATTCAAAATCAAAGGAGAAAGTGATTTGAAAAGATTGTTGGGGCTTACAGCTCAAGGAGAGGCCCAAGTTTTAACGATGATCGCAACGTTGTCTTGAAAACTGTACAGAGGGACTTATAAAATATGTGAGGCCCAAAAATTTTTTATGTACAAGGGGAATGGTCTTACACTCTATTAGAGGCTTAAAGATTTATTTTTGTACAAGAGATGGAACTTACAACTCAAGGAAAGGCCCAGGGTTATTTGTTTGAAAATGGCGATCGCGCCGAGGTTTTTGAAAATACAGTGGGTCTTATACAACATCTGAGGCCCAAATCATTTTGGTTTCAAAAAGGGGTTGGGTCTTACACTCTATTAGAGGCCCAAAGAGTTTGAAAATGAATAAAGATGGGTCTTATAGCTCAAGGAGAAGCCCACATGATTTTGTTAAAAAGATGACGATCGCGCCGAACATTTGAAAATATACAGAGGGACTTATACAATGTCTGAGGCCCAAAGGTATTATTTACAAAGGGGTTGGGTCTTAAACTCTATTAGAGGCCCATGAGTGTTTGAAAATGATTGATGAGGATTGAATTAATCAAAACCCTAATTTTGTTTTAAAAAGGAATTAATTTTGTTAAAAAAAATTAATAAAAAGTATTGAAAACATGTGAAAAATGAGTGGTGATCTTGATTCAATGTTTCAAAAATCATGTTTATATCCACAAAATGATTGGAAATCAATTAAATTTGGAAAATCAAGGAGGAAAAAATATTTTAAATGTTAAAAAACAAATAAAGATTAATTCTTTGCAAAAATATCAAGTATATGAAATAAATAATATTTTTGGAAATTTTTGGCAAAATAAAATATTTTAACATTTTTGTGAATTATTTAAAAAAGAATCAACTCAAAATCATTAAAACTCAGAGAGAAATTAATTTTTGGATCAATTAAATAAAATCACAAAATTCAAATATTCAAATTTGTGAAAAAGGCGCCAAGAACATGGGCCAAGAACACGCGCGAAGGGAGTTTTGCTCAGATTTGCATTTTCTATCCAATCTCATTGAATACTTGATGAAATCACACAATCCACATATCAATCTGCTCGTTTTCACCTCACGGTCATGTCTATGGTGTTTAATTTCATTTATTTTAAGCATGGAATAAGAAATAAAGACAAAACCTCAAGAACCCTAAAATTTGCATGAAGGCTGAGAATTTTGATACACTATTCAAACAAAGCAATTAATTGAGGGGAAACATTCTATGCATGATTATGAACATTTGGCAAAAGTATTGTGCCAGGAATTATGCATAGATTAAGAGATGACCAAGTTTAGGCTTACTTGAAGGTCGTGACAGCAAGAGCAATGTTATTTTTGAGTTGGAGGTGTTACAGATGAGTTGTGATGATCTGAACAGCTTCCCTACACCATATGGAGTGTGTTTGAATGCTTGGACTTGATTGGAAATGGTTGGATCACTTCATGGCATCTCAACTGCAACTTGGTTGAAAACTTGAGCAACTGGCTGGTGATTCTGAGAAATCAGTGTTACAGTTGTGTGTTTAGTGTTTGATCAGCTCACATATGATGTATATGAGGTGTTAGAGCAATTGGTTTGAGTGGAATTGCTCTCTATTGAAAAATTCGATAGTGACTTGCTAAGAAAGGCATTTTTTAGAGTGAGAAGATGATTTTGAGAAAGGCAAGTGTTGTAGGCCTTTGGTGTACTTAAATTGAGCACAAATGAGCTCTATTTATAGTAGAGCAAGTTTGTTTTACAAGTAATAGTGAATGGCAACTGCAGCAGCTCATTGTCCAATTGCATCACTTTGGAATCTTAAGTCTCCTCTAGCCATTGACTAGAGGTTAGAGCACAGGCCTTTGGTTCCCTAGTTCAGAGATCATCCCTGACTCATTCAGTTGGAGAAGACTCAGTTCATGCCACCTTGGTGCATCCATTAAATGCTCCAAAACAAAATTGGAGTCTTGTCCCCCTTTTAGGCATTTTTAGGTTTGGCATGCTACTTTTAGTTCCAAAGACTTGGGAGGCTTATGGATCAGTGTTTGTTCTTCCTTGGTCTCCCCCTGAGGTGTTTATATGGATAAACTTGTTTGTCATTTGCACAATTTGATCAAATCGAGCAAAATGCACAATCTACCTTGTCATGACAGTTGCAGCAAGGCATATTTCCACTGTCATAACTCTTAGCTCAAATAGAATTTGATGGAGTTCTTGGCCATTTTGGAAAGATCTCAATAGATACAACATATGTGTGATCATAGTTTGTCTTGACACTTTTTGGATCCAAGTGAAAAATGACCCTACATTTTGAAAAAAGTGAAACAGATTTTGACTTAGTAAAAATTTCACTAAGTGTTGGAAAAAGTGGCATTTTCATGTTTTTGTCATTTTGGTCACTCCATAACTAAAAATCCATGAAGAATTGGAATGAGGTGTAGTTGTCACTTTTAAAGTATGCCATGAGAGCTACAAATCCATCTTTGGATCAGCCAAAATGGTTGCTTGGATCACAAGTTATGATCCTTGAAAGTTGGTACCCTAGCCACTTTGTTCCATAACGTAGAAAATTTCTAAGTTTTTTATGGTTACCCCTTTTACAAGTTATCCCACTTTTCTTGATTTTTATTGATGAATGATAATTCCAATCACATATTAACATCATTTTAGGGTTAGGGAACCATAATTGATCAAAAAAATAAAAAAAGTCAAACTTTGACTTTTGGGCACAGTTGACTTTTTATCAGATGAATTTCAAACTGTGCGATCCTCTATGAAATCAAGTCCTTGACCTAAATCAAACTTGATGGATTGATTTCATAGGTGTTATAGGGTGTATTGAATCATGTCTCAGGGTTTGGGAGCATGTCTTGGTCAAAAGTCAAAGGTACAGTTGACTTTTTTTCGCGAAACCCTAACTATGGTTCTGATGAACTTGAAACTTGTGAATCAAGCTTCTTTGATCAATCCATTGTTGCAAATGGATCAATGTAGTGTATTAGGGATCCTCAAATCATGTCTTGAGGTTTTGGCTCATGTTTTGTCCCAAAAGTCAACTTAGGGGTGAATTAGGTCAAGAAACCCTAATTCCTTATTTTTTTATGAATGTTTCCCCTGAGGTTAAATTGACTCGATGATTGGGTTCATGATGTCCCTTGGAACATCTTAAGTTGTGCTTTGAAGTATTGGCTCATGCCCAGAGGAAAATTCCCATCTGGAGGCCTTGGTCGACCAAAACCCTAATTTGGTGACACTGGCGATCTTGAGGCTTAATCCACTTGGAATGCTGCAGCCTTGTGCTTGATCCTTGATGTGGGAGTCCTATTGATCCATTGTGGATGTTTGAGAGGTTTAGACAAGTTGAAGATCATGTCATTCATTGATTGATCCTTCGTCTAAGAGCTCTGAGAGGGCTTGAAACCCTAATTCTTAGTTGTAGGGAATGCTCAACAATTCTTGAGGAGATTGATGAGGTCTAAATGTACATCCATATTGTGATGATAATTTGCCAAATGATGGGAAATCTTATTGGTCAAAATTTGGGGTATGACACATTGAATATGAGAAGATTCTATATTTCTGCTCATACTACATATGCATTCGTCATTCTTTGGGCAACTACAAAAGAAAGGAACAACAACATGAAAAGGGAGAGGAACCACCTATCATGAAACATCATAATGCTAGTTAACCAAGATATATGTCGATCAGGAACAACACAACATGGGAGAATAACAAGGTTGCCTTGGAGAAATAACAATAACCTATTACCAATATACATGGGGAAGGAACAAGTGGGGAGAAAAATATGACAACCTACCTTTGGTTATCAAGGACAACAACATAGAAGTAATAGATAGTGAAAGTATCGGTGATAATGAATTTGTTGATGCCTCTTAAGTGGTTGACAGACTCCCTGAAACTCAAGCCATTGTAGCATTTGAGAAAGATAAAATGAAGGACTTCTTTGAAAATTCTTGGGCTAATACGGATGACATTGATGATGAGGAGTATATTGATGAGGAAAATGAGCTGGATGAAGGATTCAAAAAGTGGTTCCTCAAAATAAAAATATAAAGAGCAACTCAAAGTGGAGAATAACTACTAAATCAAGGTCTAGTCCTAACAATACTTCTCAATGAAATGTGTGCTTTGGATCGTCAAAGGTGTGACCAATATCTCTTTTAGAATTTCTCTGAAGATATTGTTAAAAATTAATAAATCGGATATGGTCTTTATTGTTGAGCCTTGGATGGATCATAATAACCTTCCTAAGAACTGGTTGAGACATCTTTATTTCAATATTTTTGTTGTGAACTGTAAGCCTGGTTTTCTCCCTAATATGTGGTGTCTTTGAAAATTTTAGGTGGACTCTACTAAGATTTTTTGTGATGAGCAATATGTAGCTTCACCTTAGCTACCAAACTAAAATTTTAGGTTTCTCTATTATTTATGCTTCCACCAATTACATTCATAGAAGGTCTTTGTGGAGTAAGTTTTTTCCTCTCCTCCCTAACACTCCTTAGTGTTGCATTTGTGACTTCAACACCGTCATTAGTGTTGAGGAATATCACAGTCAACATGAACCTTCATGAATCCCTATGGAAGAGTTCATCCACTAGTCTGATTCCAACCAGCAACTTCACATTCCCACTTGTGAGATATTGGATCAAATTCTAGTATGATCGAAGGTAGCTTCTTGGTTCGACAGTTCGACAGATGTTCAGTATGCAGTCGAAGGCTGTTCACATGCTATTGTCGAAGTGGTGTATGTTGTAGTCGAAGTAAGGTCAAGCATGTAGTTTTCAAAAATAGGGGTGTTCGCGGGCCGGTTTAGTTTGGTTTCGAGAGAATCTGATACCCGAACCAATAAAAAATAAATGGATTGGTTTGGATTGGATTTCTATATTTTTGCAATAAAGCCCAAACCAAACCGATCCAAAAAACAATGGATTGGTTTGGATTGGATTGATCGATAATATTAATAAAATATTTAAAAAATAAATAAATATTTGTGTATACACTAAAATATGAAAAATAAATATTGAACACATGACACACGTATTTTTAAATAAGTTATAACCACTAGAGTCATATAGTTGTTGTATTTCACTTAAATACTCAATAACTTAAAACAATTTTACTGCATACTCATACTCCATTCCATAGTATAAAATTGAAGGTTTGCAGTTTGCAGATACTTATGATTTGAGGTTTTGCGATTTGGAAATAAGGTTGTGGTTTGAATATACTTGTAGTTTGTAATTTGTTTGTTTAATTTATAATGGTTATGATGTTTGGTTTCTCTATATTTCATTATTGATTGATATACTTGTGATAATTTGAAAGATGTCGTTCCGTTTTTCATTGGAAATGTCCAGAGACTAAGCCTCTTTGTTTCTTTAATTATGGTTTGTACCGGATACTTGCTATAATAATTATTCTCTTCATTCAAATAAATAAGTAATAACTCAATTGAAATTAATAATTTATTGTATAAATTAATTATGTTGATTGTTATTGGTTTGATTCAGGATTACGGGTAGAAAATTAGAAATATGTTACCCGAACCAATTAACATCGGTTTTAATTAGTTCGGTTTGGTTTTTGCCCGAACTGGAAAAATACCCAACCCAAATATATTGTTTTGGATTGGATTCCGGTTTGGTCTGGATTTGCCTGAACCACTGAACACCCCTAGTCGAAAACGCTGAATTTGTTAGCATGTCGAATTTAGCTTGTTTATTATGTCTAATTGTTTTAGTTAGCTTGTACCCTAAGTTAGCTTGTAATGGGTAATTGTTAAAAATCTCATTAGTTTAGTATGTTAGGTATTATTATAAATAGCATACTAGTCTCTCATCATAAGTGTGGAAAATCCTAATTAGGGTGAGAGGATTATTTGTTATTTTTGAGTACTTGTAATCTGATTCATAAAGAAAGTAAGAATAGCAGTTATAACCAAACCTTGTTGTTCTTCTTCTTTTACCGTCTTTTCTACCCCTGTGTGTTTCTTGATCATAAAGAAACTGATTATTTTTGTTTCAAGGCATTGGATTTCATAACAAATTGGTGTGGTGAGCGTGGAGGAAGATATCTTCAACAAAGTATGAGAATGAAAAGTTCACCGGAGTGAACGATTTTGGTCTGTAGCGCTTGAAGATGAAAGCCATATTGGTTCAGCAGGGTTGTTTGGAAGCGTTGAATGGGAGTTGCAGCCATGGACGTTACGTTACGGAAAAAGAAAGAACGAGTATGATAGAGAAAGCCCACAATGCCATCTTATTGAGCCTTGGTGATAAGGTTCTACGATAAGTTTCAAAGGAAACGACGGGTTATGGGTGAAACTTGAAAGTTTATACATGACTAAATTGTTGGTCAATCGCCTCTACCTGAAGCAAGCTCTGTATTCATTCAAGATGAGTGAAGGCAAAGTTTTGGTTGAGCAGTTGGATATGTTCAACAAGCTGATTCTTGATCTTGAAAATATCGATGTCAAGATTGATGATGAAGATCAAACGTTGTTGTTGCTGTTGTGTGCTTTGGTCAGATTACATGCTCACTTCAAAGAAACTCTCTTGTATGGAAGAGAGCCTATAACCTTTGAAGAAGTTCAGTCAGCACTGTATTCGAAGGATTTGAACAAACAATAGGAGCACAAGCCATTTTCGACTGATGAAGGCTTGTCGGTCAAGGCAAAATTCACAAAGAGAGATGGCATGTTCGACAAGAAGAAGGGTAAAAGTCAGTAGAAGTCTTATAGTGGTGATGCATCTGGCATTCAATGTTATCACTGTAAGAAGAATGGGTCATACAAGAAAAGTGTGCCCTGAACGCCTGAATAAACATGGAGGTAAGGATAATGGCAATGCAACTATTGTGCAAGATGATTAAGAATCATCTGATGTCCTTGTGGTTTTGAGCAGCAACTCTTACAAAGAGTGGATAATGGATTTAGGTTGCACTTGGCACATGACTCCAAACAAAGACGTGTTTGAGGAATTATGTGATCAAGATGGTGGATTAGTACTGCTGGGAAACAACAAAGCTTGCAAAATTACAGGTATTGGATCTGTGAGATTCAAGCTCCATGATGAGTCAATAAGGCTTGTATACCCCTGAACGTTTATTAATCAACTTCATCACTTCATTAACCAATTTTTTATATTTCATTAACCAACTTTATTTCACTATTTTAAAGTTATTGTTTACGAACACTATTCACGGACACTATTCGCATACTATTCAAATGTACTGTTCATAAAAGATATTATTTTATTTAAAAAATATTGTTGGTGTATGTATTTGGTGTAAGATGTAGTGTAGGAATAGCATGGCTGTTTAGTTTATTATTTTTGACTGAACATGTTGAAATTTCCAGCTTGACATTATTAGGACAGCGTAGGATGGGTTGGTTAGTTGGTTAAAAAAATTTTAAAAATATATCTTTACACTTTTTTTACTTTATATATATTTTTTTACTTTATATATTAGAATTTATTTTTACACTTTAAAATTAGACATTTGTCGGTGTTAGTGTTTTTACAATATACTAGGAGCTTGTACATATTTAGGTAAAGAGGATCATTTCAAATTTAACTAAAAATTTTAATCTACGTTTTATAATTAGTAAAACTAAAACAAACCATCCATATAACATCTAGATCTCATTCTAAGTTTTGACCTAAAGAGTAAAAGACTTAAATCACCTGAAACTTTCATTTTCAACTTTATTATTTTCGTACATTAGCATATATGAATCTTATCATAATCTTAGCTTAATATTAATGTTCTTTTATTAACAAAAAAAAAAACAAAAAAAAACTAACACTTCAATTAAATTACGAAAATGATGTGGTTTGAAAAAACATCAACAGGATGGCGTCATATGGTATGGCGCCTCAGGTTAAGGGATAAACCTTAAAAGCTAAACCATATGACGCCTTAGTTGTAAATCCTTTTTTTTTAAAGGGGAGACACCATACCATATGGCGCCTCAGTTCATTTACTTTTTTTTCTTGTTTAATTTTTTTTAATTAGGAAATTGAAAATTTTAATGAAAAAAAAAATAAGGCTAGCCAAAAATACATAACCATGTTCAGAATAAAAAATAGTACAATTGATGGTAAACAAAAATTTAATGGTCGTGCATATCTAAAGTCCACCGGTTCCACATGTCGGGACTCTTGCGCGGCGTCTAGGACTACCACAATTTTGTTGAGGGGTCTCTGGTCTTTGCGTGTTGACCTGCGGAAGAGGCATCTGTTGAGATGGTCACGGCGTATCAGACAAATTTTGAAGCATCTGTCCCCAATAGCCCGGGGGGTTGCCACCAACGGCGCTTTCGTAATCCAGATACATGCCCATATTTTCGTAGTTTGTAAGGGGGATTGGGTTGGTTGCAGACAGTATGGTCAGCTGAAATGTTGCATTGATGGGTGTTGGTACCGATCCAGTGGTTGATGTGGGGTTTGGTAGTCAAATAATGGGTGAGTTTGTTGGTTGTAGGACGATTGTGTTTGTTGGTTGTAGGAAGATTATGTGTTCATTTGCGAGGGGCTATGATGAGCTGGGGTAGATTCGAAAGAGTTGTCAGGGCTATAGGTATTAGTGGGGTCGGTGTAGGTGGGTTGGCGGTAGGGGTAAGGCTCTCCTTGTTGTGACTGAGTTGGTGGCATGAAAGGGTTGCAGCTTTGGAAGATTGATTCGGTTGGTAGACCTGGTTGTTGGGTATTATAAGGTGTATGATGTTGGTCATGTGGCTGGGCATGTGGCTGTGAGGAAGAGGCACGTTGGTGTTGTAACAGATCCCAAGTTAAATTTCTTTGGTGTCAACATCATCATAAGGACACCAGCATCATTTTGCACTTTTCTCCAAGTGCGGGTAACTCCATTTGGACCAGACTCCTCAACCTGCCTCTCAATCTTCCTGATCTTTTCACCTGCCTCAAATTCTCCTTCTAGCCAGCAATAAAGTTCCCTATGCAAATGCTCAAACGTTTGCGTGTTCCAGAGTAGGACCTTCATCAAAGGCTTTGTTGCTGAGAATACAAATAGGGAATTTCTTTTCATCAGTGGAAATGTTGGAAACGGTTCCTTCGGAGCTGATGATGATGATGATGATGGACGGTGATTTAACCACTCAGACATAGTGTTGGGAAGGGGAGAGACTAGGGTAATGGTGAGAAGTGTTGGTGTCGCGGCCGACAAAAATATTCGAGTCGCCATCATATTTTTTTAAGGAAAATAAATGATAAACCTAAAATCCTAATCCTAAGGGTAGAGATTCCTAAGGTTCGGGAGTCGGTTAAGTGTGGGGAAGGTGTTAGGCACTCCTCACCTCCATTGTACTCAATGGGATCCTCCTTACGTTCTCGGGTATGTTTGTTTGTTGCTTGAATATTTGATTGTTTATTTATTTTATAAAAATCCTTATTATTATACAAAGAAGATGAATTTAATCTAAGAGAGGGCCCTAAGTTTTATTATTAATGTACTCGCTAGGGTTTACAACCCTATGCATACGTACCTTCGATTTTGAAGGATCAGAGTAACCCTAGTTCACCTCCCTTATCCCCTATTCCTATTCCTATTCCTATCCTTATTCCTAATCCTAATCCTAATCCTTTATTTATACTCTTAGATTACAAGAGTCCTATCCCATATCCCTATCCATTATTTATACTCTCGGATGAAGAGTTCTATCACAATTTCTTATCCTTTGGCCTATATTTATACTCTTGGAACCTAAGAGTTTTATCCCAAATCCTAATCCATTTATTTATACTCTCGGATATCAAGAGTTTTATCCCAAATCCTAATCCATTTATTTATACTCTCGGATATCAAGAGTTCTATCCCTTAAATCCTATCCATTATTTATACTCTCGGAAGAAGAGTTCTATCCCTTAAATCCTATCCCTTGGCCTATATTTATACTCTTGGAACCTAAGAGTTTTATCGCTTAAATCACATCCCTTGGCCTATATTTATACTCTTGGAACCTAAGAGTTTTATCCCAAAATCCTCATCCATTATCTATACTCTCGGATGAAGAGTTTTATCCCAAGTTTGAATTCCTTAAAAATCCTTTTTAATTCCTTATAATATCCCTTAATGTTTAAATTATAATTATTATAATTTTAATATAAATCCCTTATTCCAAAAGGTTAAAAAACTCCTTTAATTATTCATAAGAAAAACATCCAAAAGAAATATCTTTAATCCAATTAATTCTTAAATAAAATTATAACAATAATTTTTTCCAAGTAAATCCCCATTTTAAAATCCAAGATTAAAAATTAAAACTCAATATCAAAATAATGAACCCTTATTTCCAATATAATAAACCTATGTTTTTAAATCCCAAAAATTGTAAATACAATATAAACCCATATTTTTAAATCCCAAAGTAAATGAATCCATATCTTAAAAAAAAACTCACGAACAAACCCATATTTACAAAATTTCATGACAATCCCAAAATTAAACCCAATATTGTTTTATAAATCCCAAGTTTAGAAATAACTCATAATTACTATAGATAATAAAATCCCAAAATAAAGAATATCAATTAAACCCTATTAATCCCCAAAAATAAAATAACAATCCCACATATACTAATTATAAAATTAATATAAATGAAACCCCAAATTAGTAAAAATCCTAATCATATGAATTAATTCTTAATTATTAAATAAAACCCCCAAAATAACAGAAAATTTTAATTATTAAACAAAATTCATAAAGCAGCCCTTTAGTTATTAAATTGATACATAATCTTCATTTTAATATAAAAACCTTAATCTATCAATTAGTCCCTCTAATTATTAATTAATTATCTAACTAATTAATCACTTAGCAAATTATTTGTTAACCCAACAGTTAAAGACCTAGATTAACCCTAATTATTTGTAAAGACCACACACTAATACATGTATCAAATCATATATTATACATGAGTTTCACTTTTGGTATTGAAATATAATAAGTTCCTAGTTAACACATTATACACATAATGCCTCTAATACAAAACACTAAAAGTCTAAGGCATTACATATACAAGATGTTCCAAAATGAAAAAAAACTAAGAACTAGATCAATACAATGATCTCAAAACATAAACGCCATAGCGGAAGCCATGCCATCACAAAACCACGATCCGTAAGGAAAGTCAAATAACCTTGTCCTTACCCTTCGCAAAACCTGCAGAACCTGTGATGTAAACAACAACAGTGGGGTGAGATACATCAAATCTCAGTGAGTTCCCTATCTTACAGTCCTCTCGGCTTTACAAGGTTCTAATAAACCTAACTCATGTCAAGGGGAAAGGGAAATGACCATGAGTACACACACACAAGTAATCCACAACGGTGAGCCTGTAAACTCACACTAGTACCGAAGTACCTCTTGAGCCTGTAAACTCAAGGATTCACAAGGTACCGAAGTACCTCCTGAGCCTGTTAACTCAAGGATTCCCAAATAATAACCATACCAAGGTATCCCCTTTTCCCGTCCGCTTCTACGTCTAGAAGACGACCCGAGTCATGGATCCCCGAATTACTTGACATACGAAATGGATTCGGGAACAACGGCCTGTTAGCCGTGAACCGTCACTTCTCATGGCCTGTTAACCATCCCAAGTCTCGACCCAATGCATAGGTTTCATTCATACTAAAAATGCGGGAATCAAACCTGCCAAGTAATGGTGCATATGTTTCAGAGGAGTTCGAGACCCATGAAACGCACTATCAATAATAATCGGTTACAATTTCACAACACACACGTCTCGGGCTTACTTGCTCGAGCGTTGTCACCATACTATCACACACCCACAACATGGTTTAGGGTAAATCCTCACTCTACTTAATTCATATTTTAACATGCATACATTGTCAACAACAATTACACACATTTAACAGATAATAGTCGATAAAACGACACTATTCCAACAATCCCGACATAATTAAATCGGCCAACAATCTTAAAACCATTGTAATAAGAAAGTACATTTTATTATCTTTCCAACGATACCAAAATTGTTCCAATCCGAGTTACGTACAAAAAGTTACGGCATTGTAAACAAACGATCGGAAAATAATCACAACAGCAGAATTTCTGCAACTCTCCTGGCCATACGCGTATTGGCACATCCCATACGCGTATTGCCCAAGTTTCTCGCCCAACCATACGCGTATTGCCCTAAGCGATACGCGTATTGCTCAAAATCCTCGGCCATCCATACGCGTATTGCCCAAGGCCGTACGCGTATGGGCAGAGACGTTTTTCCTTGAAAATTCCTTTTAAAATTGCCATACGCGTATTGCCCTTGCCGTACGCGTAATGACAAGCCCCATACGCGTATTGACATGCCCCATACGCGTATGGGCAGAGAAAAATGCAGAAAAACCTGCAGAATTTCCTACTGCGGGTTTCACCAAAATCAACCCCAAAATCTCATTTTGATCAATCACAAAGCATCAAAACATGTTTAAACACAACAAGCAGTATAACATACAATCAAACATTGAATTTCAACAGTTAGATTCATGATTTTATACCAAAAATACCCATTTTTCCCAATTCCCAATCTAACTCTAAACTCAAAATGACTCTACCCTAAAGAGTCTAACTAGAACCCACCTGGTTTACTAGACGAGGAGGTTGATACTGAGATGAATAGACGAAAAACAGATGAATGGATGATGATTCTTGAACTTTTGAGAGAATTCCTCTTCTTCCTCTTCCTTCCTCTTTTCCTTTCTTTTCTTTCCTTCACTTTTTTCTTTTCTCTAACTTTGTTTGTTTTTTCCAAGGAAAATGAAAAGAAAATAGATAGTATAGAAAACTATCATTTTTAGTAACACTACTAAATATCCAAATTAGCTCAAAAGCTTCAATTAATAAAAACTCAAAGTTAAATACTATTAAATTAATCAACTCTGAGTTCGCCAGTTTACTCTATTTATTTTATCAAATAATTGCTCAGAGTACTCCGGAACCCAGTTGATCATAATAATATTAACTAGAGCGTTTATAAATTTACGGGGTATTACATCCTCCCCCCTTAAATAGAAATTCGTCCTCGAATTTAGAAGATTACCCGAACAGATGCGGATAAGAATCTCGCATTTCCGATTCTAGCTCCCACGTAGCATCACCTGGATGCGTCATATCCCATTGCACCTTAACAAGTGGAATATCTTTGTTCCTTAACACTTTTGTCTCTCTTCCCACGATACAACTCGGTTGTGGTTCAAAAGTCAAATCCGCTTATATTTCCACCGATTCTGGTAGGATTGGCTGAAGAGGATCAGGAACAAACTTACGGAGCTGAGATACGTGAAAAACATCATGCATTTCAGATAGAGAGGGTGGTAAGGCTAATCTATAAGCAACTTCACCAATCCTTTCTAAAATCTGATACGGTCCCACGTATCTCGGACTTAACTTCAGTGATTTAAACGGTCCTCTCAATCTCAATCTCGGAGTAACTTTCAAAAATACATGGTCACCTTCCTCAAATTCTAAAGGGCTCCTACGATTGTCTGCATAACTCTTTTGGAGATCTTGTGCTTGTTTGGCTTTCTCACGGATCATTCGAATCTTTTCCGTAGTCTCTTGAATAATCTCGGGTCCCAAAATCCTATCTTCGCCAATTTCAGCCCAACACAAAGGTGTCCTACTCTTTCTCCCATACAATGCTTCATAAGGAGCCATACCGATACTCGCATGGTAACTATTGTTATAGGAAAACTCAATTAACGGCAAAAGTTCTTTCCAATTTTCTCTACTCTCTAGCACACAAGCTCTTAACATATCCTCCATCGTTTGTATTGTTCGCTCAGTCTGGCCATCCGTTTGAGGATGATTCGACGTGCTTAAACGCAAGTTCGTACCCATGGCTTGTTGGAACACTTTCCAAAATCTCGAAGTAAACTTTGGATCTCGATCGGACACAATATTAGAAGGAACACCATGCAATCTCACAATCTCTGCAATAAACAACCTCGCAAAATGACTTGCCTTATAAGTAGTCTTCACGGCCAAGAAATGCGCAGATTTCGTTAGTCGGTCTACAATCACCCAAATAGAATCATAACCCCCTTGCGTTCGGGGTAAAACCACTGCAAAGTCCATAGAAATACTATCCCACTTCCAAACTGGAATATCCAAAGGTTGTAACAAACCGCCCGGTCTTTGGTGTTCAATCTTCACCTGTTGACATACTGCACATCCTGACACATATTCCGCTATATCCTTTTTCATCCCAGACCACCAATAATCCTTCTTTAAATCCTGATACATCTTCGAAGAACCCCAATGTATCTTAAAAGTACCTTTATGGGCTTCATCTAAAATCTTCCTTTTCAATGTCTCATTCCTCGGAACACAAATCCTTTGATTAAACAGAACAATACCATCTGTTGCTCGCGTAAAGCCCGGTTGAAGTAACAACTCTTGTAACTCCTCCTCTAACGTTTGTTCTTGTTGAATCTCAACTCTTAAAGTAGAATTGACATTCAAATTTCCCATAATTACACCATTCGGAGTCCACACAAACTGGAGATTAAGATCTCTAAACTTTTCCAACAACGAATATTCCAAAATCATCAATTCCGCACTATGAACCATTTTTCGACTTAAGGCATCCGCTACTTTATTCGCCTTTCCTGGATGATACTTCAGTTCTAAGTCATAATCCTTTAAGTACTCCATCCATCTTCTTTGTCGCATATTCAACTCCTTTTGGTCAAATAAATACTTTAAACTTTTGTGGTCACTGAACATTTCAAAGCGTACACCATACAAGTAATGACGCCACACCTTCAGTGCAAACACCACGGCAGCCAGTTCCAAGTCATGAGTTGGATAATTCTTCTCATGAACTTTCAACTGTCGAGAAGCATAAGCTACCACTTGACCGCCCTGCATCAGAACACCTCCTAATCCCCTCTTAGAAGCATCACAGAACACTTCATAAGAGTTATTAGGATCAGGAATAATTAATACTGGAGAACTCGTCAAACTTTCCTTCAATTTCATAAAACTTTGTTCACAACCCGAATCCCACTCAAAAGCAACATCCTTCCGAGTAAGTTTCGTCATTGGTAAGGCCAATTGAGAAAAGCCCTTAATAAACCTTCTATAGTAACCAGCCAATCCCAAGAAACTTCTGACTTCTAAAACATTTCTCGGTCTCTCCCAATTAATCACTGCTTCTACTTTCGATGGATCCACTGCCACGCCACCTTGAGATATAACATGTCCAAGAAAATTAACTTCCGACATCCAAAACTCACACTTGCTCAACTTAGCAAACAATTGCTTCTCTTGCAAGACCGATAAGACAATCCTCAGATGTTCTCCATGCTCTTGTGGAGTACGAGAATAAATAAGAATGTCGTCAATAAAGATTACCACAAATTGGTCCAAGTAAGCCTGAAATATTCGATTCATGTAATCCATAAAAACAGCTGGAGCATTAGTCACACCGAAAGGCATCACTAAGAATTCATAATGACCGTAACGTGTCCTAAATGGAGTTTTTGGCACATCGGAACTCTTCACTCGGATCTGATGATAACCCGACCGTAAATCAATCTTCGAGAACACACAGGCTCCTTTCAATTGATCTAACAAGTCGTCTATCCTGGGCAAGGGGTACTTGTTCTTAATAGTGACTTTGTTTAGCTTACGATAATCAATGCACAACCGCATTCCCCCGTCTTTCTTCTTTACCAACAACACTGGAGCTCCCCAAGGTGAAACACTAGGTCTAACAAAATGTTTAGACATCAATTCCTCCAATTGGTCCTTTAATTCTCTTAATTCAAGCGGTGTCATCTGATACGGAGAAACGGATATAGGAGCCGTTCCCGGTACCAGGTCAATAGAGAACTCAACTTCTCTCTCCGGAGGAAGAGAAGAAACATCCTCAGGAAACACTTCAGGAAACTCACACACTATTGGAATACTCAGAACTTGTTGTTCGCTACTTCCTTCCTTAGTAAGAACCATTAAAACAGATTTCTCTTCCTCGAATAATAAATTTACCATTCCCACCGTACCTTCTAAAATCGTTGATAACACATCCTTAGGAGTAGCCTCAGCAGATGGAATAATGATTAACTTCTCCTCACAACCGATAAAAACTGAATTAGCTGAAAGCCAATCCATTCCCAGAACAACATCCACTTTCTTGAGCGGCAAACAAATAAGATCAATTTGGAAAACTCTATCATTCACCGACAACACACAATTTTCACACATCAATGGTGTTTCGACCATTTCATCCATGGCAGTAGTAACCACCATAGGAGGAAACAAAGGAATAGTTTGCAACCCAAGTCGCTTCACACATCTCAAAGACACAAAAGAATGTGTTGCCCCACAGTCAAATAAAACAAAACAAGGTTGTCCATTTACAAAACACGTACCCGCAATTAAAGAGTTGTCACCCTTCGCTTTCCTTGCATCCAAGGTATACACTCGGCCAGTAGTCTTCCCTTGTGTCTGATTTCTACCCTGAGGACAATCCTTAGCCATGTGGCCCACCTTATTACACTGATAACATCTCATTCCTTCCAAAATGCACCTACCATAATGATTCCGTCCACAAATACGACATACCGGAGGCACACTAATTCTAGAACTCTGAGCTTGCTTCCCTTTGGAATACTGTTGCCTTTGCCTAAACTGCTGATTCGACCTCCCTCGGTCACCTTGAGTCGCCCTGTTCGAATCCACCTCCATTTGTACATTTTTCAAACTATTTTCCGCCACATAACATTGTCTTAACATTTCAGCATAAGTAGAAAATTCCCGTTGAGACACGCTGTGTGAAATCTCAGCCCTTAACCCATACAGAAACTGATCAATCTTCCACCTCTCATCGGGAGCATACATGGCCTGTCTAGAGTAGTCAGCCATGTTCTCAAATTTCTCCGCATAGGAAGCCACTGATAAGTTGCCCTGTCTCAACTGTTGGAACTCAAACTCCTTTTGAGACCTTAAAGAACTCGGAAAATATTTCTTCATAAAGATTACTTTAAACTGTTCCCACACTTTTGGCACCTCCTGAATTGTCATCAAGGCTGAAGCGCTCTCCCACCACCTCATAGCAAGACCCTTCAACCAGTGAGAGGCAAAGACCACCTTATTCTCATCACTGCAATGAACTATCAGAAAAATCTGTTCCATACCTGTTATCCATTCGTGTGCCTTCACCGGATCTAGCCCTCCCTGAAACTCTGGAGGATTCATGCGAACAAATTCCCTATAGGTTCCTCCCGTAACTTCCGGAACAACCACTGGAGGATGCAGACCATCAGCCATTTGTTGCATCATTCCTTGCATAAACTGATTCTGCTGCTGCTGCATCTGTTGTATAAATTGGTAAAAAGGGGCATTCCCTTCATCACCCTGTGGAACTGTCCCAGCTGGAGTAGTCCTCGGAGTTCTGGGTCTTCCACGGTTATTTCTACGTCCGTCCGCCATGTTCCTGAATGTCATACAAATAGAATTAAGTTGATCAAGCCCAATACTATAAATATAACATGTAAGACCAAAGGCGACATCACGTATCTGAAACGGAAAGAAATACTTATTCTATTTCATGGCTAGGTCGAGGATACGACCTGCTCTGATACCAACTGTAAAGACCACACACTAATACATGTATCAAATCATATATTATACATGAGTTTCACTTTTGGTATTGAAATATAATAAGTTCCTAGTTAACACATTATACACATAATGCCTCTAATACAAAACACTAAAAGTCTAAGGCATTATATATACAAGATGTTCCAAAATGAAAAAAAACTAAGAACTAGATCAATACAATGATCTCAAAACATAAACGCCATAGCGGAAGCCATGCCATCACAAAACCACGATCCGTAAGGAAAGTCAAATAACCTTGTCCTTACCCTTCGCAAAACCTGCAGAACCTGTGATGTAAACAACAACAGTGGGGTGAGATACATCAAATCTCAGTGAGTTCCCTATCTTACAGTCCTCTCGGCTTTACAAGGTTCTAATAAACCTAACTCATGTCAAGGGGAAAGGGAAATGACCATGAGTACACACACACAAGTAATCCACAACGGTGAGCCTGTAAACTCACACTAGTACCGAAGTACCTCTTGAGCCTGTAAACTCAAGGATTCACAAGGTACCGAAGTACCTCCTGAGCCTGTTAACTCAAGGATTCCCAAATAATAACCATACCAAGGTATCCCCTTTTCCCGTCCGCTTCTACGTCTAGAAGACGACCCGAGTCATGGATCCCCGAATTACTTGACATACGAAATGGATTCGGGAACAACGGCCTGTTAGCCGTGAACCGTCACTTCTCATGGCCTGTTAACCATCCCAAGTCTCGACCCAATGCATAGGTTTCATTCATACTAAAAATGCGGGAATCAAACCTGCCAAGTAATGGTGCATATGTTTCAGAGGAGTTCGAGACCCATGAAACGCACTATCAATAATAATCGGTTACAATTTCACAACACACACGTCTCGGGCTTACTTGCTCGAGCGTTGTCACCATACTATCACACACCCACAACATGGTTTAGGGTAAATCCTCACTCTACTTAATTCATATTTTAACATGCATACATTGTCAACAACAATTACACACATTTAACAGATAATAGTCGATAAAACGACACTATTCCAACAATCCCGACATAATTAAATCGGCCAACAATCTTAAAACCATTGTAATAAGAAAGTACATTTTATTATCTTTCCAACGATACCAAAATTGTTCCAATCCGAGTTACGTACAAAAAGTTACGGCATTGTAAACAAACGATCGGAAAATAATCACAACAGCAGAATTTCTGCAACTCTCCTGGCCATACGCGTATTGGCACATCCCATACGCGTATTGCCCAAGTTTCTCGCCCAACCATACGCGTATTGCCCCAAGCGATACACGTATTGCTCAAAATCCTCGGCCATCCATACACGTATTGCCCAAGGCCGTACGCGTATGGGCAGAGACGTTTTTCCTTGAAAATTCCTTTTAAAATTGCCATACGCGTATTGCCCTTGCCGTACGCGTAATGACAAGCCCCATACGCGTATTGACATGCCCCATACGCGTATGGGCAGAGAAAAATGCAGAAAAACCTGCAGAATTTCCTACTGCGGGTTTCACCAAAATCAACCCCAAAATCTCATTTTGATCAATCACAAAGCATCAAAACATGTTTAAACACAACAAGCAGTATAACATACAATCAAACATTGAATTTCAACAGTTAGATTCATGATTTTATACCAAAAATACCCATTTTTCCCAATTCCCAATCTAACTCTAAACTCAAAATGACTCTACCCTAAAGAGTCTAACTAGAACCCACCTGGTTTACTAGACGAGGAGGTTGATACTGAGATGAATAGACGAAAAACAGATGAATGGATGATGATTCTTGAACTTTTGAGAGAATTCCTCTTCTTCCTCTTCCTTCCTCTTTTCCTTTCTTTTCTTTCCTTCACTTTTTTCTTTTCTCTAACTTTGTTTGTTTTTTCCAAGGAAAATGAAAAGAAAATAGATAGTATAGAAAACTATCATTTTTAGTAACACTACTAAATATCCAAATTAGCTCAAAAGCTTCAATTAATAAAAACTCAAAGTTAAATACTATTAAATTAATCAACTCTGAGTTCGCCAGTTTACTCTATTTATTTTATCAAATAATTGCTCAGAGTACTCCGGAACCCAGTTGATCATAATAATATTAACTAGAGCGTTTATAAATTTACGGGGTATTACATTATTATTAATTAATTAAATTAAATCAAAAACTCCAAATTCTAACAAAATTTATTAAACCCAGCCAAAAAAACCAAATTATTAGAAAAAACCCTAATTAAAACCTCTAATCCTTATTTAATTAAGTAAATTAAATAAAAAACAAATTATATAAAAAAACGAAATTATTCCTATGATAAATCCTAATTCTGAAAAGTAAAAAGTTAATCAAAATTTCCCCAAAAATGATCAAATAAATAAACAAACCCAATTACTTACATAAATAATTTAATAAAAGTCAATTAATTAAGAGTTAAATATACAACCCCCTGCAATGTTAGCGATTTCTCATTTTAGCCCCTGGCAAAAATTTTTTTTTAAAAACCCCTTATCTTAATTAGATTCTCTTAATTAGGCCCCTGACTGCCACATTGCAGCAAAGATTCCTTTCTATTGCTTGCATGGCAGTCCACGTGACATTTTTAATATTATTTTATTATTTTATTATTTTTATTATTTTTTTGTTATTTTTATTTTTTTAATTTTTTAAATTTTTAAATTTTTAAATTTTTTTTTTTAATTTTTTAAGTTTTTTTTAAGTTTTTTTTTATTTTTTTTGGTTTTATTTTTTATAATTTTTATAATTTTTATATTTTTTTAATTATAATTTTTATAATTTTTTTTAGTTTTTATTTATATATTTTTCATTTTTTTTTTCGTTTTTGGACCTAATTTTTATTTTTAATTCTATTTTAAACAAATTTTTATTTTAAAAATTAGTTTCATTATACTAATCAATTTATTTCAATTTATTATCATACTAATCCATTTATTCTCATACTAATTTCAATTCAACAATACTTATGAGTGGTTTCTTTATAAACACTAGTGGTGCCCCCTAACCAACCGATGTGGGACATTGAAAACACTTCAAACCTGTTGAAACTTTACCAGCAAAAACACTTCATATATGTTAATAATTTGAGAGGAGAACACAAACACCACATACTTTTTCCCTTATATTACAACACACAAAGTCTTTTCAGCAGCAAATTTTCTTCATGCTGCTCACCACCTACCTTCTCTTACACACCATGTAGAAATTACTACTACTGCACCATAAACACGACCACCTCATATCTTAATAACCTCTATCCACTTCTTCTTCTTTTTTCGCTACAATATTGTTTCATTTCTTCTCCATTGTTTTCAATACACATCAACCATCCAAAACTCAATACAAAGCATACTCACAACACAACAATACCACACACCCTAATATACAAGAATCTCAAGCTCTCATCACTCTCTAAACCTCCATCACCAAATTGTAACATCATATCTATACTATAACCATAACACAATCGTCCACATCCTCATGAAAATGGTAACTTGCTACTGCCATGTTCACACCATAAGTTATGTTCATACAATATAAAAAGTTATCAACTTCATTACAATCCACCACCTTCAAAAAAATCTTTCTCTTATTAACCATTGCTGGAACATAACAACTCAACCATGCTGCAACAACATAACAACTCAACCTTGCTGCAACAACCACCACCCCCATCTTGTATCTTTAATTTCTCGAACTCAACCCACACAGTTCCACACGACCACCCCCATTAATATTTTATAGAAGGTTTTGATTTTTATCATCTAAGTTGCAGGTTTTGATTTTTAGCACATGCTTTATAAGGTCCAAAAACGAAAAATAAAAAAAAATAAAAAATATATAAATAAAAACAAAAAAAAATTAAAAAAAAAAAGAAAAAAAAATTATAAAAAATAAAACAAAAAAATACGTAAAAAAAATTAAAAAAAATTAAAAAAAAATATATAAATAAAAAACGAAAAAAAAAATAAAAAAAAAGAAAAAAAATTATAAAAATTATAAAAAATAAAACAAAAAAAAAACGTAAAAAAATAAAATAAAATAAAATAAATTAAAAAATTTTTTTAAAAAAATAAAAATAATAAAAAATAATTAAAAAAATAATAAAATAATAAAATAATAAAAAAATAAAATAATATTAAAAATGCCACGTGGACTGCCACGCAAGCAATAGAAAGGAATCTTTGCTGCAATGTCGCAGTCAAGGGCCTAATTGAGGGAATCTAATTAAGATGAGGGGGTTTTTAAAAAAAAAAATTTGCCATGGGCTAAAATGAGAACTCGCTAACATTGCAGGGGGGGTTTGTATATTTAACCCATTAATTAATACCAACCCTTAATTGTTTAAATTAGCCTTAAACATCGAAATAATCCCCAAATTGATTAAATATTAAACAAAATAATCCTTTTAACCCTAATGACCTAAATTAAAACTCACCACACCATTATATCCCTAAGAAAAAAATTAAGTTAATTAAGCAAAGTAATTAATTAAAAGAACCAGGGGGTGTAATTTGAACTTCAGTAGCAATGGGCTTGCTGCCTGGGGGTGTGAATAGTAAAGGATGCTAAGCCCAAATGCCAAGAGCCCGTCTGGGAGGTGTGTACACGCTGGGAGAGTCTGATTTTTGACTCTCTCTACACTGCACGATCAGAATCCTAAGGCCTTAAACGCTCATATTCTCATCCATAGATCCTCTTGACTAGTCCAAGTATGCAAAACAAAGGGCCAGGATGTACAGTCAACGCGGGCCCACCGTGGGGATGCGCGTATGTGAATGCCAGCTGACAGTCATAGTCAGCCTATCCAAGGGCGAGGGAGACGCCACTTGGTGTCCATTAATGGCAACGAGAGGAGGGTATATAACCCTGCCCTCTCTCAGATCCTTCTCATTTCTCACTCTCCCTTCTCTCTCTAACTCGCTCTCTCTCTCCTTCTCTCTAACCTTTTGAATACTCTCACCTCTCTTTAACTCCCTCTCTCCGGTCACCACCCTAAACGGCCTCCAGCCACCTTCTACCACCGTCAACTCCAGATTTCCGGTTGAAGCTAACCGGAATCTGCAAACCAATGTTCATCTGGGTGATGAACATCAACCCAGAACCCTACGAACCCTAACAACCATAAGAACCCTACCCCATCCCCAAACCCAGATCTTCATGTTCTTCAGGGTTCATGAAGAACCCTAAGAACCCTAACCCAAATCTAAGGAACCCTAACCCCAATCCCACCCAGAAACCTTCATGTTCTTCAGGGTCCGTGAAGAACCCTAACCCTCATCTTCAACCCAAAACCCAGCAGCCCCAAGAACCCTAAGAACCCTAAGGGTTCTGCGAAGAACCCTAAACCTACCCAGATGAACCCTAACCCCTTTTAAGAACCCTAACCCTAAACAAAACCCAGAAACCCCTAAATCGCAACAAACCAGAAATCCCTAACAATCACAGTTCAACAATCAACAACAAAAAATAAAGATAAGTATTTTACCTTCCCTACCGTGACCTATTAAGCTGCTCAGATTCCCCCTTCTCCTAATCCTCTCCTTTTGCTAATCCTTTCTCGTTTTTTGTAGGTGGCTTAGCTCAAGGGACTTAGGGTTCTAATGATGAACCCTAACTCTCTGTTCGTAAGAGCTCTAGGTGATGGTTGGAGAATTCGCGAAGCAGCCGTTTTGTTAGCTTTTGGGTCCCCTTTTTTTGAATTCCTTCTTAGTTTATAAAGGCTTAGAAATTAGGTTAGAAATTAAATAGATTAGATTTTAATTTAGGAAATTTATGATCTGAATCATGTAATTTTTTTGAAATCTGATTTGATTTCGTTTTAGAATTAGGGCTTCAATGTCAATTTGTAATTTTCAGTGTAAAAATAATGAAAATAAATGTTATTGATTTTTGTTTTAAAATCAGATCCGATTTGATTCACTTCCAAGCTCTCTGCGCGTGAAATTAGGGTTCTCAAACCCAGAGGAAGGAGACGGCCCCACTTGGGGGGTCAACTTAGTTGACCAAGAAAAAAAAAGAAAAACTTAATAAAAATAAAAAGTTTTAAATTAAAAACAAATAACTAAAAGCAACGTGACATTTAAATAATCCCTAAGAGCTTGATCGGATAAAAATAATAAAGATATTAATAATAAACTTAATCCTAATCACTATTCAAATGACAAAATCTGACTTAATTTAAAATAAAAACTTAAAACAACGTGGGTTAGATGATTAAACCCAACTAATTTTAAATCAATATAATCTTCTAATAACTTAAACTTAAATAAATCCTTAAGATAAAAGAAATATTCCAAATACTTTTGACCCTCTCCTAAATTGAATAACTAAATTCAAATAAAAACTAATAATTTAATTAGCTAATAATAAATTAAATAATCAAAAATAAAATAGTCCTCAATACTTCTAATAAAATCAACCCCTTATTCTAAAAAGTTAATTTAAAGTTTAAATCTAATAAAACCCTCAAAAAACAAATAATCTTATCCCTTGTCAAATTAGTATTTCAATAAGTACAAAAGAAATTCCAAAATCCTAGGAATGTACCCCTCATATTCTACTACTTCTAAAACGGGTCTAGAAGTACAAACACTCTTAGAAGTCCAAACTGAAATGTGTTAGAGGCCCTAACATCTAAACCACGCCTCCCTAATGACATTACATCCAAAAATAGTAATGGGTCTCTAAAATTGACTGTAAATCACTGGTCAAAATTTAGGGTACGACACCTGCCCCTATTTAATCGTCTTCGAATCAGAAGGATGATGTCGATAAGCCTTCCTCTTTTTGAAGAGGAGACGATTAAATATAAGAAGGACCCAAATTTTGATCACGGAGTCCGACAGGTGCGGACCAACTTATGGTGCTCCGCTAATGTCCTAATATCCCTATGTAAAATAGCCCTGGTAACTGTCATACCCTAAATTTTGACCACTAAGATTTCCCATCATTGTGCAAATCATCATCACAATATGGATTTACTTTTATGCCTCATCAATCTCCTCAGAGATGTTTGAGCATTCATCACAATCAAGGACTAGGGTTTCAAGCCCTCTAAGGGCACTTAGACAAAGGATCAATCAAGAAATGACATGATCTTCAACTTTTCTAGCCTCTCAAATACCCATAAAGTATCAAGAGGACTCCCACGTCAAGAATCAAGCACAAAATTGCAACATTCCAAGTGGATCAAGCCTCAAGATCTCCAGTGTCACCAAATTAGGGTTTTGGTCGACTGAGGCCTCCAGATGGAATTTTTCCTCTGGGCATGAGTCATTGCTTCAAAGCACAACTTAAGATACTCCAAGGGACCTCATGGACCCAATCATCAAGTCAATTTAACCTCAAGGGAAGCATTCATAAAAAAATCAGGAATTAGGGTTTCTTGACCTAATTCACCCCTAAATTGACTTTTGGGACAAAACATGAGCCAAGACCTCAAGACATGATTTGAGGGTCTCCAATACACTACATTGAAACATTTACAATAGTGGATTGATCCAAGAAGCTTGATCCACAAGTTTCATTTTCATCAGGAGCACAATTAGGGTTTCGAGAAAAAAGTCAACTGTACCTTTGACTTTTGACCCAGACATGCTCCCAAACCTTGGGACATGATTCGATACACCCTACAACATCTATGGAATATATCCATTAGGTTTGATTTAGGTCAAGGACTTGATTTCACAAAGGATCGCACAGTTTGGATTTCATCCGATAAAACGTCAAATGTGCACAAAATCAAGTTTGACTTTTTGGAATTTTTCACAATTATGGTTCCTTGACCTTAAAACAATGTTAATATGTGATTTGAATAATTATTCATCAAGAAAAATCAAAGAAAGCGAGTTAACTTGTAAAAGGGGTAACCATAAAAAACTTAGAATTTTTCTAAGTTATGGAACAAAGTGGCTAGGGTACCAACTTCCAAGGACCATAACTTGAGATCCAAGCAACCATTTTGGGTGATCCAAAGCTGTATTTGTAGGTCTTGCTACACTCTACAAAAGCTTCAACTACATCTCATTCCAATTCCTCATAGATTTTTAGTTATGGAGTGATCAAAATGGCTGAAAACATGAAAATGACTTTTTTCCAACACTTAGAAAATTTTAGACAGAATCTGTCTAAGTTTTTTACCAACTTCCAAGGCATTTTTCACCTTGATCCAAGTTGAACCAGGTATAGGGTCAAACAACAAAGTTAAAGTACATCATTCAAGCTTTCCAAAGAGTACTAGAACTTTCTCTAATTCAAATTGAGCTGAGAGTTATGATCATTGAAAGTTGGCTCCAAAACCTTATTTTTTACAAGTCAGTTTGAGGTTTTTTGCTCGAATTTGGATTTTGTGCATAACCACAAGCATGGTTATCCATCTGCACACCTCAAGGGGGAACAACCAAGGGACAAACACTGATCTACCAGCCTCCCAAGTCCATGGAGCTATGTGTAGGCATGACACTCCTAAATTCAAAGATGCTTCAAATATTCAATTTTGTTTCAAAGCATTTAACTGATGCATAGAGGTGGCATTCATCAAGACAATGTTACCCAAGTTCAGTCAAGACTTATCCTTGAACCAAAGAACCTTAGGCCTGTGCTCTAACCTCAAGTCAATGGCTAGAGGAGACTTGAGATTCCATTTGATCACAATTGGCCACAGACCTGTAGCAGTTACCATTCACTATTACTTGCAAAACAAACTTGCTCTACTGTAAATAGAGCTTAGATCAGTTTGAGTACACCAAAGCACCCAAACTGATGCTTTCCTCAAAACCACCTATTTCACTCCAAATTTGCCTTCTAACTCAAGTCACCATCGGGTTTTGAGTTTGAGAGCAATTCTAACCCAACCAATGGTTCACACACCTCACATATAACACATAGAAGTGATCCATAACACAAAATCACATCTGGAACATCAGATTCTCAAAATCACCAGCCATCTGCACAAGCCTTTGACAAATTTTCAGTTGAGGTGCCAAAACAAGTTCCAGCTCAATTCAATCCACTCCAAGCATTCAGACACACTCCATAGCACCTAGCGAAGTTGTTCAGATCATCACAACTCATCTGTAACACCTCCAACTCAAAAATCAAATTGCTCTTGCTGCCACGACATACAAGTAAGCCTAAACTTGGTCATCTCATGATTCATGCATATTTCCTCGCACAATAATTTTGCCATATGTTCATAATCATGTATGGAGTGTTTCCCCTCGTCTAGTATTCAGTGAGATTGATGAGAAAATGCAAATCAGACAAAAACAGGGCACGCAGACAAGAACAAGGTGTTCTTGGCGCCCTTTTTCAAACTTTTGAATTTTTGAATTTTTATTATTTTATTTAATTGATTCAAAAATTAATTTCTCTCTGAATTTTAATGATTTTGAGTTGATTATTTTTTTCAAAAATCACAAAAATGTTAAAATATTTTATTTTACAAAAATTTCCCAAAAATATTATTTATTTCATATATTTGATATTTTTGCAAAGAATTAATTTTTATTTGTTTTTAACATTTTAAAAATTTTCTTTCTCTTGATTTTTCCAAACTTAATTGCTTTTGAATCATTTTGTGGATAAAAACATGATTTTTGAAACATTGAACTAAAATCACAACTCATATCTCACATGTTTTCAATGCTTTTATTAATTTTTAATCAAAATTAATTCCATTTTTAACAAAATTAGGGTTTTGATTAATTTCACCCTCATCAATCTTTTTCAAAACATTCTATGGGCCTCTTGATAGAGTGTAAGTCCCACCCCTTTGTAAATAAAACAATTTTGGGCCTCACACATTGTATAAGTCCCTCTGTATATTTTCAAAAGTTGGCGCGATCGTCGCCTTTGTAACAAAATCAACTGGGCCTCTCCTTGAGCTATAAGACTCATCTTTATTCATTTTCAAACTCTTTGGGCCTCTAATAGAGTGTAAGAATCAATCCCTTTTTGAAACCAAAATAAATTGGGCCTCAGTTATTGAATAAGACGCACTGTGATTTCAAAATCTCGGCACGATCGCCGTTTTCAAAACATTTTCATCTGGGCCTCCCCTCGTGTTGTAAGTCCAATTTCTTTTCCTTTTTCAAATAATTTGGGCTTCTCCTTGAGTTGTAAGACCCATCCCTTTGTACAAAAACCTTTTTGGGCCTCAGCCGTTGTATAAGTCCCGATACGATATTCAAAACAACGGTGCGATCACTATTAAAACTTGGGCCTCTCCTTGAGTATAAGCCCCAACAATCTTTTCAAAAACAACTTCTCTTTTGATTTAGATTCAAATATACATGTTGTTATCAAAACTTTCTTTAATTTCTTTGAACAACTAACAATACAACATGGAAGCTTGCTCACCTGTAAGTTTTAATAGCTTTCATTTACTCGCTTTCATATGTATATAACTGTATTGTGGGAAGCGGCACACGGTAAGTCTTCTTTCATACTCCTTTTAGATACTTCTCATATATCCACTGTATATATACTAGTATAGCTATTTAGAGTTTTCCCCGGCAACTAGGTCTAGAACTAGGTAAAGCCATGTTGGTCACTCTTTAAATACAATCAAAACTAGATCCCCATAGGATTTCCAGATACAGTCTTGCCTTATTTTGGGCTTAAACAATATGGAACAAAGAGAAATGCAGTATTCTTCGTGAACCTTTTCTCAGACTGCCACTATTAGAAATCGTCAAAGAAATTCTACTCCACGGAGTTGATCTATTCTCGGTGAATAGCATCTCTTGAGTTTCTTCAAACCTCAGAACTTTCACTAAATGATCTATTCTCGGTGAATAGCATTTCTTGGACTTTCCTTGGTTTGAGACCCACAGGCTTCCTAAAAGCATCCCCGCCTCCTCTTGGGCTGTGTACAAGGACCCTCTGGCTTCCTAGAAGTTTTCATACCTTCACTTGGGCTTAGTACAAGGACCTTGAAGACCTCTTAAAGGTATAAGACAGAACTTAGTCATCCTTTGCTAGAGCAGTCTTTCTAGTGTTAAAACATCAGACGAATTTAGGGTTGATTCTCATCCATTAAAAACACCCGCCTTCTCTTGGTAATCATACAAAAGACAAAACTCTTCCAAACCAGTAGACTTAGACAGTCTAAACCCCCTTGAGTCTCAAAGACATTCTCAAGTTCCCTATGAACGTAGGAGGAACCTTGATCACCCGATCAATTCCCAGCTGAGTTAAAATCCAGTCTCTCTCTTAAAAATTACCCAACTAGGGTCAGTATAACACTATCCCAAATCAGAACCTCAAGGTATCTGATATCTTAACTCTTCTATAAACATCAGCAATAGTCGATTCCCCACTTGGACGTGCCTAGGGATCTCAATAACCCTCAGCAGAAAGCTAGCCTCCTCTTAGGCTTTGTATAATGACCATTCCTCAACACAGTTAGCCTCCTCTTGGGCTTTGTACAAATGATTCTCTGCAGCGGAGCTAACCTTTCCAGACTCTCTTGTTGAGTCAATCACTTTTTAGGCTCTCTTGTTGAGTCCACCAACTTTTCAGACTCTCTTGTTGAGTCAATCACTTTTCAGACTCTCTTGTTGAGTCGATCAACTTTTCAGACTCTCTTGTTGAGTCAATCACATTTTAGCACTATCTTGTTGAGTCAACCTTTTTAGCCTCAATCTTGGGCTTTGTACAAGACATAAATCTTCAAAACCTTCTCTTAAACCTGGGACAGATATCTTCCCCAGCGAAGTCACTTCCTCCCAGCCTTCTTTTAGGCTTTGAGGAATGATTTCCCAAGCAGAGTCAAACTCATTTTCGCCTCCATCTTGGGCTTTGTACAAGACACATAAAAATATCCTCACCCGAGTCAGTTAAATTTCCCATTTCATCCTCCAGCTTGGGCTTTGTACAAGACACATACGAACCTCCCTGACGGACTCAAAATCCCTCTTTAGCCTTAATCTTGGGCGTTGTACAAGACAGATAGAGCATTTTCCCTGGAAAAGTCAAACTTTTAGCCTCCTCTTAGGCTTTGTATAATGATATCCCCAAAGAGTCAGTCTCTTTTTAGCCTCAATCTTGGGCTTTGTACAAGACAGATAAAACACTCTCTTGTTGAGTCGATCATTTCCAGCCTCCTCTTAGGCTTTGTATAAGGACTTCCCTAGTGGAGTCAATCAACCTCTTAGCTTCAACCTTGGGCTTTGATCAAGGCACACAAAAATCAATATCTCCTCAGAGGAAGTCCAATCCCTCTTTAGAGATGACAAATTCTCCCTTAAACATTTTAGCTTCAATCTTGGGCTTTGAACAAGACATAAATAAACTTGTTTAGCTTTAATCTTAGGCTTTGAACAAGACACCAAAACATTATTTTCCTCTCTTAGAATAGGAGGAACTACGATTGCTCTGATTTCCCTGTTTCATTTAAACGGGAATACGTAGTCATAAGATTGCGAAATCTTAGCGAGCATACTAAACAAAAACTCTAGGTCCAGTACCTTCACACATCAATCAAAACCTAGGTCCAGTACCTTTCCAAAAACATCGGGAACAACCCGAACATCAAAAACTCACTCACTCGCTCATATTTCCCAAGAAACTTTCCCAACCCATTAACGGATAAACACCATCAAGTATAAAGCAAAACCTAAAGCTAATATCATGTGGATAACCACATATAAGATGGGTAATTAACAACTCCCCATTGTATAACCTGACCCCGGACCCCCCAATCTCTTTAAAGCATTTGTTCAGCTAAACATCCGCGTGCAAGGTTAGTTTTAGATAGGTTCCTTTTCCCTTCCAGCTTCACGGGATAAATAAGAAATCAGAAAGTAGCATCCACTCCTCCTCATCGCGGTGAGGAAAACCCAGCGATAAGGTGGTCGTGTCACCGACAAAAATCGCTGGCTACAGAAAAATAGCGACTCTGCTGGGGAGTCATTGTCTGTATAGGACTAGGATTATAGCTCTTAAGAGGTCTAGGATGTTAGTTTTAGGAATATATATATATATATGTATATATCGCTTTTCCTAATTGATATCCGTGTTTATTTTTCTGCAAATGGAACTACGGGTGATGCCGCATCTGGAAAGTTTGAGTGACACCTAAGATAAGTGATGGCATTAGACATGTAATCTTACAGGGAGTGACTCCCAAATAAGAGACCCCAGTAGACCATTGAATCAGTGGAGATACCCTTTGCGGATTCAATGCCTATACGACTTCGGCTGTTGAAAGCAGATTGTTCGATTGTGGTGTCCGTGAAACTGAGGATTTAGTTGGCTAAGACCATGTTACTATTTTGTAGTGCAGAAGCTATCGGAAATAGTTGTCACGCGATACTACCCTCATTTGAGATTACTCTAAGATACATCAGCTTGCTCGGGTGAACCAGCCTGCTGTTGTTATCCCAAGGGGGGTCAATGATTTTGAGGACAGGTACAAAAAATCACCAGTACAACCTTTGGGGATGGGTAGAGTAATTACTTTATGACACCGAACCTTTGACCCCATGTTTTTTCTATGTTTTTGTATGCTGCATTCATGCATTCATTTCATAAAAAAACTTTAAACAAAGAAAAAAATTCTCTTCTAATCTCTCTTTTTCAAATTAAACTAAGACAATGATTGCAAATATAAGAGAAAAAGATTGCGTTATGGATTTCGGTAGAAGGAAGACTCACAAACACACCTTCAAGATTCCAAAACTAGAGGATTTGAGAGGGTTGGAAAGGATGATCACCAACCCTGATGCTTTCAGAGCTAAGTATGGAGGATTGTTGTCTTTGTTAAGGGTCCATGTAATTGAAGGAATACTGTCTACTCTGATTCAGTTTTACGATCCGGTCTATCACTGTTTCACATTCTCGGATTATCAGCTAGCACCGACGCCGGAGGAGTATTCTCACCTGATTGATTTACCCATCACTGACCAAGCTCCCTTTTCTGGACTGGAAGAAATTCCAAAGGGTCAAACCATTGCAAGAGCAATCTATTTGGATGAGTCAGAAGTCAAGACTCACATGACCATTAAGGGTGGAATCCAAGGTTTACCAGCCAAGTTTTTGATAAAGAAGGCTCTGTACTTTGCTAGTATAGGAAACGTGACTGCTTTCGAGAGCATCTTTGTGTTGCGCACTGTTGTACCCCAAATTTTACCTCTTAGATGTCATAACATCTTGCATAAACATTTAGGATCAATCATATATGCATTGTTTAGCTAACCCATATCTTGCAGTTGTTTCTCTTAATATTTGAAAATTAGGGTTTCACAGAGAGATTCAAGGCCTCCTAAGGTATTCTACGGCTCCATACAATCATCACAAAGATTCACCATTTGATTGGAACCAAGATCTCAAGACTTTGAATCAAGTTAAGTCAACAAAGGATCGCCAGACTAAAATGTGGAATTAGGGTTTTAACTTGAGGAATCACTGAAAAGTTTTGCCTTGATAAGTGAAGATTTGATTGGTTCATCTACCAATTGAGCTTACCTATATTCAAGAGGTCTCATTCAACAAGAATTCAATATCATTTGGCTTTCATCATGAGTAGTTTGAGCCACAATTTCACCCTGCCTCCAAATTAGGGTTTCTGTTAAGACTAGTGGATCATGGCCCTTGATCTTGACCAAGAATTGTTCTCAAACCCTAGGACTTGGCTCCATGAGATAATAGACATCCCTAAGGACCATCTATGAGCTTTATATGTGATGGAAGAAGCAATATCATAAGAGTTTATTCCAGTGCATTCACAGTTGAAATTGGGGTTTTGACTGAAACCCTAATCTTTGAGATTTTGATCCAAAAGGGAATCTCCAAGGCCCCAAATCATCATAGTATGTCTCATTAATGATTTAGGGTATGAGAAATCAAGTCTCAAGAGTTTTCTTGCAAAGGAAGCAAGGTTTCGTTCATGAAACTTTTCATATGTGGAAATTTCCCCTCTTGTGCAAAATTGAACTAGTCATAACTTCCAAACCACACATCCAAATTGAGTGACTCAAAGCCCAAATGGAAGCTCTTTCCATGAACTTCAAAGTGTTAAATATGTCTTTTCTCCAGAAAATGCATGGTTTGTGAGTTATGAGACTTGGAAGCTAAGCTGCCCAAGGACTTAGAGAAATTTCAGCACTTTTGCCTTAATAACCAGTTAACTTTAACCTCATTTTTCACTAAGTTCCCTTGTGATTCAGAACTTGGGTCTAACATGAAAGTTGTAGAGGGCATTGAGGGCTTTCCAAAAAGTACTAGAACTCCTCAATCCATTGAGTGAGCTGGGAGTTTCGAATCCTCAAAGTTGGAGGT
This sequence comes from Lathyrus tuberosus, assembly GCA_022829125.1. Lineage (NCBI taxonomy): Eukaryota > Viridiplantae > Streptophyta > Magnoliopsida > Fabales > Fabaceae > Lathyrus > Lathyrus tuberosus. The sequence continues at coordinate 12,480,979 of JALAZF010000034.1, forward strand.
TTCATTCCTTAAAACTCAAGAAACCAACTTTTGTGTATTTGCTCAAACCATTCTCTAATCTCCAAATCTTCAGGTTTATGAGTTCTAATGTTGGATTTACACTTAATCCAAGCCTTTCCACAAAAATTCAACTTGGTTAGCATTTAAATATTGATTTATGTCATAGTTATGCAAGTGGGTGGAGGAAAGAGAAACTTTTCAAGCAAGAAATAGCTGTTTATTCCTTGAGCCTCTCACCAATCACTTCTCACCAGTTCTTGCTCATATATTCAGAGATATGGGAGGATTTTGGTTCAGCAAGTGTAAATTCACACGAAGGAAAAAGGGTAGTATTGGCACAATGTGTAAATGTGACCATACCTTGAATCCTTATGTTCTCCCTATAAATAACAGGCTGCCTTCTTTCATTTGGCACCAACAATATTCACATACTCACCCTAAAATAGCTCTGAGTTTGAAGTCCAGTAAGTGAAGGAGAAGGAAGAGCACTTGGATAGCTTGATACCAGTTCAAAGGAGGGAGGATACTTCATTGATTAAAGGTGCAATGGACATATTCCACTTGGTAATTTACTTCTCCACACTCCATATCTATGCTCATGTACATCATCATCATCATATTTTTGTTGCAAATGCCTTTATCATGAATGTCACATAATGTATTCTAGTTTATTTCCCTTTATCCATAATGAAAGTCATGTGTGTTTGATGTTTAAATCATTTGTCCAGAACCTGCCATCATAAGGTGAGACAATGTTTGGTTGTTCTGCTGATGTGTTAAGGTAGATGTTTATACTATTTTGTTCTTGTTACTATGCTTGAGCTATCATGAGATGATAATGCACATTGTCGTTGTTCATCAACTGGTTGTTGAATTCATGTTAGTTTCCTTGTTGTGTAACTCTGCCAACGTTTGAATGCAAGTAATATTCATGGACTTGTGACTGTTTTTTTGGGTGTTTGGATGTTGTCAAGAGAGGAGGTAAGGGTCTTGACCTGATAACTTGAGATACATGTGTTTTTATGGTTTATGAATTTGTTGCATTAAACCATTTGCCTTTATTGTTGGTATGATTTACTAATGTGTATAACTTACTGGTATGATATTGGTCCCAGATACGTATGCTAGTCATGTCCATAACTACTAAACTTGTCATTGACAATGAGGATTTGATGTTGTTCCTTTGTGTTAAAGTTTTGTTCTGATACTTAACCATGTGTCTATCAATATTTCACAGTCTGATATACCATGACATGTTTTTTTTTTGTATACCAAAATTGTTGCATATAGTGGATAATCTCTTGAGGTTTTGTCTTGTGTAAAGATGTCATTTTATGTCCATCATGCCATACCTGATATATCCAATATGTGTGCAAGATCTTAATATTCAAGTTGGATGTGTGTGTTAAACCTTTGACATGTGTTTGTCTGATATGTATCCAAATTTGTTCAAACTGTTGGTATACTAACTATTTTAAATCAAGTTGGTATGAGCACAAGAGAATGATATATGGAATTGTTTATTTCTTAAAAATTCTGATGCTATGACATATCCATAATATCGCCATATTGACTATTTGGTTTCTCTCTTGCCTTCTAATCAATTGATCACACCTATTAGCATTGAAAATCCTTAAGACTGTTTCTTTTCATGTCAATGTTGCTAATTCCTGAATTTCTTGGTGTGTGAACAACATGAGATTTGGCCTGACAGTGGATTACCATGATGAATATAGAGCAAGATCATGTGTTTAGAGGTTTGAGATTAGGTTTTGAGGACCATGTATTTCTGCTGTAAACTTATTTGCTTGATTTGTTGCCTTATCTATATCATGCTAATCTTACCCTAAATGACATAGAAATTTGGCTTAAGGTTGGCATTGATCTAGATTCATAACTGAATGCACATAGTTTCATTTTGGTGACACTTTTGTTTGAACCATGAGACAATGATCAATAATTCTTTCTCCTAGTTAGCTTAGAAAACAGGCCCTTACAATTCATCTCATATTTGCTATTGTGGTTGAAATGAGCATGGCTTTGGATTGAGAAAATTGTTGATTGTTGTTGTGTTCACTTTGTCACATTGGATTTTTGTCTTGATAGTGAATTTAGTCAGTCAACATGTGGAATTTTGGGACTCATTGCTTTTGGCTGATTGCAACATTATGTTGGCAGCATTCTTTATTTTTCGCTCATGTAAGGTTATGTATTTGTGGGGTGGGCACATACACTGGATGTATGGCCACCCCAGTGGCAAGAGCATGCGCGTATTCACCATGAGGATTGGGGTTCGAATCCCCCTCACCCCAGTCCTTTTGTTTTATTTTCTGCAAGCGCTTTTGTTTTGTATATGTTGCTTTGTTAGCATAACTTGTTAAAACGCACACACTGGGCGAAATGGTGAGTGTTTTGGGCTTTAACCATCAGAACCCGGGTTCAACACCCATGGGAGGCCTTTCTCCTAATTTTTTATCACTTGTTCATTTTATATATTTTTAATTCATGCTTTAAATTCAATAATTCATAACTTGGTCATTTCTTACCCTTTTTTCTCATTCTTTTTGCAAATCACTCTTTAAAATGTTTACTTTTTGAATATAAAAAGAAATGGGTGGAAATGAATATTTTTTTGAGGTGTTTATTCATGTTGGAAGTAGAATACCTTATTAGGGTTTTTCTCCTGGACACCTTGACTTCTTTGATTAGTTTATCATGTTATCCTGTTCATTTTGACCTAGTGATGCCTAATCTATTTGGTTCTAACCTTGTATGGTATTGTAAACTTTGTTTCGCTTGAATACTTTGTTATTTAATGTTGCATCTTCATGTAAATATCCATTTAAACTTCTTGTTTCATAAAAAACGGTTATCCTCATCTCCTTCCAAAGGAAAGTCTTTCTATTGACTTCAAAGTCATAGATAACTCATAGTCAAATCTTGACCTTATAGTCATAGGTATATACTTCCCTCCTTGACCTCATAGTCACAGGATTACCAGCTTTGACCTCATAGTCATAGCCACTTACCAGCCTTGACCTAATAGTCATGGCCACACCTTCTCCTTGACCTCATAGTCATAAGATTACCAGCTTTGACCTCATAGGTATAGCCTTTCTCTTTGGCCTCATAGCCATTCAATCTCACAACTTAGAATTAGGATAGAGTTCTTGGACTCTATGTGAACTCATCACCTTGAGTATTCACTTCCCCTATAACTTAGACTTAGAGAGTTTTCTAAACTCTAAATGAGCTCATACTCATTTCCCCTTGGAACTTTGGCCATAGTCAATGGTTCCTCAAAATTCACCCCTAGTTAGGTGAACTACGGTTGCTCTGATTCTTTAGTCAGATACGTAAGCACAACATGCGACGTCTTGACGAGCAAACTTAATGTATATACCCATAGGTCTTTACCTTACCCTTAGCATAGATATCCTTAGCAAGCAAACATAACATAACACAAACTTAAACAAGAGGTTCCTGTAGAGTACTACAGATACTTAGGGTGCTAATACCTTCCCTTAGTATAGCTAACCCCCGATCCCCGATCTCTTAGCTCTGTCTTCACATGGCGCAAAAGGTTTTTTCGATCTTTACCCTTTCCTTTGGATAAATCAAAGCTCAGTGGTGAATTTCAAAGTTTTGTGATGCAAGTTAATTAATAGCTTATTATCCGATTCTCACCGCAATAGAAATGACGACTTCACTGGGGAGATATTTAGACTTTTGAGGGTTAAGCCCACCTTGTTTTCGCTTGTGTTTGTAATATGTTTTGCTTTCTATATTTGTAAATATCTGTATATATCTGTATACTTGCTTGGGTTCTTCTGTGTGCAGGGTTGCTACTATTGAGTGGTGAGATAAGTCCTAACCCGTACTTGAGAGTACATTTGATTAGGATCGTGGACATAGTCAAGGAGACTTCGATGGAGTAATCCCAAAGGAGTTGACTTGAAGTTCCAACTCATTTAAGGCCCTCTTGGGGGTGGTATATGTTGAACGAGCAATCGTGAATGTGTTGCCACTTTCGACCTAGGTGCCAGGGATATGGATGACCTTTAGTTACCCTTTTACCCCACTTGGCCTATTTAGGATGTAGTATGATGATCATGAGGGAGTAATCCCAAATGTTTGCTACGCGATAATGCACTCAGACGAGACTCTCTTGAGAATTTTATTGATTACCAAGTAATTGGGAAGTCGATAAAATCCGAAAGATGGGTTGTCGACTCTAGGAACTTTTTAGAACCCTATGCTGCAGATTAAAAACCCTAGTACACACCTTTTGGGATGGGTAAACCATAGCTCCATGCTCGTGATCTTCAAACTTAAGCCCTCTCTTATTTGCTGGTGTATATCTGTGATTATTTGTATATGTGCGTTTGTGCATACATCCATTCATTCATGATAGCCCTTTGGTTTCAAAGAACTCAGATGTTATTTCCTTTGCAAAAAAACAAAAAAAAAATCATGGTTTAAAGCAAAACTCTTCAGCTTTTAAAAAGTTTGCAAACTTGCCTTTGAAGTTCCTTGAAACCATTTGGCTTGCATTAGCATTGCATGCACATTTGCATTCGTATCTCATTTGCATTTCTCAGTCTTGAGTCTCTCTTCTTCTTCTAATTCTAAAGGATACCTAGCATACCTATTCTGGACAATGGCAGCAATGAATGAAATTCTGAAGAATCAGGAAGATTTGAAAGAGGAGATCAAAATCCTCATAAGCCAGATGAGTTGGGTCGTAGAGACCATGCAAAACTTGGAGATGAAGGAAGGGCACATTCACCCTGTGGAGCCCAAGGAGGTTGTCAATTCTTCGTCTCTTGTGGTTCTCCCATACCAAGGACCTGCCTTAGGAGAAACTTCATACCAGCCAACATTTGGTTTTTGTCTTGCACCAGAATATCATCATCAGGTGTCTACCAAAAGGGCGTCTCACCCTTAAACGGTTGTTTTTCCTCAAAGTTCTCAAAACCAAAACAAGAAGAAGTGCTCTGTCAAAAAAAGAAATGTTAACTACCAGTCCATTCCAGTGCCTTTGAGCAAACTCTTCCCACTATTGATGCAGAATAAGTTGGTAACTCCTCGACTTCTCAACCCTGTGCCAAGACCTAGGCACAATCCAAATCTGACTTATAAATTCCATAAGGGAGCCGAAGGGCATGACTTGGATAGTTGTCGAGCCTTAGAATCTACTATGTGAAAGCTTATCCAAGACAAGGACTTGATCTTTGAAGAACATCATCCAGAAATTGAATGCAAATTCCGCACTGGGACAAGGGGGCATCCCATTGAAGAATCAAAGAGTTCGAAACACGACTGCTAAGCCTGCTAAAAGCACTACAACCTCAGGAAGGTATGTAAAATGTCAATGTCCCAACTCTCGAAGCAAGAGGCAAAAGGCTAGCTAGGCCTCTCAAGATTCTGTATCACAAGGAACAAGTGATTGGTGACGAAGGTGTTCCCCCACTTGGGCCCGGAAATTGAAATCTTTTGAAATTAATTCGCTAAGGATGGCTGTATTTTGTTCATTTCAGTATTTTCAATTGTATTTCTTTGCATTCTGAATTTGTATTTGCTTATAAGCTTTGGTGTACTTTCAAATTGGCAAGATTAATGAAGTGTTTATGCATCTTTTGATTAAGTCCATTCGTATTCACTCATTCTCTTTCTTTTACTGTCATAAAACAAAACAAAAAAAAAACAGACAAATTTTTTCCACTTTTGTTCAAGCAAAGATTAGGGAGGATGATGAAAATATTATCCATAATTGTTGTGGTATGCTTTCGATTAAACCTTGCTGAGGATGTAAGGCATTTTTTTAATTCCCAAACACTGGAGAAATAAGGAAGATAATCCCTCGTTAACTCTTCGAGCCTAGAAGTAGGAGTTTTCTTTTCTTACAAAAAAAACGCTTAAATCTCAACCTTGGGGTGGGTAGTTCTCAGTTTAACTTGGTTATGCATTCCAATGCAAGCGCTTCATGCAAGACACCAGTCAGCTCTCTCAAATCAAATGACAATGAAAAAAAGAGAGGTCTCATAACCTCAACAAAAAAAGAGAAGCGGTCTCATAACCTCAAGCAGAAGACAAGAAGAGGTCTCATAACCACAGAAGACAAAGAAGAGGTCTCATAACCTCAATGAAGAAAAGAAGAGGTCTCATAACCTCAATGAAGAAAAGAAGAGGTCTCATAACCTCAGTGAAGAAAAGAAGGTCTCATAACCTCAACAAAAAAAGAGAAGAGGTCCTATAACCTCAAGCAGAAGATAAGAAGAGGTCTCTTAACCTCATAAGACAAAGAAGAGGTCTCATAACCTCAGCAAAAAGAAGAGGTCTCATAACCTCAAGCAAAGACGAGGTCTCATAACCTCAAACAAGAAAAGAAGACGTCTCATAACCTCAAGCAAAGACGAGGTCTCATAACCTCAAATAAGAAAAGAAGAGGTCTCATAACCTCAGTGAAGACAAGAAGAGGACTCAAAACCTCAGCAATAAAGGATAACCAAATGTTGCAAGAGAGTAATGACTAAGAAGGTGTTCGAATAATCAGCAACTATCATCAGCTAAATTCCTAGCCTACAGGAATCTGAATGTATGACCTAAGTTAACTAAGAGTAAGATTGGAGTTCATCACAAAGATTGGGTGGGACAAACAAACTTTGAGCCTTTATCTTTTGTTTCATGAACCGTGAACCAAGCCACGTTACAACCCTTAAAAGACCTAATTGAGGTAAGGTTGTTTTGAAAGCATACTACAGCAAGGTTGATTAACCTGACTCCTAATGATCTTTGGTATTTGCGTGTGTTGATCACTTCATCTGTCATTCTGTAAATGACTAGATCCACCTTTATTTTTGATTTAATCATTCCACCATGCGTGTTTCATCAATAAACTTTGATTTCAAAAGCTTGCATGAATTTTGCATTGAAATTGCCAATTTTTTAAATAAACATTACTTGTTTGCAAAACAATTCAATGTCAAAGAAATCCCAACAAATGCAGCCAATCAGGAAATTTGACTTGATAAAGGAAGCTCAGTAAAGGGCAACCAAGCGGAGGGATTTGCCAATCCACCGTTCCAAGTGCTATTGAATCAGGGGCAAAACTCTTCAAGTTCAGAATACTAGCGCAAGTCTTCTTGAGGTCATCTTATGACAAGTATGGACTCTAGTGACCCATCAACAGGGGCAAGTTATTTCCCAGCCATTTCTACTCAGTCTAAAGGACTTTGTATTGGGAATACAGTTGAGTTGGGGTAGTTATGTCGAGGTGAAGTTCTCTTCCAAAGTTTGAAGATATTGAAGCATCTGGTATGCCAATTCTTCTGTAAAATCCTTTTGACGACTTACCCTCACGAATCAGTTAATCAGGGGCAGTCAGGTCGAGATTTGGTAAATCTCTAAAAGGCCAATCAGTCTGGGGCAAGCTTGTTCCCCAGTTGTCAACAACCACTCTAAAGAACAAATTCAAGGACATTGTTGTGTAAATACAGTTGAGCAGGGGAAGTTATACCAAAATTTATGAATCTCTCTAAGAGTTTGAAGATATTGAAGCATCTTGCATGCAAATTCTTCTATAAAATCCTCTTGATATTTTCTTCTGACAGACCATGTACTCTGGGGAAAATGAGTTATGCATAACTACTCAACCTTTGTGACATCTTTTGCTAGCTCTCTAGTAAGCTGTTACATCAGCTAAACTTGACAATTCCTAATGGATATTTTCTCTCCAGTGAAGAGATCAAGCTCATGATGGCAATCCTAGTGAAGTCGTGATGCTATACCAAGTGGAGTGCTCTTCTCATGAGAGAAAGTTGTAATCTTGAAGTAGAGCCACATGTTCTGCTTACTCATCCCCAGTAATGGTCCAATCTGATGAATTTGGCTGGGTATCCTTGTCGAGATGTTTATTTCATCTCCAATTTCGCCTCTTATCTGTTTTATTAGCATGAACATAAGCATGCCATACATGCACTCGTATGCATTGCATCTTAGCATTTTTGCTTCATTCTGGTGCTTACCTGTTTTGTTCGCTTTGGCGGTTATCTCCCTAAGTGACTGGGTTCGTCTATTCTATCCAATAGAGTTGTCAGCCCTAGGCATGAAATGCCCATCCTTCTGAATTCCCCACAGAGTTTTATCCTCGTGAATGATGGTTGCTTCAGTTATCTTTTCCACAATAGGATAAGATAAACCCCCATTGAGCTCATTCCTCAATGGTGGGAGTCTTGTTTGACCGTTTCTTTCTAGCTCGTTCCTAGATTGAACTTTGGTCCCCGGCAGGTTAGGTTGTTGAACCTAGTTTGAATGTGCATTTATTTTGCACTGTGTCTCGCAGGAAGAACTTGTTGCAGATCCTCGTTGAAGCCAAAATTCATTCTCCAACAGTGATGTGATATCAACATTTTATACCCAACAAAGTAGCAATCTCTTGAAGAAGCTTGTTTTTCTATGGTGATAAGTGGCAGTCTCTTATGAGAAGCTTATCTATCTCTGGTACTATCCAACCTTTTTGCAACCATAATTGATATTCCCCAGGAAGTCTAATCTTCAGTTATGCAACCCAGTATTGACCTATCTGATACTTAATCTCCTCATATGGGTACCCAAAGTCCAGCTCATACTGGCATTCAAAAATCCAGCTCATACTGGTATCCAAAATTCCAGCTCATACTAGTATCCGAAAATCCAGCTCATATTGGTATCCAAAAATTCAGCTCATACTAGTATCCAAAAATCCAACTCATACTGGTATCCAAAAATCCAGCTCATACTGGTTGTCATACCCTAATTTTTGACCATAAGATCCCACCTCTTTGGCTATCATCTTGCATATCTGCATGCTTTATGACTAACCAGCTTGTGCAGGAATTTTAATTTCAAGTGAAGATAGTTCTCTTTCTCGCAATTCAGTGTTTCAAGACGTGATCAGTTAGTTCTGATTCAGAATGGTTCTAAGGTTTCTACCGGTCATTTTCCTCAGAATTTTTTTGAAGTTCCAACGCATACTCCCGAAGAGAATTAGGGCTTTCTTGGTGTTGAACATGGTCGCATGAGGACTAGTTATGGTTTTTGTGGCGAGTGATATTATGGATTGTATCCTTGTGGAGGATTGGATTTACCATTTGATTCCTTTGGATTTTAAGGGGAGGATTTTTGAATTTTTATTGTTGGTAGCTTGTGAACAACATACTTTGAAGTGGTAAAATTGGTATTGTGAATCAAGTTTAAGTTAGAAATCCTCAAAAAGGGGAATTCAAGACTCATGTTCTTTGCAAAGTTTAAAGTTCAAATTCAAGCTATTCAATTACAAGAATGATACAAGGTTCTAATTTACAATGACAATGTATCTTGTCACACACTTTTGCTTGAGATTGCAACTTAATTTATTGTTAGAATAGAAGTTTACAGTGTCTGCAAGGAGAAATCATTCATGACCTGAATTAATGATCAATGAACTTGGTGTTTTTGTTTTCTACTTGTTTGCCATTAAATGCAACTACAGTAACGTGATTCATGTTACATATGCACCACTTCCATGTTTCAAATTTCAAAGTGAGATTAAGGTTCACAAGTGCACTACATTGCAAAGAGATAATCTTACTATCAAAAAAATTCAAAGCGAAAAAAGTCCCAATATCCTTTCCATATTTCATGTTATTATATTACAAGGAAATTCATGGATTCAAATTGTTATTTTGAAGTCACTTCATGTGTTCAAATTATTATACTTGTTACTTGGCTAGCCACAGTACAGCGCATGGTTTCCTAGATGCCCGGCCCCATCTTGCCTATCTTCTTGAGCTAGTCAAAAACGGTGTGTACAAAGGGATGTGCCAACAGAACAGTGAAGTACTTTTGATTAAAAAAAAAGCATGATGCGATGAAGCCACCATCATATATGCTGCCAAAGTTTTTCACCTTTTAGCATCCAATGCCACTAGCTCTCAGAAAAAAAACGGTACTTGAAATATCATAAAAAGGTGGTTGAATGGTAGACAGAAACTTGGAATTGACGCCAGTATACGGTAATTGAAAAGTGTACCTGACAAATAAAGTGAAAAATTCATCAAAGAATAAATTCTTTCCAAAGACAATCAGACACACTTAATCACAAATCATAAACCCCAATTCAAGTTCGTTCTAAGACAATGTTGTGACATGTTGAATCGAAAAAGGGAATAAAATTGTCATGAAGATCAGAAACTTAAAATCATGATCATCAAGAATTATTAATCACAGGAAAAAAATATGGATCGGATATTCATGAAAATTATACATTTCCAAACAAAAAGAAAACATGTTTCAAGTGAAAAATAAAGGCAATTCAAAGGTGTTTGGACATGTTCGAATAAAAACGGAAACGGCATTCGAAGTTCTTATACACATATCAGATATGTCGATTTTAAAAAGGGAAAGAATCGAACACCATCAAACCTGTTAAACATAAAAAGGAAAAGAGTAAAGAAGCATTTCTACGCACGTTCCAAGCAGTAATATCGAGCAGGAATGGAATGTTTGAATCATGTTTCAGCAGCAGTAAAATCAACATCATCAATAATATCAAGCATGATCAGACAAAATCAAACCAAAGGGGAAGTTACTCGAGACAGAATCGAAAAAATGGGAAAGTTCATCAAGTTGGCATTCACACAATTGATTGAGAACTTAAGTGTCCCAAGGCATATAAATTGGGACACATAGAACACGATTCAGAGGCAACAACATACAGAACTTACATAGAAAAAAATTCACAACCTTGCCACACACTGAGAACAAAGCATCAGTATTCACATTCAGAAATTCTCACACCAGAAAATTCACTTATCATAACCATTCACAGAAATCTCACAACATCAAACACACATGTATCAGTATCAGAAAGGAAGAAATTCGCAGAATTCACAAACACACCCAGGGAAGCCATCAACAACAACACAATAGCTAGTGCGAAAAGACGAGAAAGGCGAAGGAAGGTACTCGTAAAGCTACTGACCTCACATCGGAACAGAGCGAGATTCGAAATCACACAAGCAATCCACCCAGATTCAATCTCACACCACGAACCGTCGTGACAGCTGCATCGTTCGACGCCGTCGACACTCGCGATCACCATCGCGCCATAGCTCAACCTCATTCACGTACATTATCCTGAATCCCTTAAGTACTTTGATTTTTATTATTTGAATCGTAATCTTGTTCAGTTTGGGTGTGAATACTTGTTTGTGCTTGTTTGGTGTTGTTCTTTTTGGTTTTCTTTTCGAGAGGATGGAGGGAATGGTGAGAATGAGAGAGATGGAAGGACCTTAGCCGTTGAAAGAAATTGGGTTAGGGTTCAGTAAGTGTGTATCTTGTTTTGCTATTTTGAGTGAACCGGGTCGGATCAAGCTCTCTCTTTTGGTCCGCCCTCCTCTCTGTTGGGCCTGGGCTTAGCTTCTTTTTGGAGAGGATTTCAGTTTTTGCTTTTCTTTTTTTTTAGAATTTAAATCAATTACTAACATTTAGTTTACTTATGTTTTAGTTTTTTAGTTTAATTAAGTCAATCAGAATTTAATTTTAATCAGGATTAATTAGTTTAGATATTAATTAGTTAGTTTTAACTAAATTAGTTTTAATTAGAAAATTAATTAATTATGTAGATTTATTTAGAGTTTTATTTTAATCCTTATTTTTAATAAATTGTTAATGTATTGTTTTTTGTTAGTTAATTCTAATTTAGGACTAAACTTCTCATTTAGTTTACTTGTTAAAAAATTGAAGAAAAATGTCAAAAAAAAATATTTGTTTTTCTCTCTTGATATATTATTTATATTATTTATATTTAAAAATCCAAAAATATTTTTTAATTAGTTAAAAAGAAAATCTCTACTCTTATTTCGATCTTTGTTCTTCGCCCGTATATTCAAACCATTTTTTTAAAATAAACTCTCGATTCACATCGAGCCATTTTTGCCCTTGTAAGTCGATTGCTTTTTAAGCATCGCCATCAACCTTTAGGTCCTTCCCCTTAACAGATACCTTTAGCAAGCAAACAAATAAATAGCATAAATAATAACAAGAGGTTCCTGTAGAATAATACAGACGTTTAGGATGCTAATACCTTCCCTAGACGTAACCAACCCCCGAACCTAGATTCTCTTAACTTAGGTTTTTTCGATCTTTAACCTTTCCTTTGGATAAATCAAAGACCGGTGGTGAACCTTAAGATTGTGATTCAAGTTAATCTAATAGCTTGGCATCCGATTCTCACCACGACACTGGTATCCAAAAATCCAGCTCATACTGGTATCCAAAATTCCAGCTCATACTGGTATCCAAAAATCCAGCTCATACTGGTATCCAAAAAATCCAGCTCATACTGGTATCCAAAAATCCAGCTCATACTGGTATCCAAAAATCCAGCTCATACTGGTATCAAAATCCAGCTCATACTGGTATCCAAAAATCCATCTTATACTGGTATCCAAAAAATCCAGCTCATACTGGATTCCTAAAATCCAGCTCATACTGGTATCCTAAAATTCAGCTCATACTGGTAGTCCAAGTCCAGCTCATACTGGTATTCAAAGTCCAACTCATATTGACACCCCAAATCCAGTTCATACTGGTAGTCAAAGTCCAGCTCATACTGGTATCCAAACTATAACCCCAAACTGGTTGTCCTTTCCAACTCATATTGGTACCCGAGTCCCATCATCAATGGCTCATCAACCTTATTCCCAGCTAAAAGTTCAGTCATTATCTTTCATCATTTGGCGTGCAAAAGTTTATCTCTGTCTTTTCTGGTTTTTCTTGAAGATCCCGTTTGAACTCTTCAATATAAGAAAATCTTTTATTGATGTCTATCCTTTTACTTCAAACTGATCCCCAGTGGAGATCATGTCTTCTTTCTGGTTTTATGCCCAATAAGAATGTGTCTTTATTACCACAGTGTCGTCCGGTCACATATGAACCTGTCGTCCATCTCCCTGGATCTTTCCCCAGTGGATAATACCTCTCTGGCTCCTATCTCCAGTGAGGATCTATAGGGTGTCCCCCTTTATTTTTCAATCCCCAGTGTTTCCTCAGAGTCTTCCTAGTGAGTCTCTTTTGTTGGCCAGCCTGTATCCCCAGTGAGTTTTCCTCATGGATACTAACCTTCATCCTTCCCCAGCAATGCTCACTTGTGGTGGTTTGCTTTTCATCTCTTATGTCTGGTCTGTCTGCATCTTTTCTTTATCATGGCATCATATCATCGTACTAGAAGTTCATGGCATGTCAGCATTTGCATGTCCGCCGCTTATCCTTAGCATCTGCATTCCATCTAAGGGCAAAATTTTTGGTTTGCTATATTTAAATACCTTTTCACCTTGATGCCCCGAGGATTTCCGTTCCTCATGCCAGCTGGTAAAGCTATTTAAATAGGGGCAACTGTTGTACCCTAAATTTTACCTCTTAGATGTCATAACATCTTGCATAAACATTTAGGATCAATCATATATGCATTGTTTAGATAACCCATATCTTGCAGTTGTTTCTCTTAATATTTGAAAATTAGGGTTTACACAGAGAGATTCAAGGCCTCCTAAGGTATTCTATGGCTCCATACAATCATCACAAATATTCATCATTTGATTGGAACCAAGATCTCAAGACTTTGAATCAAGTCAAGTCAACAAAGGATCGTCAGACCAAAATGTGGAATTAGGGTTTTAACCTGAGGAATCACTGAAAAGTTTTGCCTTGATAAGTCAAGATTTGATTGGTTCATCTACCAATTGAGCTTACCTACATTCAAGAGGTCTCATTCAACAAGAATTCAATATCATTTGGCTCTCTTCATGAGTAGTTTGAGCCACAATTTCACCCTGCCTCCAAATTAGGGTTTCTGTTAAGACTAATGGATCATGACCCTTGATCTTGACCAAGAATTGCTCTCAAACCCTAGGACTTGACTCGATGAGATAATAGACATCCCTAAGGACCATATATGAGCTTTAGATTTGATGGAAGAAGCAAGATCATAAGATTTTATTCCAGTGCATTCACAGTTGAAATTAAGGTTTTGACTAAAACCCTAATCTTTGAGATTTTGATCCAAAAGGGAATCTCCAAGGCCCCAATTCATCATAGTATGTCTCATTGATGATTTAGGGTATGAGAAATCAAGTCTCGAGAGTTTTCTTGCAAAGAAAGCAAGGTTTGGTTCATGAAACTTTTCATATGTGGAAATTTCCCCTCTTGTGCAAAATTGAAATAGTCATAACTTCCAAACCACACATCCAAATTGAGTGACTCAAAGCCCAAATGGAAGTTCTTTCCATGAACTTCAAAGTGTTTAATATGTCTATTTTCCAGAAAATGCATGGTTTGTGAGTTATGAGACTTAGAAGCTAAGATGCCCAAGGACTTAGAGAAATTTCAGCACTTTTGCCTTAATAACCAGCTAACTTTAACCTCATTTTTCACTAAGTTCCCTTGTGATTCAGAACTTGGGTCCAACATGAAAGTTGTAGAGGGCATTGAGGTCTTTCAAAAAAGTACTAGAACTCCTCAATCCATTGAGTGAGCTGGGAGTTTTGAATCCTGAAAGTTGGAGGTTTCATTCCTTAAAACTCAAGAAACCAACTTTTGTGTATTTGCTCAAACTATTCTCTAATCACCAAATCATCAGGTTTCTGAGTTATAATGTTGGATTTACACTTAATCCAAGCCTTTCCACGAAAATTCAACTTGGTTAGCATTTAAATTTTGATTTATGTCATAGTTATGCAAGTGGATGGAGGAAGAGAAACTTTTCAAGCAAGAAATAGTTGTTTATTCCTTGAGCTTCTCACCAATCAGTTCTCACCAGTTCTTGCTCAGATATTCAGATACATGGGAGGATTTTGGTTCAGCAAGTGCAAATTCACGCGAAGGAAAAAGGGTAGTATTGGCACAATGTGTAAATGTGACCATACCTTGAATCCTCATGTTCTCCCTATAAATAGCAGGTTGCCTTCTTTCATTTGGTACCAACAATATTCACATACTCACCCTAAAATAGCTCTGAGTTTGAAGTCCAATAAGTGAAGGAGAAGGAAGAGCACTTGGATAGCTTCCTACCAGTTCAAAGGAGGGAGGATACTT
Organism: Lathyrus tuberosus; assembly: GCA_022829125.1. Taxonomy (NCBI): domain Eukaryota; kingdom Viridiplantae; phylum Streptophyta; class Magnoliopsida; order Fabales; family Fabaceae; genus Lathyrus; species Lathyrus tuberosus. The sequence continues at coordinate 12,496,093 of JALAZF010000034.1, forward strand.
CATTGATTGAAGGTACAGTGGACATATTCCACTTGGTAATTTACTTCTCCACACTCCATATCTATGCTCATGTACATCATCATCATCATATTTTTGTTGCAAATTCCTTTATCATGAATGTCACATAATGTATTCTAGTTTATTTCCCTTTATCCATAATGAAAGTCATGTGTGTTTGATGTTTAAATCATTTGTCCAGAACCTGCCATCATAAGGTGAGACAATGTTTGGTTGTTCTGCTGTTGTGTTAAGGTAGATGTTTATACTGTTTTGTTCTTGTTGCTATGCTTGAGCTATCATGAGATGATAATGCACATTGTCGTTGTTCATCAACTGGCTGTTGAATTCATGTTAGTTTCCTTGTTGTGTAACTCTGCCAACATTTGAATGCAAGTAATATTCATGGACTTGTGACTGTTTTTTGGGTGTTTGGATGTTGTCAAGAGAGGAGGTAAGGGTCTTGACCTGATAACTTGAGATACTTGTGTTTTTATGGTTTATGAATTTGTTGCATTAAACCATTTGCCTTTATTTTTGGTATGATTTACAAATGTGTAATCACTTGGTCAGAATTATGTTAGCAAGAAAACCTGGTCCTTTTCCACCAAGTGTAAGTTGTGTTACTGCTATCCTCATGATATAGTCAGTTTGTAAGTGTACACTCATGATATGCCTTGTATCCAAGAGGTTTGCTCATATGTTGATACTTGTTAAGTTTTGCCTTTAAGCATGAAGGTGTGGTCCTTACTCATTGTGTCATAAGGACTATCTTTGGTAGATAAACCATGACATTGTCTCATAAGGACTATCATAAGGGCACGTCAGCAGAACAACCATGACATTGTCTCATTGTGTCATAAGGACTATCATTGCCTTTGCCTTTTCTCCTAATATGCACATAAACCATGACATGTCATAATCATGGTTTTTAAGCTAAGTTGACTCATATGCTTGAGACTGAGATATTTGGACTGCTAACCTCTTTAAGTTATGCAACTGTTGTCATGCTTTGTGTTTTAACTTCTTGTGTATAACTTACTGGTATGATATTGGTCCAAGATATGTATGCTAGTCATGTCCATAACTACTAAACTTGTCAATGAGAATGAGGATTTGATGTTGTTCCTTTGTGTTAAAGTTTTGTTCTGATATTTAACCATGTGTCTATCAATATTTCACAGTCTGTTATACCATGACATGTTGTTTGTTTTGTATACCAAAACTATTGCATATAATGGATAATTGTAGCGAGCGATTTTGGACGCGGTTCTTAAGCGCTGGTCGCTCTCTGCGGTCTGAGCTTTGACTACAGGTCGATTCGTTTTTTATCCTATTGTGAGCTGAATAAGGAAGGGAAATAGATGTCTTCAATTAACCCTGCTTGCATACTGAGTTTAAACAGCGGTCTGTTAGGTTACGGATGTTATCAATGTGAGGGGCCTTTGTACTGGTTATTTGTATTTTCGCCAATACTGTTTTCTTTCTTTTTTACCTGGGCAGACGGTTTCTGGCGGGGAACAATGATTAGGATGTTAGGACTGATGCTTTTGAAATACTGCTTTTGATTGATGGAGATATGGGATTTGGGTTTTTTGTTGATTCTGCTCGCTAAGATCTTTTCTTTCGATCTTATGCCTACGTATTCCCGTTTACCGAAACAGGGAAATCAGAGCGTTCGTAGTTCCTCCTATTCTATGGGAGGAAATTGGTTTTTGGTGTCTTGTTCAAAGCCCAAGACGTGAAGCGAAAGGTGGTTTGTATCTTGTTCAAAGCCCAAGATGTGAAGCTGAAAGGTCTATTTGTGTCTTGTTCAAAGCCCAAGACGTGAAGCTGAAAGACCTCGGCTTTAGAGAGAATTTGTCATCTCTAAAGAGGGGAGAAGGAGAATTACTTTAACTGGGATACGCGGATCCGAGCAATGCCATAATTTCTGAAGAAAGGGTTTTAACCTGAAGGAGAAGACTTTAACTCAGTGTAGAGCAATGCCATGTTTCCTTAGGAATTTCTCATGCTAAAAGAGGGACAGTGGCGTGGATATAGATGATCCAAAGGCTTGCTACTTACAGGGATTAGATGAAGGGGAAGGAGTTGTTGTATACTGTGAACGGGGTACAACTTTGATGCTAAAAGGTTAATTGGATCAACCAGTGGTTTTCTTATACAAAGCCTAAGAGAAGGCTAATTTTGTGTCCCGTACAAAGTTCGAGAGAGAGGCTAAAAGATTTTGACCCGACGATGGAGTCTTTTGGTATCTCGTATAAAGCCCGAGATGGAGGCTATTTGACCCAACAAGGGAGTTTTTTTTTGTATCTCGTATGAAGCCCGAGATGGAGGCGATTGTTTGTTTGGCTCAATGAGAACCTTTTTGTATCTCGTACAAAGCCCGAGATGGAGGCGAAAGGGGGATTGACTCAACGAGGGAGTCTCTTATGTGTCTCGTACAAAGCCCGAGAGAGAGGCTAAACGTTGTTTGACTCCGCTGGGGAGAATCATTTGTACAAAGCCCAAGAGAAGGCTAAGGTTATTGTGTCAGTTAAGTGACAGGTCCAGTATACTGATTTTGAAAGAGAAAATCAGTTCTTATATGAGCATCACTGTACTCATGGGTTAGATCTGAGGATCGGGGTTGTTTCCTTTTCTTTGGGGAAACTGGAAGTCCAAAGGGTATTGAGACTGTCCGAGTCTGCGGGTTTCTTTCCTATTTAACGAAGGGGTCACTTGAGAATGTCTTTGAGACTCAAGGAAGATTAGACTGTCCATGTCTAGAGTTTTATCTTTCGTACTATGCTTTGAGAAACAGTAGTAGACTCTATGAAAGGACTGTTCTATGAGGATGGCTAGGTTCTGTTCCTATACCTCTAGCAGGTCGTCGGGACAATTTGTACGAAGCCCAAGAGGAGGCTGGAAACTTTTAAGAAGCCGACGGGTCCTTGTACGAAGCCCAAGAGGAAGCTATCATTCCCGGAGGAAGAAATCATTATACGAAGCCTAAGAGGAGGCTGTGAATACTTCTAAGAAGCCGTAGTGTCCTTGAATAATGCCCAAGAGGAGGCCGATGCTTTTAAGAAGCCCGTGGGTCTATCACCTCCTTTCCATTAGGAGATATAACTCTTTTAAAGATAAAAACCACTGGTAAACGTGCGAGGTTTACTATCCAGCGACTTTTAGCTTTTAAAGAGGGTTCCTTAGTTAAGGTCCAAGATTATGACCGTAGTGGGTACCCAAACCCCGAGACATTCAAGGCAAGCTATCCACAAGGAATAGATCAAGTCAGGAAAGTTCAAGAATTTGGAAGAAACTCAAAGATGCCATTCACGAAGAATACATTCATCTTGGGGAGTAGAGCTTCTTGACTATTCCTAAGGAGGACAGCCGAAGAGAAGACTGTATCTGGTGCTCCTATTGGGGATCTAGGCGTTTATTTCTACGAATAAATGAAACGGCATCACCTAGTTCTAGACGTAGTAGTCGGGGAAACTCGAAATATCTATACTATTATTACACAGTAGATATGAGTTTATGAAAGGAGACTTACAGTGAGCAGCCCCACAATACAGTTTATAATACGAAAGCAGTAAACGAAAGCGATAACCACTTACTCGGTTGGAGTGCTTCCATGCTGTTTGGTTAGTTGTTCAACAAAGAAAGATTAAAAACAACAGTATATTCAAAATCAAAGGAGAAAGTGCTTTGAAAAAGAAAGATTTGGGGATTACAGCTCAAGGAGAGGCCCAGGATTTCATCAGTGAGCGCACTGTTTGACTTTGTACAGCGAGACTTATACAAGTGACTGGGGCCCAAAAAGGTTTTCTGTACAAAGGGATGGGTCTTACACTCTCTCAAGAGGCCCAAAAAGGTTTGAAGAAAAAAGAGTGGGGCTTATAACACGAGGGTAGGCCCAAATGATTTTTCGTTTAAAAATGGCGATCGCGCCGAGGTTTTCTTTTAACGCGGAGGGACTTATACAATAAGTGAGGCCCAAAATGTTTTGGTTAAAAGGGGGTTGGGTCTTACACTCTAATAGAGGCCCAAAGTGTTTTGAATGGGTCTTATAGCTCAAGGAGAGGCCCATATGATTTTTATTTTTAAACGGGCGACGATCGTGCCGTTTACTTGTACAGAGGGACTTATACAATGAGTGAGGCCCAAAAAGTTTTTGTACAAGGGGGGATGGGTCTTACACTCTCTCAAGAGGCCCAAAAAGTTTTGAAAATGATTTATGAGGGTTGAATTAATCCAAAACCCTAATTTGTTTTCCAAATGTATTTAATTGAATAAAAATTCAATTAAAATGATCAAAAATTGTTTAACACATGGAAAACAAATTGTGATCTTGGATTAATGCTTCAAAAATTAAGTATTGACCTACAAAATAATTAGAAAGCATTAAAAGTTGCAAAATCAATGTAGAAAAAATATTTAAAATGCCAAAAACAATCAAAATATTAATTCTTTACAAAAATATCAATTATATGAAATAAATAATATTTTTGGGATTTTTTGTGAAAATAAAATATTTTAACATTTTTGTGAATTATTAAAAAAAGAATCAACTCAAAATCATTAAAACTCAGAGAGAAATTAATTTTTGAATCAATTAAACAAAATCACAAAATTCAAATATTTGAATATATGAAAATGGCGCCAAGAACAGCTGAAGAACACGCGCGTGTTCTTAGATTCTCAGATTTGCATTTTCTATCCAATCTCCATGAATACGTAATCATATCATGCAAACCACATATCATTATGCTCGTCTCAACCTCACGATCATGTCTATGTACTTTAATTTCATTTAAATTAAACATACAATAAGAAATCACGAAGAAACCTCAAGAACCCAAATTTCTGCATGAAGGCTAGGATTTTTGATACACGACTCAAACAATGCAATTAATTGAGGAAAAACATTCCATGCATGATTATGAACATATGGCCAAATTATTGTGCGAGGAAATATGCATAGATTGAGAGATGGTCAAGTATGTGCTTACCTCTAGGCCGTGACAGCAAGTTCAAAGTGATTTTTGATTTGGAGGTGTTACAGATGAGTTGTGATGATCTGAACAGCTTCCCTACACCCTATGGATTGTGTTTGGATGGTTGGACTTGATTGAAATTGGCTGGATCATTTTGTGGTACCTCTGCTGCACTTTGGTTAAAACCTTGAGCAACCAGCTGGTGATTTTGTGAAATTGATGTTTCAGAAGTAATCTAAGTGTTTGATCAGCTCATATGTGATGTATGTGAGGTGTGTGAGTGATTGGTTTGATTGGAATTGCTCTCAAACTCAAAACCCGATAGCTACCTTGCTAAGAAAGGCATTTTTGCCAAGAGAAAGAGATTTTGAGGAAAACATCTGTTAGATGGCTTTGGTGTACTCAAACTGACCACAATTGAGCTCTATTTATAGTAGAGCAAGTTTGTTTTGCAAGGAATAGTGCATGGCAGTTGGTAAGTAGGTTTGGCCAATGTTGGCAAATGAAAATCCAAGTCTCCTCTAGCCATTGACTAGAGGTTAGGGCACAGAGCTTTGGTTCCCTTGGTCTTGGATAAGTCTTGACTGATTTCAGATGAGAATGGCTCAGTCCATGCCACCTTGATGGTTCCATTGAATGCCTCATTCCAAATTTGAAGTCTTGTCCCTATTTTGGTCACTCTAGGTTCAACATGCTATTTCTTGTTCCATGGACTTTGGAGGCTTGGCTCAGTGATTGTCCCCTTTAGATTCAATCCTCTGAGGTGTCCAAGTGGATAGGAGCAATTGAATTTGGCTGATTTTGGCAAATCGACCAAAGTTGCAAATTCTGCCTTGCCTTGACAGATTTCAGCAAGGCAACTTGGCAATGTTGTATCTCATGGTGTAGGTTGAATTTGGCAATGTTCTTGGCCATTTTGGAAAGCTCTTACATGATACAACAACTGTTTGAACAAGTTTGGTTTTGATCTCTTTTGATTCCAAGTGAAAAATCCCCCTACATTTGGCAAAAAGTGAGGCAGAATCTGACTTAGTGAAAATTTCACTAAGTGTTGGAAAAAGTGACATTTTCACTTTTCAGCCACTTTGATCACTCCATAACTCAAAATCCTTAATGAATTGGAATGACTTGTAGTTGAAGTTTTTGTAGGTGATAATGAGGGCTACAAATCCATCTTTGGATGAGAAAAAATGGCCTGTGGTTTAGGAGTTATGGTCCTCCAAAGTTGGTACCTTTGCCACTTTATTTTTAACTTAGAAAAATTTCTAAGTTTTATGGTTACCCCTTTTACAAGTTATCTCACTTTTCTTGATTTTTCTTGATGAATGATGATTCAAATCATACATTAACATCATTTTAGGGTTAAAAATCCATTTTGGTGAAAAATCTCAAAAAGTCAAAGTTGACTTTTGTGCACAGTTGACTTTTTATCAGATGAATTCCAAACTGTGCAATTCTTCAGGAAATCATGTCCTTGACCTAAATCAAACTTGATGGACATGTTCCATGGGTATCATAGGGTATATTCAATCATGTATTAGGGTTTGGGAGCATGTCCAGGTCAAAAGTCAAAGTTACAGTTGACTTTTCCCTTAAAATCCTAATTGTGGTGCAGATGACATTGAGACTTGTTCCTCAAACTTCTTGGATTAATCCATTGTCCCAAATGGATCAATATGGTATATTAGAGACCCTCAAATCATCTCTTGAGGTCTTGGCTCATGGTTTGTCCCAAAAGTCAACTTAGGGGTGAATTAGGTCAAGAAACCCTAATTCCTGATTTTTTATGAATGCATCCCCTGAGGCAAAATTGACTTGATGCATGGGTTCATGAGGTTCCATGAAGTATATTAGGTTATGTTTTGGATCATTGCCTTGTGCCCAGATGAAAATTTCCATCTGGAGGCCCTGGTCGACCAAAACCCTAATTTGGTGACACTATCGATCTTGAGACTTGATCCACCTAGAAGGGAGCAGCCTTGTGCTTAATCCTTGAAGTGGGAGTCCTTTTTGATCCATTGGATATTTAAGAGATTAGACAAGTTGAAGATCATGTCATTTCTTGATTGATCCTTTGTCTAAGCACTCAGAGAGGGCTTGAAACCCTAATTTTGATTGTAGTGGATGCTCACCCATCTTTGGGGAGACTAATGAAGCATAAAGGTACATCCATATTATGATGATGATTTTCACAATGATGGGAAATCTAAGTGGTCAAAATTTGGGGTATTACAGATGCCCCTATTTAATCTTCTTGAACCCGAAGGTGTGAATGACGAAGGGATTCGGGCATTCGGGGTGCAAGAGGATTAAATATCGGAATATCTGAAATTTTGATGGTGGTTATGAATGGTAGCTTACGCATTCATCTTCTTTAGCTAAGCAATGATGCTTAGAAAAGGTAAACTTCCCCTCGATCCTGGTCTTCAGCCAAGGAACTGGTCTCAGTTTTCTTTTGAAATAAACCTCCCCTCGTTCTTGGTTTCCTACCAAGGAACTGGTCTTAGTTTCTGATTTAAACTTCCCCTCGATCCTGGTTTCTTACCAAGGAACTGGTCTTAGTTTCTGATTTGAACTTCCCCTCGATCCTGGTTTCTTACCAAGGAACTGGTCTCGATTTCTGATTTGAACTTCCCCTCGATCCTGGTTTCTTACCAAGGAATTGGTCTCAGTTTCTTTTGGTCAATAAACTTTACTGACAAGGGACGCTATTCGTAGCGGCTTTCCTTCAAACTTCTCGCCGAATTTTTCTGGGGAGATGCCATTTGAGTGGAAAAAGTTTTGATGTCAGACTTGCTGGGGAACCCATTCGTCTGAATTGTAGAGGTGCACAAACTTCTCTGTTGGAGACGCCATTTGTCGATTCTACTAGGGAAAGCGAGTCTCTTGAGAGACTGCATTCGCTTGGGGTCTTTACATCATACTTTTCTCGGAGATCTTCTCGGAGAAATGCCATATGATGTGATCCAATTTTTGAGGTGCCAATGACCTTTTCATCAGCGGCTTTTCGGAGAAACACTGATGTACTGCCGAATCTCTGTTTAAGAGGCTTTCTCTGGGGATTTTCCTTAATCCGGGAAAGCGAGGATATCATCTTCAGTGGCGAAGAGTGACATCTGTTGAAGGTTCTCTGATCTTTCAGAGGTTCAAGTTATCAAAGTGGCCAATTGCCGACTCTGATCTTAGAGATACACTGGTGGCGAGATTGTGCAGATGCAACACTTCCTGACGAGGAAAGAACTGACAAACTCGATTGAGAAAACTGTTTATCACTAGGGGACAAGACCGGCTAGAGTGATAACGATGCAATATGAAATGTAAATGCAAATAAAAAATGCATGAAGTACGTATGTATATGCTGACAAAACTGACGCGACATACAGACTAATGGATGAACACAATTGGATACTCGGCCATCTCGGGGCGAAGAAGTACCGTTGGTTCAAAATAGCAATTCCACCTTGCTTAGGAGAAATAGTCCCGTTGGGAGCTATGTTGATCGGGCTTAGGAGATGAGACCTCGGCCGAGGGTATCAGACGGGAAAACCGCATCTGATACAGTTGATCCTTCATTCAGGCGCACTGGCTTAGAAGGAGTACTTTGATTCTGCACTTCAAAGTTCGCTTACTTCTGGAGAAGCGATCGATGTTCTTCTGATGTTCAACAGTCAAAAGAAATGCCATCTTTAATTTAAAAGCAGAAAAAGTTTAACAAGTAAATTTATTTTTGTTTTATTTCAAGAATCGCTGATTAAGTTTAAACAACGTCGTTCTGTAAAGCTAAAACAAGTAAAGAATTACAAACAAAAGCACAAGGGCTCAAATTTTATTGATAAGATGGAGATCAACCAAACGCGTGATTCCAAAGAGTATATACAAAGTTAGAAAATGGTAATTTACAGGGAAAAGGGCTACGTTGAAAATAACGACCACTATCCTTCTACCAACTTTGAATTCGGGACATCCTGAGCTTCTGTCGAAGATGACCTTGACTGGAGTTTTCCTGACGGATGATGATGCAACTGCTGCTGAGGGACTTGCCTCTGTTGAACATAGTTACTTGCCATTATCCCTAACTTTTGCCTGGATTGTACTATGAGATTTCCAATCCATCGGGATGATTCTTTTCATGTCTCTAACTTTTGCCTGGATCGCCCTTTCGGGTTTTCAAACTACCGAGACATTTTTTTTTAGTTTTAGGCGAAGTATTTCTTGACTACATCAACATTCGTGGGGTAGGCAAATTCCTCTCCGTCCATGGTTGCAAGTCTCAAGGCGCCGCCTGAGAAAGCTTTCGTGACCACATAGGGGCCATCATAATTTGGGGTCCATTTGCCCCGAGAATCAGTGAGAAACGATTGTATCTTCTTGAGCACAAGGTCTCCTTTCCTGAAGACACGAGGTCGGACCTTTTTGTCAAACGCCCTCTTCATTCTTTGCTGATACAACTGACCGTGGCATAGTGCCGTGACTCGTTTTTCCTCGATCAGATTCAATTCGTTGTGTCGGCTTTGACACCATTCAGCTTCGGTGAGCTTAGCTTCCATCAATACCCGGATTGATGGGATCTCTACTTTTATGGGGAGAACTGCCTCCATGCCATATACTAGAGAGAAAGGGGTTTCCCCTGTTGAAGTGAGGACAGATGTGCGATAACCGTGAAGAGCAAAGGGTAGCATTTTGTGCCAATCTTTATAGGTTACAACCATCTTTTGAACGATCTTCTTGATGTTCTTGTTAGCCGCTTCTACCGCCCCGTTCATCTTGGGTCAGTAGGGAGATGAGTTATGGTGTTTGATCCTGAACTCTGCACACAACTCTTTCATCATCTTATTGTTCAAGTTAGATCTATTATCAGTAATGATCTCGCTTGGAACACCATAACGGCAGATGATATTGTTTTTGATAAATCGGACCACCACTTGTCGGGTGACATTGGCGAATGACGCTGCTTCGACCCACTTGGTGAAATAGTTAATGGCTACCAGGATGAACCGATGTCCGTTTGAAGCCTTGGGCTCAATCATACCAATCATATCGATTCCCCATATGTAAAATGGCCACGGGGAAGAAAGAACTTTGAGATGTGATGGCGGTACATGAATTTTGTCAGAGTATATCTGACACTTGTGACACCTCCTCATGTACTTGTAGCAGTCGGATTCCATGGTCAACCAATAATACCCGGCCCTGAGAATTTTTCTCGCCATTGTATGTCCGTTGGCATGAGTGCCAAAGGACCCTTCATGAATTTCTTTCATGAGCATGTCTGCTTCTGGTCTGTCGACGCATCGGAGCAAGACCATGTCAAAATTTCTCTTATAAAGAGTGTCACCGCTCAGGAAGAAGTTTCCAGCCAATCTTCTGAGGGTTTTCCTGTCTTTTCTGAGTGCCCCAGATGGGTACTCTCGTTTCTGAAGGAAGCATTTGATATCGTGATACCAAGGTCTGTCGTCTATGACTGCTTCAATCGCAAAGATGTAAGCGGGCCGTTCAAGGCGCATGATGTCGATCTTAGGTAACTCGTTCCATTGACCTACACTAATCATGGAAGAGAGAGTGGCTAATGCATCAGCCATGTGATTCTCATCACGAGGGATGTGATGAAAGTCGACTCTGTTGAAGAAGGATAACAACCTTCTTGCATAGTCTTTGTAAGGAATCAATCCTGATTGGTATGTGTTCCAATCTCCTGTTATCTGATTGATAACCAGGGCTGAATCACCGTATACGTCCAAGTTTTTGATCCTTAAATCAATCGCTTCTTCGAGACCCATGATACATGCTTCGTATTCGGCCTCGTTGTTCGTACATTTGAACATAAGTCTGGCAGTGAAAGGAATGTGGGAACCCTGAGGGGTAACAATGATTGCCCCAATTCCGTTTCCATAATGATTGACTGCTCCGTCAAAGATAAGTCCCCACTGGGAACCTGGTTCTGGCCCTTCACTGGGTAACGATTCATCGCAATCTTTCATCTTTAGATACATGACATCTTCGTCTGGGAAGTCAAACCCGATTGATTCTTGATCGTCAATCGGTTGATGCGCCAAATGATCGGCTAAAATACTTCCTTAAACAGCTTTCTGAGCATGGTACTCTATGTCATATTCGGATAGTAACATCTACCAACGGGCAATCCTTCCCGTGAGAGCAGGTTTTTTGAAAACGTACTTGATTGGATCCATTTCGGAGACCAACCAAGTGGTATGACGAATCATGTACTGGCGAAGACGTTTGGCTGCCCAAGCCAAAGCGTAACAAGTTTTCTCAAGCATTGTGTACTGAGTTTCACAGTCGGTGAATTTCTTGCTTAGATAGTAAATGGCAGACTCTTTCCTTTTAGTTTCGTCTTGTTGGCCAAGTACACATCCCATTGAGTCCTCTAGGACTGTGAGGTAAATGATCAGTGGTCTTCCTTCCACTGGAGGTGATAGAATCGGAGGATTCAACAGTTATTCCTTGATACTGTCGAAGGCGGTTTGGCAATCTTCTGACCAAACGCAATCCTGGTTCTTTTTGAGTAACTTGAAGATCGGCGCGCACGTCGCGGTCATGAGGAATATGAATCTGGAGATGTAGTTCAAACGTCCCAGGAATCCTCTGACTTGTTTTTTAGTTTTCAGAGAAGGCATTTCTTGAATGGCCTTGACCTTGTCAGGATCAACTTCAATTCCTTTCTGGCTGATGATGAACCCTAGTAATTTCCCCGAACGGACACCGAAGGTGCACTTGTTGGGATTCAGGCGGAGCTTGAATTTTCTTAGACGTTCGAACAATTTTGACAGATATTCAACATGCTCATCCTCTGTTCTTGATTTTGCAATCATATCATCGACATATACCTCGATTTCCTTATGTATCATGTCATGAAACAGAGTAGTCATGGCCCTTTGATAGGTTGCCCCGGCATTCTTCAAACTGAACGGCATTACCTTGTAACAAAAGGTACCCCATGGGGTAATGAACGAAGTTTTCTCCATGTCTTTCGGCGCCATTTTGATCTGGTTATAGCCCGAGAATCCATCCATGAAGGAAAAAACTTTGAACTTTGCTGTACTATCAACCAACATGTCAATGTGTGGTAAAGGAAAGTCGTCCTTTGGACTTGCCTTGTTCAAATCTCTGTAATCAACACACATTCTAACCTTTCCGTCCTTTTTGGGAACGGGTACGATGTTGGCTAACCATTGAGGATATTCAGATGTAGCGAGGAAACCCGCGTCGATCTGTTTCTGTACCTCCTCCTTGATTTTGATGGCCATGTCCGGGTGAGTGCGTCTCAACCTTTGCTTTACTGGCGGACATTCTGATCTCAACGGTAAGTGATGTTCCACGATGCTGGTATCCAACCCTTACATATCTTGATAGGACCAAGCGAATACATCGGGAAATTCTTTGAGAAGCTTTATCAAACCCTCTCTGGCAGTTGGACTGAGCAGTGCTCCGATCCTGATTTCTTTTCTCTCTTTTTCTGAACCCAAGTTTACCATTTCCAACGGCTCTTTGTGAGGTTCAATGGACCTTTCCTCTTGTCTGAGTAGTCGGGAGATCTCTTCTGGAATTTGGTCGTCATTTTCTTCTTCAGCCTCGAATAACGGGAACTCAAAGTTGGGAGAAGGCATCGGATCGTATGTTTCAACGGGGTATAAAACAAGCAATCTGCATGACGTGATGATTCGTGTTTAGAAGAGATAGAGAAAATGCAAGTGTGTGCAGTGTTTTGATTTTACTGCTTGTTTTTATTATTGAATTTTTTTTTTAGGATTACCATTTTCTGAAAAAGCAAAAAGAGAAAACAGCAATTAATGCGGAAATTACAGAACGACGTTATTTTATTAATGAACAAGTCGAATCTTGAAACTACAGCCCTATAAAACAAAACTCTGTCGCTTTGGGCAAAGCGAAGAGGGAAATTTACAGAAAACGAGCCCTATCAAAATATCCATTTCACCTGGGCAAGGTGAAAGGTTAAAGATGGCAATTACTTTGACTGACGAACGACCTTCGGAACCTCGACGGTAACCCATTGGCGGCGAACTCCTCGGTGAATCACAAAGTCTGGCACCTTCCTTGATTTGTCTTCAGAAATAATGCTGATTTCTGGTGGAGCAGGATCATTGGAATCTGTCTCCCAAGAAGAATTGTCGTAGGAGGATTCCTCTGTTGTATTTTGCATAACATTTGTGCTCTCAGCTGTATCTCCCCATCCAGTTGGCTGGATATCTTCGAGCCTGATACGAGAGCTTTCGGGAGCGGTGTACTTGACAATATAGTCGTATTTTCCACTCGGTTGTCCCAAGGTGTCCCACATTTTTTTGGAACTGGAGGAATCATCCCTCTCGATGACGTTGACCTCGGGAAAAGCATAGTTGATGAATTCAAGTCTTGCGAACGTTGCAAATTCATCTTCATGTTGAGTAGTTTCTGAATGACCTGAGTGTTGATCCCATGACATGGTGGGGACACAGGTATTCTGTTTAATGACGCTCAGCTGAGTTTCATTGTTCGGCTAACTTTCTTGCCCCAAGTTTCCTGGGTAAGGCTGCCACATTGGCAGACCATCCATCGGGCCATAGTAATTGTGATCAAAGTTGTCTTTCATCGGAGTGTCTTCCTCTAATGAATTTGGCGGAGCATGGCATCCTTCTAGATCATAATCTCCGTAGATCATTTCGACATCTGATCTTGGTATAAATCTCAGACTTTCTGTAGGAAAGCAAAAAGGCATAGGCACCTCTTCCTGAGACATATAGCCGTCCTTGTTAAGGTAGGACTTCCATTCTTCATCTGTGTCAGAGGGATCTTCCTCATTCATAGCATGAACTGTCTGAGACACTGGGTGAAGGAAACCTCCACTGTGGAAGAAGTTTTGAAGGGGATGAAGACTTTCATCGTTGGCGGCTGTCTGGGTATAGGTCGCAGAAAAACCAAGACCCTTCTTTGTTTTATTGTCAATAGGAATGACAAGCTGTCCCCATCCTGTCATATCGGTACTCTCGACCGCTTTGATAGCATCTTTGTATGAGGAAATCGAGGTTCCTCCTCCGGATTGATTGTCCTTGCTCACCGATAGTGCTTGGAACTGCGTTCCAATAAACTCCTCGGGTTCCACACAAGTAGATGATGATAGGTTACTCACAAGCAAGGCTTGTTCCCCACAAACCGTGACAAGTTGATCGTTCTTGACGAACTTTAGCTTTTGGTGAAGGGTTGAAGTAACCGGTCCAGCCTGATGTATCCAAGGTCTTCCTAATAAACAACTGTATGTTGCCCGGATGTCCATGACCTGGAAAGTGATTTGGAAAGTGTGAGGAGCAATAGTTATGGGAAGATCAACTTCGCCGATAACCATTTTTTTGGATCCGTCGAATGCTTTGACGACAACCTCGTTGGTTCTCATCGGAGGTCCCTTGAATGATAATTGCATCAAAGTGTACTTTGGCATAACATTCAGGGCTGACCCTGTGTCTACCAGTACGTTGGCTAAAGCATCGCCCTGGCAGTTAACTGTGATATTGAGCGCCATGTTATGAAGGCGACCCTCTTCAGGTAATTCCTCATCACTAAATCCCAAATTATTGCAGGAAGTGATGTTAGAGACAATGCTATCGAATTGTCTGATTGTTACATCCTGTTCCACAAAGGCTTGCTCCAAGACTTTCTGTAGAGCCTCTCTGTGTGCTTCTGAACTGAGTAACAGTGATAATACTGAGATCTTTGAAGGAGTCTGTAACAGTTGATCAACAATGTTATATTCACTCCTTTGGATGAGCTTTAGCATCTCATCTTTGTCTTTTGAAAAGTCAGGATTACTAGATTGATCGACTGGTGGATCAGGAATTTCTGCCTGAAGTTCCTTTTCTTTGTTGGATTCTCCAACCCCTCGGTTGAAGATTCGACCGCTCCGTGTTACACGACTGATGTCTGCAATATTCACGACGGAGGGTAATGGAATTTCCTTTCCATTCTCAATTATTGTTGCACCGTATTTGTAAGGGATTGCCTTAGCTGATTCATACAGTAGTGGCCCCGGTAGATAGATGACTATGGGAACCTTCTGATTTTTCTGACCATCATAAGTAATCTCGATCCGTTCCCGGTCGGGAACTCTAGATTCGTCAAGTAGAGGGATGATGGCAAAAACATCCCTGGTCCTGTGATGACCAGAGATCGTGACAACATCCTCAACTTGCTCGACAAGGTAGTTCGGCGACCAAATGATGGGTCCTGAACCAGGATATGGACGAATTTCTCCATGATCGACCTGACCCTAAAGAGCTGCTCTCACAAGGTAACACCCTTGGTTACTTTTCGAACAGACGCTACAACTGTCATAGTTGTGTGGTGGCACCTGGCCACGCCCACTTTGAATACAATGTAACCTCACTAGGTTATCTTCCATTGATCGGACATCCTGACTTTGACGACGAGTAGGATTCCTGTGATTGATACTAATCTGCTGAGTATCTTCGTCCATATAGATTGGCATCCACCAGTGATTTAACAAGTGCTGAAGTGCCTCCTGGACAAGGGTACAACCTCGATCGTTTTCGCAACCTGCTTTACAGTTTTGATAGTCATGTGATATTAAGAATCCGAGTCGGACCTGCTCGGCATGTAACTCTACCAGGTTGGTATTCATCACGCGAATGTCAAAGATCTGAACCATGTTGATTTGATAGGAGTTCCTATCATGGTAGTCTTGCATCCATCCAAGGTCCATCTGACGCTGGAGGGCCTCTTGTATGAAAGAGCATCCCTATTTATTTACCGAGCAAATCAGACAGGAACTGTAATCGTGCCGCGGCAGATTATGATACTGGCTTTGCCTTGAGTGCATCGCCACCAAGTTGACATTCATCGCACGGATGTCGTGGTTTTGAATGACGTTGGAATTCGTGTAAACCATGTTAACTCCACGAACTCGGCGCTCTTGGACCCATCCAAGATCCATTTGCTCCTGTAGAGCTGCTTGCACCACAGAACATCCCTGGTTGTCTTTAGAGCAGATATCACACTGGTGATAATTATGAGGTGGCACATGGCCATATCCACTCTGTCTACAATGCATCTTGACCAGATTGGTTTTCAACAAGAGTACATCATGAATTTGATAGACATTGTTAGTCTCTTTCTCAATCAGATTGACTGCAGCTTTCTCATGTTGAGGCAGCGGGTTCGTAAGAACATTAGGATTCGTATCTTTGAAAGATAAGAGCCCGCTCCTAACAAGCTTTTGCACGTCGGATTTGAAATTGAGACAAGTCTCAATGTTATGCCCTGAACCTCCTTGATGATAAGGGCATGTTTGATCCGCTTTAAACCAAAAAGACGGATTTTCCGGAACTGAAAGGGGAGACTTAGTCTGAATGTGCCCCTTAGCCAGCAGTAACGGAAACAGCTCTGCGTACGTTACGGGTATAGGATCAAATCCTGGTGGCCGTGTTGTACGGTTGTTGTTATATGGAGGACGAGCCTGCTGAAGAGGCTGTTGGGTCCTTTGTTGGTCAGGTTGGCTCTGCGCAACCTGAGGTTGATACATAGGAACAGGCGCGGGGCCGATAACAGGAGTTACAGCTGCTACTGGCTGATAACGTCGCCTTTGCTTTCCGAGAGAGATATTCCCAATATCTTGCTCTTTTTTCTTAGGGAGAGCACTACCGTATTTTTTAGTACCGCTCGTCGATCCAGTGTCTTTTACCAAACGTCCTTCTCGGACGGCTTCCTCAAGACGTACACCCATGCCGACCATTTCGGTGAAATCACTGGGCGCACTGGCAACCATTCGGCCGTAGTAAAATGAGCTCAAGGTCTTTAAGAAGATCTTTGTCATCTCTTTTTCCTCAAGAGGTGGACAAATTTGAGCGGCAATTTCACGCCACCTTTGAGCATACTCCTTAAAGGTTTCCTTGTCCTTTTGTGACATTGATCTGAGTTGATCTCTGTCGGGTGCCATGTCCAAATTGTATTTGTATTGTTGGACGAAGGCAGTACCAAGATCTCTGAAAGTGCTGATCGTAGTACGGTTTAAACCCATGTACCATTTGAGTGCGGCACCGGTTAAACTATCCTGGAAGTAGTGAATCAGCAGGTCCTGATTCTCTGTCTGAGCTGACATCCGCCGAGCGTACATCACCAGATGGTTCTGAGGGCAAAAGTTACCCTTGTATTTTTCAAAGTCGGGCACTTGGAACTTGTGCGGGACTTTCACATTTGGGACCAAGCAGAGGTCTGCGGCATCCTTCCCAAATAGATCCTGACCGCGAATGGCTTGCAGCTCTTTCTGCATTTCTAAGAACTGCTCCTAGAATTCATCGATTCTGTCAAACATAGTTTCCTTCTTACCAGAAGGTGTTGGTGGAATATGTCCTTCCGGGACAGTGTGCACCACAGGGGGTGGTACCGTGACTACGGCAGTAAGTCTTGGCGCCTCCCGAAGTTTGTAACCTTCAGGAGTCTTGAGTATGCCCCAGGCATCTTCGCTTTCCCGAAGTTTGTAACCTTCAGGCCCAGCGGCTTCTGTTGCGATTCCCTAATCTTCAGTGATCGGCGGAACATATCCTTCCGCGATATAGTTAACAGGCATGCCCCAAGGACGATCTTTCGGCATCTGATACCTAGGATCATACTTTTCTATGATGGGCATTGAGGTGATCTCTGAGATCACGGTTCTTTGTAGCTGAGCTACTGCCATGGCTTGCATGTCGTTACGAAGCTTTCTCATATCCTCTCTCAGAGCGTCGATCTCTTCTTTCAACTCTCTGTTTTCTTCCTCAAGATCATCCATCTTTTTCTGACGATTGGCCCGAGTATTGTACGAATGAGATAGTTTGACTCTAGAATCGAGACACAAACGTGAGATTCGTAGGTAAGGAGAATACGCGATGTGAGAATGATGAATGCAATGATTATATTAATTATTGTTTTTTTTTTGTTTAATCAAAATAAACTTCGACAATTAGATTGCAAATATCAAACTGTGGGGAAACCCCTTTTTATTGAATTCCAAAGGATTACAGAAATGGAAATACAGTAGATTACAAAGTGCAGAAACAGAAACCTAAACTAATGGGTCCCGAGTCCTCTTCTTTGACCGGGGCGCTTGGGCCGTTGTTGGGTTGTCATTCCTTTGCCAGGTGAAAGGAGCGAGCAAATTCCTTTAGTCGTCTTGATTCTCTACAGCATGCTGCTCCAAAATTTCAATCAGAGCATCTTTCTCTTTTAGTAGTTGCGGTATTTGGATACACTCTACGTCGAGGGTGCGGTACTTGTTCTTCCAAGATCTTCTTTCCTTTTGAACTTTGTTGAGAGTAACCTGAAGCTTTTCAGTTTCCTTCATGAAGTACATGACAGTTTCCCTCGGTGGAAGAATTCCGTAACGAGGATAAGGCATCTTTAGCTTGAGAGCTCTAGTTTGTACCCAATGGAGATAAGGCTCCACCGAGACACAGTCCGATTTTCCCAGAGACTCTTGTCCTTTCTTATGAACATGTTTCCAAGCTTGCACTATTTCCATCTTTAGTGCTCTGTCGTTTTCTCCTTCTTTGAAGAAAAGACCTTCCAGATGAACTCCCCGGGGGATGTGTCTCATCGGGTATCCAAATTGACGAAGAACCAATATCGGATGATAGTTGATTCCTCCTTTAGTTCCTATGAGGGGTACGCTGGGGAAGTTTCCACAACGGTCAATGATTCTAATTCCCTCATAAATCCTATTACACCAATCTATATCAGAGTTGGTAAGAGACATGATCTTCTGCGACCCACATAAGACACTCTTGCAATCCCAAAAAGCAGCAGACTTGGGCAAGTGAGAGATAAACCATTTGTAAAGCAAAGGTACACAGCATGTGATCTCCCCTCCGCTGTACAAATTTCCCAAGTGTACAGAATGATACGCATCTGCAAGCAAAGTCGGCATAGGGTTTCCAATGAGAAAAACCTTAATAGCGTTGATATCGACGAAGTTATTGATGTTGGGAAACAAAAATAACCCGTAGGTGAGCAAGACAAAGATGCTTTCAAAAGCAGTCCCGTTCCCTATACTAGCGAAGTATAGAGCCTTTTTTGTTAAGAACTGGGCTGGAAAACCTTGGATGCTACCCTTAGTGGTCATGTGAGTCCTGACCTCAGACTCGTCCAAATGAATTGCTATTGCAATAGTCTGATTCTTTGGAATTTCTTCCAGACCAGAAAATGGAGCTCGATCAGTGATATGTAAGTCAGTCAGATGAGAATACTCCTCCAGTGTTGGTGATAGCTGGTAATCTGGGAATGTGAAACAGTGATAAACCGGATCGTAGAATTGAATGAGCGCGTCCATGATCCCCTTAATCACATGGACTCTTAACAGTGGTAGCAAACCACCGTGCTTGGCTCTGAAAGCCTCTAGGTTAACGATCATCCTTGCTAACCTTCTCAAATCCCCTAGTTTTGGAACCTTGAAGGTATACTGGTGAGTTCTCCTTCTACCGAAATCCATTAGCGTAATCCTCTTCTCTGATATTTGCAATCACAGTCTTAGTTTAATTTGAAAAACAGAGAGACTAGAAGAGAAAGTTTTTTGAGTGTTTTAATGTTTTATTAAATGAATGCATGAATGCAGCACACAAAAACATAGAAAAAACATTGGGTCAAAGGGTCGTTGTCATGAAGTCAAGGCTCTACCCATCCCCAAAGGTTTATACTAGGGTGATTTTTGTACCTGTACTCATTATCATCAGCTCCTCCCAGGAAAGCAAAACAACAAGCGGATCGCCAGCGAGTTGTAGAGCAATCTTAGAGTAAGTGCCATTCACCGAGAATAGATCACCAGCCTCAAATGAGGGTAGTATCGCGTAACAACTATTTCCGATAGTTTCCGCACTACGAAAGGGTTTGGCTCCTCAGCTTCTCAGACTTAACAACCGGCCCATTGGCTAGAAGAGTGAATGGGTTGGTTTGGTCAGCCTCCACTGAGGTTGATGGTCGACCCCGTCGCCATCACTTATCTTAAGTGTATACTCATTCTCACCACATGCGGCATCACACGCATTCCCAGTAGCAGAAAAATAAACACGTATAGCAATTAGGAAAGGCAGTATATATATTTGTCCTAATCATCCTAGACTTATAAAGCTATGATTCCTAAGTTCCTGACAGAAATGGGTTCCCCGGCGGAAGTCCCAATCTGTGGTATTCACACAAGTGAAGAGAAAAAAATTTTTGTCCAAGGTTTCCACCTTAAACGTTTAAGAAAGAAGATTTGGCCCCGCGGTGGGCGCCACTTTTCTGTAGCGAGCGATTTTGGACGCGGTTCTTAAGCGCTGGTTGCTCTCTGCGGTTTGAGCTTTGACTACAGGTCGATTCATTTTTTATCCTATTGTGAGCTGAATAAGGAAGGGAAATAGATGTCTCCAATTAACCCTGCTTGCATACTGAGTTTAAACAGCAGTCTGTTAGGTTACGGATGCTATCAATGTGGAGGACTTTTGTACTGGTTATTTGTATTTTTGCCAATACTGTTTTCTTTCTTTTTTACCTGGGCAGAAGGTTTCTGGCGGGGAACAAGGATTAGGATGTTAGGACTGATGCTTTTGAAATACTGCTTTTGATTGATGGAGATATGGGATTTGGGTTTTTTGTTGATTGCGCTCGCTAAGATCTTTTCTTTCGATCTTATGCCTACGTATTCCCGTTTACCGAAACAGGGAAATCAGAGCGTTCGTAGTTCCTCCTATTCTATGGGAGGAAATTGATTTTTGGTGTCTTGTTCAAAGCCCAAGACGTGAAGTGAAAGGTGGTTTGTATCTTGTTCAAAGCCCAAGATGTGAAGCTGAAAGGTCTATTTGTGTCTTGTTCAAAGCCCAAGACGTGAAGCTGAAAGACCTCGGCTTTAGAGAGAATTTGTCATCTCTAAAGAGGGGAGAATGAGAATTACTTTAACTGGGATACGCGGATCCGAGCAATGCCATAATTTCTGAAGAAAGGGTTTTAACCTGAAGGAGAAGACTTTAACTCAGTGTAGAGCAATGCCATCTTTCCTTAGGAATTTCTCATGCTAAAAGAGGGACAATGGCGTGGATATAGATGATCCAGAGGCTTGCTACTTACAGCGATTAGATGAAGGGGAAGGAGTTGTTGTATACTGTGAACGGGGCACAACTTTGATGCTAAAAGGTTAATTGGATCGACCAGTGGTTTTCTTATACAAAGCCTAAGAGGAGGCTAATTTTATGTCCCGTACAAAGCCCGAGAGAGAGGCTAAAAGATTTTGACCCGACGATGGAGTCTTTTGGTATCTCGTATAAAGCCCGAGATGGAGGCTATTTGACCCAACAAGGGAGTTTTTTTTATATCTCGTACAAAGCCCGAGATGGAGGCGAAAGGGGGATTGACTCAACGAGGGAGTCTCTTATGTGTCTCGTACAAAGCCCGAGAGAGAGGTTAAACGTTGTTTGACTCCGCTGGGGAGAATCATTTGTACAAAGCCCAAGAGAAGGCTAAGGTTATTGTGTCAGTTAAGTGACAAATCCAGTATACTGATTTTGAAAGAGAAAATCAGTTCTTATATGAGCATCACTGTACTCATGGGTTAGATCTGAGGATCGGGGTTGTTTCCTTTTCTTTGGGGAAACTGGAAGTCCAAAGGGTATTGAGAATGTCCGAGTCTGCGGGTTTCTTTCCTATTTAACGAAGGGGTCACTTGAGAATGTCTTTGAGACTCAAGAAAGATTAGACTGTCCATGTCTAGAGTTTTATCTTTCGTACTATGCTTTGAGAAACAGTAGTAGACTCTATGAAAGGACTGTTCTATGAGGATGACTAGGTTCTGTTCCTATACCTCTAGGAGGTCGTCGGGACAATTTGTACGAAGCCCAAGAGGAGGCTGGAAACTTTTAAGAAGCCGACGGGTCCTTGTACGAAGCCCAAGAGGAGGCTATCATTCCCGGAGGAAGAGATCATTATACGAAGCCTAAGAGGAGGCTATGAATACTTCTAAGAAGCCGTAGTGTCCTTGAATAATGCCCAAGAGGAGGCCGATGCTTTTAAGAAGCCCGTGGGTCTATCACCTCCTTTCCATTAGGAGAGATAACTCTTTTAAATATAAAAACCACTGGTAAACGTGCGAGGTTTACTATCCAGCGACTTTTAGCTTTTAAAGAGGGTTCCTTAGTTAAGGTCTAAGATTATGACCGTAGTGGGTACCCAAACCCCGAGACATTCAAGGCAAGCTATCCACAAGGAATAGATCAAGTCAGGAAAGTTCGAGAATTTGGAAGAAACTCAAAGATGCCATTCACGGTGAATACATTCATCTTGGGGAGTAGAGGTTCTTGACGATTCCTAAGGAGGACAACCGAAGAGAAGACTGTATCTGGTGCTCCTATTGGGGATCTAGGCGTTTATTTCTACGAATAAATGAAACGGCGTCACCTAGTTCTAGACGTAGTAGCCGGGGAAACTCGAAATATCTATACTATTATTACACAGTAGATATGAGTTTATAAAAGGAGACTTACAGTGAGCAGCCCCACAATACAGTTTATAATACGAAAGCAGTAAACGAAAGCGATAACCACTTACTCGGTTGGAGTGCTTCCATGCTGTTTGGTTAGTTGTTCAACAAAGAAAGATTAAAAACATCAGTATATTCAAAATCAAAGGAGAAAGTGCTTTGAAAAAGAAAGATTTGGGGCTTACAGCTCAAGGAGAGGCCCAGGGTTTTATCAGTGAGCGCACTGTTTGACTTTGTACAGCGGGGCTTATACAAGTGACTGGGGCCCAAAAAGGTTTTCTGTACAAAGGGATGGGTCTTACACTCTCTCAAGAGGCCCAAAAAGGTTTGAAGAAAAAAGAGTGGGGCTTATAGCACGAGGGTAGGCCCAAATGATTTTTCGTTTAAAAATGGCGATCGCGCCGAGGTTTTCTTTTAACGCAGAGGGACTTATACAATAAGTGAGGCCCAAAATGTTTTGGTTAAAAGGGGGTTGGGTCTTACACTCTAATAGAGGCCCAAAGTGTTTTGAATGGGTCTTATAGCTCAAGGAGAGGCCCAGATGATTTTTATTTTTAAACGGGCGACGATCGTGCCGTTTACTTGTACAGAGGGACTTATATAATGAGTGAGGCCCAAAACGTTTTTGTACAAGGGGGGATGGGTCTTACACTCTCTCAAGAGGCCCAAAAAGTTTTGAAAATGATTTATGAGGGTTTAATTAATCCAAAACCCTAATTTGTTTTCCAAATGTATTTAATTGAATAAATATTTAATTAAAATGATCAAAAATTGTTTAACACATGGAAAACAAATTGTGATCTTGGATTAATGCTTCAAAAATTAAGTATTGACCTACAAAATAATTAGAAAGCATTAAAAGTTGCAAAATCAATGTAGAAAAAATATTTAAAATGCCAAAAACAATCAAAATATTAATTCTTTACAAAAATATCAATTATATGAAATAAATAATATTTTGGAATTTTTTGTGAAAATAAAATATTTTAACATTTTTTTGAATTATTAAAAAAAGAATCAACTCAAAATCATTAAAACTCAGAGAGAAATTAATTTTTGAATCAATTAAACAAAATCACAAAATTCAAATATTTGAATATATGAAAATGGCGCCAAGAACAGCTGAAGAACACGCGCGTGTTCTTGGATTCTCAGATTTGCATTTTCTATCCAATCTCCATGAATACGTAATCATATCATGCAAACCACATATCATTATGCTCGTCTCAACCCCACGATCATGTCTATGTACTTTAATTTCATTTAAATTAAACATACAACAAGAAATCACGAAGAAACCTCAAGAACCCTAATTTCTGCATGAAGGCTAGGATTTTTGATACACGATTCAAACAATGCAATTAATTGAGGGAAAACATTCCATGCATGATTATGAACATATGGCCAAATTATTGTGCGAGGAAATATGCATAGATTGAGAGATGACCAAGTATGTGCTTACCTCTAGGCCGTGACAGCAAGTTCAAAGTGATTTTTGATTTGGAGGTGTTACAGATGAGTTGTGATGATCTGAACAACTTCCCTACACCCTATGGATTGTGTTTGGATGGTTGGACTTGATTGAAATTGGTTGGATCATTTTGTGGTACCTCAGCTGCACTTTGGTTAAAACCTTGAGCAACCAGCTGGTGATTTTGTGAAATTGATGTTTCAGAAGTAATCTAAGTGTTTGATCAACTCATATGTGATGTATGTGAGGTGTGTGAGTGATTGGTTTGATTGGAATTGCTCTCAAACTCAAAACCCGATAGCTACCTTGCTAAGAAAGGCATTTTTGCCAAGAGAAAGAGATTTTGAGGAAAGCATCTGTTAGATGGCTTTGGTGTACTCAAAATGACCACAATTGACCTCTATTTATAGTAGAGCAAGTTTGTTTTGCAAGGAATAGTGCATGGCAGCTGGTAAGTAGGTTTGGCCAATGTTGGCAAATGAAAATCCAAGTCTCCTCTAGCCATTGACTAGAGGTTAGGGCACAGAGCTTTGGTTCCCTTGGTCTTGGATAAGTCTTGACTGATTTCAGATGAGAATGGCTCAGTCCATGCCACCTTGATGGTTCCATTGAATGCCTCATTCCAAATTTGAAGTCTTGTCCCTATTTTGGCCACTCTAGGTTCAACATGCTATTTCTTGTTCCATGGACTTTGGAGGCTTGGCTCAGTGATTGTCCCCTTTAGATTCAATCCTCTGAGGTGTCCAAGTGGATAGGAGCAATTGAATTTGGCTGATTTTGGCAAATCGACCAAAGTTGCAAATTCTGCCTTGCCTTGACAGATTTCAGCAAAGCAACTTGGCAATGTTGTATCTCATGGTGTAGGTTGAATTTGGCAATGTTCTTGGCCATTTTAGAAAGCTCTTACATGATACAACAACTGTTTGAACAAGTTTGGTTTTGATCTCTTTTGATTCCAAGTGAAAAATCCCCCTACATTTGGCAAAAAGTGAGGCAGAATCTGACTTAGTGAAAATTTCACTAAGTGTTGGAAAAAGTGACATTTTCACTTTTCAGCCACTTTGATCACTCCATAACTCAAAATCCTTAATGAATTGGAATGACTTGTAGTTGAAGTTTTTGTAGGTGATAATGAGGGCTACAAATCCATCTTTGGATGAGAAAAAATGGCCTGTGGTTTAGGAGTTATGGTCCTCCAAAGTTGGTACCTTTGCCACTTTATTTTTAACTTAGAAAAATTTCTAAGTTTTATGGTTACCCCTTTTACAAGTTATCTCACTTTTCTTGATTTTTCTTGATGAATGATGATTCAAATCATACATTAACATCATTTTAGGGTTAAAAATCCATTTTGGTGAAAAATCTCAAAAAGTCAAAGTTGACTTTTGTGCACAGTTGACTTTTTATCAGATGAATTCCAAACTGTACAATTCTTCAGGAAATCATGTCCTTGACCTAAATCAAACTTGATGGACATGTTCCATGGGTATCATAGGGTATATTCAATCATGTATTAGGGTTTGGGAGCATGTCCAGGTCAAAAGTCAAAGTTACAGTTGACTTTTCCCTTAAAACCCTAATTGTGGTGCAGATGACATTGAGACTTGTTGCTCAAACTTCTTGGATTAATCCATTGTCCCAAATGGATCAATATGGTATATTAGAGACCTTCAAATCATCTCTTGAGGTATTGGCTCATGGTTTGTCCCAAAAGTCAACTTAGGGGTGAATTAGGTTAAGAAACCCTAATTCCTGATTTTTGATGAATGCATCCCCTGAGGCAAAATTGACTTGAAGCATGGGTTCATGAGGTTCCATGAAGTATATTAGGTTATGTTTTGGATCATTGCCTTGTGCCCAGATGAAAATTTCCATCTGGAGGCCCTGGTCGACCAAAACCCTAATTTGGTGACACTGTCGATCTTGAGACTTGATCCACCTAGAAGGGAGCAGCCTTGTGCTTAATCCTTGAAGTGGGAGTCCTTTTTGATCCATTGGATATTTAAGAGATTAGACAAGTTGAATATCATGTCATTTCTTGATTGATCCTTTGTCTAAGCACTCAGAGAGGGCTTGAAACCCTAATTTTGATTGTAGTGGATGCTCACCCATCTTTGGGGAGACTAATGAAGCATAAAGGTACATCCATATTGTGATGATGATTTTCACAATGATGGGAAATCTAAGTGGTCAAAATTTGGGGTATTACAATAATCTCTTTAGGTTTTGTCTTGTGTAAAGATGCCATTTTATGTCCATCATGTCAGACCTGATATATTCAATATGTGTGCAAGCTCTTAATATTCAAGTTGGATGTGTGTGTTAAACCTTTGACATGTTTTGTCTGATATGTATCTAAATTTGTTCAAACTATTGGCATTTAACTATTTTAAATCAAGTTGGTTTGAGCACAAGAGAATGATATATGGAATTGTTTATTTCTTGAAAATTCTGATGCTATGTCATATCCATAATATTGCCATATTGACTATTTGGTTTCTCTCTTGCCTTCTAATCAATTGATTACACCTATTAGCATTGAAAATCCTTAAGACTGTTTCTTTTCATGTCAATGTTGCTAATTCCACAATTTCTTGGTGTGTGAACAACATGAGAGTTGGCCTAACAGTGGATTACCATAATGAGTATAGAGCAAGATCATGTGTTTAGAGGTTTGAGATTAGGTTTTGAGGACCATGTATTTATGCTGTAAACTTATTTGCTTGATTTGTTGCCTTATCTATATCATGCTAATCTTACCCTAAATGACATAGAAATTTGGCTTAAGGTTGGCATTGATCTAGATTCATAACTGAATGCACATAGTTTCATTTTGGTGACACTTTTGTTTGAACCAAGAGGCAATGATCAATAATTCTTGCTCCTAGTTAGCTTAGAAAACAGACCCTTACAACTCATCTCATGTTTGCTATTATGGTTGAAATGAGCATGGCTTTGGATTGAGGAAATTGTTGATTGTTGTTGTGTTTAGTTTGTCACATTGGATTTTTGTCTTGATAGTGAATTTAGTCAGTCAACATGTGGAATTTTGGGACTCATTGCTTTTGGCTGATTGCAACATTATGTTGGTAGCATTCTTTATTTTTCGCTCATGTAAGGTTATGTATTTGTGGGGTGGGCACATACACTGGATGTATGGCCACCCCAGTGGCAAGAGTATGCGCATATTCACCATGAGGACTGGGGTTCGAATCCCCCTCGCCCCAGTCCTTTTGTTTTATTTTCTGCAAGCACTTTTGTTTTGTACATGTTGCTTTGTTACCATAACTTATTAAAACGTACACGCTGGGCGAAATGGTGAGTGTTTTGGGTTGTAACCATCAGAACCCGGGTTTAACACCCATGGGAGGCCTTTCTCCTAATTTTTTTATCACTTATTCATTTTATATATTTTTAATCCATGCTTTAAATTCAATAATTCATAACTTGGTCATTTCTTACCCTTTTTTGATCATTCTTTTTGCAAATCACTCTTTAAAATGTCTACTTTTTGAATATAAAAAGAAATGGGTGGAAATGAATATTTTTTTGAGGTGTTTATTCATGTTGGAAGTAGAATACCTTTTTAGGGTTTTTTTCATGGACACCTTGACTTCTTTGATTAGTTTATCATGTTATCCTGTTCATTTTGACCTAGCGATGCCTAATGTATTTGGTTCTAACCTTGTATGGCATTGTAATCTTTGTTTCACTTGAATACTTTGTTATTTAATGTTGCATCTTCATGTAAATATCCATATAAACTTCTTGTTTCATAAAAAATGGTTATCCTCCTCTCCTTCCAAAGGAAAGTCTTTCTATTGACTTCAAAGTCATAGATAACTCATAGTCAAACCTTGACCTCATAGTCATAGGTATATACTTCCCTCCTTGACCTCATACTCACAGGATTACCAGCTTTGACCTCATAGTCATAGCCACTTACCAGCCTTGACCTCATAGTCACGGCCACACCTTCTCCTTAACCTCATAGTCATAGGATTACCAGCTTTGACCTCATAGTCATAGCCTTTCTCTTTGGCCTCATAGCCATTCAATCTCACAACTTAGAATTAGGATAGAGTTCTTGGACTCTATGTGAACTCATCACCTTGAGTATTCACTTCCCCTATAACTTAGACTTAGAGAGTTTTCTAAACTCTAAATGAACTCATACTTATTTCCCCTTGGAACTTTGCCATAGTCAATGGTTCCTTAAATCTCACCCCTAGTTAGATGAACTACAGTTGCTCTGATTCTTTAGTCAGATACGTAGGCACAAGATGCGACGTCTTGGCGAGCAAACTTAGTCTATATACCCATAGGTCTTTACCTTCCCCTTAGCATAGATAACCTTAGCAAGCAAACATAACATAACAAACTTAAACAAGAGGATCCTGTAGAGAACTACAGATACTTAGGGTGCTAATACCTTCCCTTAGTATAACCGACCCCTAATCCCCGATCTCTTAGTTGTGTCTTCACATGGCGCAAAAGGTTTTTTTTTTCGATCTTTACCCTTTCCTTTGGATAAATCAAAGCTCGGTGGTGAATTTCAAAGTTTTGTGATGCAAGTTAATTAATAGCTTGTTATCCGATTCTCACTGCAACACTCACCTACAGGTTATTTCTGTTTTCCAACATTGATGAATTCGTTGATATCAATGCCATTAAAATTTTTCTAATTGGAAACCTCGTACCAACCTTGCTTGCAGATGCTTATCACTCAATGCACTTAAGGAATTTGTACAGCGGAGGAATGATCACATGTTGTGTACCCCTGCTATACAAATAGTTCACTTCCCACTTACCCAAGTCTGCTGCATTTTGGGATCATAAGAGTACTTTACGTTGGTCACAGAGAATTATGTCTCTTACCAACTCTAACATCGATTGGTACAATTGAATCTATGACAGGATAAGAATCATTGACCGTTGTGGAAACTTCCCTAATGTACCCCTTATAGGAACTAAAGGGGGAATCAACTATCATCCAGTTTTAGTTCGTCGTCAATTCGGATACCCGATGAGACATATCCCTCGTAATGTTCATCTGGAAGGTCTTTTCTTCAAGGAAGGAGAAAATGACAGGGCACTAAAGACAGAAATAATGCATGCCTGGAAACATGTTCACAGGAAAGGAAGAGAGTCTTTAGGAAAACCAGACTGTGTCTCTGTGGAACCTTATCTCCACTGGGTACAAACTAGAGCTCTCAAACTGAGGATGCCTTACCCTCGTCAAGAAGTTTTTACGTTAAAGGAATCTATCCTTTATTTTATGTCAGATACGGAAAAACTTCAGGTTACTCTCAACAAAGTTCAACAAGAGAAGAAATCTTGGAAGAACAAGTACCACATTCTCAATGTGGAGTGTAACAAAATACAGCAACTGTTAAAAGAAAAAGACGCCCTGATTGAGATTTTAGAGCAACACGCTGTAGAAAATCAAGATGACCAAAGGAATTTGCTCGCTCCTTTCACTTGGCAAAGGAATGACAACCCGACAACGGCTTAAGAGACCCGGTCAAAGAAAAGGAAAGTACCAGAACCAGCACCTGAGCCCTCCCCAGAGAGGACTCAGGATCCATAAGTCTAGACTTTTCCTTTTTCAGCACTTTGTAAATTACTGTATTTCCATTTCCGTAATCTTTGAATTCAATAAAATGGGGTTTCCCCACAGTATGATATTTGCAATCCAATTGTTGAAGTTTCTTTTGATTAAAAAATTATTAATATAATCATTGCATGGCATTCATCATTCTCACATAATGCATTCTTCTTACCTACGAATCTCACATTTGTGTCTCGATTCTAGAGTCAAATTGTCTCATTCGTACAATACTCGGGCCAATCGACAAAAGAAAATGGATGATCTCGAGGAAGAGAACAGAGAGTTGAGAGAAGAACTCGACGCTTTAAAAGAAGATCTGAAGAAACTTCATAATGACATGCAAGCTCTGGCAATAGCTCAGATGAAACAACAAAGGACTGTGATCTCGGGGATCACATCTACGCCCATAGTGGAAAAGTACGATCCTCGGTACAACATGCCTAAAGATCGTCCCTGGGGCATGCCACTTAAATATATCCCTGAAGGATATATTCTGCCGATCACAGAAGATCCAGAAACTACAGCAGGAACCGCTGGGCCTGGAGGTTATAAACTTCGGGAAAGCGAAGATGCAAGGGGCATGACAACAACTTGTAGCGAGCGATTTTGGACGCGATTCTTAAGCGCTGGTCGCTCTCTGCGGTTAAGCTTTAACTACAGGTCGATTCATTTTTTATCCTATTGTGAGCTGAATAAGGAAGGGAAATAGATGTCTCCAACTAACCCTGCTTGCATACTGAGGTTAAATAGTCAAAACTGTTGGTTTACAGATGCTACAAAGACTCGGGGTCTCTCCTAGGTTATTTTGTTGAAAAGGGGTGCTTTAGGCTATCGGTTAGGATGTTAGGACGAATGCTTCTTGATAGATATGTGAGAGTATGGGATTTTGGGTTTTTGTTTAGTGTGCTCGCTAAGATTTTTCTTTCAATCTTATGCCTACGTATTCCCGTTTACCAAAACAGGGAAATCACAGCGTTCGTAGTTCCCCCTATTCTATGGGAGGAAATGGTTGTTTCGGTGTCTTGTTCAAAGCCCAAGACGTGAAGCTAGAGAGGTGGTTTGTATCTTGTTCAAAGCCCAAGATGTGAAGCTGAAAGGTCTATTTGTATCTTGTTCAAAGCCCAAGATATGAAGCTAAAAGGGTTTGACTTTAGAGAGAATTTGTCATCTCTAAAGAAGGGTTTATATGTCACAACTGTTTATAAAGGAGAATTACTTTAACTGGGATGTGTGAATCCGACAATGCCATAATTTCCTTTAAAGGGGATTTTAACCTGAAGGAGAAGACTTTAACTCAGTGTAGAGCAATGCTATCTTTCCTTAGGAATTTCTCATGCTAAAAGAGGGACAGTGGCATGGATGTAGATGATCCAGAGGCTTGCCGCTTACAGCAATTAGATGAAGGGGAAGGAGTTGTTGATGTTTGTGTATTGTGAACGAGGCACAAATTTGATGCTAAAGGGTTGATTGGATCAACCAGTGGTTTTCTTATACAAATCCTAAGAGGAGGCTAATATGTGTCTCGTACAAATCTTGAGAGAGAGTCTAAAAGGTTTTGATTCAACGAGGGAATCTTTTGGTATCTCGTATAAAGCCCGAGATGGAGGCTATTTTTTGTTTGGCTCAATAAGAACCTTTTTGTATCTCGTATAAAGCCCGAGATAGAGGCAAAAGGGGGATTGACTCAACGAGGGAGTCTCTTATGTGTCTCGTACAAAGCCCAAGAGAGAGGCTGAACGTTGTTTGACACCGCTGGGGAGGATCATTGTACAAAGCCCAAGAGGAGGCTATGGTTACTATTTCAGTTAAGTGACAGGTCCAGTATGCTGATTTTGAAAGAGAAAATCAGTTCTTATATGAGCAATACTGTACTCAAGGATTTGATTCAAGGATCCGGGTTATTTCCTATTCTTTAAGGAAACGGGAAATCCAAAGGGTATTGAGACTGTCCGAGTCTACAGGTTTCCTTCCTATTTAACGAAGGGGTCACTTGAGAATGTCTTTGAGACTCAAGGAGATTAGACCGTCCAAGTCTAGAGTTTTATCTTTGTACTATGTTTTGAGGAACAATAGTAGACTCTATGAAAGGACTGTTCTATGAAGATGACTAAGTTCTGTTCCTATACCTTTAGAAGGTCGTCGGGACAATTTGTACGAAGCCCAAGAGGAGGCTAGAGACTTTTAAGAAGCCGACAGGTCCTTGTACTAAGCCCAAGAGGACGCTATCATTCCCGGAGGAAGAGATCATTATACGAAGCCTAAGAGGAGGCTGTGAATACTTCTAAGAAGCCGATAGGTCCTTGTACAAAGTCCAAGAGGAGGCGGGTGCTTTTAGGAAGTCGATGGGTCCTTGTACAATGCCCAAGAGGAGGCCGATTGCTTTTAGGAAGCCAATGGGTCCCCAAACCCCGAGAAATTCAAGGCAAGCTATTCACAAGGAATAGATCAAGTCAGGAAAGTTCTAGAATTTGGAAGAAATTCAAAGATGTCATTAACGGAGAATACATTCATCTCTAGGAGTAGAGTTTCTTGACGATTCCTAATGAGGACAGCCGAAGAGAAGACTGTATCTGACGTAGTTCTAGACGTAGTTCTACGAATAAATGAAACGGTGTCACCTAGTTCTAGACGTAGTTGTCGGGGAAACGCTAAATATCTATACTATTATTAGACAGTTGATATGAGTTTATGAAAGAAGACTTACAGTGAAACAGCCCCACAATACAGTTATATGTATATGAAAGCGGTAAATGAAAGCGGATAAACACTTACTTGGTTGTAGAGCTTCCATGCTGTTTAGTTAGTTGTTCAACAAAGAAAGATTGAAAACAACAGTATATTCAAAATCAAAGGAGAAAGTGCTTTGAAAAAGAAAGATTTGGGGCTTACAGCTCAAGGAGAGGCCCAGGGTTTTGTCAGTGAGTGCACTGTTTGAATTTGTACAGGGGGACTTATACAAGTGACTGAGGCCCAAAAAGGTTTTCTGTACAAAGGGATGGGTCTTACACTCTCTCAAGAGGCCCAAAAGGTTTAAAGAAAAAGAGTGGGGCTTATAACACGAGGGTAGGCCCAATTGATTTTTTTGTTTAAAATGGCGATTGCGCCGAGATTTTCTTTTAGCGCGGAGGGACTTATACAATAAGTGAGGCCCAAAATGTTTTTGGTTAAAGGGGGTTGGGTCTTACACTCTATTAGAGGCCCAAAAGTTTTGAATGGGCCTTATAGCTCGAGGAGAGGCCCAGGGTTATTTTTCAAAAGGCGGCGATCGCGCCGTTTGTTTTTGACGGTATCGGGACTTATACAATACACTGAGGCCCAAAAATGATTTGGTCAAAAAAGGATTGGGTCTTACACTCTATTAGAGGCCCAAAAGTTTGAATGGGTCTTATAGCTCAAGGAGCGGCCCAAAATTTGTTTTTCAACGGATGATGATCGCATCGAACTTTTTGAAATACAACGGGACTTATACAATAAGTGAGGCCCAAAGTGGGTTGTATTTACAAAGGGTTGGGTCTTGCACTCTATTAGAGGCCCAAAAGTTTTAAAAAGTTTGATGAGGGTTGAATTAATCAAAAACCCTAATTTCATTTTTTAAAGAGCATTTTTCAAAGAAAAATCAAGTAAAAAATGATAAAAAATATCAAATAAAATCATTAATCATGTTATAAATAGTGATTAAGGTTTATGAAAAAGTATTTTATCCACATGAATATTTAAAATCATTTTTATTTTAAAAATTAAGAAAAACAAATCATTTTAAAAGCATTTAAAACAATTTAAAACAATATTTTTGAATATATTAAAAATATATCAAATAATAATATTTTTTGTGATTTTTTGGTGGATTAAAATATTATGGAGTATGAATAAAAAGTGTGTAAAACAGATTTTGAAAATGATGATTTTTGCTATGTGAAATAATTGGTTGAGTTTTGAAGATAAACTAAGGAAAAAGAGGAAAGATGTCACAACATCTCATTCGACATCTTTCATGAGTTTTCAACATCTTTTTTTATGAAACTTCCAACACCCATAACTTTCTCAAATCTCAATGGTTTGAGACAAAATTTATATGCATCTGGCCCAGAATTTCACAAGAAATCCAATGGTGGTGGTAGTTTTTTCAGATCACACTTCTCCTCAAAACCCGATAGTGGTTTTGAAAAGGACCTATAATTGCATTTTCTGTGCTACACTTTGATACAGGCATGGATTACATGGTGAATTAGCCCAAACACAACATATACAACATGTATGAGATGTGTATGATCAGTGAACTTCAAAGCAATGCATAATTTCAAGGATTCCAAGTTGTGATGCTTACCTCTTTTTGAGCTTTTTGGAGTTTTTGTGCAATCTGTCACGCCTCTTATTCCAGAAATGATTTGATGCTTTAGACACACTCAAATGATCCCTTAGAAGCTTTTAGGATGATTGAAATCAACTGGTCCCTGCAAAAACACAAACTGTCCCTTTCTTGCAAAAGGGGTTAAAAGTGACCAAAATAGCAACTCTCTCAAATGGTGTTCCAGATGGTGGGAACCATTTAGGACAGTTCAAGGATGATATTTGGAGTGTGTTTGAGGTTTTATCTAGTTTGGAAAGTGACTGAATCAAGACATGACTTAAAAAATGCAAAAAAGTGTCATTTTGAGTTTTTGAGAAGTGACTTTGTGATTTTGTGATTACAGGTCACTTGTGATAGTTTTCACAGCTTACATATGATATATATGAGGTGTGTGTGTGTGATTAGTTTGAATGGAATTGCTTTCTAACTCAAAAACTCAGAATTACTTGCTTTGGAAGGAAAATTTGAGGTGAAAGAAGAGATTTTGAGGAAAGCATCTGTTTGATGGCTTTGGTGTACTCAAACTGAACACAAATGAGCTCTATTTATAGTAGAGCAAGTTTGTTTTCGCAGCAATAGTGAATGGTGGCTGCAGCAGAGGTTTGGCCAATGTTGTCCAATGAAAATCCAAGTCTCCTCTAGCCATTGACTAGAGGTTAGAGCACAGAGCTTTGGTTCCCTACTTGTTGGAGGAATCTTGACTGAATTCAGTTGCAAATGTGTCAGTCCATGCCACCTCTAAGCATCTATTAAATGCTCCAATCCAAAATTGGAGTCTTGTCCCTCTTTTAGGGATTTTTAGGGATAGCATGCTACTTCTTGTTCCAAAGACTTTGGAGGCTTGGCTCAGTGATTGTCCCCTTTAGATTTGATCCTCAGAGGTGTCCAAAGTGATGACAAGGCTTGGAAATTCGTGTGGCCCAAGAAGTGTGCAAATCTGTCCTGAAACATGTCTTAAAAATCAGCTGCAGCAAGCCCTGTTGTAAAATTCATAACTCCCTGCTCGAGTATGCTACATGGACGTTCTAAGACTTTCTGGAAAGCTTAGATGACGTACTTCAAATTTTATGTTTGACTTTAGTCTTGGTTCAGCTTGCAAAGTCATCAAAAATGGTCTTGAACTTGTGTAGTCAAATCTATCCTAAAAGCTGTCATGAAAATTCTGCTTTATCAATGCTTCTTGCGAAAATCATATCTCCTTGCTCGAGTATGCTACAAGGACATTCTATAACTTTCTGGAAATCTGAGACAACGTACTTCAACTTTGATGTTCAAGGTTTGGCTTGAATCAACTTGGATCATGGAGAAAAATATCCTTGAAGTTGGGACATTCTTGCTGGAAAAATATTAATGATGTCCTATGAAATGTTGAAACATTTGACAACTTTGATCATTAATAATTCCAAACTTTAATCACTTGTATATTTTAATCCACTATGATATTTTGAATTGAAGTGAATTGCATCTTTGATGCTTGTCTTGCATGGTGACAAAGCTTGAAAATTGGGTGGCACAAGAAAAGTGCACAAAATCTGTCCTAAAAAATCAGCTCGAGCAAGGCCTGTTGTGAGGTTCATAACTCCTTGCTCAAGTTGAATTAATGGGAGTTCTAATACATTTTGGAAAGCCCTAATGACATACTTTAACTTTGATGTTTGACTTTGGTCTTGGTTCAGCCTGCAAAGTCATCAAAAATGGTCTTGAACTTGTGAAGTCAAATTTGTCCTAAAAGCTGTCATGAAAATTCTGCTTTATCAATGCTTTTTGCGAAAATCATATCTCCCTGCTCGAGTATGTGACAAGGACATTCTATAACTTTCTGTAAACCTGAGATGACGTATTTCAACTTTCATGTTTGACTCCAGACCTGGTTCAACTTGGATCATGGAGAAAAACGTCCTTGAAGTTGGCGCCTTCTTGCTGAAAAAATATTAATGATGTCCTATGCAATGTCAGAACATTGGACATTAAGAATTCCCAACTTTGATCACTTATATCTTTCAATCCTTATGATATTTTGAGTTGATTCCCTCTACAATGTTGAAGTATCAAATACCCTCTTCAAAAGTAGCTCTTACTCAAAATCAATGGATGTTTGGATCAATAGTTACAAGCTTGAAAAGTTGTGCACTTGAACATGATTTTTACTTAGAAAAAATTTCTAAGTTTCTTTCAATTTGATCAATTTTGCAATTTTGCATGATTTCTTGATTTAAATTTGATCAAATTAAATCATCTATCATATTTTCTTGAGTAATTGCTTGTGAAGGTCAAAGTTGACCAAAAGTCAAACTTTGACTTTCTGCGTCAGTTGACTTTGTATTAGATGAACTTGAGGCTTGATCCACCTGGAATTTTGCACTCTTGTGCCTAATTCTTGATGTGGGAGTCCTCTTGATCCTTTGTGGATGTTTAAGAGGTTATACAAGTTGAAGATCATGTCATTCCTTGATTGATCATTTGTCTAAAGGCTCTGAGAGGGCTTGAAACCCTAAATCCTGTTTGTAGTGAATGTTCACCCACCTTTGGGGAGACTAATGAGGTATGATGGTCCATCCATATTGTGCTGATGATTTGCATAATGATGGGAAATCTTAGTGGTCAAAATTTGGGGTATGACAGATGCCCCTATTTAATCTTCTTGGACCCGAAGGTGTGAATGACGAAGGTATTCGGGCATTCGGGGTGCAAGAGGATTAAATATCGGAATACCCGAAATTATGATGGTGGTTATGAATGGTAGCTTACGCATTCATCTTCTTTAGCTAAGCGAAGATGCTTAGAAAAGGTAAACTTCCCCTCGATCCTGGTCTTCAGCCAAGGAGCTGGTCTCAGTTTTCTTTTGAAATAAACTTTCCCTCGATCCTGGTTTCCTACCAAGGAACTGGTCTTAGTTTCTTTTGTCAACTTCCCCTCGATCCTGGTTTCCTACCAAGGAACTGGTCTTAGTTTCTGATTTAAACTTCCCCTCGATCATGGTTTCCTACCAAGGAACTGGTCTTAGTTTCTGATTTAAACTTCCCCTCGATCCTGGTTTCCTACCAAGGAATTGGTCTTAGTTTCTTTTGTCAATAAACTTTCTTGACAAGGAACGCTGTTAGTAGCGGTTTTCCTTCAAACTTCTCGCCGAATTTTCCTGGGGAGATGCCATTTGAGTGGAAAAAGTTTTGATGTCAGACTTGCTGGGGAACCCATTCGTCTGAATTGTAGAGGTAAACAAACTTCTCTGTTTTGGAGACGCCATTTGTCGATTCTACTGGGGAAAG
Source organism: Lathyrus tuberosus (assembly GCA_022829125.1). NCBI lineage: Eukaryota > Viridiplantae > Streptophyta > Magnoliopsida > Fabales > Fabaceae > Lathyrus > Lathyrus tuberosus. Next base: position 12,533,268 of record JALAZF010000034.1, read on the forward strand.
CGAGTCTCTTGAGAGACTGTTTTTGTTTGGGATCTTACATCATAATTTTCTCGGGATCTTCCCGGAGAAATGCCATATGATGGGGTTCAATTTTGAGGTGCCGATGACCTTTTCATCAGCGATCTTTTCGGAGCGAAACTGGTGCGCTGCCGAATCTCCGATTACGAGGCTTTCTTTGTGGATTTTCCTTAATCCGGGAAAGCAAGGATATTGTCTTCGATGGCGAAGAGCGACATTTGTTGAAAGTTCTCTGGTCTTTCAGAGGTTCAAGCTATCAAAGTGGTCGAGGAGCCAACTTCAATCCAGAAATAAACTGGAGGTGAGATTGTTCAAACGCAGCATTTCCTGACGAGGCAAGAACTGACAACTCGATTGAGAGAACTTTTATCACTAGGGGACAAGACCGACTAGAGTGATTGCAATGCAATATGAATGCAAATGTAAATCAATAATGCATGATGTATGTATGTTTATGCTGACAAAACTGACGTGACATACAAACTGACGAGTGAACACGACTGGATACTTGGCCATCGCGGGGCGTGTAGAAATATCGCTGGTTCAAGATAGCAATTCTGCCTTGCTTAGGAGAAACGGTCCCTGTTGGGAGCGATGCTGGTCGGGCTTAGGAGATGAGAACTCGACCGAGGATGTCAGACGAAACATGGTCTCTGACATTGTTGATCCTTCATTCAGGCGTACTGGTCTAAAAGGAGTACTTTGATTCTGCACTTTGAGGTTCGAACACCTTTGGAGACGCGATTGATGTTCTTTCGATGTTTAACAGTCAAAAGAAATTGCCATCTCTTATTTTTAAAAAAAGCAGAAAAAATTTTACAAGTAAATTCATTTTTGTTTCATTTCAAGAATCGTTGATCATGTTAAAATGTCGATCTGTAAAGCTAAAACAAATAAGAATTACAAACAGAAGCACAAGGGCTCAAATTTTATTGATAAGATGGAGATCAGCCAAACGCGTGATTCCAAAGAGTATATACAAAGTTTGAAAATGGTAATTTACAGGGAAAAGGGCTACGTTGAAACATAACGACCACTATCCTTCTACCAACTTTGAATTCGGGGCATCCTGAGCTTCTGTCGAAGATGACCTTGACTGGAGTTTTTTGACAGATGATGTAACTGCTGCTGCTGAGGGACTTGCCTCTGTTGAATATAGTTACTTGCCATTATCCCTAATTTTTGCCTGGATTGTACTATGATGTTTCCAATCCACCGAAATGATTTTTTATCATGTCTCTAATTTTTGCCTGGACCGCCCTTTCGGGTTTTCAATCCACCGAGACGTTTTTTTTTTTTTTAGGCGAAGTATTTCTTGACTACGTCAACATTCGTGGGGTAGGAAAATTCCTCTCCGTCCATGGTTGCAAGTCTCAAGGCACCGCCTGAGAAAGCTTTCTTGACCACATAGGGGCCATTATAATTCGGGGTCCACTTGCCCCAAGAGTCAGTGAGAAACGATTGTATCTTCTTGAGCACGAGGTCGCCTTTTCTGAAGACACGGGGTCGACCCCTTTTGTCAAAGGCTTTCTTCATTCTCTGTTGATACAACTGACCGTGGCATAGTGTCGTTATTCTCTTTTCTTCTATCAGTTTAGTTCATCGTGTCGGTTTTGAGACCATTCAGCTTCGGTGAGCTTCGCTTCCATCAATACCCAGATTGATGGGATCTCTACTTCTATAGGGAGAACTGCCTCCATGCCATATACTAGAGAGAAAGGGGTTGCCCCTGTTGAAGTGCGGACAGATGTGCGATAACCGTGAAGAGCAAAGGGTAGCATCTCGTGCCAATCTTTGTAGGTTACAACCATCTTTTGAACGATCTTCTTGATGGTCTTGTTAACCGCTTCTACCGCTCCGTTCATCTTGGGTCGGTAGGGAGATGAGTTATGGTGTTTGATCTTAAACTCAGCGCACAACCCTTTCATCATCTTATTGTTCAAGTTAGACCCATTATCAGTAATGATCTCGCTTGGAACACCATAATGGCAGATGATATTGTTTTTGATAAATCGGACCACCACTTGTCGGGTTACATTAGCATACGACGATGCTTCGACCCACTTGGTGAAGTAGTCAATGGCTACTAGGATGAATCGATGTCCGTTTGAAGCCTTGGGCTCAATCATGTCGATTCCCCATATCGAAAAAGGCCATGGGGAAGAGAGAACTTTGAGATGTGATGGCGGTACATGAATTTTGTCGGAGTATATCTGACACTTGTGACACCTCCTCATGTACTTGTAGCAGTCGGATTCCATGGTCAACCAGTAATACCTTGCTCTGCAAATTTTTCTCGCCATTGTGTGTCCGTTGGCATGAGTGCCAAAGGATCCTTCATGAATTTCTTTCATAAGCATGTCTGCTTCTGGCCTTTCTACGCATCGGAGCAAGACCATGTCAAAATTTCTCTTATAGAGAGTGTCACCGCTCAGGAAGAAGTTTCCAGCCAATCTTCTGAGGGTCTTTCTATCTTTCTTGGATGCCCCAGGTGGGTACTCTTATTTCTGAAGGAAGCATTTGATATTGTGATACCAAGGTTTGTCGTCTATGACTACTTCAATCGTGAAGATGTAAGCGGGTCGTTCAAGGCGCATGATGTCGATCTTAGGTATGTCATTCTATTGACCTACACTAATCATAGAAGAGAGTGGCTAAGGCATCAGCCATGTGATTCTCATCACGAGGGATGTGATGAAACTCGACTCTGTTGAAGAAAGATAACAACCTTCTTGCATAATCTTTGTAAGGAATTAGTCCTGATTGGTATGTGTTCCAATCTCCTGTGATCTGATTGATAACCAGAGCTAGTCGCCATATACATCCAAGTTCTTGATCCTTAAGTCGATCGCTTCTTCGAGACCCATAATACAAGCTTCGTATTCTGCCTCGTTGTTCGTACACTTGAACGTAAGTCGAGCGGTGAAAGGAATGTGGGTACCCTGAGGGGTAACAATGATTACCCCAATTCCGTTTCCATAATGATTAACTGCTCCATCAAAGATAAGTCCCCATTGGGAACCTAGTTCTGGCCCTTCACTGGGTAGCGGTTCATCGCAGTCTTTCATCTTTAGATACATGACATCTTCGTCTGGGAAGTCAAACCCGATTGATTCTTGATTGTCAATCGGTTGATGAGCCAAATGATCGGCTAAAATACTTCCTTTAACGGCTTTCTGAGTGTGGTACTCGATGTCGTACTCTGATAACAACATCTGTCAACGGGCAATTCTTCCCGTGAGAGCAGGTTTCTCGAAAACATACATGATTGGATCCATTTCGGAGACCAACCAAGTAGTATGATGAATCATGTACTGGCGAAGACGTTTGGCTGCCCAAGCCAAAGCACAGCAAGTTTTCTCGAGCATCGTGTACCGAGTCTCACAGTCGGTGAATTTCTTGCTTAGATAGTAGATGGCAGACTCTTTCCTTTTAGTTTCGTCTTGTTGGCCAAGTACACATCCCATCGAGTCCTCTATAACTGTGAGGTAAATGATCAGTGGTCTTCCTTCCACTGGAGGTGATAGAATCGGCGGATTCAACAGATATTCCTTAATATTGTCGAAGGTGGTTTGGCAATCTTCTGACCAAATGCAATCCTGGTTCTTTTTCAGTAATTTGAAAATCGGCGTACATGTCGCGATCATAAGGAATATGAATCTGGAGATGTAGTTCAAACGTCCCAGGAATCCTCTGACTTGTTTTTCAGTTTTCGGAGAAGGCATTTCTTGAATGGCCTTGACCTTGTCAGGATTAACCTTAATTCCCTTCTGGCTGACGATGAACCCTAATAGTTTCCCTGAACAGACACCGAAGGTGCACTTGTTGGGATTCAAGCGGAGCTTGAACTTTCTTAAACGTTCGAACAATTTTGACAGATGTTCGACGTGCTCACTCTCTGTTTTTGATTTTGCAATCATATCATCGACATATACCTCGATTTCCTTGTGTATCATGTCATGAAACAGAGTAGTCATGGCCCTTTGATAGGTTGCCCCGGCGTTTTTCAAACCGAACGGCATTACCTTGTAACAAAAGGTACCCCATGGGGTAATGAATGAAGTTTTCTCCATGTCTTTCAGCGCCATTTTGATCTGGTTATAGCCCGAGAATCCATCCATGAAGGAGAAAACTTTGAACTTTGATGTACTGTCTACCAGCATGTCAATGTGTGGTAAAGGAAAGTCGTCCTTTGGGCTTACCTTGTTCAGATCCCTGTAATCAACACACATTCTGACCTTTCCATCCTTTTTGGGAACGGGTACGATGTTGGCTAACCATTGAGGATATTCAGATGTAGCGAGGAAACCCGCGTCGATCTGTTTCTGTACCTCCTCTTTGATTTTGATGGCCATGTCCAGGTGAGTCCGTCTCAACCTTTGTTTTACTGGTAGACATTCCGATCTTAATGGTAAGTGATGTTCCACGATGCTGGTATCCAACCCTGGCATATCCTGATAGGACCAAGCGAATACATCGGGGAATTCTTTGAGAAGCTTTATCAAACTCTCTCTGGCAGTTGGACTGAGCGGTGCCCCAATCCTGATTTCTTTTCTCTCTTTTTCCGAACCCAAGTTTACCGTTTCCAACGGCTCTTTGTGAGGTTCAATGGACCTTTCCTCTTGTCTGAGTAGTCGAGAGATCTCTCCTGGAACTTCGTCGTCATCTTCTTCTTCAGCTCCAAATACCGGGAATTCAAAGTCGGGAGAAGGCATCGGATCGTATGTTTCAACAGGGTTTAAAACAAGCAATCTGCATGACGTGATGATTCGTGTTTAGAAGAGATAAAGAAGAATGCAAGAGTGTGTGCAGTGTATTTATTTTACTGCTTGTTTTTATTTTTACTTGTTTTTTAGGATTACCATTTTCTGAAAAAAGCGAAAAGAGAAAACAGCAAATAAATGCGGAAATTACAGAACGACGTTATTTTATTAATGAACAAAACTCTGTCGCTTCGGGCAAAGCGAAGAGGGAAATTTTACAGAAAGCGAGCCCTATCAAAACATCTGTTTCACCTGGGCAGGGTGAAAGGCTAAAGATGGCAATTACTTTGACTGATGAACGACCTTCGGAACCTCGACGGCAACCCATTGGCGGCGAACTCCTCGGTGAATCACAAAGTCTGGCACCTTCCTTGATTTGTCTTCAGAAATGACGCTGATTTCTGGTGGAGTAGGATCATTGGAATCTGTCTCCTAGGCAGAGTTGTCGTAGGAGGATTCCTCAGTTGAATTTTGCAGAGTAGTTGTGCTCTCAGTTGTATCTCCCTATCCAGTAGGCTGGATGTCTTCGAGCCTGATACGAGAGCTTTCGGGAGAGGTGTACTTGACCATATAGTCGAATTTTCCACTTGGTTCTCCTAGAGTGTCCAAAACTTCTTTGGAACTGGAGAAGTCATCCCTCTCGATGACGTTGACCTCGGGAAAAGCAGAGTTGATGAATTCAAGTCCTGCAAATGTTGCGAATTCATCTTCATGTTGAGTAGTTTCTGAATGACCTGAGTGTTGATCCCATGACATGGTGGGGACACAGGTATTCTGTTCAATGATGCTCAGCTGAGTTTCATTACTCGGCTGACTTTCTTGCCCCAAGTTTCCTGGATAAGGTTGCCACATTGGCAGACCATCCATTGGGCCATAGTAGGTGTAGTCAAAATTGTCTTTCATCAGAGTGTCTTCCTCTAATGAATTTGGCAGAGCACGACATCCGTCCGGATCACAATCCCCGTATATCATTTTGACGTCTGATCTGGGTATAAATCTCGGACTTTGGGCGGGATAGCAAAATGGCGTAGGCACTTCTTCCTGAGACATATAACCGTCCTTGTTAAGATAGGACTTCCATTCTTCATCTGTGTCAGAGAGATCTTCCTCATTGATAGCATGAACTGTCTGAGACACTGGGTGAAGAAAACCTCCACTGTGGAAGAAGTTTTGAAGGGGATGAAGACTTTCATCACTGGCAGTTGTTTGGGTACAGGTTGCAGAAAAACCAAAACCCTTCTTTGTTTTATTGTCAATGGGAATGACAAGTTGTCCCCATCCGGTTGTATCGGTACTCTCGACCGCTTTGATATCATCTTTGTATGAAGAAATTGAAGTTCCTCCTCTGAACTGATTCTTCTTGCTTATCGACAGTGCTTGGAACTGAGTTCCAATAACCTCCTCGGGTTCTATTCCAGTAGATGATGATAAGTTACTCACAAGCAAGGCTTGTTCCCCACAAACCGTGACAAGTTGATCATTCTTGACGAACTTTAGCTTTTGGTGGAGGGTTGAAGTAACCGCTCCAACCTGATGTATCCAAGGTCTTCCTAATAAACAACTGTACGTTGCCCGGATGTCCATGACCTGGAAAGTGACTTGGAAAGTGTGAGGACCGATAGTTATGGGAAGATCAACTTCGCCGATAACTGTTTTCGTGGATCCGTCGAACGCTTTACCGATAACCTCGCTAACTCTCATCGGAGGGCCTTTGAATGATAATTGCATTAAAGTAGACTTCGGCATAACATTCAGGGCTGACCCTGTGTCTACCAGTACGCTGGCTAAAGCATCATCCTGGCAGTTAACTGTGATATTGAGCGCCATGTTATGACGGCGACCCTCTTCGGGTAACTCCTCATCACTAAATCCCAAATTGTTGCAAGAAGTGATGTTAGAGACAATATTATCGAACTGTCTGATTGTTACATCCTATTCCACAAAGGCTTGCTCCAAGACTTTCTGTAGAGCCTCCCTATGGGCTTCTGAACTGAGTAACAGTGATAACACCGAGATCTTTGAAGGAGTCTGTAACAGTTGATCCACAATGTTATATTCACTCCTTTGGATGAGCTTCAGCATCTCATCATTATTTTTCGAAAGGTCGGGATTACTGGATTGACCGACTGATGGATCAGGAGCTTCTGTTTGAAGTTCCTTTTCTTTGTTAACTTCCCCAACCCCTCGGTTAAAGATTCTACCACTCCGTGTTACACGACTGATGTCTGCAATATTCACAACGGAGGGTAATGGAATTTCCTTTCCATTCTCAATTGTTGTCGCACCGTATTTGTAAGGGATAGCCTTAGTTGATTCATACGGTAATGGTCCCGGTAGATAGATGACTATGGGAACTTTCTGATTTTTCCGACCATCATAAGTAATCTCGATCCGTTCCCGGTTGGGAACTTTAGATTCGTCAAGTAGAGGGATGATGGCAAAAACATCCCTGGTATGGTGACGACCAGAGATTGTGACAACATCCTCGACTTGATTGGCAAGGTAGTTCGACGTCCAGTTGATGGGTCTAGAACCCGGATATGGACGAATTTCTCCACGGTCCACCTGCCCCTGGAGAGCTGCTCGCACAAGGTAGCACCCTTGGTTACTTTCCGAACAGATGCTACAACGATCGTAATTGTGTGGTGGCACCTGGCCACACCCACTTTGAATACAATGTAACCTCACTAGGTTAGCTTCCACAGATCGGACATCCTGACTTTGACGCCGAGTGGGATTCCTGTTATTGATACTAATCTGCTGAGTATCTTCATCCATATAAATTGGCATCCACCAGTTATTTAACAAGTGCTGAAGTGCCTCCTGGACTAGGGTACAACCTCGATCAGTTTCGCAACCCGCTTTACAGCTTTGATAGTCATGTGATGTTAAGAATCCGAGTCGGACCTGTTCAGCATGTAACTCTACCAGGCTGGTATTCATCACGCGAATGTCAAAGATCTGAACCATGTTGATCTGATAGGGATTCCTATCATGGTAGTCTTGGATCCATCCAAGATCCATCTGACGCTGGAGGGCCTCTTGTATGAAAGAGCATCCCTGTTTGTTTACCGAGCAAGTCAGACAGGAACTGTAATCGTGCCGCGGCAGATTATGATACTGGCTTTACCTTGAGTGCATTGCCACCAAGTTGACATTCATCGCACGGATGTCGTGGTTCTGAATGACGTTAGAATTCGTGTAAACCATGTGAACTCCAAGAACTCGGTGCTCTTGGATCCATCCGAGATCCATTTGTTCCTGTATGGCTGCTTGCACCACAGAACATCCTTAGTTATCTTTAGAGCAGATATCACACTGGTGATAATTATGAGGTGGCACACGGCCATATCCACTCTGTCTACAATGCATCTTGACCAAATTGGTTTTCAACAAGAGTACATCGTGAATTTGATAGACATAGTTAGTCTCTCCTTCAATCAGGTTGACTGCAGCTTTCTGATGTTGAGGCAGCGGGTTTGTGAGAACATTAGGATTTGTATCCTTGAAGGATAAGACCCACTTCCTAAAAAGCTTTTGCACGTCGGACTTGAAATTGAGACAAGTCTCAATGTTATGCCCTGAACCTCCTTGATGATAAGGGTATATCTGATCCACCTTAAACCAAAAAGGCATATTTTTTGGTACTGTAAGAGGAGACTTAGTCTAGATGTGCCCCTTAGCCAGTATTAACAGAAATAGTTCTGCATACAACATGGGTATAGGATCAAACCCTGATGGTCGTGTTGTACGGTTGTTGTTGTTGTATGGAGGACGAGCCTACTGAAGAGGTTGTTGTGTCCTTTGTTGATCAGGTTGGCTCTGCGCAACCTGAGGTTGATACGTAGGAATAGACGCAGGGTTGATAACATGAGTCACAGCTGCTACCGGTTGATAACGTCACCTTTGCTTTCTGAGAGAGATATTCCCAATATCTTGCTCTTTTTTCTTAGGGAGAGCACTACCGTATTTTTTAGTACCGCTCGTTGATCCAGTGTCTTTTACCAAACGTCCTTCTCGGACGGCTTCCTCAAGACGTACGCCCATGCCGACCATCTCGGTGAAATCACTGGGCGCACTGGCAACCATTCGGTCATAGTAAAATAAGCTTAAGGTTTTTAAGAAGATCTTTGTCATCTCTTTTTCCTCAAGAGGTGGACAAATTTGAGCGGCAATTTCACGCCACCTTTGAGCATACTCCTTAAAGGTTTCCTTGTCCTTTTGTGACATTGATCTGAGTTGATCTCTGTCGGGTGCCATGTCCAAATTGTACTTGTATTGTTGGACGAAGGCAGTACCAAGCTCTCTGAATGTACTGATCGTAGCACAGTTTAAACCCATGTACCATTTGAGTGCGGCACCGGTTAAACTATCCTGAAAGTAGTGAATCAGTAGGTCCTGATTCTCCGTCTAAGCTGACATCCGCCGAGCGTACATCACCAGATGGCTTTGAGGGCAAGAGTTACCCTTGTATTTTTCAAAGTCGGGCACTTGGAACTTGTGCGGGACTTTCACATTGGGGACCAAGCAGAGGTCTGCGGCGTCCTTTCCAAATAGATCCTGACCGCGAATGGCTTGCAGTTCTTTCTGCATTTCCAGGAACTGCTCCTGGAATTCATCCATTCGGTCAAACATAGTTTCCTTTTTACCAACAGGAACTTGTGCGGGACTTTCACATTGGGGACCAAGCAGAGGTCTGCGGCGTCCTTTCCAAATAGATCCTGACCGCGAATGGCTTGCAGTTCTTTCTGCATTTCCAGGAACTGCTCCTGGAATTCATCCATTCGGTCAAACATAGTTTCCTTTTTACCAACAGGTATTGGCGGAATCTGTCCTTCCGGGACAGTGTGCACCACAGGGGGTGGTACCATGACTACGACAGTGAATCTTGGCGTTTCCTGAAGGTTACAAACTTCAGGAGTCTTCAGTATGCACCTGGCATCTTCGCTTTCCCGAAGTTTGTAACCTTCAGGCCCAACGGCTTCTGTTGTGATTCCCTGATTTTCAGTGATCGGCGGAACATATCCTTCCGGATATAGTTAACAGGCATGCCCCAGGGACGATCTTTCGGCATTTGATACCTAGGATCATACTTCTCCACTATGGGCGTCGAGGTGATCTCTGAGATCACAGTTCTTTGTAGCTGAGCTTCTGCCATGGCTTGCATGTCGTTACGAAGCTTTCTCATAACCTCTCTCAGAGCGTCGATCTCTTCTTTCAACTCTCTGTTTTCTTCTTCAAGATCATCCATCTTTTTCTAACGATTGGCCAGAGTATTGTATGAATGAGACAGTTTGACTCTAGAATCGAGATACAAACGTGAGATTCGTAGGGAAGAAGAATATGCGATGTGAGAATGATGAATGCAATGATTATATTAATTATTTTTTGGTTTAATAAACTTCGACAATTAGATTGCAAATATCAAACAGTGGGGAAACCCCTTTTTATTGAAATTCAAAGGATTACAGAAATGGAAATACAGTAGATTACAAAGTGCAGAAACAGAAACCTAAGCTAAGGGGTCCCGAGTCCTCTCTGAAGAGAAATCAGGTGCTGATTATGGTATCTTCCTTTTCTTTGACCGGGGCTCTTGGGTCGTTGTCGGGTTGTCATTCCTTTGCCAGGTGAAAGGAGTGAGCAAATTCCTTTGATCATCTTGATTCTCTACAGCATGTTGCACCAAAATTTCAATCAGAGCATCTTTCTCTTTCAGTAGTTGTTGTATTTTGATGCACTCTACGTCGAGGGTGCGGTACTTGTTCTTCCAAGACCTTTTCTCCTGTTGCACTTTGTTGAGAATAACCTGAAGCTTTTCAGTTTTCGTCATGAAGTACATGACAGATTCCCTCGGCGGAAGAATTCCGTAACGAGGATAAGGCATTTTTAGCTTGAGAGCCCTAGTTTGTACCCAATGGAGATAAGGCTCCACCGAGACACAGTCCGGTTTTCCTAGAGACTCCCGTCCTTTCTTATGAACGTGTTTCCAAGCGTGCACTATTTCCATCTTCAGTGCTCTGTCGTTTTCTCCTTCTTTGAAGAAAAGACCTTCCAGATGAACACCCCGTGGGACGTGTCTCATCGGGTATCCAAATTGACGATGAACGAGAACTGGATGATAGTTGATACCTCCCTTAGTTCCTATAAGGGGTACGTTGGGGAAGTTTCCACAACGGTCGATGATTCTGATTCCATCATAGATCTTATTACACCAATCTATATCAGAGTTGGTAAGAGACATGATCTTCTGCGACCAACGTAAGGCACTTTTGCAATCCCAAAAAGCAGCAGACTTGGGCAAGTGGGAAATAAACCATTTATAAAGCAAAGGTACACAGCATGTGATCTCCCCTCCGCTGTACAAATTCCCCAAGTGTACAGAATGATACGCATCTGCGAGCAAGGTCGGCACAGGGTTTCCAATGAGAAAAACCTTAATGGAGTTAATATCGACGAAGTTATTGATGTTGGGAAACAAAAATAACCCGTAGGTGAGCAAGACAAAGATGCTTTCAAAAGCAGTCACGTTTCCGATACTGGCGAAGTACAGGGCTTTCTTTGTCAAGAACTGGGCTGGCAAACCTTGGATGCCACCCTTAGCGGTCATATGAGTCCTGACCTCAGACTCGTCCAAATAAATTGCTCTGGCAATGGTCTGATTCTTTGGAATTTCTTCCAGTCCAGAAAATGGAGCTCGATCGGTGATATGTAGATCAATCAGATGAGAATACTCCTCCAGTGTTGGTGCTAACTGGTAATCCGGGAATGTGAAACAGTGATAAACCGGATCGTAAAATTGAATGAGCGCATCCATGATTCCCTCAATCACATGGACTCTTAACAGTGGGAGCAAACCTCCGTGTTTAGCTCTGAAAGCCTCAGGGTTAGAATTCATCCTTGCTAACCTTCTCAAATCCTCTAGTTTTGGAACCTTGAAGGTGTACGTATGAGTTCTCCTTCTACCGAAATCCATTAGCGTAATCCTCTTCTCTGATATTTGCAATCACGATCTTAGTTTAATTTGAAAAACAGAGAGACTAGAAGAGAAGATTTTTTTAATGTTTTAATGTTTTTTAGATGAATGCATGAATGCAGCACACAAAAACATAGAAAAAACATGGGGTCAAAGGGTCGTTGTCATGAAGTCAAGGCTCTACCCATCCCCAAAGGTTTATACTAGGGTGGTTTTTGTACCTGTACTCATTATCATCAGCTCCTCCCAGGAAAGAAAAACAACAAGCGGATCGCCAGCGAGTTGTAGAGCAATCTTAGAGTAAGTGCCATTCACCGAGAATAGATCATCAGCCTCAAATGAGGGTAGTATCGCGTAACAACTATTCCCGATAGTTTTCGCACTACGAAAGGGTTTGGCTCCTCAGCTTCTCAGGCATCACAACCGACCCATTGTCTAGGTGAGAGAATGGTTACATTAGTCCGCCTCCACTGAGGTTGATGGTCGACCTCGTCGCCATCACTTATCTTAAGTGTATACTCAATCTTTCCACATACGGCATCACCCGCATTCCCATTAGCAGAAAAATAAACACGTATAGCAATTAGGAAAAGCAGTATATATATTTGTCCTAAACATCCTAGACCTTTAACGCTATGAATCCTAAGTTCCTGACAGAAAATGGGTTCCCCGACGGAAGCCCCAATTTGTGGTTTTCACACAAGTGAAGAAAAGGAAGACCGTGTTTAGATCTAACTTTGAAATGTCCCATGGTGGGCGCCGTTTTTCTGTAGCGAGCGATTTTGGACGCGGTTCTTAAGCGCTGGTCTCTCTCTGCGGTTGAGCTTTAACTACAGGTCGATTCATTTTTTATCCTATTGTGAGCTGAATAAGTAAGGGAAATAGATGTCTCCAACTAACCCTGCTTGCATACTGAGGTTAAACAGTCAAAACTGTTGGTTTACAGATGCTACAAAGATTCGAGGTCTCTCCTAGGTTATTTTGTTGAAAAGGGGTGCTTTAGGCTATCGGTTAGGATGTTAGGACGAATGCTTCTTGATAGATATGTGAGAGTATGGGATTTTGGGTTTTTGTTTAGTGTGCTCGCTAAGATTTTTCTTTCAATCTTATGCCTACGTATTCCCGTTTACCAAAATAGGGAAATCAGAGCGTTCGTAGTTCCCCCTATTCTATGGGAGGAAATGGTTGTTTCGGTGTCTTGTTCAAAGCCCAAGACATGAAGCTAGAGAGGTGGTTTGTATCTTGTTCAAAGCCCAAGATGTGAAGCTGAAAGGTTTATTTGTATCTTGTTCAAAGCCCAAGATATGAAGCTAAAAGGGTTTGACTTTAGAGAGAATTTGTCATCTCTAAAGAGGGGGTTGTATGTCACAACTGTTTATAAAGGAGAATTACTTTAACCGGGATGTGTGAATCCGGCAATGCCATAATTTCCTTTCAAGGAGATTTTAACCTGAAAGAGAAGACTTTAACTCAGTGTAGAGCAATGTTATCTTTCCTTAGGAATTTCCCATGCTAAAAGAGGGACAGTGGCATGGATGTAGATGATCCAGAGGCTTGCCGCTTACAGCAATTAGATGAAGGGGAGGGAGTTGTTGATGTTTGTGTACTGTGAACGAGGCACAACTTTGATGCTAAAGGGTTGATTGTATCAACCAGTGGTTTTCTTATACAAAGCCTAAGACGAGGCTAATATGTGTCTCGTACAAATCCTGAGAGAGAGGCTAAAAGGTTTTGATTCAACAAGGGAATCTTTTGGTATCTCGTATAAAGCCCAAGATGGAGGCTATTGTTTGTTTGGCTCAATAAGAACCATTTTGTATCTCGTATAAAGCCCGATATGGAGGCAAAAGGGGGATTGACTCAACGAGGGAGTCTCTTATGTGTCTCGTACAAAGCCCAAGAGAGAGGCTGAATGTTGTTTGACACCGCTGGGGAGGATCATTGTACAAAGCCCAAGAGGAGGCTATGGTTACTTTTTCAGTTAAGTGACAGGTCCAATATGCTGATTTTGAAAGAGAAAATATGTTCTTATATGAGCAATACTGTACTCAAGGATTTGATTCAAGGATCCGGGTTATTTCCTATTCTTTAAGGAAACAGGAAATCCAAAGGGTATTGAGACTGTCCGAGTCTACAGGTTTCCTTCCTATTTAACGAAGGGGTCACTTGAGAATGTCTTTGAGACTCAAGGAGATTAGACCGTCCAAGTCTAGAGTTTTATCTTTGTACTATGTTTTGAGGAACAGTAGTAGACTCTATGAAAGGACTGTTCTATGAAGATGACTAAGTTTTGTTCCTATACCTTTAGGAGGTCGTCGGGACAATTTGTACGAAGCCCAAGAGGAGGCTAGAGACTTTTAAGAAGCCAACGGGTCCTTGTACTAAGCCCAAGAGGAGGCTATCATTCCCGGAGGAAGAGATCATTATACGAAGCCTAAGAGGAGGTTGTGAATACTTCTAAGAAGCCGATAGGTCCTTGTACTAAGCCCAAGAAGAGGCGGGTGCTTTTAGGAAGCCGATGGGTCCTTGTACAATGCCCAAGAGGAGGCCGATTGCTTTTAGGAAGCCGATGGGTCCCCAAACCCCGAGAAATTCAAGGCAAGCTATTCAAAAGGAATAGATCAAGTCAGGAAAGTTCGAGAATTTGGAAGAAACTCAAAGATGCCATTCACGGAGAATTCATTCATCTCTGGGAGTAGAGTTTCTTGACGATTCCTAATGAGGACAGCCAAAGAGAAGACTGTATCTGGTGATCCTATTGGGGATCTAGTTGTCTATTTCTACGAATAAACGAAACGGCGTCACCTAGTTCTAGACGTAGTTGTCGGGGAAACTCTAAATATCTCTACTATTATTACACAGTTGATATGAGTTTATGAAAGAAGACTTACAGCGAAACAACCCCACAATACAGTTATATGTATATGAAAGCGGTAAATGAAAGCGGATAAACACTTACTCGGTTGTAGAGCTTCCATGCTGTTTGGTTAGTTGTTCAACAAAGAAAGATTGAAAACAACAGTATATTCAAAATCAAAGGAGAAAGTGCTTTGAAAAAGAAAGATTTGGGGCTTACAGCTCGAGGAGAGGCCCAGGGTTTTGTCAGTGAGTGCACTGTTTAAATTTGTACATCGGGACTTATACAAGTGACTGAGGCCCAAAAAGGTTTTTTGTACAAAGGGATGGGTCTTACACTCTCTCAAGAGGCCCAAAAGGTTTAAAGAAAAAGAGTGGGGCTTATAACACGAGGGTAGGCCCAATTGATTTTTTCGTTTAAAATGGCGATCGCGCCGAGATTTTCTTTTAACGCGGAGGGACTTATACAATAAGTGAGGCCCAAAATGTTTTTGGTTAAAAGGGGATTGGGTATTACACTCTATTAGAGACTCAAAAGTTTGAATGGGCCTTATAGCTCGAGGAGAGGCCCAGGGTTATTTTTCAAAAGGCGACGATCGCGCCGTTTGTTTTTTACGGTATCGGGACTTATACTATACACTGAGGCCCAAAAATGATTTGGTCAAAAAAGGATTGGGTCTTACACTCTATTAGAGGTCCAAAAGTTTGAATGGATCTTATAGCTAAAGGAGAGGCCCAAAATTTGTTTTTCAACGGATGATGATCGCGTCGAACTTTTTGAAATACAACGGGACTTATACAATAAGTGAGGCCCAAAGTGGGTTGTATTTACAAAGGGTTGGGTCTTACACTCTATTAGAGGCCCAAAAGTTTTAAAAAGTTTGATGAGGGTTGAATTAATCAAAAACCCTAATTTCATTTTTTAAAGAGCATTTTTCAAAGAAAAATCAAGTAAAAAATGATAAAAAAATATCAAATAAAATCATTAATCATGTTATAAATAGTGATTAAGGTTTATGAAAAAGTATTTTATCCACATGAATATTTAAAATCATTTTGGTTTTAAAAATCAAGAAAAAGAAATCATTTTAAAAGCATTTAAAACAATTTAAAACAATATTTTTGAATATATTAAAAATATATCAAATAATAATATATTTTGTGATTTTTTGGTGGATTAAAATATTATGGAGTATGAATAAAAAGTGTGTAAAACAGATTTTGAAAATGATGATTTTTGCTATGTGAAAAAATTGGTTGAGTTTTGAAGATAAACTAAGAAAAAGAGGAAAGATGTCACAACACCTCATTCGACATCTTTCATGAGTTTTCAACATCTTTTTTTATCAAACTTCCAACACCCATAACTTTCTCAAATCTCAATGGTTTGAGACAAAATTTATATGCATCTGGCCCAGAATTTCACAAGGAATCCAATGGTGGTGGTAATTTTTTCAGATCACACTCCCTCCTCAAAACCCGATAGTGGTTTTGAAAGGGACCTATAATTGCATTTTCTGTGCTACACTTTGATACAGGCATGGATTACATGGTGAATTAGCCCAAACACAACATATACAACATGTATGAGATGTGTATGATCAGTGGACTTCAAAGCAATGCATGATTTCAAGGATTCCAAGTTGTGAGGCTTACCTCTTTTTGAGCTTTTTGGAGTTTTTGTGCAATCTGTCAAGCCTCTTGTTCCAGAAATGATTTGATGCTTTAGACACACTCAAATGATCCCTTAGAAGCTTTTAGGATGATTGGAATCAACTGGTACCTGCAAAAACACAAACTGTCCCTTTCTTGCAAAAGGGGTTAAAAGTGACCAAAATAGCAACTCTCTCAAATGGTGTTCCAGATGGTGGGAACCATTTGGGACAGTTCAAGGATGATATTTGGAGTTTGTTTGAGGTTTTATCTGGTTTGGAAAGTGACTGAATCAAGACATGGCTTGAAAAAGGCAAAAAAGTGCCATTTTGAGTTTTTGAAAAGTGACTTTGTGATTTTGTGATTACAGGTCACTTGTGATAGTTTGCACAGCTTACATATGATATATATGAGGTGTGTGTGTGATTAGTTTGAGTGGAATTGCTTTTTAACTCAAAAACACATAATTACTTGCTTTGGAAGGCAAATTTGAGGTGAAAGAAGAGATTTTGAGGAAAGCATATGTTTGATGGCTTTGGTGTACTCAAACTGAACACAAATGAGCTCTATTTATAGTAGAGCAAGTTTGTTTTCGCAGCAATAGTGAATGGTGGCTGTAGCAGAGGTTTGGCCAATGTTGTCCAATGAAAATCCAAGTCTCCTTTAGCCATTGACTAGAGGTTATAGCACAGAGCTTTGGTTCCCTACTTGTTGGAGGAATCTTGACTGAATTCAGTTACAAATGTGTCAGTCCATGCCACCTCTAAGCATCTATTAAATGCTCCAATCCAAAATTGGAGTCTTGTCCCTCTTTTAGGGATTTTTAGGGATAGCATGCTACTTCTTGTTCCAAGGACTTTGGAGGCTTGGCTCAGTGATTGTCCCCTTTAGATTTAATCCTCAGAGGTGTCCAAAGTGATGACAAGGCTTGGAAATTCGTGTGGCACAAGAAGTGTGCAAATCTGTCCTAAAACATGTCTTAAAAATCAGCTGCAGTAAGCCTTGTTGTAAAATTCATAACTCCCTGCTCGAGTATGCTACATGGACGTTCTAGGACTTTCTGGAAAGCTTAGATGACATACTTCAACTTTGATGTTTGACTTTGGTCTTGGTTCAGCTTGCAAAGTCGTCAAAAATGGTCTTGAACTTGTGTAGTCAAATCTGTCCTAAAAGCTGTCATGAAAATTCTGCTTTATCAATGCTTCTTACAAAAATCATATCTCCCTGCTCGAGTATGCTACAAGGACGTTCTATAACTTTCTGGAAATCTGAGACAACGTACTTCAACTTTGATGTTCAAGGTTTGGCTTGAATCAACTTGGATCATGGAGAAAAAAATCCTTGAAGTTGGGACATTCTTGCTGGAAAAATATTAATGATGTCCTATGAAATGTTGAAACATTTGACAACTTTGATCATTAATAATTCCAAACTTTAGTCACTTGTATATTTTAATCCACTATGATATTTTGAATTGAAGTGAATTGCATCTTTGATGCTTGTCTTGCATGGTGACAAAGCTTGAAAATTGGGTGGCACAAGAAAAGTGCACAAAATCTGTCCTAAAAAATCAGCTCGAGCAAGCCCTGTTGTGAGGTTCATAACTCCTTGCTCAAGTTGAATTAATGGGAGTTCTAATACATTTTGGAAAGCCCTAATGACATACTTTAATTTTGATGTTTGACTTTGGTCTTGGTTCAGCTTGCAAAGTCATCAAAAATGGTCTTGAACTTGTGTAGTCAAATCTGTCCTAAAAGTTGTCATGAAAATTCTGCTTTATCAATGCTTTTTGTGAAAATCATATCTCCCTGCTCGAGTATGCGACAAGGACGTTCTATAACTTTCTAGAAACCTGAGATGACGTACTTCAACTTTCACGTTTGACTCAAGACCTGGTTCAACTTGGATCATGGAGAAAAACGTCCTTGAAGTTGGGGCCTTTTTGCTGAAAAAATATTAATGATGTCCTATGCAATGTCAAAACATTGGACATTAAGAATTCCCAACTTTGATCACTTATATCTTTCAATCCTTATGATATTTTGAGTTGATTCCCTCTACAATGTTGAAGTATCAAATACCCTCTTCAAAAGTAGCTCTTACTCAAAATCAATGGATGTTTGGATCAATAGTTACAACCTTGAAAAGTTGTGCACTTGAACATGATTTTAACTTAGAAAAAATTTCTAAGTTTCTTTCAATTTGATCAATTTTGCAATTTTGCATGATTTCTTGATTTAAATTTGATCAAATTAAATCATCCATCATATTTTCTTGAGTAATTGCTTGTGAAGGTCAAAGTTGACCAAAAGTCAAACTTTGACTTTCTGCGTCAGTTGACTTTGTATTAGATGAACTTGAGGCTTGATCCACCTGGAATTTTGCACTCTTGTGCCTAATTCTTGATGTGGGAGTCCTCTTGATCCTTTGTGGATGTTTAAGAGGTTAGACAAGTTGAAGATCATGTCATTCCTTGATTGATCATTTGTCTAAAGGCTCTGAGAGGGCTTGAAACCCTAAATCCTGTTTGTAGTGAATACTCACCTACCTTTGGGGAGACTAATGAGGTATGATGGTCCATCCATATTGTGCTGATGATTTGCACAATGATGGGAAATCTTAGTGGTCAAAATTTGGGGTATGACACAACTCCTGAAGGTTACAAACTTCGGGAGAGGGAAGCACCAAGAGTCACTACCACAATGACTATACCACCACCCGTGGTACACACTGTCTCGGAAAGACAGATTCCACATATACCGTCTGGGGGAAACTAATGTATGTACGACAGAATGAATGAGTTCTGGGAGAAATTCCTGGAAATGCAAAAGGACGCCGGAGACCTTTGTTTGGTCCCCAATGTGAAAGTTCCGCACAAATTCAAGGTGCCCGAATTTGAAAAGTACAAGGGTAACTCTTGCCCTCAAAGCCATTTGGTGATGTACGCTGGAAGGATGTCAACTCAGATGGAGAACCAATAGTTGCTGATCCACTATTTCCAAGATAGTTTAACTAGTGCCGCACTCAAATGGTACATGGGTTTAAATCGCACTAAGATCGTCACTTTCAGAGACCTTAGCGCTGCCTTTGTTCAACAACATAAGTATAACCTAGACATGGCACCGGACAGAGATCAACTCAGAGCCATGTCAAAGAAGGATAAGGAAACCTTTAAGGAATACGCTCAGAGATGGCCTAAAATTGCCGCCCAGATTTGTCCACCTCTTGAGGAAAAAGAGATGACAAAAATCTTCTTGAAAACCTTGAGCTCATTTTACTACGACGGAATGGTTGCCAGTGCGCCCAGTGACTTCACTGAGATCGTGGGCATGGGAATACGTCTGGAAGAAGCGGTCTGAGAAGGACGTTTAGTAAAAGATGCTGGACCATTAAGCAGTACTAAAAGATACGGTAGTGCTTTCCCTAAGAAAAAAGAGCAAGATATTGGTAATATCTCTCTCGGAAAGCAAAGGCGACGGTACCAACTAGTAGCAGTTGTAACTCCTACCATCAATCCTGCGCTTGTCCCAACGTATCAACCTCAGGTTGCTCAGAGCCAACCAAATCAACAACAATATCAGCAAAGGACACAACAGCCTCTTCAGCAGGCTCGTCCTCAGTACAACAACAATCGTACAACATGGCCACCAGGGTTCGACCCTATACCAATGTTGTACGTATAACTGTTTCCGTTACTAGTGGTCAAGGGGCACGTCCAAACCAGGTCTCCTCTTACAGTACCGAAAAATCTGCCTTTTTGGTTCAAAGCGGATCAGACTTGCCCTTACCATCAAGGAGGACCAGGGCATAACACAGAAAATTGTCTCAACTTTAAATCCGATGTACAGAAGCTTGTTAGGAGCATGGTCCTATCCTTCAAGGACACAAATCCTAATGTTCAGACGAACCCGCTGCCTTAACACGAGAAGGCTGCAGTAAATTTAATAGAGGAAGAGTCTAAGCACAGCTATCAAATTCACGATGTACTCTTATTGGGAATCAACCTGGTCAAGATGCATTGCAAACAGAGTGGATACGGGCATGTACCATCTCACAACTATCACCGAATCCGTGAGGTCAACATGACTTATGCAAATTCCAACATCATTCAGAACCACGACATCCGTGCGATGAATGTCAATTTGGTGGCAATGCACTCAAGGCAAAGCCAACATCATAATCTGCCACGGCAAGATTACAATTCCTGACTGATTTGCTCGGTAAACAATCAGGGATGCTCTTTTGTACATGAGGCCCTCCAGCGTCAGATGAATCTAGGATAGATCCAGGACTACAGGGATAGAAGTCATTATCAAGTGAATATGATTCAAATTTTTGATATTCGCTTGATGAATATCAGCTTGGTGGAATTACACGCTAAGCAAGTCCAGCTCAGTTTTATGACTTCGCACGAATATCAGAACTGTAAAGGATGTCGTGAGAGTGACCAAGGATGTGCACTCGTTCAAAGAACACTGCAACATTTGTTGAACCACTGGTGGCTTCCGATCTATCTAGATGAAGACACACAACAAGTCAGTATGGTTGACGGGAACCCTACTAGGCATCAGAATCAGGATGTTCGATCAATGGAGACCGATCTAGTAAGGTTACACTGCATATAAAGAAGACGTGGTTGGGTGCCACCACACAACTATGAACGCTGTAGAGTTTGCTCAGAGAATAATCAAGGATGCTACCTCGTGCGAGCAGCCCTTCAAACTCAGTTGGACCACAAAGAGGTTCAACCATGGTCAAGCTCTGGTTCAATGTCAGACTATCATCCTAATCAAGGCAAAGATGTTGTCTTAATCCCTAAACGAGAAGTGGCCAAAGATATGTGTGCCATAATCCCTCTAATCCATGAATCAAGAATTCCTCTTGATGGTGGAAGGATTCTCAACCTCGAACCAATTGAGGCTGACTACGATGGTTAGAAAAATTTCAAGACTCCTGTAGTTATCTATCTGCCAGGACCAGTTCTATACAAATCCGATAAAGTTATCCCTTACAAATACGGTGCAACAATAATTGAGATAGGAAATAAAACTCCATTACACTCCGTCGTGAATATTGTAGACATCAGTCGAGTGACACGGAGCGGTCGAATCTTCAATCGAGGAGTTGGAGAACCCACCAGAGAAAAGGGACCTCAGACAGAAGTTCCTAATCAACCAGTCGGTCAATCCAGTGATCCTGACCTTTCAAAGAACAACGATGAGATGCTGAAGCTCATCCAGAAGAGTGAATACAACATTGTTGATCAATTGTTGCAAACTCCTTCAA
This sequence comes from Lathyrus tuberosus, assembly GCA_022829125.1. Taxonomy (NCBI): domain Eukaryota; kingdom Viridiplantae; phylum Streptophyta; class Magnoliopsida; order Fabales; family Fabaceae; genus Lathyrus; species Lathyrus tuberosus. The sequence continues at coordinate 12,554,817 of JALAZF010000034.1, forward strand.
GAATCTTTGTGCTATCTCTTTTACTCAGTTCTGAAGCTCACAGGGAGGCTCTACAGAAAGTATTAGAGCAAGCCTTTGTGGAACAAGATGTGACAATAAGACAATTCGACAGCATCATCTCCAACATCACTTCCTGCAACAACTTGGGGTTTAGTGATGAGGAACTGCCGGAAGAGGGCCAGAATCATAATATGGCGCTCAACATTATAGTCAACTGCCAGGACGATGCTTTAGCCAGTGTACTGGTAGATACCGAATCGGCTCTGAATGTTATGCCGAAGTCCACCCTAATGCGACTATCATTTAAAGGATCTCCGATGAGAGGCAATGAGGTCATCGTCAAAGCATTTGACGGATCTCGAAAAATAGTTATTGGCGAAGTCGACCTTCCCATAACTATTGGTCCTCACATTTTCCAAGTCACTTTCCTGGTCATGGACATCCATGAAGCATACAACTGTTTGTTAGGAAGACCTTGGATACACGAGGCTGGGGTCGTCACCTCGACACTTCACCAGAAGCTGAAGTTCGTTTAGAATGACCAACTAGTCACAGTCTGTGGAGAGCAAGCCTTGATCGTAAGCAACTTATCATCATCATGTGTAGAACCAGAGGAGGTTGTTAGAACTCAGTTCCAAGCACTTTCGGTAAGCAACGACAACTAGTCAGAAAAAGGAACGTCGATTTCCTCATACAAAGATGCTCTCGAAGTGATAAAAAATAACAATGCAAAAGGATGGGCACAGCTTGTCATGCCTACTGACAACAAAACAAAGAAAGGTCTTGGTTTTTCTTCAACCTGTACCCAGACTGCTACTAACAATAAAAGTCTTCATCCCATTCAGAACTTCTTCCATAATGGAGGTTTTCTTCACCCAGTATCTCAAGAAGTACATACCATCAACGAGGGTGATTCCTCCGATACAAAGGAAGAATGGAAATCCTATCTTAACAGAGACGGTAATATGTCTCAGGGAGAGGTGCCTACGCCATTTTTCTATCCCGCACAGAGTCCGAGATATATACCGAGGTGAGATGTCAAAATGATATATGGAGATTGTGATAAGGAAAATGCCATGCTCCACCAAACTCATTAGAGGAGGACACTCTAATGAAAGACAATTTTGACCACGACTATTAAGGTCCAATGGATGGCCTGCCTATCTGGCAGCCGTACCCAGGAGACTTGGGACAAAAGAGTCAGCCGAACGATGCATATCAGCTGAGCATCATTGAAAATAATACTTGTGTCCCCACAAAATCATGGGATCATTACTCAGGGCATTCAGAAAATATCTAGTACAATGATGAATTTTCAAAGATTGCAGGACAAGAGTTCCTTAACTATGCTTTTCTTGAGGTCAACGTCATCAAGAGGGATGATTCCTCCAGTTCCAAAGAGGTGTGGGACACCCTGGGACAACCAAGTGGCAAATACGACTTCATGGTCAAATACACCGCTCCCGAAAGCTCTCATATCAGGCTCGAAGATATCCAGCCGACTGGATGGGGAGATATACCTGAGAGTATAGACATTGTGCAAGATACAACTGAAGAATCCTCCTACGACAACTCTGCCTGGGAGACAGATTCCAACAATCCTACTCCACCAGAAATCATCGTCATTTATGAAGACAAGCCAAGAAGGAAGGTACCAGAATTTGTGATTCACTGAGGAGTTCGCCGCCAATGGGTTGGTGTAGATGTCCTGAAAGCCGTCCATAAGTCTAAGTAATTGTCGTCTTTCTTTTAACCTTTCACCCTGCCCAGGTGAAATGGATGTTTTGATAGGGCTCACTTTATGTAAATGTACCTCTTCGTTTTGCCCAAAGCGACTGAGTTTTGTTTTATAGGACTGTAGTTTCAAGAATCGACAAGATCATAAATAAAATAACGTCGTTCTGTAATTTCTGCATTTTATTGTTGTTTTCTCTTTTCACTTTTTCAGAAAATGGTAATCCTAAAAACAACTCAAATAATAAAAAACAAGCGTTTTTCAGAAAATACACTGCACACACTCTTGCATTCTCTCTATCTCTTTTAAAAAACAAAATCATCACATCATGCAGATTGCTTGTTTTAAACCCCGTTGAAACATACGATCCAATGCCTTCTCCCAACTTTGAATTCCCAGTATTTGAGGCTGAAGAAGAAAATGACGAAGAAATTCCAGAAGAGATCTCCCGACTACTCAGACAAGAGGAAAGGTCCATTGAACCTCCTAAAGAGCTGTTGGAAACGGTCGACTTGGGTTCAGAAGAAGAGAGAAAAGAAGTCAAGATTGGAGCATTACTTGGTCCAACTGTCAAAGAAAATTTGATAAAGATTCTCAAGGAGTTTCCCGATGTATTTGCTTGGTCCTATCAGGATATGCCAGGGTTGGATACCAGCATCGTGGAACATCATCTACCGCTGAGATCAGAATGTTCGCCTGTAAAACAAAGGCTAAGACGGACTCATCCAGACATGGCCATCAAAATCAAAGAGGAAGTACAGAAACAGATTGACGCGGGTTTCCTCGCCACATCAGAATATTCTCAATGGTTAGCCAACATAGTGCCAGTTCCGAAAAAGGACGGAAAGGTCAGAATGTGTGTAGACTACAGGGATCTGAACAAAGCAAGTCCAAAGGATGACTTTCCCTTACCACACATTGACATGCTGGTAGACAGTACAACAAAGTTTAAAATATTCTCCTTCATGGATGGATTCTCGGGCTATAATCAAATCAAAATGGCGCTGGAAGACATGGAGAAACCTTCGTTCATCACCCCATGGGGCACTTTTTGTTACAAGGTAATGTCGTTCGGTTTAAAGAATGTCGGGGCAACCTATCAAAGGGCCATGACTACTCTGTTTCACGACATGATACACAAAGAAATAGAAGTGTATGTCGATGATATGATCGCCAAATCTAGAACAGAAGAGGTACATGTCACCCACCTATCAAAGTTATTCGAGCGTCGGAGAAAGTACAAGCTCCGCTTGAATCCCAATAAGTGCACATTTGGTGTTCACTCAGGGAAACTGCTAGGGTTCATCGTCATCCAGAAAGGAATTGAGGTTGATCCTGACAAGGTCAAGGCCATTCAAGAAATGCCTTCTCCAAAGACTGAAAAACAAGTCAGGGGATTCCTGGGACGTTTGAATTACATTTCCAGATTTATATTCCTCATGACCGCGACGTGTGCGCCAATCTTCAAATTACTCAAAAAGAATCAGGACTACATTTGGACAGAAGACTGCCAAACTGCCTTCGACAGTATCAAAGAGTATCTGTTGAACCCACCTATCCTGTCACCTCCAGTAGAGGGAAAACCGTTGATCATCTATTTAACAGTCGTGGAGGACTCGATGGGTTGTGTTCTTGGCCAACAAGACGAAACAAAAAGGAAAGAGTCTGCCATCTACTATTTGAGCAAGAAATTCACCGACTGCGAGACTCGGTACACTAGGCTTGAGAAAACCTGCTGTGCTTTGGCTTGGGCAGCCAAACGTCTTCGCCAGTACATGATTTGCCACACTACTTGGTTGATCTCCGAAATGGATCCAATCAAGTACGTCATTGAAAAGCCTGCTCTCACGGGAAGGATCGCCCGTTGGCAGATGTTGTTATCAGAATACGACATCGAGTACCATGCTCAGAAAGTCGTCAAAGGAAGTATTTTAGCCGATCATTTGGCTCATCAACCGATTGACGATCAAGAATCAGCCGGGTTTGACTTCCCAGACGAAGATGTCATGTACTTGAAAATGAAAGATTGCAATGAACCACTACCCAGTGAAGGGCCAGAACCAGGTTCCTAATGGGGACTTATCTTTGACGGAACTGTCAATCATTATGGAAATGGAATTGGGGCAATCATTATAACACCTCAGGGTACCCACATTCCTTTTACTGCCAGATTAACATTCAAAAATACAAACAACGAGGATGAATACGAAGCTTGTATCATGGGTCTCGAAGAAGCGATCGACTTAAGGATCAAGAACTTGGATGTATATGGTGACTCAGCCCTGGTTATCAATCAGATCAAAGGAGATTGGAACACATACCAATTAGGACTAATTCCTTACAAAGATTATGCGATAAGGTTGTTACCATTCTTTAACAAAGTCGAGTTTCACCATATCCCTCGTGAAGAGAATCACATGACTGATGCATTAGCCACTCTCTCTTCCATGATTAGTGTAGGTCAATGGAACGACGTACCTAAGATCGACATAATGCTCCTGGAACGGCCCGCTTACATCTTCGCGATTGAAGCAGTCATAGACGATAAACCTTGGTATCACGATATCAAGTGCTTCCTTCAAAGACAAGAGTACCCACCTGGGGCATTAAAAAAAGACAGAAAGACCCTCAGAAGATTGGCAGGCAGCTTCTTTCTGAGCTGTGATACACTTTATAAGAGAAACTTCGGCATGGTCTTGCTCCGATGCGTAGACAGACCAGAAGCAAACATGCTGATGAAAGAAATTCATGAAGGATCCTTTGGCACCCATGCCAACAGACACACAATGGCGAGAAAAATTCTGAGAGCATGGTACTACTGGTTGACCATGGAATTCGATTGCTTCAAGTACATGAGGAAGTGTCACAAGTGTCAGATATACTCAGACATAATCCATGTACCGCCAACACATCTCAAAGTTCTCTCTTTTCCATGGCCATTTTCTATATGGGGAGTCGACATGATTGGCATGATCGAACCCAAGGCTTCGAACGGACATCGGTTCATCCTGGTAGCCATTGATTACTTCACCCAGTGGGTCAAAGTAGCATCATACGCCAATGTAACCCGACAAGTGGTGGTCCGATTTATCAAAAACAATCTCATCTGCCATTTTGGCATTCCAAGCCAGATCATTACTGATAATGGATCCAACTTGAACAACAAGATGATAAAAGATTGTGCGTTGAGTTCAAGATCGAACACTATAACTCATCTCCCTACCGACCTAAGATGAACGGAGCGGTAGAAGCGGCTAACAAGAACATCAAGAAGATCGTTCAAAAGATGGTTGTAACCTACAAAGACTGGCACGATATGCTACCCTTCGCTCTTCAAGGTTATCGCACATCTGTCTGCACTTCAACAGGGGCAACCCCTTTCTCTCTAGTATATGGCATGGAAGCAGTGCTCCCAATAGAAGTAGAGATCCCATCAATCCGGGTATTGATGGAAGCTAAGTTAATAGAAGCTGAATAGTGTCAAAGTCGACACTACAAACTGAACTTGATCGAAGAAAAGCGAATAACGACACTATGCCATGGTCAGTTGTATCAGCAAAGAATGAAGAAGACGTTTGACAAAAAGGTTCGACCTCGTGTATTCAGAAAAGTAGACCTTGTGCTCAATAAGATACAATCATTTCTCACTGATTCCCGGGACAAATGGACTCCGAATTATGACGGCCTCTATGTGGTCAAGAAAGCTTTCTCAGGCGGTGCCTTGAGACTTGCAACCATGGATGGAGAAGAATTTGCCTACCCCTACAAATGTTGACGTAGTCAAGAAATACTTTGCCTAAATAAAACAAAATAAAAAATAAAAGAAAAAAATGTCTCGGTGGATTGAAAACCTGAAAGGGCGGTCCAGGCAAAAATTAGAGACATGAACAAAAATTATCCCGATGGATTGGAAATCTCAAAGTACAATCCAAGAAAAAGTTAGGGATCCAGGGCAAGTAACTACGTCCAACAAAGGGGCAAATCCCTCAGCAGCAGTAATGCCATCCATCAGAAGAAACTCCAGTCAAGGTCATCTTCGACGGAAGCTCAGGATGTCCAGAATTCAAAGTTGGTAGAAGGATAACGGTCGTTATATTTCAATGTAGCCTTTTTCCCGTAAATTACCATTTTTTAACTTTGGAAATGCTCCATGGAATCACGCGTTTGGCTGATTTCCATCCTATCAATAAAATTTGAGCCTTAATGCTTTTGTTTGTAAATCTTATTTGTTTTAGCTTTACAGAACAACATTTTAACATGATTAACGATTCTTGAAATAAAACAAAAATGAATTTACTTGTCAAACTTTTTCTGCTTTTAAAATAAAGATGGCAATTCTTTTGACTGTTGAACATCGAAAGAACATCGATCGCTACTCCAAAAGCGATTAAACTTTAAAGTGCAAAATCAAAGTAATCCTTCTAAATCAGTACATCTAAATGAAGGATCAACTGTATCAGATGTGATTTTCCAATCTGATATCCCCAGCCGAGTTCTTACCTCCTAAGCCAGACCAAGGTGGTTCCCCACAAGGACTATTTTCTCCTAAGCAAGGCAGAATTACTATTTTGAACCAAATGGTACTTCTTCATCCCCAGCAGTGGTCGAGTATCTAGTCGTGTTCATCCACTAGTCTGTATGTCGTGTCAGTTTTGTCAGCATAAACATACATACATCATGCATTATTGATTTACATTCATATTCATATTGCATCACTATCACTCCAGTCGGTCTTATCCCCCTAGTGATAAAAGTCCTCTCAATCAAGTCGTCAGTTCTTTCCTCGTCAGGCAATGTTGCGTCTGAACAATCTCTCCTCCAGTTTATTTCTGGATTGAAGCCGATTCTCGACCACTTTGATAACTTGAACCTCTGAAAAGGCAAGAAGACATTCGACAAATATCACTCTTCGCCATTGAAGATGATATATTCGCTTTCCTGGATTAAGGAAAATCCCCAGAGAAAGCCTCTTAATCAAAGATTCAGCAATACAGCAGTTCTTCTTCAGAAAATTCACTGACAAAAAGGTCATCAGCACCTCAAAATTAGGTTGCATCACATGGCATTTCTCCGAGAATATCTCGAGGAAAAGTATGATGTAATATCCCCAAGTAGAAAACAGTCTTTCAAGAGACTCATTTTCCCCAGTAGAGTCAACAAATGGCGTCTCCAAATTTTGATGTACTTTTATGGATGTATTTTTATGCCTCATCAATCTCCTCAGAGATGTTTGAGCATTCACCACAATCAAGGACTAGGGTTTCAAGCCCTCTCAGGGCACTTAGACAAAGGATCAATCAATAAATGACATGATCTTCAACTTGTCTAGCCTCTCAAATACCCATAAAGGATCAAGAGGACTCCCACATCAAGAATTAAGCAAAAAATTGCAACATTCCAAGTGGAGCAAGCCTCAAGATCGCCAGTGTCACCAAATTAGGGTTTTGGTCGGCTGAGACCTCCAGATGGAATTTTTCCTCTAGGCATGAGCCATTGCTTCAAAGCACAACTTAAAATACTCCAAGGAACCTCATGGACTCAATCATCAAGTCAATTTAACCTCAGGGGAAGCATTCATCAAAAAAATTAGGAATTAGGGTTTCTTGACCTAATTTACCCCTAAGTTGACTTTTGGGATAAAACATGAGCCAAGACCTCAAGACATGATTTGAGGGTCTCCAATACACTACATTGATCCATTTGCAACAGTGGATTAATTCAAGAAGCTTGATCCACAAGTTTCATTTTCATCAGGACCACAATTAGGGTTTCGAGGAAAAAGTCAACTGTACCTTTGACTTTTGACCCAGACATGCTCCCAAACCTTGGGACATGATTCAATACACCCTACAACACCTATGTAATATATCCATTAGGTTTGATTTAGGTCAAGGACTTGATTTCATAAAGGATCTCCCAATTTGGATTTCATCCTATAAAAAGTCAACTGTGCACAAAATCAAGTTTGGCTTTTTGGAATTTTTCACAATTATGGTTCCTTGACCCTAAAACAATGTTAATATGAGATTTGAATCATCATTCATCAAGAAAAATCAAAGAAAGTGAGTTAACCATTAAAAACTTAGAATTTTTCTAAGTTATGGAACAAAGTGGCTAGGGTACCAACTTCCAAGGACCATAACGTGAGATCCAAGTAACCATTTTGGGTGATCCAAAGCTGTATTTATAGGTCTTGCTACACTCTACAAAAGCTTCAACTACATATCATTCTAATTCCTCATGGATTTTAGTTATGGAGTGATCAAAATGGCTGAAAACATGAAAATGACTTTTTTCCAACACTTAGAAAATTTTAGACAGAATCTGTCTAAGTTTTTTACCAACTTCCAAGGCATTTTTCACCTTGATCCAAGTTGAACCAGGTCTAGGGTCAAACATCAAAGTTAAAGTACATCATTCAAGCTTTCCAAAGAGTACTTGAGCTTCCTCTAACTCAAATTGAGCTGAGAGTTATAATCATTGAAAGTTGGCTCCAAAACCTAATTTTTTACAAGTCAGTTTGAGGTTTTTTGCTTGAATTTGGATTTTGTGCATAACCCCATGCATGGTTATCCATCTGCACACCTCAAGGGGGAACAACCAAGGGACAAGCACTGATCTACCAGCCTCCCAAGTCCATGGAGCTATGTGTAGGCATGACACTCCTAAATTCAAAGATGCTTCAAATATTCAATTTTGTTTCAAAGCATTTAACTGATGCATAGAGGTGGCATTCATCAAGACAATTTTATCCAAGCTCAGTCAAGACTTATCCTTGAACCAAAGAACCTTAGGCATGTGCTTTAACCTCAAGTCAATGGCTAGAGGAGACTTGAGATTCCATTTGATCACAATTGGCCACAGACCTGTACCAGTTGCCATTCATTATTGCTTGCAAAACAAACTTCCTCTACTATAAATAGAGCTCATTTGTGATCAATTTGAGTACAACAAAGCACTCAAACTGATGCTTTCCTCAAAACCACCTCTTTCACTAAAAATTTGCCTTCTAACTCAAGTCACCATCGGGTTTTGAGTTTGAGAGCAATTCTAACCCAACCAATGGTTCACACACCTCACATATAACACATAGAAATGATCCATAACACAAAATCACATCTGGAACATCAGATTCTCAAAATCACCAGCCATCTGCACAAGCCTTTGACAGATTTTCAGTTGAGGTGCCAAAACAAGTTTAAGCTCAATTCAATCCACTCCAAGCATTCAGACACACTCCATAGCACCTAGCGAAGTTGTTCAGATCATCACAACTCATCTGTAACACCTCCAACTCAAAAATCAAATTGCTCTTGCTGCCACGACATACAAGTAAGCCTAAACTTGGTCATCTCATGATTCATGCATATTTCCTCGCACAATAATTTTGCCATATGTTCATAATCATGTATGGAGTGTTTCCCCTCAATTGATTGCTTTGTATGAATCGTGTATGGAATTTCTTAGCTTTCAGGCAGAAATTAGGGTTCTTAAGGTTTTTCTTTGATTTCTCATTTCATACTTAAAATAAATGAAATTAAAGACCATAGACATGATCGTGAGTTGAAAACGAGCAGATTGATATGTGGATTGTGTGATTTCATCAAGTATTCAGTAATATTTATTAGAAAACGCAAATCAGACAAAAACAGGGCACGCGGGCAAGAACAAGGTGTTCGTGGCGCCCTTTTTCAAACTTTTGAATTTTTGAATTTTTATTATTGTATTTAATTGATTTAAAAATTAATTTATCTCTAAATTTTAATGATTTTGAGTTGATTCTTTTTTTCAAAAATCACAAAAATGTTAAAATATTTTATTTTACAAAAATTTCCCAAAAATATTATTTATTTCATATATTTGATATTTTTGCAAAGAATTAATTTTTATTTGTTTTTAACATTTTAAAAATTTTCTTTCTCTTGATTTTTCCAAACTTAGTTGGTTTTCAATCATTTTGTGGATAAAAACATGATTTTTGAAACATTGACCCAAAATCATAACTCATTTCTCACATGTTTTCAATGATTTTATTAATTTTTAATCAAAATTAATTCCATTTTTAACAAAATTAGGGTTTTGATTAATTTCACCCTCATCAAACTTTTTCAAAACATTCTATGGGCCTCTTGATAGAGTGTAAGTCCCACCCCTTTGTAAATAAAACAATTTTGGGCCTCACACATTGTATAAGTCCCTCTGTATATTTTCAAAAGTTGGCGCGATCGTCGCCTTTGTAACAAAATCAACTGGGCTTCTCCTTGAGCTATAAGACCCATCTTTATTCATTTTCAAACTCTTTGGGCCTCTAATAGAGTGTAAGACCCAATCCCTTTTTGAAACCAAAATAACTTGGGCCTCAGTTATTGTATAAGACCCACTGTGATTTCAAAATCTCGGCACGATCGCCGTTTTTAAAACATTTTCATCTGGGCCTCCCCTCGTGTTGTAAGTCCCATTTCTTTTCTTTTTTCAAATAATTTGGGCTTCTCCTTGAGTTGTAAGACCCATCCCTTTGTACAAAAACCTTTTTGGGCCTCAGTCGTTGTATACGTCCCGATACGATATTCAAAACAACAGTGCGATCATTATTAAAACTTGGGCCTCTCCTTGAGTATAAGCCCCAACAATCTTTTCAAAAACAACTTCTCTTTTGATTTAGATTCAAATATACATGTTTTTATCAAAACTTTCTTTAATTTCTTTGAACAACTAACAATACAGCATGGAAGCTTGCTCACCTGTAAGTTTTAATAGCTTTTATTTACTCGCTTTCATATGTATATAACTATATTGTGGGAAGCTGCGCACGGTAAGTCTTCTTTCATACTCCTTTTAGATACTTGTCATATATCCACTGTATATATACTAGTATAGCTATTTAGAGTTTTCCCCGACAACTAGGTCTAGAACTAGGTAAAGCCATGTTAGTCACTCTTTAAATACAATCAAAACTAGATCCCCATAGGATTTCCAGATACAGTCTTGCCTTCTCTTGGGCTTAAACAATATGGAACAAAGAGAAAGACAGTATTCTTCGAGAACCTTTTCTCAGACTGTCACTATTAGAAATCGTCAAAGAAATTCTACTCCCCAGAGTTGATCTATTCTCGGTGAATAGCATCTCTTGAGTTTCTTCAAACCTCAGAACTTTCACTAAATGATCTATTCTAGGTGAATAGCATTTCTTGGACTTTCCTTGGTTTTGGACCCACAGGCTTCCTAAAAGCATGCCCGCCTCCTCTTGGGTTTTGTACAAGGACCCTCCGACTTCCTAGAAGTTCTCATGCCTTCTCTTGGGCTTAGTACAAGGACCCTGAAGACCTCTTAAAGGTATAATACAGAACTTAGTCATCCTTTGCTAGAGCACTCTTTCCAGTATCAAAACATCAGACCAATTTAGGGTTGATTCTCATCCCTTAAAAACACCCACCTCCTCTTGGGCATCATACAAAAGATAAAACTCTTCCACACCAGTAGACTTAGACAGTCTAAACCCCCTTGAGTCTCAAAGACATTCTCAAGTTCCCTACGAACGTAGGAGGAACCCTGATCACCCGATCAATTCCCAGCTGAGTTAAATTCCGGTCTCTCTCCTAAAAATTCCCCAACTAGGGTCAGTATAACACTATCCCAAATCAGTACCTCAAGGTATCTGATATCTCAACTTTTCTGTAAACCTCAGCAAGAGTCGATTCCCCACTTGGACCTGCCTAGGGATCTCAATAACCCTCAGCAGAAAGCTAGCCTCCTCTTAGGCTTTGTATAATGGCCTTTCCTCAACACAGTTAGCCTCCTCTTGGGCTTTGTACAAATGATTCTCCCCAGCGGAGCTAACCTTTCCAAACTCTCTTGTTGAGTCAATCACTTTTCAGACTCTCTTGTTGAGTCCACCAACTTTTCAGACTCTCTTGTTGAGTCAATCACTTTTTAGACTCTCTTGTTGAGTCGATCAACTTTTCAGACTCTCTTGTTGAGTCAATCACCTTTTAGCACTCTCTTGTTGAGTCAACCTTTTTAGTCTCAATCTTGGGCTTTATACAAGACATAAATCTTCAAAACCTTCTCTTAAACCTGGGACAGATATCTTCCCCAACGAAATCACTTCCTCCCAGCCTTCTTTTAGGCTTTGAGGAATGATTTCCAAAGCAGAGTCAAACTCATTTCCGCCTCCATCTTGGGCTTTGTACAAGACACATAAAAATATCCTCACCCGAGTCAGTTAAATTTCCCATTTCAGCCTCCAACTTGGGCTTTGTACAAGACACATACGAACCTCCCCAGCGGAGTCAAAATCCCTCTTTAGCCTCAATCTTGGGCTTTGTACAAGACAGATAGAGCATTTTCCCTGAAAAAGTCAAACTTTTAGCCTCCTCTTAGGCTTTGTATAATGATATCCCCAAAGAGTCAGTCTCTTTTTATCCTCAATCTTGGGCTTTGTACAAGACAGATAAAACACTCTCTTATTGAGTCGGTAATTTCCAACCTCCTCTTAGGCTTTGTATAAGGACTTCTCTAGTGGAGTCAATCAACCTCTTAGCTTCAACCTTGGGCTTTGATCAAGGCACACAAAAATCAACATCTCCTCAGAGGAAGTTCAATCCCTCTTTAGAGATGACAAATTCTCCCTTAAACCTTTTAGCTTCAATCTTGGGCTTTGAACAAGACATAAATAAACCTGTTTAGCTTCAATCTTGGGCTTTGAACAAGACACCAAAACACATTTTCCTCCCTTAGAATAGGAGGAACTATGATTGCTCTGATTTCCCTGTTTCATTTAAACGGGAATGCGTAGGCATAAGATTGCGAAATCTTAGCGAGCATACTAAACAAAAACTCTAGGTCCAGTACCTTCACACATCAATCAAAACCTAGGTCCAGTACCTTACCAAAAACATCGGGAACAACCCGAACATCAAAAACTCACTCACTCGCTCATATTTCCCAAGAAACTTTCCCAACCCATTGACGGATAAACACCATCAAGTATAAAGCGAAACCTAAAGCTAATATCCTGTGGATAACCACATATAGGATGGGTAATTGACAACTCCCTATTGTATAACCTGACCCCGGACCCCCCAATCTCTTTAAAGCGTTTGTTCAGTTAAACATGTGCGTGCAAGGTTAGTTTTAGATAGCTTCCCTTTCCCTTCCAGCTTCACGGGATAAATAAGAAATCAGAAAGTAGCACCCACTCCTCCTCATCGCGGTGAGGAAAACCCAGCGATAAGGTGGTCGCGTCACCGACAAAAATCGCTCGCTACAGTAACAAACCCTTGGCGAAATATCTGGCTGAACCCCTTAGATAATCCCTGACAATCCGTTTCGACCCTTTCGGGTGGACCTTATCTATGATTCCTATGATTATCCGATCATATTTTTGGAATCAAGTAGAACTTTAATGATATCCTGTTTGCTCTTGGCGAAACCCCTGGATGGAACCCCTTTTAAAAATCCTGATCAAAACCCCTTGATAAATCCCTTAGAAAAAACTAGTAGAACCCCTTGATAAATACTTTTTTGAGACAATCCTTCAGTACAACTCCTAATAGTAACCCTGATATGTTTGTTGGCACACCCTCTGTGGGTGCGATAAGCTGCTTAAGTGAAAGGTGAAGACCTACTCACTGATAGATGATAATCTTAAAAAACCCTTTACTGGAGTGTTGTTTCACGATATAGTCGAGAATTAAATCCTTAATGGTGATTATGAGCCCTATGCATGTGTGCATGTTTGCGTATATGAGTGCATGTATGCGTGCTCTTATGTATGATGCATTATTTGGGCTAACACCTCTTTTTATATAGTGCAATGTATGTCTTTGTTTGAAATAATACTTTCCATAACGTCTTGACTCCCTGACCCTTGAGACTTTGATAATTGTAATAAGCCATGATACCCTTGATTCTTGTTTAATATGTAATATGTCGTTAAAGAATTTCCCACGTTAGTTAGATTGTAACGTATATTTCTGTCAGTGTATAGTCCCTATATCCTGCTTTGGAAGAATATGATCCCTTTGATGACTCCAAAAACCGAAGTAAAATCCATTTTCCCTTTTCAAAGCTTTTATTTATACCCGATATTTCAATGCATTATTTCACAATTAATCGACACCTTGTAATCAAGCGGAATAATTTAGGAGGCACAGAAATATATTTAAAAAGCAAATTTTATTGATAATTAGCCCGAAAATGGGCAATAATAGGTAAGGAGGGTAATTCCCATAAGGAGATATTACTGTAAACCTAGAAAAGATGTAAAATGGCAATAAGAAAACAAATTTATTTATGTCCCTATTATATGTAACACCAGCTAATATCCCTAAGTCTCCAAGATCACGACACTTCGCTTCTGAAGATGACTGCTGGAATGATCGCTCCCTTCTGAATTCCTGTTACGGGGTGACTTGAGTGTTTTCAGTCATATGCCTTTTGGATATCCCTAACTTTTGCCTGGACTGCTCTTTTTAGAGTCTTAGTCCACCGGGATAATATACCATTTTTTTTACTAAGCCGCCCTTTAGGGTTTTCGACTTTTCGGGTATCATTTTTTATTCAAGTCCTTAATTTTTGCCTGGATTGCTCTTTCGAGTTTTCAATCCACCGGGACACCCTAATTTTTGCCTAAGTCGCCCTTTAGGGTTTTCGACTTAGCGGACTTTTATCCTCTTTTTCTAGGCATAACATTTTTTGACCGAATCGGAGTTCACGAGTCGTGGTAAATCCGCTCCATCCATGGTTGTTAATATTAGTGCTCCGCTAGAGGAGGCACTCTTCATGACATATGGCCCTTCATAGTGTGGGGTCCATTTGTCACGGTGGTCTTTATGGATGGGTAATATTTTCCTTAACACCAAGTATCCCTCTTCGAGTAGGCGAGGATAAATTTTCTTGTCTAACGCTCTCCTAATTCCCTGTTGATATAATTACCCGCAGCCACATGTTTCCCTTATACGAGGTTTAGCTGATCGAGTCTAGTTTGTACCCATTCTGCCTTATCTAGTTTATTTTCCTTTATGATCCTAAATGATGAATTTTCACTCCGATTGATAGCCCCTCTTTGAAGCCCATATCCTTATGCAAATATAAGTTTCCATCGAGATCCAGGTTCAGGTCCTTCATAGGAGTCTGAAGTTTCACAATCCTTTATAACCATGACATCTTTGTCCGGGAAGTCCATCTGCATGAGTTTGATAGTCGTCAACTGGTTTATGAACGAGATGATTTGCTATTGTACTTCCTTTAATAGCCTTTGAAGTCACGTATTGGATGTCACATTCAGTTAATAACATATGCCACCTAGCTATTCTCCCTGATCCGTCATGTTTCCCTAGTTCACAACCCATTGAATTCTCAAGTATTGTTAAGTACATTATGAATGGTCTCCTTGGGGCTGGTGGCACCAATATAGGTGGCTTTTGCAAATATTCCTTGCTCCAATCGAAATCCTTTTGACAATCTTCATTCCATTCAATGATTTGATCCTTTTCTACGTAATTTGAAGATTGGCTCACGAGTAGCTGTAAGGTGTGAGATGAACCTCGTAATATAATTTAATCTCCCCAAAAATCCATGAACTTCCTCTTTTGTCCTTGGAGCTGGCATCCCTTGAATGGCTTTCATTTTGTCCTTTATTCCCCTTTGACTGACCATGGACCCTAATATTTTTTCGGATCTGATTCTATAAGTACACCTTATAGGATTTAGTCATAACTTGAATTTCTTTAACTGATCCAACAACTTTTGTAAGTTAGTTATGTGATCTTCTTCTTTTTGTGACTTGGTAATCATATCATCCACATGAACCTCTATCTCCTTATGCCCCATATTACCACAGCCCTTTGATAAGTTACTCCTACACTCTTTAACCCAAAAGGCATTACCTTGTGACAAAATGTCGAATTGTTTTTTGACTTCTTCCCTGATCTTGAGGATCATGTCTGGTCTAGTCCTCCTCAGCTTTTTCTTGATTGGCGTGCATTTTGTCTTGAGCGGTAGTTTGTGCTCAACGATGTTCGTACCACGTCCAGGCATATCCTGGTATGACCAGGCGAACACATCTGTGTACTCTAGCAATAGCTCGATCAACCTTTCCTTTATATCCTTATTCGGAGAAGCACCGACTTTGACCTCTTTCCTATCTTCCTCAAATCCCAAGTTGATCACATCCACTGGTTCCTGATGAGGTTGTATTTCCTTGTCCTACTGCCTTAATAGTCTGGCTAACTCTTCGGGAAGCTCACACTAGTCCTCATCACCCTCTTCCGCTTGGTTAATCGGTAATTCAAAGTCATTCGAGATTATAGCGGTGTCATTTTCAATAGGTTCATTTTTAAATTTGCACGAGGAAGATTTTTTTATTAGTGTTTTTTGAATTGATGGGAATGAAAATATTGAAAGAAAATATTGATAGAAATAATCCAATGAAATAAAAGGTGGCCCTACAAAGCTTTATCCACTTACCTTGGGCATAGCAAGGGACTTATTATTATTTTAAGAAAAAAGTAAATTACTTCGAAACATAAATCATCTCAGGAATCCCGATGGCCTTCCAATTGTTGAGGATTGTATCCGGTGAGCAATGACACACCAAATTAGACATTCCTTTTTCTTTCTCTTCTATTAAGGCCACATGATCCTAAATTCCGAATCCCACACTATGGAAATTGTCTTTTATCCCTTCATTAGCCGTTTTGTAACCCAGCCCGAACAAACCCTTATCCTCATGTGACTCCCATTGTTTGCCCCAGTTTGTTATGTCTCCTTTCTTAATAAGGAATTCACCTTCCCTCCCTTCCATAGTGTTGATTGTTGCCTCAATGTGCCCCAGTAATGCATTATCTTCCAGATTTGGACCTTCAGGGTCTACAACACCGACATTGTTTTTCTTTGAGTGGTTTCTGGAATACCTTTTATTGTTATGTTGATCAGAGGATGATTTCCCAATCTTTCCAGTCCTTAACCCGTCCTCAATCCTCTCTCCAATGATAACCAAATCAGCAAATCCAGTTGAGACTGACCCAATCTTCTTCTTGTAGTATGTTCCTTGTAGGGTACCCACAAACATATCCACAAGTTCACTCTCGAATAATGGAGGTCGCACAAGAGAAGCTAGTTTCTTCCATCTTTGGGCATATTCTTTGAAAGACTCATTCCCTTTTTGAGACATGTTCTGCAAATGCGTGCGGTTAGGAGCCATGTCCATATTGTATTTGTATTGCTCCAGAAAGGCGCTTGCAAGGTCTTTCCAAGTCTTAATGTGAATCCTCTCCAATTGCATGTACCAGTCCAAGGACGCCTTGTCGCTCCCAGGATTTTCATCCAGGTACAAACGCGAAAGTGGCGTGGAAAACAGAGTCGCCAGCCGTGTAAATTTATCCCAAGAGAGGGAAAGGTAACACCGCATAAACCTGAGGAAGAGGGAAAGCAATGGTCATCACAACCATAACCTGGGTTCGGGAGTCGGTTACGCGAGGGGAAGGTGCTAGCACCCCACGCGTCCATCGTACTCGATGGGATCCACGCTTGTTATCTATTCTAAGGGTGAGTTATCCTAACATTTATGGCTGTACTGACACGGGGAAAGGGAAAAACAAAGACAGACTCGGTAGGACGTCGACGTCCTAGGCCTACATACCCCATTTGTGCAATGGGGAATTCAGAGTCAACGTAGTTCGGACCAAGGTCTTTTTGTGTTTTTTATGAGCGACGTTAAGTTCGCGTCCGGCAGTTAGGGTCGATGCCTGTTTGCGACTCAGACGGAAGGTAACGTGCCCTTTTTGAAAATAGCCTTTAGGTTGACGATCCCGAGGGACAAAAATGATTTGAAGTTTGTTTGTATTTTTTTAAGACAGAAGTGACTTGAGTTAGTTCATAACTCGCCTTGAACCAAAGTCTATGACACGGGAACGAATGCGTCGCATGGTCGTCCCCAATGGGACGTATGCTCAACACTCTAGAAGAGAGAAGGGGGACCCCTCAATCTTCATTTCCTATATTTAAGGCTCGTGTGCAAGGCAAGTTGACCTTATTAAGTATCTTAGAGATGTTTTGAGATGAGAAGAGGGACTCAAAAGAAAAGAAAAAGACTACGGGGAAAAATCTATCCTAATGTTATCATGCAAAGATGGCCCTAAGGGGAGGTTTGACAACAACCTAAGCCTAAAGAAAAGAAAAGATGAGAGAAAGAAAGAATGAGAGTGAACATGGGTGACTATCCACACCCCAAATAACTTACCTCAACCCCTGCATAAAAGGTTAGTACAAATAGATATGGGTGACAATAAGACAAATGAAACTCAAACAAATCACAAACCAAAGAGAAATGGTTACAAACCAAATGGAATTCACCCAAGACAGAATGTGGATGACCTAAACATGAATTAAGAAGTCAAAGAAGCAAACCCAAATGATGGCACAAGTGCCTCTTCAAACAAGTAATCAGACATAGTCAAAGATGTGCATACAAGAAGACCTCAAACAAAGAGCAATCAAGCAATTAGCAAAACATCTTCTAAAATTACCACATTAAAATCCAAAACACCTCAACCAGAAACAAACAACATGTTAAAAACTCATGCAAAAATTCACAAGATAGGTCACCCAAACAATTATGCAAAGTTCAGACAAGAAACATGACTCAATATGCAAAAGAGGAGGACTAAAACGAAATATGAAATGATTTTAAAAATGAGAAGAAAAAAAATTTTAATGCAATTCAATGTGTTGGTGAAAAAATGCAAAAAGAATGAGTTCAAAAGGTTTTATGGATGATGAGAACTAAAATAAACAAGTTAGAGTATGCATGTAAGGAATAAATTCAAAAGAAAATACATTAAATAATTAATTCAGTCACTAAAAATAAAAGAAAATAATAAAATAAAATTAGAGAAAATTTTATAAAACTATAAAAATGCTTCATGAGCTTTTTGGTGATTTTTGGATGCAAATATATATTTTTAAAAATTAAAAATGAAATGCAATAATTAAATAAAAATAAAAATAAAGAAATAGGCAAGGGGGTGTATGCAGCAATAACTCACGTTGAGAATAAACATGGGCTGAAAGGGAGGGGTGTGAATAGGAAGGCCCAAAGCAAAAAAGTCCATCAGCGAAATAAAAATAAAAAAAGAAGTACACATGGACTCAGTCAACTGATTGACTTGACACGCACCATGGAATCAATCTGACACTCCTTAACCAGTCAACACAATCACAAAGTCAATAAAATCAATGGTCAAGATTAGAGGGGCATCATAATTAAAATACACGTGCGCATACATGATCACCCAGAAATTAAAAGATCCCACGTGAGAGGCACATGTGAATCATTAATGTGTTGGCATTATTATGGCCATCAGATGGATCTAGCGTCCCAGAATTAGTCAACAAAAACAAAAGTAAGTGAGATGCATGGTTAGGATTGAAGGCGCATAATAATTAACGTGGGGTAATGAACACACAAACCAAAAATAAAACACAAAAAATTAAAACGCGTGGCATGCTGTGGACCACACGATGAAGCCAATGGACGGGTGAGATTTCGTCCCTTACCTTGGAACCCTAATTCTGCCGGAAACCATGCCAGTCGCCGGAGCTAGGGCTCCGGTCACCACTTCCGGCCACCTGCAACCAAAAATTCACCAGAACATACACGCGAATACTCTATCTTGACCAGAATTCCACGAGGATTAATAATATCACATCAAAAATCCCAAACAAGCAACACATAAGGCAACACGAATGAAAAAAGGTTAGGTCCAAAACTTTGAAACTCAGATACAACCATACCATGCGTCCAAACTCAAAGCAAAACACATCAGAATCATCAGTGGATGTCACGCATCATTATGCACATCAAAAAAAGGAGTTTTAAGAGCATGCAAAATGTTACCAACCTGAGATCACGCAACCTATTCCCTTGCTTTTAGCTTCCAACGATGGGTGGTTTGTGCTCTATGGATTCCAAGGATGAATACTGTGAAAGAATTTCGCCCAAAGCATTTGTGGATTATGAGATTCGAATGATTGAAGTTTTAGGGTTCAAACTTTGGTTCTCCTCAAAATCACGTTTGTTCTCTCCCAACCAGTGCATGAGTAACCTTAAATACTTAGGGTTAATCCACTGATGATCACTTGGGCCTTATTAATTCCTCACTTAATGAGTTTTGGGTGATTTTGGAAAATTGCATTATGTGAAATACACCCTCTTCCATGCATGTACACCCAAACATTCTATGATGGATCACTTATATTTCAATTGCTAATCACACCTGTATGGAATTTGGGCCTTGAGATGTTTTGTTCATGAGCTTTCAATGATCTTGCAATTTTGCATAATGGAAAATAAGTGATGAATAAACCATGGATCTACTTGATTCAAAGGCCAAAAATGACCCTTATGGATTGTTCTTTAATGTTAGAATGTGGCTTGAAACAAAGGAATCAATTATAGGTCACTATGTCCCAAAATGCAAAAGTTGTGAAAATGGAACCCTAAAAACCACCTTGCCTTCTTTAGGTCATAACTTGAGCTTCACAAATGATATGGAGACCATCTAGTACTTGTTGGAAAGGGGAGAAAAATATCTTCAACTTTCATGTTTAAGGAAAACTCATTTGAAGCTTCCTTGATGATGAAAAGTTAAGTTGAATGTAATGTAAGAACATGCTCAAAAAGGAAACTTTCAAATTATAGGTCATTTCCATATTTAGTAACTTTTGTACCAACCCTTGATTCTTGATAAATGGTATGAAACTTGACACTTGAAGGCCATATGTGGATGTGAGACCTTGAAAACCTTGAGGAGAACCTCAAGATTTCACAGTTGACTTCCCCTCTCACTGTTGGCTTTTTCCCAGTTCTCCTGATTCCCAATCCATTGGCCAATTGAACTTCTCCTGAACCAAACTGATGGACAATCTTCCATTCCTAGATACTTAGGGACCCAAGGAAGACCATGGAATCAAGTCTTGCCCAAAAAATCATAAATAAGCTGACTTTATAGCAAACCCTAATTTTGGTACCCTCAGTCTAGGAGGAAATAACACAGTCTTCAAATCCAAATTCCTCTGAATATGATGTGTATCCTCTCCAACAAAGATAAGATATGTCATTTAGTGATGATAAAAACCCAAGAAGCTTGCCCATTGGAGCAATAAACCCAAGAATCTCAAAACCCTAATTTCTGCACTGGTTAGGAGGGAGTGATCCACAATACAAGGACTCTTGCTTGACTCTTTGAAGAACATCTTCTCCTCTTGAACTGCCTCAGGCACCTTGACCCCATGCTAAGAACCAATGATATGCACACATGATAATGCAAAAATGAAATGATACATAAGCCAGTTAATGCTAAAGTAAGGAGGATAAATTTTGGGGTGCTACAGCTGCCCCTATTCAATCAACTTGGTCCTGAAGGTATGATAGCAACGACTGTCATGCGTTCAAAGGATTCACGGGGATTGAATACCAAAAGAAACCTGAAATTTGCAATCCTCAAAGGAGGGACGACTCCACTGGGGAACAAGCAATAGATGCTGCACTTGTCACAGCACGTACGAGTGTTGGAAAACAACACGAACAATGTATTGGAATGTCATGAAATAAACACAAACGGATGTTAACTATGCTGGGGATAAACACGGACGGGTGTCAAGGAGTCAAAGATATCAGATACAAACAGGATACCGAAAGGATACACGGACGGGTGTAAAAAGGTTCAATACGGACGGGTGTCGGAAAGACACACGGACGGGTGCAAAAGGGTTCAATGCGGACGGGTACTGAAAAGATACACTGACGTGTGTGAAGATGGTTCAATACGGACGGGTACTAGAAAGGTAAAAGGATTCAATACGGACGGGCATCGAAACAAAAGTTCAAACACGGACGGGTGCTGAAAGGACACGGACGGGCATCAAAAGTCAATACGGACAGGCATTGAAACAAAAGGTTCGAACACATACGGGTGCTGAAAGGACACGGACGGACATCGAAAGTCAATACGGACAGGCATTAAAACAAAAGGTTCAAACACGGACGGGTGCTGAAAGGACACGGGCGGGCGTCAAAGGTCAATACTGACGGGCATTGAAACAAAGGTTCAAACACGGACGGGTGCTGAAAGGACACGGACGGGCATCAAAAGTCAATACGGACGGGCATTGAAACAAAAGGTTCAAACACGGACGGGTGCTAAAAGGACACGGACGGGCATCAAAAGTCAATACGGACGGGCATTGAAACAAAAGGTTCAAACACGGACGGGTGCTAAAAGGACACGGACGGGCATCAAAAGTCAATATGGACGGGCATTGAAACAAAAGGTTCAAACACAGACGGGTACTGAAAGGACACAGACGGGCATCAAAAGTCAATACGGACGGGCATTAAAACAAAGGTTCAAACACGGACGGGTGCTGAAAGGACACGGACGAGCATCAAAAGTCAATACGGACGGGCATTGAAACAAAATGTTCAAACACGGACGGGTGCTGAAAGGACACGGACGGGCATCAAAAGTTAATACGGACGGGCATTGGTTTAAAAGGTTTAAACACGGACGGGTGCTGAAAGGACACGGACGGGCGTCAAAGGTCAATACGGACGGGCATTGGCTTAAAAGGTTCAAACACGGACGAGTGCTAAAAGGACACTGACGGGCGCCTGACGGAATAAACCAAAGGACCACCTGGACGAAGGGGTAGAAAGAAATCATGGATTAACGCTCCTGGCAAACAACTCTGCAAGGGAATGTCAAATATTGATTTGAATGACTAACCCAATACTTGTGAAGTAAAGTCGAATGATATTCTCCGAAATCAGCTTTTTTCGACGAAGGGAGACTCAAACCTGGCTTATGCTTCGGATGCCTATGTTTGAATTTTGCCGTAATGCTCCACACGAAGTGGAAATGCTACGCTTTTGAGGATGCAATGCAAATGCTTATGATATGCAAAAGGGTCCCTCCAGCAAAATAAATGCTGGAGAGAAAAGACCAATTCAGCTGGGGATGACAAAAATAAATTGTCCTCTGAATCCAGGAATTCTGCTGTGAAGGATCACACTGACCGACTCTTTAGATCCACAACTTCTGTCAGGGATGAAATCCGAAAGCATGTACACTCTACCGGGGATGAGACATGTCCTTCACTGAAGGTGACATCGAACCTGAGATTCCTCCTCTGCTGGGGGATTTGAGAATGAATGCCAATAACATAACCGGAAGTCTGTTACCGAGGATTGCCAATAACATATGGGCTTAGGACCTGCTGGGGGAAAATGACTTTACTCCCACCCTGCTGGGGATTAGAATGTGATATTGTCGGTGAAAGCATGCTTCCTGACTGGATGGGGAAAGTGGACACCCTGATTCTGTGGGGAAATAACGTCTTGATCCGGAGAAAATACTTCCCAAGTCTCCTGCTGGGGAAGGTCTGCTCTGTTGGGGAAAGGTGCAATCTCAATGCTGGGGAGAGCAACCCTACTGGGGAAGTACGATCCTGTTGCCACTCAACCTGACCTGTCTCTATGTTCATAACCGTCCCTTTGAACTTTCCACTTGCCCTAGACCACCAGGTCTGATGGAAGAAATCATCTCAAGAGGATTTTATAGAAGATCGGGTGTTCGCACTGCCCCAGGGTCTCCAAACTCTTGGAGAGATTTATCAGATCTTGACATAACTGCCCCAGACTTCATAATCCATGAAGTACATTACCTCGAAAGGAATTGTAGTGACTCGAAAATACTCTGTCCCAGTATTCTGAACTTTGAAGAGGTGTTTTCCATTAACCATTTTCAGGAGTGGACAATTTCTCATGCTCTGGCCTGCCCTAAGTCTTGAAGGAACTTTTTCCCCTGACTGATCTTACAGAGATTTGTCAAATCGACCTGATTGCCCCTGTTTGGCAGCTTTAGGGAGAGTTTTCAGCGTGACTGCTCCAGATTAGCTGCATCTTATCACCATTTATCGGGAACCCCTAGGCTACACACAGTCTCTTGGTCACATACCCCTTGACATGATTGTCCTTCAGAGTTATCACTATCTCAACTTAGCGTGATCGAGCTTCTCGAATGTCGTTCATCGTGTAAGCTTCTTTGATATCAAACACATGCAAGCAGAAAATGTTTATTATGAGAATGACAATTCTAATGCAACACTCGTGTTAACCTTGAAGTTTTATTGAAAATGCGTCGCCAAGCCTTGTGAATGAATCACTAGCTGGGATGCGACCTTGATTTCTGAATGGCAAAACATTGCGCACATGCAATACCAACAAATCTTATTAGTACAACTCATAGGAGTCAGGAACGCTATCCTGTTGAAGTACGCTTTCGGAATAAACCCTGTTTCAATTAGGACTTTTAAGGGTTGTAACGTGGTCTGGTTCACGGTTTTTGAAAAAAAAAAGGATTTATGGCTCAAAATTTATCGGTGCCCACCCACTCTTCGTGATGTTCTTCGGTCCTATGTTCAGTTAATCTGACACAAACACTCATCTCTCAAAAGGTTTACGATCTTTAAGGGACCCATGCAACTAATGGTTTGACACCTAAGGAGGTTTTGGAGTGACAGTCATCCTTTTTTATCTTTTGTGTCTGTAATCACACGAATTTGTTCTTATCGAGGATTTTCTTTTGTAATCCTTTTCGCCTTTCGCTTTTTTGCCTTTTTTTATCCCTAATTTTTGCCTGGACTGACTCTTTTGAGTTTTTCGATTTTGAAGTCCAGCAGGATGCCCTAACTTTTGCCTAAGTCGCTTGCTTTTAAGTTTCGACTTAGCGGGCTTTCCTTTTTTATTTTATTCCCCTTTTTGAACAAAGCGTGTGACGCTGGTTCTCTTACTTGCTTGAGAGGGTTGTGATTGCCTCACTCCTTAGTTGTTGATGAATAGCCATCGTGGTTTCACATCTCTTGACCTCTTGATGGTGGGACAGAAGGTAATGGTTCCTCAGATGCACACTCTCCTTGAAATTTGAACGCTCGGTCAAACTAACTGACGCTTACCCTGCCTCTGGGTTAAGTATGAGGGTTTTTCGTACGAAAGAAACTCCTACTTCAAGACTCAAAGGGGTTAACGAGGGTCTATCTCCCTTATATCTCCAGTGTTTAGGGATTTGAAACAATGCTTGTACATCCTCAACAGGGTCCTATCCTTGAACATATAACCAGAGATTTTGCGTTTTCATCTCATCATCCTCCCTCAGGAGTTCTAGACAAGAAAGGTCGGTATTGCAGTGCATATAAACATTTAAAACGAGTGAACACGAATGGATTACCTAAAGGAAAACATACTCATTGCATTAATATCATCATTAAAAAACAAACAAGTCTTACATGCATACAATGCTTTAACAAAAAATGAAAAACTACAAATGAAAATGCAGTAAAGAAGCTGAAGATTGCCATTGCTAAGGAAGCTTGATCCTGTCTGGACGTACTTGCAGACTGAGTGTTCATTTGGGAAAGGAGGCTTCAATTGATGTACATATCGTCTTCAGTGAATGCAATGATCTTGAGTCTACCAGGTCTTGCACCCTGTGCTTGAACTCGTTGCAGTTTTCAATTGAATGACCCAGCGTGTCTGAGTGATATTCACATCTGGCATCCAGATCATAATCAGGAGGAATGGGGTCGGGAACAGGCTTGGCATCCCTTAGCTGAACCAAAGAACTTTCAAGTAGACGGGCAAGAACATGGCTGTGAGGAACGGGGAGTGGATCAAACCTTCTCTCAGGCCTTCATGATCTTTGTTGTCTCCTTCCAGAGCAGTTCTCTTGTTGACCCTGATTCGAGTGCATAATCTTTTCAGGCACTTTTCTCTTCAGACTTGGTCGAGGCGTAGGCAGCATTTACGGATGTGGGGATTCTAAGACCAAGGACAGCAAGAAATGCCCCTTACCTGATTTGGATTTGGGAGAAGCAACGGGGATACCCACTTCTTTTTCAACAGCTAGAGTGGGACCACCTTGTATGCTTACGCCGCTTGGTGTGAATTCAATTTTCCTCAAATCAACCAGATCCTGGACAGCGTGCTGAAGGGCCCTACACTTCTCCACAGTATGCCCTGGTGCCCCAGAATGGAAATCACAACGGGATCTTGCATTGTAGCCTGGTGGGGGATTACCAGTGAGAGGAGCCAAAGTCCTTTTCTATACCAGTTGCAACTGAAGGAGATGCTGCAATAGTTGAGAATATGGCATAGGGAGTGGATGAAAAACTCTTTCAGGCTGCTTCAGTCTCTGTGCACACTTTTTATTCTTAGGCTTATCTTGGGAGATAAGACCTGGTTGCTGTTGGGAAAGTTCTGGAACCTCAGCTTGTGGAAGAGATTCACGAGGCAGTCCACGATCTAGATCAAATCCCAAAGAGATGGGAGGAGTAAGGATCTCTGTCACGGAAGCGAGAACATGACTGTTTTCCTTCTTTAACATTGTTTTCAAGATTTCCATGACCAAACCCATCTGAATCTTCATCTGATTGACGTCCTCCCTCAGCATCTTCTGCTCCTGGGACATGATCAGCATGTCTTCCCCAAATTGCCTCATCTGAACCTTCATTTCAAGCATCTCTGCATGGAGTTGTTCCATGGCTATCCTGGTTATCACAAACTGAGTAGAATACCGATGAACTGGCTGATCAATCCTGTACTGCAGAGGAGAACAAAGTAAGAACACCAGAGATAAACACCTGTTATGCAGAATGAATATGCAAAATGATTATGAATATGCAAATGCAAATAAACATGTTTAGAAAATTCGCAGGGCGATTCACCCCTTGATTCCAGTTTAACAGCAAGATAGAACGGAACTTCTGCTCATATATTAAGAAAACCAGAGGAAAACCAAATGTCAATAATCACAAATCCAAGATAACAAGTCTGAACACAATAATCATAGATCCCAACCAACAAGTCTGGCGGTGGTCCAAATAATGAAAGAAAATAGAAAACTACGACATGTCATCAAAGTCCACAAGTGTCAATCCCCCAATCCATTATGCTTTTTGCTCCAGTCTTGAATTTCCTTGAACAGCTTTTTGGTGTCGGGATGCTTCGGTTTCTGAATTAGCTCTTGAATGAGAACGTCTCTCCTATGCATGATCCCCTCCAAGTATCGGCAATGTAACTCCCAAGCGTCTTCTCCAGAAACACCATCCATGCTAGGTCCCTCATTTCTAGGTCTCTTCACTTCAGCTTGGATCTTCAGTTCCTCTATGGAGGCTATGGCTTCATTGAGTCGACCCTCGACTGCTTGTCTCTGGAATACCCCTGATAGAATCTATGCGTCTTTTTTCTTGAGCTTCAACTTCAATTAATCAATCTGAGCTAGATAATCATCTTCCTTTCGCTTATTCTCAGCCATTGCAGTTTCTCGGTGAGCATTGAACTTGTGAATTTTTAACAAAGCCTTGTCCAATTCCTCCTTCTTAGACTCGAGAACCTTACTGATACCCTCTAGAGCTTGCTTCATCCTTTGTCTGGATGTGACCTTGTCAGCTATCTCCTTTTCTGCCTTAGCGAGAAGCTCTGTCTTCAACTTGGCGGTATGAATAGCTTCACCCCGCTCATGTTTCAACTGGTAAATCTCTCTTTGTAGCTCACTGTTTTCTTCTCGCAGCTTTTCCTTTTCAGCCCACAACTTGTTAAACTTCTCTATCTCAACTGTGGTAGGAGACTCAATCAGCAAGGGGTAAGATGGTGGCTCTTTGGAGAATGGTAAAAGTTCCTCCTCTACCCTTTTCTGGATCCAATCTTCATACGCAGGAAATGTTCTGTTGTTGCTCTTCCCAAAATAAGTTTTCCCCTTCTTATGACGATCTTCCCAATTATTCGCAGCTTCTTTTAACAGTTCTGGATTGATTTCCCCACTCAGATATAAAGATTCTTGGACCTCCTCGTTTCTTGGTGGCTCTTTCAAGGCATACCCGAATTGCCTAATAGCAAGAATAGGGTTGTAGTTAATTCCCCCTTTCCTTCCTATTAGAGGTACATTTGGGAGACCTCCACAACTAATCATGATATCTCGACCCAACAAGTCACGGTCGACCCAAATTAAATTATTTGCCCTCAAGCCCATCAATCTTTTGGACCACTCCAAAGTTCCTTGAGTATCTACAAATGCCCCAGATTTGGGAAGACGATCAGCAAACCATTTGTAGAAAACTAGCGCACAAAAATTAAGGGGTCCTCCCCTCCTCTTCTCGTTCTTATAATGCACTGAATAATACAGATCTCCGAGTAAAGTAGGTGACGGGTTCTTCATGGTAAATATCCGAACAGCGTGCATGTCCATAAAATCCTTCATATTTGGAAACAACACCGTTCCATAGACACACATAGCCAAGATGGCATTGAAAACTGACCAACACCTAGCCTTAGCATATACAGCAGTCTGCTCTATCAAAAATTTCACATGAAAGCCTTTACACCCTCCTTTACTGGCATTATTATTTTTCAACAAAGACGGATCCAAATGCAAAGCCTCGGAGACCTTTCCCAAATCAGGAAGTTCTTTAGAAGGATAGAAAGGAGCTTCTTCTTTAATGGCAACATCCAGAATGAGAGAAAATTCCTCCAATGTCAGAGCCAAAAGATAATCAGTGAATAGAAAACAACGCAAGTGAGGGTCATAGAATTGCACCAGAGTGTGCAAAGCCCTATACTCGTATTCGGTGATGTTGCAAGCAAAATCCAGAATTCTTCCATACTCTCCTCTAAAGATTGCCAATACCCCAGGTTCTGCCATAGACACAATCTTGTGAACAGTATCCAGAAA
Source organism: Lathyrus tuberosus (assembly GCA_022829125.1). Lineage (NCBI taxonomy): Eukaryota > Viridiplantae > Streptophyta > Magnoliopsida > Fabales > Fabaceae > Lathyrus > Lathyrus tuberosus. The sequence goes on from JALAZF010000034.1 coordinate 12,583,338, forward strand.
AAGTGATGGGAACTTATACACTATGATGCTCTTTCTCTTCTCAGTACTCATCCTGAATAGTCTTCAAAAACCAGAATCAAAGTTAGGATGCAGCCCTGCAAATGAATAAACATGTTAGGATGCAAAATAATGATGCAAATGCACACATAGGATCAAGGATGCCACACAGACTGGACAACTGCTGCACTGAACCACTGTATAATCTCAAAGGTCTGCCCAAATACCCAGAATACCAAAATAACCATAGTGCCACACTGATAAATCTGCTGATCAGAAAACCGGGTATGTTGAAGGTCAAGGTTACCTGCAAACCTGTAAACACCCTGCCCTCTCACATGTGGGTACTAGAAAGTCGAGGATCCTCAATATCACAGGCTCTCAGGTCGAGAAATGATGATACGTTCACCATTTCTAGTTTGGCATCATCACCAATCGAGGAGGCCTCAACTGATTCCCCTCAAAAGAAAACATCCCATGGCAAGTCCTCAGCTTCGGCACTGAGGTCGAGAAACAATAGTACATTCATCCCTCGGGGTACAGTACTATCGCCAAACGAGGAGTGCTTCCACAGATTCTTTTCCAAAGGACACCCTATAGCAAGTTCCCAGTATTGGGTCCTCGGATCGACATGTGTAATGGGTTTGCCATTTCTGGTCTGCCATTATCACGTCTCGGGAGGAGTACCGTTGCTGAGTCCTCGGGAATGGTCACCAGAGTCGACAGTTTTCCAGGTTACATTCAATCATTGCACCAATGCACAGGATAGAACATTACCAAAGAGAACCTCGTCTGGATGTGGAGTTTTCATGTATACTACGTCTGGCCAAATGCCACACAAGTCACACTACTTGCCACGCTAATCCTACGTGTATGCTCAAGCCTGGGCATTGGGCTTATCTCTCAGAACTCCCAACCCGCCAAATAGAAAAATAGTGCACCAGCTGATAATAATATGCAATGCGGAAAATGCGGTAAAAATAAAATACAACAAATAACGCAAAACAAAAAACAAAAACACCCAAAGAGAACAAAGACAAGCAAGCACTAGGATTGACTCGCTTAGGAACGGACCAGCATAGGTCAACCAGGTCCCCAGTAGAGTCGCCAGCTGTCGCTCCCAGGATTTTCATCCAGGTACAAACGCGAAAGTGGCGCGGAAAACAGAGTCGCCAGCCGTGTAAATTTATCCCAAGAGAGGGAAAGGGAACACCACATAAACCTGAGGAAGAGGGAAAGGAATGGTCATCGCAACCATAACCTGGGTTCGGGAGTCGGTTATGCGAGGGAAAGGTGCTAGCACCCCACGTGTCCATCGTACTCGATGGGATCCACGCTTGTTGTCTATTCTAAGGGTGAGTTATCCTAACATCTATGGTTGTACTGACACGGGGAAAGGGAAAAACAAAGACAGACTCGGTAGGACGTCGACGTCCTAGGCCTACGTACCCCCTTTGTGCAATGGGGAATTCAGAGTCAACGTAGTTCGGACCAAGTTCTTTTTGTTTTTTTTCTGAGCGACGTTAAGTTCGCGTCCGGCAGTTAGGGTCGATGCATGTTTGTGACTCAGACGGAAGGTAATGTGCCCTTTTTGAAAATAGCCTTTAGGTTGACGATCCCGAGGGACAAAAATGATTTGAAGTTTGTTTGTATTTTTTAAGACAGAAGTGACTTGAGTTAGTTCATAACTCACCTTGAACCAAAATCTATGACACGGGAACGAATGCGTCGCATGGTCGTCCCCAATGGGACGTATGCTCAACACTCTAGAAGAGAGAAGGGGGACCCCTCAATCTTCATTTCCTATGTTTAAGGCTTGTGTGCAAGGCAAGTTGACCTTATTAAGTATCTTAGAGATGTTTTGAGATGAGAAGAGAGACTCAAAAGAAAAGAAAAAGACTACGGGGAAAAATCTATCCTAATGTTATCATGCAAAGATGGCCCTAAGGGGAGGTTTGACAACAACCTAAGCCTAAAGAAAAGAAAATATGAGAGAAAGAAAGAATGAGGGTGAACATGGGTGATTATCCACACCCCAAATAACTTACCTCAGCCCCTGCATAAAAGGTTAGTACAAATAGATATGGGTGACAATAAGACAAATGAAACTCAAACAAATCACAAACCAAAGAGAAATGGTTACAAACCAAATGGAATTCACCCAAGACAGAATGTGGATGACCTAAACATGAATTAAGAAGTCAAAGAAGCAAACCCAAATGATGGCACAAGTGCCTCTTCAAACAAGTAATCAGACATAGTCAAAGATGTGCATACAAGAAGACCTCAAACAAAGAGCAATCAAGCAATTAGAAAAACATCTTCTAAAATTACCACATTAAAATCCAAAACACCTCAACCAGAAACAAACAACATGTTAAAAACTCATGCAAAAATTCACAAGATAGGTCACCCAAACAATTATGCAAAGTTCAGACAAGAAACATGACTCAATATGCAAAAGAGGAGGACTAAAATGCAATATGAAATGATTTTAAAAATGAGAGAAAAATATTTTAATGCAATTTAATGTGTTGGTGAAAAAATGCAAAAAGAATGAGTTCAAAAGGTTTTATGGATGATCAGAACTAAAATAAACAAGTTAGAGTATGCATGTAAGGAATAAATTCAAAAGAAAATACATTAAATAATTAATTCAGTCACTAAAAATAAAATAAAATTTGAGAAAATTTTATAAAACTATAAAAATACTTCATGAGCTTTTTGGTGATTATTGGATGCAAATATATATTTTTTAAAATTAAAAATGAAATGCAATAATTAAATAAAAATAAAAATAAAGAAATAGGCAAGGGGGTGTATGCAGCAATAACTCACGTTGAGAATGAACATGCCTGAAAGGGAGGGGTGTGAACAGGAAGGCCCAAAGCAAAAAAAAAGTCCATCAGCGAAATAAAAATAAAAAAAGAAGTACACATGGACTCAGTCAACTGATTGACTTGACACGCACCATGGGATCAATCTGACGCTCCTTAACCAGTCAACACAATCACAAAGTCAATAAAATCAATGGTCAAGATTAGAGGGGCATCATAATTAAAATACACGTACGCATACATGATCACCCAGAAATTAAAAGATCCCACGTGAGAGGCACATGTGAATCATTACTGTGCTGGCATTATTATGGCCATCATATGGATCCAGCATCCCAGAATTAGTCAACAAAAACAAAAGTAAGTGAGATGCATGGTTAGGATTGAAGGCGCATAATAATTAACGTGGGGTAATGAACACACAAACCAAAAATAAAACACAAAAAATTAAAACGCGTGGCATGTTGTGGACCACACGATGAAGCCAATGGACGGTTGAGATTTCGTCCCTTACCTTGGAACCCTAATTCCGTCGGAAACCATTCCAGTCGCCGGAGCTAGGGCTCCGGTCACCACTTCCGGCCACCTGCAACCAAAAATTCACCAGAACATACACACGAATACACTATCTTGACCAGAATTCCACAAGGATTAATAATATCACATCAAAAATCCCAAACAAGCAACACATAAGGCAACACGAATGAAAAAAGGTTAGGTCCAAAACTTTGAAACTCACGATACAACCATACCATGCGTCCAAACTCAAAGCAAAACACATCAGAATCATCAGTGGATGTCACGCATCATTATGCACATCAAAAAAAGGAGTTTTAAGAGCATGCAAAGTGTTACCAACCTGAGATCACGCAACCTATTCCCTTGCTTTTAGCTTCCAACGATGGGTGGTTTGTGCTCTATGGATTCCAAGGATGAATACTGTGAAAGAATTTCGCCCAAAGCCTTTGTGGATTATGAGATTCGAATGATTGAAGTTTTAGGGTTCAAACTTTTGTTCTCCTCAAAATCACGTTTGTTCTCTCCCAACCAGTGCATGAGTAACCTTAAATACTTAGGGTTAATCCACTGATGATCACTTGGGCCTTATTAATTCCTCACTTAATGAGTTTTGGGTGATTTTGGAAAATTGCATTATGTGAAATACACCCTCTTCCATGCATGTACACCCAAACATTCTATGATGGATCACTTATATTTCAATTGCTAATCACACCTGTGTGGAATTTGGGCCTTGAGATGTTTTGGTTCATGAGCTTTCAATGATCTTACAATTTTGCATAATGGAAAATAAGTGATGAATAAACCATGGATCCACTTGATTCAAAGGCCAAAAATGACCCTTGTGGATTGTTCTTTGATGTTAGAATGTGGCTTGAAACAAAGGAATCAATTATAGGTCATTATGTCCCAAAATGCAAAAGTTGTGAAAATGGAACCCTAAAAACCACCTTGCCTTCTTTAGGTCATAGCTTGAGCTTCACAAATGATATGGAGACCATCTAGTACTTGTTGGAAAGGGGAGAAAAAGATCTTCAACTTTCATGTTTGAGGAAAACTCATTTGAAGCTTCCTTGATGATGAAAAGTCAAGTTGAATGTAATGTAAGAACATGCCCAAAAAGGAAACTTTCAAATTATAGGTCATTTCCATATTTAGTAACTTTTGTACCAACCCTTGATTCTTGATAAATGGTATGAAACTTGACCCTTGAAGGCCATATGAGGATGTGAGACCTTGAAAACCTTGAATAGAACCTCAAGATTTCACAGTTGACTTCCCCTCTCACTGTTGGCTTTTTCCCAGTTCTCTTGATTCTCAATCCATTGGCCAATTGAACTTCTCCTGAACCAAACTGATGGACAATCTTCCATTCCTAGATACTTAGGGACCCAAGAAAGACCATGGAATCAATTATTTCCCTAAAAATCAGAAATAAACTGACTTTATAGCAAACCCTAATTTTGGTACCCTCAGTCTAGGAGGAAATAGCACAGTCTCCAAATCCAAATTCCTCTGAATATGATGTGTATCCTCTCCAACAAAGATAAGATATGTCATTTAGTGATGATAAAAACCCAAGAAGCTTGCCCATTGGAGCAATAAACCCAAGAATCTCAAAACCCTAATTTCTGCACTAGTTAGGAGGGAGTGATCCACAATACAAGAACTCTTGCTTGACTCTTTGAAGAACATCTTCTCCTCTTGAACTGCCTCAGGCACCTTGACCCCATGCTAAGAACCAATGATATGCACACATGATAATGCAAAAATGAAATGAAACATAAGCCAGATAATGCTAAAGTAAGGAGGGCAAATTTTGGGGTGCTACACGCCCCACTAAGGCTGTCTTGGAAAGTGTGCATCATCAGCTTCTTATTAGTAGCATGGGCACCCATTTTTCGAACAAACATCCTAAGGTGATTCTTAGGAAAACTGACACCCTTGTATTTCTCAAAGTCCGGAGCCTTGAATTTGGGAGGTATGACCACACCAGGCACTAAGCACATTTCCAAAGTATCCACTCCAAAAATATTGAATCCCTTCATGACCTTCAACCTTTCCTCAAGTGTTTTGTACTTATTGTCAGCCCCTCTCCTTTCCATAACAGTGGTTCCTTTATTTTCGAGGGCCACCTATCTTGGGTTTTCTCCCTCGTATTAGAGGTTCCAATCTGTGTGATTCTCACGTGGAATAGGTATGTAAGTAGTACAAGGTGCCCCATTGGAAATAGGTGGAGAGACGGTTCCCTCGAGAGGTTGGTTAACAGTTTTTTGCTTAGCAGTTTCGGCCTCCTCACGTTCTAGATCATGGACAAACCCTAGTAGAGGGTTATTGTCCTCAACATGGGGGGTAGGAGTAGGAACCTTCCTTTGATGACTTGACTCGGTTCCTCTGGCTATCAAATTTTGGATGGTAAGTGTCAGTTGATCAATCTTGCTTTTCATACCGTCCACATTCTCCTTAACAGTATCCATTTCTCCTCTTAGAGTGACCAGATCCTTCTCCAACTGATCCATATCTTTTCTTCGGTACGCTCGAGTGCGAGGTCGGGAAGTCAGATTGTTATGCTCTGAGACAAAGTTTGTAAAAGAAAAATATTTTTTATTATTCCCTTTTTTTTATTTTTTGTATGCATGTTGATGGATGTATGAATATGCATGATGTATGCTAAATAATTTTAAAATTTTATTTGGGGGGAATTCCAAAATCCATTGTAGTTAGAGATTAATATATTCAAAGGATGAAACCCATACACATAGAATAAAAATTACTTTATAAAATTCAAATCCATTAGCCAAATCCAAATCCAAAATAACTTCCAAACTTAGAAAAATAAAAATAACTCCTTGGGAATAACCCAAAACAATAATCCAAAATAAAAACTCCTGAACTTAAGAAAGCGTAAACTAAATAGATGTCCCCAACGCCTTCTTCAAATGAGCTTTAAACTCGTCCAAGTATCCTTTCTTGAGCCCTTGCACTTCCCTATCCTTCTTGTGGTGATAATAGATCTTCAACAGGTATAGCTAAGTCCTTAGGCTTGACCCTTTTTTTTTTCCTCTATGCCCTTGTAAGGTTTTTCCCTCTCCTTGTAAATCCAGGTATAGTCCAAATTGTTCTAGCGCAGGAGCTAGTTGAAGATCCTTGAATAGGAGATCACATAGAGGAGGATCATAAAATTGTGCAAAAGCAATTATGGCCTCTATCTTCATAGGGATCCCTAAGAGATCGAGGATCCTTCCATACTTGTGTGTAAACATCCTTTGACCAGATTTTGGCATTAAGTCTTAAAGGACTTTGAGACTTTGTAAATCAGCACTTAGTACCCTGATGCGTAGGGTAGCCCTTTTGTTTGAATCCATCTTTCCAATGTACCTACAACACAGCTTGAAATTCCCCACAAAAATGCATATATGCAAAAATGTTTTTAAATGCATGATGACATGGACATTTTTGTTTTTTTTATTATTAAGTGTTTTTATTTGGTTAGGGTAAGGTGAAATGCAAGCATGACCTTAACTAGGCGGGCTCCCTACAATGGTTTAGATCTAAGTCTTATCTACCCAATCCCCCCACATGCAGGATATACAATTTTTGTATTTTGGTTCCACGATATACCTAGAATTTAGACTATACCCCTGTTTTACCGTGGGAAGGATCAAGCCTTCCTACGTTAAACCTTTGGGATAAGTCTCATCTAGGGAGATCCTAGTAACAACCCTTGAGGGTTGAATACTTGGGGTCTCCATGAGTTGATAGGGTGTTCTAAAGGTCCTCAGAATTTTGGACCACATCCAAATCATCATCTATGTTAAGGGCTAGCCTTACCATGAACACAACTTTGGGGGGTCTATCTGAGTGTGGAATCAATGCATTGTAGGGATGTTACATCCCTCCAATAACATTTCCGTTCCATGTCCTAACTTAAGATATCCTCCAAGCTTGGGTTTTAGCTTCACACATCACAATATCCCAATCCAATGCATGATGACAACATATGATAAACATGAATAAACATATATAATAAAAAATATATATATAAAGTATATAATAATCATCAAAAAATAAACAAAAACAGCAAACAACCAAGACGAACAAACAAGAACCCCAAAACCTAAGGTTGTGACGAACTCTCTTTAGGGAAGACTCCCTAGCAGAGTCGCCACCTGTCGCGGCTGGCAAAAATATTCGAGTCTCCGTCATATTTTTTTAAGGAAAATAAATGATAAACCTAAAATCCTAATCCTAAGGGTAGAGATTCCTAAGTTTCGGGAGTCGGTTAAGCGAGGGGAAGGTGTTAGGCACCCCTCACCTCCATTGTACTCAATGGGATCCTCCTTACGTTCTAGGGTATGTTTATTTGTTGCTTGAATGTTTGACTATTTATTTATTTTATAAAAATCCTTATTATTATACAAAGAAGATGCATTTAATCTAAGAGGGGACCCTAAGTTTTATTATTAATGTACTCGCTAGCGTTTATAACTCTATGCCTACGTACCTTCGATTTTGAAGGATCAGAGTAACCGTAGTTCACCTCCCCTATCCCCTATTCCTATTCATATTCCTATCCTTATTCCTAATCCTAATCCTAATTCTAATCCTAATCCTTTATTTATACTCTTGGATTACAAGAGTCCTATCCCATATCCCTATCCATTATTTATACTCTCGGATGAAGAGTTCTATCCCAATTCCTTATCTCTTGGCCTATATTTATACTCTTGGAACCTAAGAGTTTTATCCCAAATCCTAATCCATTTATTTATACTCTCAGATATCAAGAGTTTTATCCCAAATCCTAATCCATTTATTTATACTCTCGGATATCAAGAGTTCTATCCCTTAAATCCTATCTATTATTTATACCCTCGAAAGAAGACTTATATCCCTTAAATCCTATCCCTTGGCCTATATTTATACTCTTGGAACCTAAGAGTTTTATCCCTTAAATCCTATCCCTTGGCCTATATTTATACTCTTGAAACCTAAGAGTTTTATCCCAAAATCCTCATCCATTATTTATACTCTCGGACGAAGAGTTTTATCCCAAGTTTAAATTCCTTAAAAATCCTTTTTAATTCCTTATAATATCTCTTAATGTTTAAATTATAATTATTATAATTTTAATATAAATCCCTTATCCCAAAAGGTTAAAAAACTCCTTTAATTATTCATAAGAAAAACATCCAAAAGAAATATATTTAATCCAATTAATTCTTAAATAAAATTATAACAATAATTTTTCCCAAGTAAATCCCCATTTTAAAATCTAAGATTAAAAATTAAAACTCAATATCAAAATAATGAACCCTTATTTCCAATATAATAAACCCATGTTTTTAAATCCCAAAAATTGTAAATACAATATAAACCCATATTTTTAAATCCCAAAGTAAATGAATCCATATCTTAAAAAAAACTCACGAACAAATCCATATTTACAAAATTTCATGACAATCCCAAAATTAAACCCAATATTATTTTATAAATTCCAAGTTTAGAAATAATTCATAATTACTATAGAAAATAAAATCCCAAAATAAAGAATAACAATTAAACCCTATTAATCCCCAAAAATAAAATAATAATCCCACATATACTAATTATAAAATTAATATAAATGAAACCCCAAATTAGTAAAAATCCTAATCATATGAATTAGTTCTTAATTATTAAATAAAACCCACCAAAATAGCAGAAAATTTTAATTATTAAACAAAATTCATAAAGCAGCCCTTTAGTTATTAAATTGATAAATAACATAATCCTCATTTTGATATAAAAATCTTAATTTATCAATTAGTCCCTCTAATTATTAATTAATTATCTAACTAATTAATCACTTAGCTAATTATTTGTTAACCCAATAGTTAAAGACCTAGATTAACCCTAATTATTATTAATTAATTAAATTAAATCAAAAACTCCAAATTCTAACAAAATTTATTAAACCCGGCCAAAAAACCAAATTATTAGGAAAAAAAACCCTAATTAAAACCTCTAATCCTTATTTAATTAAGTAAATTAAATAAAAAACAAATTATATAAAAAAACGAAATTATTCCTATGATAAATCCTAATTCTGAAAAGTAAAAAGTTAATCAAAATATCCCAAAAATTATCAAATAAATAAACAAACCCAATTACTTAAATAAATAATTTAATAAAAGTCAAATAATTAATACCAACCCTTAATTGTTTAAATTAGCCTTAAACATCGAAATAATCCCCAAATTGATTAAATGTTAAACAAAATAATCCTTTTAACCCTAATGACCTAAATTAATCCTCACTACACCATTATATCCCTAAGAAAAAAAATTAAGTTAATTAACCAAAGTAATTAATTAAAAGAACCAGGGGGTGTAATTTGAACTTCAGTAGCAATGGGCTTGCTGCCTGGGGGTGTGAATAGTAAAGGATGCTAAGCCCAAATGCCAAGAGCCCGTCTGGGAGGTGTGTACAAGCTGGGGAGAGTCTGATTTTTTACTCTCTCTACACCGCACGATCAGAATCCTAAGGCCTTAAACGCTCATATTCTCATCCACAGATCCTCTTGACTAATCCAAGTATGCAAAACAAAGGGCCAGGATGTACAGTCAACGCAGGCCCACCGTGGGGATGCGCGTACGTGAATGCCAGTTGACCGTTGCAGTCAGCCTATCCAAGGGCGGGGGAGACGCCACTTGGCGTCCATCAATGGCAACAAGAGGAGGGTATATAACCCTGGCCTCTCTCAGATCCTTCTCATTTCTCACTCTCCCTTCTCTCTAACTCGCACTCTCTCTCTCTCTAACCTTTTGAACACTCTCACCTCTCTCTAACTCCCTCTCTCCGGCCGCCACCCTAAACGGTCTCCGGCCACCCTCTACCACCGTCAACTCCAGATTTCTGGTTGAAGCTAACCGGAATCTGCAAACCAATGTTCATATGGGTGATGAACATCAACCCAGAACCCTACGAACCCTAACAACCATAAGAACCCTACCCCATCCCCAAACCCAGATCTTCATGTTCTTCAGGGTTCGTGAAGAACCCTAACCCAAATCTAAGGAACCCTAACCCCAATCTCACCCAGAAACCTTCATGTTCTTCAGGGTCCGTGAAGAACCCTAAGAACCCTAACCCTCATCTTCAACCCAAAACCCAGCAGCCCCAAGAACCCTAAGGGTTCTGCGAAGAACCCTAAACCTACCCAGATGAACCCTAACCCCTTTTAAGAACCCTAACCCTAAACAAAACCCAGAAACTCCTAAATCGCAACAAACCAGAAATCCCTAACAATCACAGTTCAACAATCAACAACAAAAAATAAAGCTAAGTATTTTACCTTCCCTGCCGTGACCTATTAAGCTGCTCTGATTCCTCATTCTCCTATATTTCCTCCTAATCCTCTCCTTTTGCTAATCCTTTCTCGTTTTTTGCAGGTGGCTTAGCTCAAGGGACTTAGGGTTCTAATGATGAACCCTAACTCTCTGTTCGTAAGAGCTATAGGTGATGGTTGGAGAATTCGCGCAGCAGCCGTTTTGTTAGTTTTTGGGTCCCCTTTTTTTGAATTTCTTCTTAGTTTGTATAGGCTTAGAAATTAGGTTAGAAATTAAATAGATTAGATTATGTTTTAGGAAATTTGTGATCGGAATCATGTAATTTTTTTGAGATCTGATTTGATTTCGTTTTAGAATTAGGGCTTCAATGTCAATTTGTAATTTTGAGTGTAAAATTAATGAAAATAAATGTCATTGATTTTTGTTTTAAAATCAGATCCGATTTAATTCACTTCCAAGCTCTGCGCGTGAAATTAGGGTTCTCAGATCCAAAGGAATGAGACGACCCCACTTGGGGGGTCAACTCAGTTGACCAAGAAAAAAAATGAAAAACTTAATAAAAATAAAAAGTTTTAAATTAAAAACAAATAACTAAAAGCAACGTGACATTTAAATAATCCCTAAGAGCTTGATCGGATAACAATAATAAAGATATTAATAATAAACTTAATCCTAATCACTATTCAAATGACAAAATCTGACTTAATTTAAAATAAAAACTTAAAACAACGTGGGTTAGATGATTAAACCCATCTCACTAAAATAATATAATCCAACTAATTTTAAATCAATATAATCTTCTAATAACTTAAACTTAAATAAATCCTTAAGATAAAAGAAATATTCCAATAACTTTTGACCCTTTCCTAAATTTAATAACTAAATTCAAATAAAAACTAATAGATTAATTAGCTAATAATAAATTAAATAATCAAAAATAAAATAGTCCTCAATACTTCCAATAAAATCAACCCCTTAATCTTAATAATATAATTAAAATAAACACAATAATTCTAAAAAGTTAATTTAAAGTTTAAATCTAATAAAACCCTAAAAAAAACAAATAATCATATATCCCTTGTCAAATTAGTATTTAAATAAGTACAAAAGAAATTCCAAAATCCTAGGAATGTATCCCTCCTATTCTACTACTTCTAAAACGGGTCTAGAAGTACTAACACTCGAAGTCCAGACTGAAATGTGTTAGAGGCCTTAACATCTAAACCACACCTCCCTAATGACATTACATCCAAAAATAGTAATGGGTCTCTAAAATTAACTGTAAATCAATGGTCAAAATTTAGGGTACGACAGTTGGGAAGGGGAGAGATTAGGGTAATGGTGAGGATTGTTGTGGAGTAACAAATGAGGGTGCAGTCTCATTTATAGACACATGAAACATTGTAGCACCATTATTTTAATCAACTTCCAAATTAAAATAAAATTTAAAAAAAAAATACATAAACTGAGGCGCCATATGGTATGGCGCCTCCATTCTGGCATTTAAAAAAATATTAGGGCACATGACTTTAGCTTGAGGCGCCATATGGGATGGCATGTGCCTTTTGACTGAGGCGCCATACCATATGGCGCCACCCTGTTAAACGTTTTCCAAACCACGCCATTTGGGTAATTTTTTTGAAATGTTACTTTTTTTGGTATATTTTTTGAATAAATAAGTTATATTAAAAAAAATCACTAGGGCCAAATAAAGCATGAGTTATAGAATTTTAAATGAGTTAGAGATAGTTGAATTTTTTCTATCTACGCCTCCTTCAAGATTAATGAGCAGATATTTAGCAAGAAAATGGGCTAGCGTGTTTTCATTTCATTTTGTTTGAAGAGACTTTCTTAATCCACCCCTTGATACTCTTAGGCACCTAGTGCATTTCCTTTTATGCCTTCTTCTTCCAGAGATATATATCCGGACGCACTTTTTTTTGTCAAAATTTGGTTTTTCCGGAGTTATATCTACGGAATAATTTTAAACTGGTAAACGCTGAAAAAAACTTCAAAATAATTCAGGTCAGGGAAACTTCCGTAGATGTACCTCCGAAATGTCTAAGCGCTAGATTGTTCTGTAGATACAGCTCCGGAAGTTTTTACTATATTTGAAACCTGTATGATCACTCCCCCCATTGTTGTGTTTTCTTCTTCCACACTCACCTTCACCAACCTAAAAAACACTACATTCTCAATATCATTTTTCACTCCAAAACTCCAACTTTTTCGTGCAACAAATCAAAGGGAGTAAGAGAAGATCGAATTTCAGGTAAAGATTGCACTTTATCCACTACATTGCTCACATTAATCATCAAGCTTTTGAAAAAAAAGTAACGTTGGTTCCGGTGTTGTACCTCCGTAACGTGTTGAAGATGAATACTTTCGGATGTACATCTCCGAAACGTATATGTTTTTTACAGCGGATTTGTAATTTTTGTTTATTTTTCTTATTATTTACAAATAGATATGGTGTATCCCGATAATATCTCAAAAGAATTGGTTTCTATAAACGATGTTTCTCCGAATATTTAAGGGGTTGTTGTAAAGTCGGTAGATGTCCAAAATTTGATTTTTCTAGAGCTAGATCTACGGAATTAATTAAAAAAAATTGAAAAAAAATGCGTCTGAAGATACATCTCCAAAATAAAAGAGTATTTTATACAGAGTGCATGGTGTCTAAAAAAGCTAAGGGGTGAGATAAGAAATTCTCTTGGAAAAAAAATCAAATTTTAAGCCCTTGGCCCAAACTTCCTTTCTGCCAAGCATATGGGTAATAACGAAAGGTCATTCACGAAAGGTCCTTTTCTTATACTAGGATTAAGGGTGTGAAAAAAAGCTGGTATGCTTAATTAAATTAATATTCAAATTGTTTAACTTTTAAAATTTTAAATCAAATTGATATCTAAATTATTTTACTTTTAGAAATTTAAATCAAATGCTAATATATAAATATGAGTATTTTGTTATTCAAATATGAATCCGTATCCATGATAAAAATATGGTTTAGTTATTAAATACTTAAATTTTAATATATTATTAAATTTTTATATTTGTCTTTTTTTTATGTCTCATCATATATACATTATAAACCAGTTTTATATTTTAAACTTTTTTAAAGTTAATTTTTTTAAATTTCATAAAAAAATTATTTTAAAAATATAAACAAATGTGGCTCCCATAGGGTTAAATACTTTTAATGTGAAATTTCTTTTTATAATATTAAAATATGATCAAATGTGGCTCAAAGGATTTAGATAAAACCAAAAATTAAGCTCAAGTAAATAGATGTAAGCAAAAGTGTTTGTGTTACCATTTAGATCGGGTTTGAGATAATAAAAGAAATATTTAAGGATAAAAAAAAATTTTGTTGAATTTAGTTTCTCGTATAATTAACTAGTTAATTTTTTTATCTAATTTAATTTAATTTGTTGCTATTTAAATAAAAATTATTTTTTAATATCCAAATTATTAATGATAAATGTTTTTATTAATATTAATATTATAAAAATATATTAAAATAATATTTTTATCCTAGTAAATAACATATGATAAATGTTGGAACTTTGAACCACATAATTATTTTAAAAATTATATTTGGAATTTTTTTCCTAAAAATTATTATTTTTTCTGAATAAAAATATTTTTCAAAATATTTTTTTATTTTAAGAAAAAAAATCTTTTTCAAAAGAATTTAGAATTTATTTTAAATTAATTTTTCGTTCAGAATTTTTTTAATTGGAAAATTTTATTTTTTCAAATTTTAAGGATAAAAAAAATTATTTTCAAAAACATTTTTATTAGTCAGATGTGATAAAAAAATAATTTCAATACATATCAAATTAAACCTATTTTGTATTGACATAATACATCCTTTTTATAACAGAACTAAAATTACTAGCAAACATTTTCCAAAATATAAGAAATCATAATCTAAAAAATATACAGTATCTAGTAACAAGAGTAAAAAATGTCTCATACGTATTACAAACAAAAAATATAAAGCAATGAACTCATTTAATAAATAAAAAAATTAGTTTTTTTTATTTATTTTATGAGTTTTGCAAATTTCATTTGTATTATTTATCTTAAGGTGCAATTGGTTTGTAATTTTCCTTGCCGAGCGTGGTCTCGTTTTTTGTAAGCAGATTCGAGAACCCTTCGCTCTTTCTATTAATATATTCCTTACTTATAAAAAAAAAGAATTTTTTTAATTTTCAGTTTTTTAATTTATTTTCGGAATATAAAAAAATTATTTTCAATTTTTTTTGGAATAAGTTTTTTTTTGAAATATTTTTTATTTTCAGATTTTTTTTTTAATATTTTTTGAATTAAAAAAAATACATTTGAAAATCTTATAAAATTTGTTTAAATATTTAAATTTAAAAATTGATATAATTTTAAAAAATAAATTTAAATTTAATTAAATAATTTGAATTAAAATCAAAACTCATTTAAAATCGGTTTTGAACTGGTTTAAAACCGATTATAAATTTCATACTGTTTTTTTTTACAAATAATTTAGTTTATAAATTATAATCATAAAAATAAATTTATTCTTATTAAATAATTATCCATATATATCCCTAACTAGATTAGATCTTTGCAATGTAACACTTTTCTCCTACAAGTAGTTTATGAGGCAAATCACAATACCATGAAAGTTGCCATACACTTAACAATAGAGGATTCAAAGTCACCTTCGTTGTCTCAATTGATACAACCTTTTCTTTTATGAATTTATGAGTTTCATCGTTTTGGTTGGGGATATTATCTTCATGTCATTGTATGTGACCTTTTTAGAGTGGTATTTTAATCTTCACACCTTATTGGCGTACGGTCCTTCTCTAAATGAAGGGCGTGCTAAATTGAATTTTGGTGAAAATTTTAGTTAAAGTGGAATTTGTTTATTAGTGAAAAAATTCAAAATACAATTAGTTAGTCATGTTATGTCATATTTTGTTACTATCTTATCGTTAGATAAAACTACTAGATATCACAGAGGTTGTTACGAATATAAAATTTTATTATGAATAATTTGTTATCTTTTCGGTTTATATAAACATGGACTTATTGTATTTGAATTAAATTTGGATATTTAAAGTATTTTGTTTAATTTCTTTTATAGCATTTGAGTTTGGTTTTGGTTTGTAGGAGAATCTGGAGAAGAAATCTATCTCCAAATCTAAAACAAATATAATACACAATTTTATCATCCAATAAATTTTGATAATCTTTAAACTTCACTCGTGATAATACTGTTGAATGGAGAAAATTATTATGGCAAGATCGGTCAAGGTGCGTGTTTTGGATTCTGACGCCAAGGTGAGCGAATTGGTTGACCATGAAATTGGTTACTGGAATAGGGATTTGGTGCAAGCCTGTTTTGATCCTGTTGAGGAAACTGAAATCCTCATCATCCAGTGTCCCATATTAGAATCTTTGGAAGAAATTTTAGCACTCTCATCTGCATCCTAGAATCAAAAAAATTCTCTGGAGGCTCACAAAGAATATTTTGCCAACTAAAACAAACCTTCAAAACAGGGTATCAAGTTAGATCCTTCTTGTTCCCTCTGCCATTCTTCACCTGAGACTACTCAGCACCTGTTCTTGGAGTGCGAATTTCGCCTCCCTCACAACACCGATTTAAATGAGTGGTTGTTGAGTTGCTTGATGGAAGCTGATTTTGTGAGTTCCCAGTTGAAATGTACCATTCTTTGGAAAGTTTGGAACGCGAGGAATCTCGGTCACTTCCAACAGAAGATTATTGATCCCCAGGCGTTGGCAGAAGAGGCTTTGGATAGTGTTGCGGAGTTCTATGGAAAGAATCCAATGTCGAGGACTAAGGAGAATCATACTCAGTGAGGGAATGAGGTGCCAATTGCAAGAGATTTGTGTGACAAGATGATTGTCATTGCTTCAAGTTGATCCCGTGATTGCTGAGATCTTAGCCATTAGATCTTAGCCATCAGATCATGTCCAATCTGATACCATGAATGTGGTAGACTGCATCAATTCTCATTGTTCTATTGCTATTTTAGATCCCTTAGTTGTGGATTGTAGTAAGTTGCTTGATAGTTTTAAGTATGATTCTATTATGTATTTAAGTAGGTTGTTTAATGTTGATGCTCATAATCTTGTTGGTTTAGGCAAGCTGTTTGGTTCCAAGAGTTGACTTGAAAACCCTCAGAATTGTGGAATCTGAGGATCTATGGTTGTTTAATGAAATAGTTTCCCTTAAAAAAAACTAAGCATGATTATTATATAATATTGGAATTAAAGTTTTATAAATGGAATACAAAATATGGGAGCAAGTATTTTCCCAGCCTAACAAGAACAAACAAGACAAACAAACTTATACCATTAAACAAATTGAAACATCCACTGCATCATGTAACACACATACAAATACTTTAGGAAAATTGGTAGAAGAAAAAAATTCCAAGTCTAAAAAATGGTAAAAGGTAACGGTTTTCAAGCAATATTTTGGTGTAGTTTAAGATATAGTATATTGTCTATATATGAAATCAACATTATGCCGCTTCCTTGAGTTTCTTTGTGATGGTGGCAAGATATTTTCCTTGATGGAATGCTTGCTGCAATTCAAGCTCACTCGGCTGCCTTGAGCCGTCTCCGGCATATGTTCCTGCACCATATGGACTTCCACCTTTCACTTCCTCCATCTCGAACATGCCGGCTCCAAACGTATAACCAATTGGAACAAATATCATTCCATGATGAACCAGCTGAGTAATAGCAGTAAGCCTGTAACATAAAAGATTCCACAAATTGTTAAACATCACTATTTGCTATCATGGTAATGGAGTAAGTGCCTGTTTGGATTACTGATATAAGCACTTGTAAGAGCTTATTGAATATAAACTTTTTTCTACTTATTTCTATGAATATTTCAAGATAGCTTATGACAACAGCGGATAAACTTATGAAAACAGTTTGATTTATTTTATCTTATCATCGTATGATATGGAATTCGAGCTATTATTAAACACTTATATAAGTTGTTAACTCAAGTAGGATCTAAGAAATCAAATAATGAGACAGATGCACTTACGCTGTAGTCTCTTGGCCTCCGCCTTGAGAACCGGTGCTGTAGAAGATTCCGGCAGGCTTGCCTGCGAGCTGTTGTGATCTCCATAAACCACCAGTACCGTCTAGAAAAGCTTTGAATTGAGCAGCCATCATTCCAAATCTTGTTGGGAAGCCAAACACAAAGCCATCAGCTTCAGCGAGTTCATTTGGGGTGATGATTGGTACATCACTCTTGGGTGGTGCACTCATCTTACCAAGCACATCCTCAGGCAGTATCTCAGGTACCTGTTCACAGATTAAGTAATGTTAACTATTAGCATTCCTTCTCAAATTTTAGCAAGATTGATTGGAGTTAAAGGCAAGAGATCATCCTTCATTTCACAGTTATATAGAAATCTTTGAAATAAAATTGGCATTGAGAAGTTAAAAACAGAATTATCTTAAAGCTCAAAGGAAAACATGATAGGGGTCTGTTTGGATTGGTTTATTCGAGCTAAACTAGTGACATGAACACTTACGAGATTGTTTGAGAGAGCTTATAGAAACAACTTATGACATATGCTCAAATGCTGTTTTCAACTTATTCCATAAACTCTTCAAAATAGCTTATATGATAAGCATTTCTACTATAAGCGTTTAACTAAGGTGTTTATAAATACAAGGCTATGATCACAACAAAGGAACTTGGCCGACAGAACATTTAACTAACCATGTAACAGCTATATGGCAGGAACAATAACATTTAGTTCAAAACCAATTATTGAACATAAATAATATTTTAATCCGTGTTAGATAAACAATTCTTTCACTTTATTATCGGATTTATGTATCACTACAAGACTTAGCTAAGAATTGAAGTTACTAAATTTCATGACATCAAACTATGTAATGCAGCAAGGAAATGTAAAATTTTGTAAAACAAAAACATGCCTGCCACAGTTTGGCCTCAACACCTTCCACAGAAGCAGCTCCTTTCTTTATTTCTTCTGCTAGTTTCTCCACATGTCCATACATAGAGTAGTACCTGTCAAACCAAAAAATATCGCAATACGTCAGCCTACCGAGAAATTAGACAAAGTCAATCGAGCATTTTCACAAAAAAATCATGGCTGAACTAAACATTCATATATTTGAAAGATCATGATCAAGATCATTTTTTGTGAGAATATAAAGTGTGTTTTGTTACGCGGTAAAGAAAATTGATTTTGAGTTAATTGATTCTGAAAAATTAATTCTGATTTCCGACTAAAATTGAGTTGAAGGTAGAATGATTTACGTATGGATAAATTTCTGCAAATGTGAGTTTAACCATAATTTCAGTTTAAAAATCACGTTCAGATTCAAAAATTAAAAATTCTAATTTTAAGTAGAATCAATTCCAGAAAGCATAATCATTCTACTCAGAGCAACCAAACCAAATATATCAAAATCAATTCTATACATCCAAACGCGAAACCAAACAAAATGCAAAAGAAGCCAAATAAAAACACCAAAAGCAATGCAACATCTTAATCACTCATCAAAAATTCAGCACAATTCTTTCCCCTAAAAATCAAAGAAAATCAAAACACTCCAAGATCTTAACTGAATTGAAATTCAAGAATCCATTTCAAAAATCAGAGACTAACAAAGATTAAATATTAATCAAAAAAATAATACTAGTAGTGAAAGAAAGTGTAAAGAAAGATACACGATGTAAAGTTTGACTGCCATTGATGAATTCTTCAAAAGTGTCTTTCTTTTTCTCTCTGATTCGAATTTTACGATTGCGAAATGGTAGGGGATAGTGCTATATATACGCGTGTTTATGATTAAGGTTTTGTACTAATTTGAAATTTGATTAATTAGCTTAGCTTGCTTAATTATGATATTTAATTAGTGGTTAATTTGTTTAATTAATTTGTAACTTGTATGAAACGACACCGTTGTTGTTAGGAAAATATGATTGTTGATGATGATAGGATGGTGTCACGCTCTTCATCATCATTATTATGCGCAACAAGCAGTCAACTTTTGCGGAACACTTTTTTAGAAAAGTTGAATTAAAAGGAATTCTACCTTTATTTATAATATATTGATTAGAAAATATATATATAAAATAAAATAATAATGTTATCTTACAATTCCAAAATTTTTTTTAAAATTTTGAAACTTCGTGCTGATAATATATTATAAAAATAAAAATAAATAAAAAATAGAAAGAGGAGAATTTTTTATTTTATTCGTCTAATCGTATATATTTTTTTTTTTTAAAGAAAATAAGATTTATTAAATCCAAAATAAATTAATTATAAAGCAGTCAAAAGATCCAGCTCAGAACACCCTCACACAGTCAAAACTCGAGACAAAAGAAAAATCGGAGTTAAGGCATCATTAGATGAGCAATGCGCTCTCTAAGCTTAGTCCTTCTCCAAAGCCTATTGATAATATCATTGATAATTTTTCTATACACTCCTATATACATATCCACCACTATTGTCCCGTATTCCTATAAGCTTCCTCATTCCTGTACATCCAACATCCATAAACCGTTTCCGTGAATGCAGTCTTTAGAATTTTGTTGCCACAGTTCTTCCTTACACTTTGTTGTATCATCCATTGAATTTCTTCGTCCTATTTTAAGGGTTTATGATCAATATAATCGTATATAATTAAATTGATTATATTTATACGTTTATATAAACAATATAATAAATACAAATTGTTATAAATAAGAAATAAAATTATTTAAAAGACAAATCATTCATTATTCATAAAAGATTCACAAATATTAAAAAAATGATTAAAAGTAACAATTTGTCAAAAATGATTAATTAAATTGATTTGAAAGTGTAGAAAATATTAATTAAAGATAAAGTTTGAATAAATTAATTAATGTTGCATTGAAAATATCAAATGATATTTATTTTGAAACAATTTTCTTTTTTGCTAAATTGACATTTATTTTGGAACGGAATGAGTAATATTTAAATATTTGAACACTTGAGTGTACAAATTTTGAAAAATATTTTTATTTTGAATTTTTTTAATATGTGCCTAAGAACATGTTCCAATGTGGAACCAAAAATGCTGATGGTTGCGAAAACTATGATGGAACAGAGCTTCTGATGTACTACTTTGTTGTGGAATCGTAGATCGGAGGTTGTGATCACAACATTTCTTGAACTAGAGGTATCGTTGTTGATGTGATGTTGTTGCCGACATCGCCGTCTTCGATACAATGGACCTAAGTGTACCTGCATGATTAGCACTCCAATGTGCAAGTCAATTTACGGTTCAAGATTAAAGGTAGTAAGAGAGGAGATTACAGATTGTGTACATGTGAATCACTTATAAATGTATTTAGAGGATTTCTTAATGCACCATATGGATTACTTACACATCGCGTGAAAATATAATAATATCCTCGGTTTTCGAAAATGCATCTCCAGACGTATCTTATACACATACAATTCATTCGTTTCTGAGTTAAGCCTCATTTTATGACTAAATTTGTTCCAAACATGCATTTCCAAAATAAATTTAGTCATACTGTCTAAAAACGAACGAATTATGTGTGCTTGAGGTGTGTCCGGAGATGTATCTTCAGAATCTGGGGTTATTATTATTTTATGACTAAATTTATTCCGGAAATGCATTTCCGGAATAAATTTAGTCATAATGTCTCAAAAATGAATGAATTATGTGTGTTTGGGGTGCATTCAGAGATGCATTTCCGAAAATTTAAGGTATTATTGTATTTTCACGCGGTGTGTAAGTAATTCATAGGGTGCATTAAGAAATCCTGGTGTATTTATACCTTAGGCCAGGCGAAATAGACTAGATAATGGGTCTCAAACTTTTTGGTCTTTAACCGACGAAGAGTGATAGATACGAGTCTTTGATCGACACATATCAGAGAGTCCCACATCTTAACTGACACAGACTAGGGAATCTCAGATCTTTTTTTTAATAAGCAAAGTAACATTATCCACAAGGGTACTAGGGGTACCCTAACCCATTTACAAAAGATCACCACAAACTAATCAAACTAGATACAAATGAGGTTATAAGTAGTCAAAAGTAAAGTTGAATCAATCATAGTAATTGCAACTACTAAGAGGTTTAGATTTCTTGCTAATCCACCACCAAGAGAGGAACAAAATTCTCTGCATAACTACTTCAACAACCTACACCTCATCCTTGGACATAATTTGGTTTCTAATATACCAAATGCACCAACATACAGTAGACCATAATCCCATTGCATTATGTTTAGGAGCCCCTTTACCACACAAACCATCCAACCAGTCCTGCATATGTTCTACACATTCTTCAAAATCACCTAACTCAACCAACAGCCAGTCCCCCACAAATTTCCATAATTGACAGCTTTTGACACATGTGACAAACAAATTATTCACACATTCCTCCTTTGTTTTCATTGGAGAACTAACCTTCCACACCCAACATAATACCTTCTTGACCTCATCCTCCACCCCACCCTCCTCCAATGAAGATAGCCAGTCATGACAGAACTTCACAGAGAATGATTTGGTTTTGCAAAAGGCCAAATTGTTACATCTTCATCCACCCTGCTAACCATGACCTCCTGCAGCAGTTCTTCAAGATCTATTAACTCCTGATGTGTTTCATTGTCTTCAACAATACCATTATAATCTAGATGCCAAATCCATGAATCTCCCACCCATACTCCCATATTAGCCACATGTACCAGTTTATTAACCACCCTGCTCCAGGTTACAGGAAATAAAGAAGCCAATGGGAAATTTCTTAACCATCTAAACAACCATAACATGGATTTATCACCCTTACCAATCTTGACAGATAATAGGTTCATGAATGATGAGACATCAAAACCATTCAGCACCTTATACAAGTCTCTCCACCAAATATAAGGAGTCTCCCTCAAATTAGCCAGATCTCCCATCCACAAGTTGGATGCAAGATTACCATATCTACTCACCAAAATCCCTTCCCACAACTTGCCCTTCTCATTAGCAGATCTCCAAATCCATTTTTCCAGTAGTGTATTATTTAAGCTCCCTTAATCTCTAATCCCTAGACCTCCTTCAACCTTAGATCAACACACCCATAGACAACAGCCTACCCTTCCAAGTAGAAAGTCTAGCCTGCATACAATTCACCACAGGATCCCAAAATGAAATGGATCGATGATTACCTCCAACCTTTATCCCAAGGAACTTGAATGGGAGCTCATGAATCTTGCATGATAAGAAACTTTCAGTAGCCTTCAAGAACATTTCATCCACCCTAATACCATATAATGAACTCTTATTAAAATTGATCTTCAGTCCTGATACTAGTTCAAACCCCTTTAGGATAATTTTTAGATCCCACAGATTGCTCCACTTTCCATCACAGATTAAAACAGTGTCATCAGCATACTGAAGCAAATTATACCCTTCACCATTTCCTAATTTAAAACTTTCAAACATATTCCTTTCAACGGCTCTATTAACTAAAACTTCTAAGCCCTCAGCTACAATAGAAAATAAGAATGGTGATAGGGGATCACCCTGTCTAAGCCCCCTCGTAACAGCAAAATTGTGAGTAGGACTTCCATTAACTAGAACTGACATGAAATTGTTCATAACACAACCCTCGATCCACCTCATCTACCTTGCTCCAAATTCCATATCCCACATGATGTTACTAAGAAAAGACCATTCAACACAATCATAAGCTTTGGCAAAATCCATCTTAAGAAGTAAACAGCTTTTTCTGCTTCTCTTAGCATAATCAATTATTTAATTCATCACAAGCACACCATCAAGTAACTATCTTTCCTTTATAAAGGCAATTTGTGATTCAGATATGATTTTTCCTATTATAGTCTTGATTCTATTAGCTAACAACTTAGATAACACTTTATAAATACAACCTAATAAACATATAGGTCTATAGTCATCTAAGCCATTAGGGTGATCAAACTTAGGGATTAAAACCAAAAAATATGAAGACATCATCTTTGGTAAGTATCAATCTTCATAGAACTCATTAATGCAATTGATGATGCCATCTCCTACCACCTCCCACCATTTTTTGATGAAATCAAGACTGAATCCATCTGGATCTGGGCTTCTATCTCCCTCATAATTGAATATGACATCCTTTATCTCCTCAGTTTCAAATGGTTTCTCCAGCCAGATACTATCCTCTAAAGACATCTTCTTCACATAACTGGCTCCAAGTCTTGGTCTAGCATATTAAGTGGATTGGAGTTTTGTTTCAAAGTGAGTCTTGACAGCATCCTTGACTAGTGTTATCTCCTTCACTATCCCCTATTCCAACTGTATTGATGTGATCATATTCCTTCTGTTTCATTGTTTGATTGCAGCATGAAATAGTTTAGAATTTTGGTCTCCTTCCACAATCCACTTGGCTCGAGCTTTTTGCTGCAAAATGCTTTCCTTTATTCTCAAGTTTTTCCACATTTCACTCTCTGCTTCTCATTTCCTACTCCTATCTTGATTGTTAGGTGTGCCATCTCCAACTGCCATTGCCTTTTCAACCTCATTTATAATTTCAATATCCTCTTCAATTTGAGTATCAATCCATCCAAATACATGACTATTCCACCACCTCATATGATTCCTTAAATTTTGTAGTTTCTTAGATATGACATTATATGCCTTACCACTGACTTCATATGACTTCCATACATCTCTCACGAATGTATAAAACACTGGATGCTCATACCAGCAGTTCAGCATTTTGAAAGGCTTTTGGCCCCCAGTTGAGGTTTCTAGCAAAGATCCACACAGGCCTGTGATCTGAGACTTCCCTACTACCCACCTTCTGAACCACAGTATTCCAGCCCTGCATTAAACATGGAGATATCACAAACCTGTCTAACCTACTACAAATCTCGAATCTTTAACCGATACGGAACAAAACATAAATTACATATATACATTTTTATTATTATTACTTTTTTCCTTCAATTTTACCCTGGAACTATCATTATTACATTACTTTCGAATAATTATCTTTTTAATTATTTTATTAAAATTTTAATTTGTTCGCAAAACTTTAAAAGAACACTCATTTTAATGAATCAAATTTTTTTTAATGTTTAAATCAATGCTACTTAAATTAGTTAAGGTTTTACTTAATATAATGTATAATTAAAATTTATATATAAAATTTAATTACACTTTCGATTCATCTATTTTACTTTATTTACAAAATTTACAAAAGTAATCTCTATATTTAAACTTCAAACAATTTTGTTTCTCAAATTACAATTTTGCAATGTGTATATTTTTGAATAATTTATCATTTGGGAAACATTAGAAATCATCATTTAAGAATTTTTAATATCATGCACATCTGGTAAGTTCTGCAAGCATTGTTTTAATCAAAATTTGCTTAGGAGAAGTTTGTTGTTCTTTTAATTGGCAGTTTAGACAAAATAACATTTGATATAAAAGATGTATATTGTGAAAAAACATCTCGTTGGATAACATGCTATAGGACAAATCATTAAAAAATCCACATGTCATTCATTTTCAATGCAAAAATGTGCGAAAAGACAAAATAACTTTTGAAAAATTTAAAGATAAAATATATAAATTATACGTAATTAAAAAATAAGCACATAATCAAATTTCAATACAAAAATATGAGAAAAAACAAAATAACTTTTGAAAAAATTTAAAGATAAAATATATAAGTTATGTGTCATTTAAAAATAGATATATAATCAATTTTCATTTAATTTTTTTAAAATAATATTAAAATTATTTGAATTTAAAATAGAAAAATTAATTTTAAAATGATATATAATCAATTTTCATTTAATTTTTTTAAAATAATATCAAAATTATTTGAATTTAAAATAGAAAAATTAATTTTAAAATGATATAAAATAGAAAAGTCAAAATGGTAATCAAACCTAAAAATAAAATAAAGTTTATTAGAATCAAGTTAAATTTAGATTTTATTTTTTAAGGAAAGCTATAATAAAACTATATTTTTGGTATATAATTGAATATTTTGCATAGATTAATCCATCAAACCGTGTATGGTCATAATAGACGCAAACTCTCTCTAATTTGTTTCTAAATAAAAAAATGTCAGTACAATAAAAATAAAAATATTTAATTTTAAATAAATAATTTTGTCATATGATTTTTTTTTAAGAGTGTCTTAAGAACATTCATCAACAAGACTCTAAAGCTAATAGTGTTAATATTTTGTAAAGAAAAACTAGTTTGTCAAACATCTATTACTAATATAAGAAAGTAAAGCACTACCAAAAGTACTTTATTAACCTAATTAAATCAAATTAAGGGCTTAATTTCATGCCCCTAAACGTCATTTCGTAACCCTAATCATTGTAGACCTAAATAAAGCAATTCATACGCAATACATTCAATACTAGCAGTTTCCACCAGTTTCCAATGTTTAACATTTTATCTCTTCAAAAAATTTGCATCGGAACAATGAACAATCTTTTCCACTTCCATCATTCAAAATTCCTTCTTCATATTCTCTTTTAAAAACCCTCATGATTACATATGAGAAATCCTTTACCATTCATCAACACTCTCTTTTGGGAACCCTAAAGGTTTCATTTTCCTCTCCCCCTCAAAAATGTTGCGCCGCCGCTGCAACACTTTTCGTCGATTTATTTTCTTTTTGTTTGGTATGATTTGATTTCCTATTGTATCATCTGCTATTTAATAGATGATATTGGCTTCTATTGTGAAGAAAATGCTTGACAAATAGTTGTTATTTTGATAGTCTGCCCACAAAGTGTCTGTTGAATTGTATGAACCAAAGCTTATTGTGTTTTTCTGCATCTTTGAAGTTGAATATTGTTAACTACTTTGTTACAAGGAGGCTGACTTTGTTACAAGGAGGCTGACTTAGTATTTTTACGCTACTACAATGATTATTTTGCTTCTTATTTGTATGGTCTTAGATTTTTGCATGCTGATGTGTAATTTTGGACACATGATGTGTTTAAATATTCCTCATGTACTTAAACTATTTCAAATCTTTTATAATGGATGCCCTAAGGAATGCAGGGAAGCTATAATATCTCTGATTGTTGCTGCTGCAATATTTTTTCTGATCTAGAAGAGTTACGCGGTAAATATTTCAAGAGTGATACAGAAACTCTCTAGAGTGTTATGTTCATTAAGAGGGGTCACTCTTTGTTTTTTTATATCATTACAATTATATATATTTATGAATTATTCTTGAACTAACTTATTAAATTATTAATGGTCAGTTTTCTGCAAATTTTAATCCAAATTTTATTACCTTGGAGAAGAAGGATCGCTTGATGCAAATGTTTTTTATAGAGTTTTCAATAAAGTGACAAATAACTTGGTTAGATAATTTTTCAATAAATTTTATATTGCATTGGATAATAACTTGGTTTTTGAAATGGTTATATTTTCTCTTGAGATTTTAATGTTTTCTACCTTAAGATGAATGGAGATTACCACAGTTACCTTGCTGAGTTTAAGACGAGAGTCAGGCGTAAGGAGGCTGCAGGAGTTTCTTCCAATTTCTTGCAATTTCACTGTCATCAAAATTGGTTCTTTTGATTTTTGAATTTCAAAGTTATTATATAACTTTGAAATGGATGGACAAAATGATTTTGTTGCAGTAATCACTTCTATAAGGGTTCTTGATGGTTCGTATCAGATTTGAACAATATGAACTCAACAATTATTTTACAAAATTTTACAGTAGAAATGGTTGCATGTTGTTTATGTGTTTCATTTTTATTTCCAAATAGACATGATTCCTGTTTTAATTAATTTTTGGCTTCAATTAATCCTTGAAAATAGTTAGTAAAATAGGAAATTTTATGATTTTGTTAGCAACATATCACCAAATGATACTGCTTACCTATATGATTTGGTCTATTTTTTTATACTATTTATCTTTCGTATTATTCATTTTTGTTCAATGCAGGTGATAGGAGTATTTCTTCACCACACATTAAGATCAACTTCCATGGTTCTTACTCTGTTTCGGAGATTTATGGAACATTGCTTGCATTTTAACTTCTCTTTCAAATACATTCTTTCTACATCACACTAATTTTATATTTTGTTATTTGTTATTAGTTTGAAAGTTTCAATGATTAAATTATATAATTTTGTATTTTCTATTAGTTTGAAAGTTTGAATGAATAAATTATATAATTTATATAGTCTACTTACTGAATTACATTAGTCAAATTATCCAAAATGTACTGTGTTATGAATCGTTATTCTTCTTTTTTTTTTATAAATGTGTTTGAGTGTGATTAATGTGTATTAATAATAATTATTATTGTGAAGAAGTTGAAAATAATGCCTTGGGTTTATAAAGGAAATGAAATTAAACATTGAAAAACAATTATATTCCAATAGAAACAAGATTTTTGTTATTAAAGAGTAATTTTTCCTTTTTAGTGAAAATTAATTAATGAAATTCTATAACATCTGTCATTTAAATGCTTAAAATTTTAGTTTTTTCAATAAATTTTTTATCAAACAATTTCTTATTTATTTAGTTTAAACCCTAAAATTATAAGGATTCATTATTGATATTAGAATCATTAGAAATAATTATTTATTATTCAAAAATCATAAAAAATCATAATACTACATGCGAACTTAGGCTCTATTATTTATTAAAAAAAAAGCAGCGTAATAATAATATCTAATTACTATGTTAGATATATATTCCAAAACATAGTCGATCCAAAATAAATATGTTATAATAACACTTAAATGTATATTCCAAGTCACATTTTTCTATATATATGGTAAAAATATTTGCATTTATATATTTGTAAAACATCTTCCATATTACTATAACTAAATTAAATGTAGAGCTAATTAATTAATCTAATTCAATTTTATAATTAATAATTTTAAAATTATAATTTATTATTTAGAATATAATTAAAAATTTATGACAAGATTGTATTCCTTGCCTTTAAAATATATAATTAATAATTTTAAAATTATAGTTTATGACAAGATTGTAAATATCGAACATATTTACGTTTTTGTTTTAAAATTATAATTTATTATTTGAACACTTATGAATTGATGCAAATATCAAACATACACGGGAGAAAATAAGACACGATTCCAAATTCATAAAAATATATTCAAATTTAAATTTATGAAAATATATTCATTATTAATAAACATGAGACAATAACGAAAAAATACATGAGATAATCATGAAAAAAAATGCATAAGACATGAGACGATCAGGAAAAAATACTTGCGACAATCACAAAAAAATACTACAAATATCTATGTTTATAAATAAAAAAAACATGAGATAATTATGATTAATAAATATATAAACTTCTTATGAAAAATAAAAGTTAACGGTTTTTTGAAACTACTAACATGTAAAAAAATTTCAAATTAACGGAAAACTACTAATTATGAAGTTAACATTTTTTGAAACTATTAATTATGATTTATAAATGGGAAAAAATTTATTATTGATACAAATATTTTTATAAACAGAAACGGTGTATTGTTAATATAAATATTTTTATAAACGGGAAAAAGTCTATTATTGGTACAAATATTTTTATTAATGAAAAAAAAAGACTACGATTGATACAAAGAATTTTATAAACGGGAAAAAGTCTATTGTTGGTACAAATATTTTTATTAATGGAAAAAAGTTTACGTTTGATACAAAGAATTTTATAAACGGAAAAAAATATATTGATTATAAACATTACAAGTATATTGTTGTTACAAATATTTTTATAAACAGAAAAAAATATATTATTGATACATATAATATCAAATGTACGAACATACCGGTAGATTAAATTAATATTTATATAATAATTATAATATCAATTTTTTTTATTTATATATCTTTTATATATATATTTATTAACAATTATTATATAATTTATAATTACATTTGCACAACCCGTGCGTTCGCACGGGTCTCTTGCTAGTAAATGTAAAAAGAAGTGATGAGAGCCTTTAGTATAAGAGCCATAATGATGAGATTTTTAAAAATTATTTGAATTAGGAAAACCTATGAGTGATGTAGGACAATAATTAAGGGTGTTGTTTGTGAGATGAGAACCTTTGATTTGTTTGCTGGTAGGTTAAGTGCAAGACGTGATCATGTGTTAAGTGTTATGATTGGGGTCCACAAGATATGATTTTGTCATAAAAAAGATGGAAACTATAGGTGTTGAATAAGGTTTGAACATGTTAATGTCATTTGACTTTTCTATTTGGTTTAGTACTAGTAGACAAAAGGAATTTAAAATGACGTATCATATGGTGCATGCTGACCAAAAATCATATTCTATGCTATAGTACACTAAGTTTAATTAATCCAATAAAATTATAGACGTGTCTTTATAACAAGAGTGTTATCATACTCTATCGGTTATCGACTTGAACCTATGAGAATCATATGACTGGATATCGATGTCTAAAAATTAAAATAAAATGTTATTTCCAAAATACTTTTCATTTTACCCAAAGAATCAAGTCTCTCTGTTTTTTTTTTCTCCTAGTCACAAATTTATATAAAAAAAGAAGTGCAGTTTAATCAAATTCTAAATATATTTAAAATTTGAAAATATTTAGTTCAAATTATACAACTCATAATCGGTCAATATCCGGACAAAGTGTTCATACAACTTATACTTAGTCAGTATCATCTCTAGATTATAATAGATTATATCACCTATTATATGCAAAGTGTGTGGACAAACCAACAATGACCGGATCTAGAGTCTAAATTAGTGAAAGGGTGTAAGCAAATTCAACCTTTTTATTGAGAGGTTTCAAATGAAGATGTAAAACTTTAAAGCATTAGAGATATTTCTCATCAAACTCGTCCATATATGTTGTTAGACGTGCTCTGGTGCACTGATCCTAAACACTCTTTCGAAAGTTAGTTTATTCTAGCGGTGTACTAGCGATGGGAAGAAAATATGTTGTATATATTCAAATTATCGGAGACACTTCTTTAAAAATATATTTCATCTAGTTATATTTATGAGAAAACTTAAATTTACTTTTTAGATACATTAAATAACTAATGTATCTAAATATATAAATTGAAGCTGCATATCCGTAAATAGAGACTGAAGTTGCATGTTCTTAACACATTCAGGAAGAGAACTCCAATACAGTAGTTTTGTTACCTGTCTTATCACTTTCGTTTTCATTTACTTTTATTTATTGAATCTCCTTCATAATCACACATCTTTGAATCAATTTTTGAAACGTTTCGTTTTCAGCATGCATAAATAAATGGTTATATTTGAACTTGACCGTGATGCTTTTAGTCAATTGCATGAGTCAGTGGAATAAGAACCATATGTGTTATTGGTTCAAGTTAGATGGAAAGAAAAATCTCAAAGAATTTTGAAAATCATGAAAAATTGAGATTTTGTGTACTTGATTCGAATCATGTTGATTCCTTGACTCGAATCAAATTGAACAGAGGCAAAATAAACACTTTCAAACTTTCTAATTCGAATCAAACTTTTAACTTGATTTGATTCAGGCGGCTTTGTGATTCGAATCAGACTTTACACTTGATTCGAATCAGACAGATGTGGGTCACCTCTACTTCGTTTGATTCGAATCAGACTTTACATTTGATTCAAATCAGATAGTATTTTCCACATTTCTCTTTTGACTCAATTTAAATTGATTCAAATTAGATTTTACACTCGATTTGAATCACAGACTTTCTTAATCGTATTAGACTTTGTTCTTGATTCGAATCAAACGAGAAATGGGTCAAAATCTTTATGTCTTCTTGTTCCACTTCACTTGCTCATTTGACTTAAATCATGAAATGTTATTGATTTGAATCTAACTAACTTTTTTCATCCATTTTTGTGCTTAATCTCAAGCACGTATAAATTCACTTGTTCATCAATTTTCAAACACGACTTTTTCACAATCTACAATGTGATTTTGAGAAATCAACACCCTCATTTTTTTAAAAGTTCAAAAACTCTTGCAACGAAATTCTTTCATCTCCAACCTCAAGTTTGATTAAAGATCTTGATCATGAGATATTTGTAAATGATTGAGGGAGACGTCATCTTGAAACTAATTGTTCTTGAAGATTTGGTTGATATTTTCATGTAGCTTGCAAGATTGAGGTTGTTGTCATTGGTGTTGATAAATTCCTGTGAAAAGAAGGAGGTTCCTCTCTCCATATCACCTTGGTAGTGACTGTGTGGAAGGCTACGAACAAGGTGGAGTTCTTCTCAAATCTTTGGACAGTTCATCGCTAAAGAAATCGGTGGGATCAAAGGGTGATTGTCACACACGAAGACTGTGAGTAGATTGGTGAAGTTTGAAGATTCAATAAGTATAAATCGAGTAAAGATTATGCAGAAGAGTATGGAACTACATTGTATACACGTCAAGATCTAGATAGGAAAAAAATTTCTCAGCATCATTGTAGATTATTGATTGTATGAACTTTTGCAATATTTGTCAAAATAAAAAGGAACACAATAGGTTCCAATAGGAAACCATTAAATAGTAGATTAGGCAAAGCAAAGACGAACGCCGAACCACTATATATCCTGGTGGACTCTCTCTCTCTCTCTCACTCTCTATCTATCTATCTATTTATATCTCTCTCTACATTATTTTTCTACTCCATATTCTCACCCAACAATTGGCATTAAGAGTTAGTCTTTTTATTAAGTCTAATCTACTACAAAATTTTGAAAATATGGTGGGTGATGACGATCCAAAGGGAGTGTATAATAGAGCACCTGTTTTCAAAGGAGAAAATTATACTTATTGGAAAGCGAACATGTACGTACACTTACTATCAGTCCATAAAA
Organism: Lathyrus tuberosus; assembly: GCA_022829125.1. NCBI lineage: Eukaryota > Viridiplantae > Streptophyta > Magnoliopsida > Fabales > Fabaceae > Lathyrus > Lathyrus tuberosus. Next base: position 12,615,935 of record JALAZF010000034.1, read on the forward strand.
ATTTGTGGTGCATCGTCACTGAGGGACCATTTATCCCTACGGACGATAATGACGTTGTAAAACACCCAAAAGATTGGACGAATGATGAAACTAACAAGGCTTCATATGATTTAAAAGCGACGAACATAGTTATCTCTATTTTAAGCACAAAATTATTCAACACAATTTCACATCATACGAGTGCTAAAGGTATCTGGGACACTCTCAAAATCTTTGTGAGGGAATGGATGACGTCAAGGATTCTAAGGTCAATATGTTTAGAGAGGAGTTCGAACTATTCCATTTGGAACCCGAAGAATCTATGAATTCCATGAAAAATAGATTCCTCCACCTAATAAACAAACTAAGCAACCTAGGTAAAACCTATTCTAGCAAAGATTGTACTAACAAAATATTGATATCTATGTGCAGGAAGTGGCAATGTAAGGTTACCTTTATAAAAGAATCTAACGATCTTAATACTTTGGATATTACAAAGTTGTTTGGGAAGTTATCCGAGCATGAAAATAAATTAAAATGACTCGCCAATAGCGAAGTAAAGTCGAAAAAGAAAGAGAAAGGGAAAAAAGAGAAACATGATCTTTCTTTGAAACCTTCGTCATAAAAATCGAAGAAATCAAAGGAAGAAAGTGATAACTTTGACGAAGAAGCTCTTAAACAAGAAAAGATGAGTTTATTCTTTATATGCTATAATATATACTTGAAAAGAAACAAGCTCAAGCATTCCGACAAAGGCTTAGTAAATTTTAGAAATACTCACCCGTCTAAGAAAGAACGCAAGAAAAAGAATGATGACATTACGTGTCAAGAGTGTGAAAAATCAAGACATTTTAGAACCACTTGTCCAAGTCTCACCAAATATCATAAAAAGAAAGATAAGGAATTTTACAAGATAAAAGGAAAAAGCTCCAAAGGTCGTAGATCGTATATCGCGTGGGAAGAAGAGAATGAGAGCTCCTCCTTATACTTATGCTCAAGCTCAGCTGATGAGTGTGCCAACTTATGTTTGATGGCACGTGTGAAAGGTGAAACTTCAATAGTATATACTTCTGAACCCGAAGATGAATATTCATATAATGAGTTTTCGAAAGCATTTAATGATATGTATGAGGATTCTATAAATGCTTTTAAGAAAATTTCACTCTAAAAAAATGATTTTAAAACTTGAAAAGGAGATAAATAATCTTAATCGCGCTTTGGATTCCCATAAAGAAGCTAATAAATGCAAATTGTAACTATTTTTATATATAAGTTTTGTTTCACTTATCGATACTTTTTTTTAATATTGTACGAATAAACTATGCTTTGTTTGTAAATACGTTTACTTTACGTTATAGTGTATATATTGCATATCGTATAAATATCATTAAGTTTAATTGATTTTATCTCATTTTTGTAGGTATTTTGCAAGTGTTGTATAGAGCATTGAATAAGCTTTCCAACGCTTCCGACCGTGCGTCAATCCTAGTTACGGTTCAGAAGTTGTGGTCAAAACAAGTCTGGTGTGAAAAAAGGGACCAAAGTTCGCTTTGCGAACTTCCCAGCGAATGTCCCAGAATTATGGCAGTAGAAAAACGGACCAAAGTTAGCATTGCGAACTTTCTAGCGAATATTCGCTATGCGAATAAAAGTTTGCATTGCAAACTTTTGCAGAATTGCAGAGGCGGTTTAGCTGTTCTGAGGCACTCAAGTTCCAATTTTTTATGTTCGCTCAGCGAATAAAAGTTCGCTTTGTGAACTTGGCTGATTTTTGAAATGTTATTTAAGTCATTTCATTCATTTTTTAGATTATGGTTTTGGGGTTTTTTACTCCCAACTCCATCAAACACATTCTTGAGTATATTTAGCTTAGAAACAACACATGGAGTGTATATCTTGACGATCCAGAGTTGAATCCACTTCAATCGGAGTTGACAAACCGTGAGATTTATGTTCTTCTTCCTTCCTCTCTATGTATTCTTCATTTTTTGGGGTTTTGTATGTAAGTTTATCTTGATTGTATGTATATTTATGGATCTTTGTATAAAATCTCTTTTACTACTCTTAATCGATGTCATCTTTGATTTAATCTCTATCTTAATGGGTTTGATTCGCTATAGACATATACTTTTCAAACTCGACCTAAGATGAATGTATATTGGCTGTGGGAAGCGTTCTAATGTTCACATGTGTGTTGGATCTTAATGCTCTGTGTTGTTGAGTTGCGTGAGACATCACCTCCGAGAGAATGCGGTTGATCTCTCAACATTTGCGTTAGACATAACCTCTTATTGTGAGCGATACGTGGGGGTTTTGACGAGTGATTTAGGTGGCATGCATTTGATCCATAGATTTTTTAGTGCTTGATGGGTAGAACAAAATACAACTCCTGACGAGTTTTCTCGTGTCTTAAGAATGTATTTATTTTCATGTTTTATGTTTTTTCCTTGTGCACTTTTATCCCAAACTATTTAAACCCAAGCTTTGAGACGTAGAGATTGGCGAACGACATTCTTTCCCTTGAACCGATCTCTGTGGATACGACATAAATTCCGGAGGGAATTCTTCCGAAAATAATATTTTTGCTTGCCGCTTTACCGCTCCAACAAAATGGCGCTGTTGTCGGGGATTGGTTTTGATATTGAGTTGCATTGCGATAGTTTCGATGTTTTGGAGCTTTGTACATAATTTTTTATATTGTATATATGCTTGTAAAGATACTTGTTTCGCTTTTATTTTCCATTATGTTTGTTCAAGTGTTGTATATATTTTGTTCCTGTAACGTTTGTTCAAGTGTTTGGTTAGGACACTTGCTTTTGGTTTGCGCGGTGAGGCATCGCCATGGCATGAATGAAGGAAGTTACTAGCTAAGCACAGTAAAGGCGTCGAGCTTACGATGTAAAAGAACCATGTTTTATCGTTTTTTGTTTCGTTATTACTTTTTCATTCTAGCTTAGGTAGTGTGGTGAACATTCATTAAATAAGTTGTACTCGGATTTTTCGTAAATTCTCAAATCTTCACTTTACAACTTGTTTAATCCATTTTCTGCCGGTCTTTTAGTTTGTTTATATTAATAATTCTTGTGTTTGTCAAAAAGCTTGTTTTGAGTAGCTTGAGGGAATTTAAGGTGATGTTCCAAGTTTGATCGTTTCAACTTGCAGATGTATGGTAATGATATTGTTAAGTTTTGTACACGTCCAAGGTATGTGTTTATCGCTTTCTAGACTTTAGCATATTTATGATACTTAGGCATTTAACAAACTTCCATGCCATTCATTCTTTTGTATACTTGTTCTTGATGTGAATCACTTTAGTTCCCACCTTTTTGTGAGGTAGCTTTCCATTGTTCATATATGCGCGGAGTACCAACATTCTTGTTCTAACTGGATTTTATTATGCTTAATCTTTTATTTGTGTTGATTATATGAAAGCATGAAAAGGATCAAGGCATTTTGTTTCATTTTGAGCACAACTACCTAGCCAAATAGTCATTCACCTTGTGAGCAAGTGTTAAACCCCTTTGTGCCTTTCTATCATTATCCATGTTTTTTGAACTTAGTGCTTGTCTATGAGTATTGAATTCACTTTTTGTATGGATTTTGATTGATTGTTTTTTCTTGAACCCTCAACTTTGTGTTGTTGTATGAATTTTTACCATGCCTTAGAAAGTAGGGAGTATTCACATGATGATATGGTTGAATTCAAGTTGGGGAGAGAATGATTGTTTACTCATTGGTTGGTTTCTATGGGGTTGAAAAAGAAAAGAAAAAAAGAGAAAAATATGAAAAAGAAAAGAAAAGAAAAAAAAATGAAAAAGAAAATCCTTGTGAAAGGAAACAAAAAGAGTTCAAATAATTGTGCTAAATAAGTATCGTGTTTTGTGTAACACTTGGGATTTTGGAAGAAGTTGATTGGAATTGTGTGTTTGAGGCTATGTGAGTTGATCACTCCCTAAGGTTTAGGCAAGTTTTTGTTTCAATTACCTTTAGAAATTGTCCCTTGTTTGTTTACCCGACCACGCTACAACCTTGAAAGTCCTTGTGATTCTTGCTTTTATGTTTTCAATATGATTTTTGGATGATTGCATTATTTAGTCTTTTGTTTGCAAGATTGTTGTGTGAGTGAAAAATACCTCATTTTGTGTTTTTCATCTACCGATGATTGTTTTTGCTAGGTGTGATTCACGTTTAAACTTGTGTTGTTTAAGGATGTTTGGCATGATTTTTGTATTTTGTATTTGTTTTGTGTCTATGTTGTCATCGTAGTTTAGTGGTGAGTATTTACTTTGTGTGTACTGTTTTTCATTTGAACCATTCATTTGTTTCCGTTTTTCAAAACCTGTTGATTCGTGATTCTTTGGTTGTCACTCTGTTTCTTTGAGTCGCTTGATTCTTTTTTTAGGACAAACAAGTTTAAGTTGGGGAGATTTTGATAAATGGAAATTGTAACTATTATTGTATATAAGTTTTGTTGCACTTATCGATACTTTTTGTTAAAATCATACGAATAAACTCCGCTTTGTTTGTAAATACGTTTACTTTACGTTATAGTGTATATATTGCGTATCGTATAAATATCATTAAGTTTAATTGATTTTATCTCATTTTTGTAGGTATTCAAGCAAAGATATTTTGCCATTGTTGTATAGAGCATTGAATAAGCTTTCCAACGCTTCCGACCGTGCGTCAAAACAAGGCTGGTGTGAAAAAAGGGACCAAAGTTCGCTTTGCGAACTTCCCAGCGAATGTCCCAGAATTATGGCAGTAGAAAAAGGGACCAAAGTTAGCATTGCGAACTTTCTAGCGAATATTTGCTTTGCGGATAAAAGTTCGCATTGCGAACTTTTGCAGAATTGCAGAGTCGGTTTAGCTGTTCTGAGGCACTCAAGTGCCAATTTTTTATGTTCGCTCAGCGAATAAAAGTTCGCTTTGCGAACTTGACTGATTTTTGAAATGTTATTTAAGTCATTTCGTTCATTTTTTAGGTTATGGTTTTGGGGTTTTTTGCTCCCAACTTCATCAAACACATTCTTGAGTAGATTTAGCTTAGAAACAACACATGGAGTGTATATCTTGACGATCCGGAGTCGAATCCACTTCAATCGGAGTTGACAAACCGTGAGATTTGTGTTCTTCTTCCTTCCTCTCTATGTATTCTTCATTTGTTGGGGTTTTGTATGTAAGTTTATCTTGATTGTATGTATATTTATGGATCTTTGTATAAAATCTCTTTTACTACTCTTAATCGATGTCATCTTTGATTTAATCTCTATCTTAATGGGTTTGATTCGCTATAGACATATACTTTTCGAACTCGACCTAAGACGAATGTCTATTGGCTGTGGGAAGCGGTCTAATGTTCACATGTGTGTTGGATCTTAATGCTCCATGTTTTTTAGTTGCGTGAGACATCACCTCCGAGAGAATGCGGTTGATCTATCAACGTTTGTGTTAGACATAACCTCTTGTTGTGAGCGATACGTGGGGATTTTGACGAGTGATTTAGGTGGCATGCATTTGATCCATAGATTTTTTAGTGCTTGATGGGTAGAACGAAATACAACTCCTGACGAGTTTTCTCGTGTCTTAAGAATGTATTTATTTTCATGTTTTATGTTTTTTCCTTTTGCACTTTTATCCCAAACCATTTAAACCCAAGCTTTGAGACGTAGAGATTGTCGAACGTCATTCTTTCCCTTGAACCGGTCTTTGTGGATACGACATAAATCCCGGAGGGAATTCTTCCGAAAATAATATTTTTGCTTGTCGCTTTACCGCTCCAACAGAAGCATATACATCTGTAGTTAATGAACGTTATAATGTTTCTGACACTTTAGTTGAGAATATAGATAAAGTAGAGTGTGTTACTCGTCCATCTTTAAAAATTGAAATTGAAACTTTCAAAGGACAACTAACTCATGCTACTTGACTATCATGTACTTTTTCTACCTCTTCAAGTGATGTTTTCAAGAAAAACCCTCATGTCATTAGGAGAAATAGGAAAAGCATTTCATCTAAACCTATTTTTCATCATTGTGGTGATAGGGTCACATTAGGTCTCTTTGTCATATTAGGAACATTCAAGTTCCCGATGGAAAAATGACATGAATTCCTAAGTGTCTCTTAACTAATATAATGAACCCACTAGTTAAGGACCTGAATTGCCTATTTGATTGTCACAGGAAAATATTGTCTATGCGAAAAAGATTATGGTTTCTAGATAGGGGATGCTCAAGACAAATGACGAGAGATGCTTCTATGTTCATCAAGTTTAATGAGAATGAAAACAGTCACATCACATATAGGAACAACACAAGAGGTAAAATTTTAGAAGAAGGTATTGTGGGAAATCCCTCCACAATCACCATTGAAAATCTACTTTTAGTTAAATGGCTTAAACACAACCTACTTAGCATTAGCCAATACTTATAAAACACAACCTACTTATTAACTATCAATTTCAAAAATTTTGTACTGAAAATGAGATTGCTCATAAGTTTTCATGTTCGAGAACTCCTCAAAAAACGGTGTTGTTGAGCTTAAAAATTGTGTTTTATAAGTATTGGCCTGAACCATGATAAGTGAAATAAGCCTACCTTAATACTTTTGGACGGATGCAATTAATACCGCATGACATGTATTAAATAGGGTGGCCATTTGACCCATCCTAGAGAAGACACACTATGAGTTACTTAAAGGGAGAAAACCAAATATTTCTTATTTTTACGTTTTCGGTTGCAAATGTTTCATTTTAAATAATAGAAAGGACAATCTAGATAAATTCGATGCTAAGTCCGATTAAGGTATATTCTTTGGGTACTCATATACGAGTAATGCTTATAGGGTTTACAACCATAAAACAGCTTCGGTAGAAGAATCTATTCATGTTGCATTTGATGAGTCATCATCCCAAAAGATGGGGAAAGGTATTTGTTCTGATGTTTCAGGTGTGATAACGGAGAAGTTGATCAATGACGAAAGTTACAAAGAGGATCCTCATGACATTAAGGAAGATAAATAGGAAAGCTTAAATGAGAATGACAATTAAGAGATCTCGAACCAGCTGCCTCAAGATTGGACAATCGCAAAAGATCATCACTTAGATCAAATTCTGGGAGACATCAATGTGAGCAATCGTTTAAGTTTTGTATGATAGCAAATTGTGTGATAAATGCATATATAAATGCCTATGTGTTTGATGTGCATGTTATAAGATTAGTATGCATGTTTAGTATGCATGTTACAATTGATACATATCTTTATTGAAATCATAAAAACAATTTTCCTTATGTATGTATCGATCCATGTCTGTCTTGCATCGACACATTCCTCTGTTAAAATCATAAAAACGTGTTTGCTTCAGTATGGATCGATCCATACGAGTTTTGCATCGATACATGCTTCCTTGTTGTTAAGCCATGTATCAATTCATACGAAGTTTGCATCGATACATGCTTCTTTGATGGTTCTGAAAATTATGCTATGTATCGATCCATTCGTAGTATGTATCGATGCATGATTGAATTTACTTTCTGAAAATTAAACAAAGTTACAGTATGCATCGATGCAGATATCTGTGTGTCGACTCATGTATGTTATACAACTACCATGTATCGACTCATACGAGTTTCGTATCGATACATAAAGCTGTTTCTTTTTCTAACCGTTTCTGTTTCACATATAAGAAGGTTTTGACAGTTCAGTTAAGTGTATGAATTCGTTAGTGTGAAAATTGTGTAATCACAGCAAAAGCAAGTTTGGTGAGCATCAATTTTGTGAGCAGTTTTAGAGACCTGAAAGATACTTTATCTTCATCATCTTCTCAATCACTTTAATTCAAGAACATCAACACATAATCATTCTTGTTCATCGGATTAAAGGATCATCGAGATAACGTTCAGTGGTACGATCAAGGATCTAGCTGAGTTGAAGATTCAAAGGGGGTTTCGAGGAAAAACCATCTGGTTTGTCCTTCAAGAACTGGTGTGTTCTTGAGGGTTTGTTAGTCACGTTTGCATAACATATTCAGCCGCAGCGTAGGGTTTGGAAATTTGGTAATTTCGCAAACAGGTCGTGGAACCGGTGAATTGTTTGTAATTCTTGCAGGGGAAATTCTTGATTAAGCTCAGATCAAGTGAAGGTTCATACAAGAGAAAGATCTTGGGGTTTAGATTTCTGGCTTTGTATTGTAACCTTGTAAACAACGAATTCAGCATTATTGATATAACAGGTCTCAATTTCAGTTTGAAATTGAGAGGGAGACGTACCCACACGCGAGGACGAAAGTGGGGAACTTCCTTACCAAATCTCTGCGTATTGTATTATGTCCTTATCTCTCTTTACGTTTTCAACAATTTTGTGATTCATTTGGTGTATTGTGTCTTAACGTTTTATGATACAATAGTGGTAAGAAAGCTTTTATCAAATCACCATTATTGTTAATCGTTGAACACTCACACGCCAAGTGTTTGACAAAACTGTCAGCTGAGTTTTTGTTCATTGGAAATAGTATTTGTATGATAAGTGCATTTTATTCGATCCTAATCTGGTGTTAATAAATCTTTGTCATCCTAATATAAATCCAACATTAATTCGAGTGTCCGGTTTTCTAGTAGCTGGTCCAGAATAGACGGAAGTCGATTCGGGATTGTAATTTTCCGCTAACTTTCAAAAACTTTGATAAGTATTTTTAAATCCTTGTTTTTCAAGGTGGTGATCTATTCACCCCCCCTCTCGATCACTAGCCACACCGTCTAACAAGTGGTATCAGAGCACCGGTTCGCTGGTGCTTTGTGGCTGCTTGTAACGATATGGATTCTGAACCAAAGGGGGCGTACAATAGAGCGCCTGTTTTCAACGGTGAAAATTATGGCTACTGGAAAGACTGTATGCGAGTTCATATAAATTCTATGGATAGGAATGTGTGGGCTGCCATTCAAAATGGTCATTTTCAAATTACTATGAGAAATGAGGCTGGCGCCATAGTTCCTAAACCAGAAGAGGATTACGATGAGAAAGATGAGAAAAAGTGGTCGTGTGATTGGAGAGCTCGAAATATGCTAATTTCAGCACTTGGTGCTGATGAGTATTATCGGGTATCCCATTGTACGACAACTAAAGAAATGTGGGATGCTTTAGAAATTGCCCATGAGGGTACTACTGAAGTTAAACAGTCTCGTATTAACACACTTAATCAAGAGTTCGAGCTCTTTCGCATGAAACAAGGAGAATCTAACTCTGACATGCAAAAGAGATTCGTTCATCTCATCAATCGTTTGAATGCACTTGGAAAATCTGTCTCCAATGAAATAGCCACTAAGAAAATTCTGAGATGTCTTAGCAGGGAATGGCAACCTAAAGTAACAGCTATTAAGGAAGCCAACGACCTCACGACGCTTACGATTACAACTTTATTTGGCAAGCTGGAAGAACATCAGCAAGAACTGGAAAGTCTTGAAATATTTGAGAACAAGAGTAAAAAGGAAAAGAATAAAAACAAAGAGAGTGAGAAGAAGCCAATAGCTCTTGTGGCCTCTAGCTCAAAGTCCTCACAAAAAGAGCAAAGTGACAATGATTCAAGTAGTGACGAAGATTCAGGTGATGAGGAAATGGGAATTTTTGTTAAGAGATATAATAGATTCATTCGAAAGAATGGAATCAAGCATTCCGACAAAAATCTCATTAAGTTCCGAAGACAATCTATAGAGTCAAAACAGGAAGAGAATAAGAAGCATAGAGTAAAAGGATCTTGCTTTAATTGTGGTAAATCTGGACATTATAAGACAGAATGTCCTATGAGGAAAAAGGATAAAGGAAAAGCTTCACCAAAAAGGTTCAATAAACAAAGAAGAGCTTATATTGCGTGGGAAAGTGATAGTGATTCATCAAGCTCATAAAGTTCAAATGATAGTGATGAGACAACAAATTTGTGTCTTATGGCTCACACCAAAAATCAATCCCACCACAAGAAGAAGATCAACGATAAGAAAGTAAGACAAGCCTACTATAGTAATTTTTCTTCTATGTCTTTTTCTGAACTGAAAATAGCTTTTGAAAAACTGCATAACGAAGCTTTAGATGCTTTTAAAAGATTATCTTCCGATAAACAAATTTTTTCATTCTTGGAAGGTAAAGTATACAAAGCTGAAAAAGATTTAGAAAGTTTGAAAGCCAGTATTGCAGAAAATTCAAAAGATATCAATATTAACGGATGTAGTAAAATTAGGTATTGTGAAGCTTGTCATATTTGGCAACAAGAGGCTAACACTCTTAAAGTCAAATTGGAAAAAGCTTTACAACCCAAGGTTACTTATGCCGTTGATTCTAGGTTGTTTAAGAAGTCATTAAATCCACCATATGCAAAATACTCTTTTATTCCAAAGGATTTAATGAACAAACATAAACAAATACATCATCATGGCTTATGTCATTATTGTTGTCGTGCTGGTCATACCATTGAAAAATGAAAGTTTAGGAGATTTCTTGTTCCTAAAGGCATTTATCAATGGAAGCCTAAAGGCAACCATTTTACCACTTACCCACATGGACCCAATGAAAATTGGGTACCTATTTCTCTCTTTTGATATTGTAGGATGAGTGTCTTGCATCCGTAGATAGAAGATGGTTTCTAGACAGCGGGTGCTCAAGGCACATGACGGGTGATATATCGCTTTTTATAGACTTCAAAGCAAAGAAGAAGGGATATGTCACTTATGGAGACAATAACAAAGGAGCTATACTGGGCAAAGGTAGTGTAGGTAATCCCTCTACCACTACTATTTCTAATGTCCATCTAGTAGAGGGACTTAAACACAATTTGTTAAGTATTAGTCAATTGTGCGACAAGGGTTACAAGGTTTCTTTCACAAAAACTTGCTGCATAATTGAACATACTGAACAAAATATTGTGTTTAAGGGTGTAAGAGTAAACAATATCTATATGCTTGATCTTTTTTATGTATCTTTAACAAGCACTAAGTGTCTAGTTGCCTTGAATGATGATTCTTGGCTTTGGCACAGACGTTTAGCACATGTCAATTTTGATTTGCTTAATAAGGTTGTATCCAAGGATCTAGTAGTCGGTCTTCCAAAAATAAAATTTTCAAAAGACCACCTATGTGACGCGTGCCAAATGGGAAAACAAACAAGGATCTCTTTTAAGTCCAAAAATGTAATTTCAACTTCACGACCCCTTGAGCTTCTCCATATGGATCTCTTTGGACCTTCTAGGACAAAGAGTCTAGGTGGAAATTATTATGGTTTCGTAATCGTTGATGACTATTCTAGATTTACTTGGACTATATTCCTTCATAGCAAAGATGAAACTTTTTCCGCTTTTAAGAGTTTTGCAAAACTGTCCCAAAATAAAATGAACTCCAAAATAGTTACAATTCGAAGCGATCATGGTGGTGAATTTCAAAACCACCTCTTTGATAAGTACTGTGATAAGTATGGTATTGAGCATAACTTTTCAGCTCCTCGAACTCCACAACAGAATGGCGTTGTGGAGCGCAAAAATCACGTTTTAGAGGAGTTGGCAAGAACAATGCTAAATGAGGGTGGATTACCAAAATATTTTTGGGCTGATGCAATCAGTCCAGCCTGTTATGTTTTAAACAGGATTTTAATTTGTCCTATCTTAAATAAAACCCCTTATGAGCTTCTAAAAGGAAGAAAGCCAAACTTGTCACATCTTCACGTATTCGGTTGTAAGTGTTTTGTTTTGAATAATGGTAAAGAAAAACTTGGGAAGTTTGATGCAAAAGCGGATGAAGGTATCTTTCTTGGATACTCATAATCAAGTAAAGCATATAGAGTGTATAATAAGCGTTTACTTTCTGTTGAAGAATCTGTCCATGTTTCTTTTGATGAGTCTTATCCGAAAAATGTCGGAAAAGGTACTTCTTTTGATGACGCAGGTGTATCTACAGAAGACATACTCAAAGAAGCTGTTTCGGAAATTGATCAGTCCAAAACAGAAGACAATGAGGAGGAGGAAGATACCAGTCATGTAAAAGATAAGGAAGAAGGGCAAGCTGAAGTGAATGACCTTCCACCAGCTTGGAGATCTTCAAAAGACCATCCTATTGACAACATTTTGGGAGACATTTCAAAGGGAGTAATGACTCGTTCTAGGATAAGTAATTTATGTTCTCACTTCGCTTTTGTTTCTCAAGTAGAACCTAAAAATGCCAAAGAGGCCTTGATTGATGAATTTTAGCTAATGGCCATGCAAGAAGAGCTTAATCAATTTTAAAGAAATGACGTTTGGGAACTTGTTCCTCGTCCGCGAGATCATCATATCATAGGTACTAAATGGGTTTTTAGAAATAAGCTTGATGAAAACGGAGTGATAACTAGGAACAAAGCACGTTTAGTGGCACAAGGGTATAACCAAGAGGAGGGCATAGATTATGAGGAAACTTATGCTCCAGTTGCTCGCCTTGAAGCTATACGTCTCTTGCTTGCTTATGCGTGTTCTAAGAATTTTAAGCTTTACCAAATGGACGTAAAGAGTGTGTTTCTAAACGGTGTCCTAAATGAAGAGGTATACGTCTCACAACCTCCTGGTTTTGAGAATGCTGAATATCCAGATTATGTTTACAAATTAAAACGAGCTTTGTACGGTCTTAAGCAAGCCCCTCGGGTTTGGTATGAAAGACTTAGCAAATTTCAACTTGATCATGGATATTCAAGAGGTAAAGTGGATACCACTCTCTTCATTAAACACAAGGGAAAACACATTCTTTTAGTTCAAGTTTATGTAGACGATATAATTTTTGGTTCAACTAACATACACTTGGTCGAAGAGTTTTCAAAGGTTATGCAGGGTGAATTTGAAATGAGTCTTATGGGGGAGCTAAATTACTTCCTCGGTCTCCAAATAAAGCAGCTTGATGAGGGTACAGCTGTGTGTCAAACAAAATACTGCAGAGAGCTGCTCAAGCGCTTTGGAATGAACGATTCAAAATCAATCGACACCCCTATGCCTACCAACGGGAATCTAGATAAAGATGAACACGGTAAGAGTGTAGATGTCAAAAGGTATAGAGGTATGATCGGGTCTCTCTTGTATCTTACTGTATCTAGACCTGACATCATGTTTAGTGTTTGTATATGTGCACGATATCAATCAAATCCTAAGGAATCACACTTGAAAGCTGTTAAGCGTATATTTAGATATCTTCATGGAACATCTAAATATGGGCTCTGGTATTCCAAAGGAAGCGATTGTAGCCTAGTAGGTTACTCCGATTCTAATTTTGCTGGCTGCAAATCAGATAGGAAAAGCACTAGTGGTACATGTCACTTATTTTCAAACTCTTTGGTAAGCTGGCATAGCAAAAAGCAGGTGTCTGTCGCATTGTCAACTGCTGAGGCTGAGTACGTTGCAGCCGGTAGTTGTTGCGCTCAGATTTTGTGGCTGAAGCAACAACTACAAGATTTCAATATTCAACTCAAACGTATTCCAATAAAATGTGATAACACAAGTGCTATAAATCTTACTAAGAATCATGTTTTACACTCACGCACTAAACACATAGAGATTAGGCATCACTTTCTTCGCGATCATGTTGAAAAAGAGGACGTTGTATTTGAGCATGTTGATACTAAAAACCAACTTGCTGACATTTTTACTAAACCATTAGCAACGGAACCTTTCTTCAACATTCGTCGTGAATTAGGGATTTTAGATCTCTCTTCATTGATGTCTTAAGCATGTTGGTTCTTATTTATATATGTCTCACTTTGTTTGTTGAGATTTGTTTTTAGACCTCATTCGTACTTCATAAGGATACATCAACAGAGGTAATATCATTCCTTTCTATATCTCTTTGGAACTATGTGATTTGTGTATGTTTGAACAAATTCTTTAAAATCGTTTATATGTATTCCTTTGCATATGTTGTTTGAACATTAATGTTTGATTTGTGGATTATACTTGAGCATAATTATCATGACATAATTCATATTGCATTGACTTAGAGCTGCTAACAGGTTTCTATACTCAACTGGTATTCAAAAATTAGTTAAAACTTAGTTTAGCATCAGTATGTATCGATGCAACAAGTGCATGTGTCGATACATTCTAGTTTCCGGTCGATGCATTCGTGCTATGGGTCGATTCATATTTTTTTCATTTTTCAAACTTGTTTCAGTATGTGTCGATGCATCCGTGTTTTGTGTCGACACATATGACATTTTAAAAACAATAAATTCGTGAAATGGATCGATTCATAACCCCTTGTATCGATGCATACTGATTGTTTTACAATAAATGCATGCTAATTCAGTTCTGGATCGACACATCAGCCAAATTTATAGGTCTCATTCATTCACTCTAGACTCCTTCTTCCTCTCATACCCGAGCGGCTAACCCTAATCTCTTCAAACATCTTCATCTCCTAAACCCTAATTCACCTCCTTTCCCTCATTCATCTTAACTCTTCTTCAATTCAGCACCATGCCTCCAAGAACCATTCCTGCTAGACAAAGAGGAAGAGGAAAAGGAAAGGAACCTATTGGCAGTTCTCATCAGTCTCCACCACCCCCAGAAATCCCTCCTAGTGCGCTGACTCTCCTTCATCCTGCCATTGCTGATGAGTTTGAGACCTTTTTCAAGACAAGGTTAGTTATGAAACCACATGTCTTTAATAAAACTGATGCTTCAGCTCTGCATCTCAACGATATTGTTGATCTGTTGAATGTGCAAAAGCTTGGTACATTTTTGAGCATAAATGATGATTATCATGAGGAGTTTATTCGCATCTTTTATGCTGGTCTACAATCTGGTAGAGGTTATATGTTCAAATGTTCTATTGGAACCAGAACTTATACTTTTGAAGCTGCTGATTGGGACAAAGTGTTTCAAATCCCTTTTGGGGTGCCTGGAATAAAGAACTGGCATGACCAGAGCTTTGATACTGACTTTAAAATAAAGGAATATGTTGCATCCATTTTAAAATTGGACAGACCTCTGGGTGAGGATGAACCACTCACATCTGGTATGATTACAAGCATACCTAGAATCCTTCACTGGATTGTCTCGCACATTTTGTATCCAAGATCCGGTGGTCATTCTAGGTTGGATAGACCAGATATTCACCTTGTGTACCTACTTCAAAATAAGGTTTCATTGAATTGGCCAAACTACTTTGTGAAACGCATATTTCTTATGCGTAACAGTTCGAAAAATATTACACTTGGATATGCTGCTCAGATTATGAGAATCATAAAATACTGGAATATAACCATACCTTTAGTACCTCTTATATCTCCCACTTCTGCTCAAGAGTTCAACACTGCCACTTTATCTCATATGGGATACCGGTGGGATAAGGAGCGTAAATGTTTTTACTTTTTGGAAAGAGGATCCAAAACAAGGGTGTATAATTTTGATGTGCCTTCTGAACAAGTTTTTGTGACTGAAGACCAAATGGATGAAGAAATGAATGATGTCAACGACGAGAATCATCCTGAAGCAAATGCTAATGCTGGTTGGGGTGATTGAGTGCCACAAAGGTGGTCTCCAACAAATTATGAACCAAGTCCAACTGTTCCTCCGTTCTCTGGTGCTGCTTCTTCTTCAACAGCTCCTGCGTATTTGACTCAAATGTTTCAGCAAATAGAGCTTGCCAATCAAGCCCGTCATGAACAGACGCTTGCTTGGCATAATCAATAAAATGAGTGGCATAAAGAGCATCGTGAGTGGCATGATGAGCACACACGGATGTATCACAATCAGCATTCTTGGCACATAGACTTGGTTAAATGGCATCAAGTTTTTTACAATGAAATGTCTGGTTTTATGGACGATTGTCGTGCCAATCCTGGTATCATGGACAGGTTCAGAAGCGTTGAAGTTCAGAACAGGTTCAGGCAATATAGTTTCATGGGCCATAATCCTGATGAGATGCCTCCTCCGCCGCCTCCACCAAGCTTCAGAGATCCTGATAGAGCTGATGAGGAGTCCTGTGGAGGCCATAACCCTTTTTAAGCCATCATCATGTCATTTCATTGCATTTCATTTCATAATCATGTTGCTTAAGTGTCTTTGTTATATTGTTCAAACTTTGTATGTTTTGGTAGTTCTTATGTAATTCTAAGCACTTTGTTATACAGTTCAATGCTTATTTCTTCTATTTCTGTTTACTTGTGTTATTTTTTTGCCCTTTCCTTGTCATTCTTTGTGAGTGATTATTTTATGTTAAGCTTCTTTCTTTGTGATTGTTAGCTTCAATATCAATTTTGCTGTTTAGTGCTACATCATTCTAGCCTTGTGACTCTTTACACAGTTTGTCTTTTTCTTCTTTTTGATGTTGACAAAGGGGGAGAAGAAAGAAAACAAGATGTTGACAGCCATGCACAAACTCAGGGGGAGTGTTCTATCACACATCTTGCAAATTTACCATCATAAAAAAGGGGGAGTTTGTGAGCAATCGTTTAAGTTTTGTATGATAGCAAATTGTGTGATAAATGCATATATAAATGCCTATGTGTTTGATGTGCATGTTATAAGATTAGTATGCATGTTTAGTATGCATGTTACAATTGATACATATCTTTATTGAAATCATAAAAACAATTTTCCTTATGTATGTATCGATCCATGTCTGTCTTGCATCGACACATTCCTCTGTTAAAATCACAAAAACGTGTTTGCTTCAGTATGGATCGATCCATACGAGTTTTGCATCGATACATGCTTCCTTGTTGTTAAGCCATGTATCAATTCATACGAAGTTTGCATCGATACATGCTTCTTTGATGGTTCTGAAAATTATGCTATGTATCGATCCATTCGTAGTATGTATCGATGCATGATTGAATTTACTTTCTGAAAATTAAACAAAGTTACAGTATGTATCGATGCAGATATCTGTGTGTCGACTCATGTATGTTATACAACTACCATGTATCGACTCATACGAGTTTCGTATCGATACATAAAGCTGTTTCTTTTTCTAACCGTTTCTGTTTCACATATAAGAAGGTTTTGACAGTTCAGTTAAGTGTATGAATTCGTTAGTGTGAAAATTGTGTAATCACAGCAAAAGCAAGTTTGGTGAGCATCAATTTTGTGAGCAGTTTTAGAGACCTGAAAGATACTTTATCTTCATCATCTTCTCAATCACTTTAATTCAAGAACATCAACACATAATCATTCTTGTTCATCGGATTAAAGGATCATCGAGATAACGTTCAGTGGTACGATCAAGGATCTAGCTGAGTTGAAGATTCAAAGGGGGTTTCGAGCAAAAACCATATGGTTTGTCCTTCAAGAACTGGTGTGTTCTTGAGGGTTTGTTAGTCACGTTTGCGGAACATATTCAGCCGCAGCTTAGGGTTTGGAAATTTGGTAATTTCGCAAACAGGTCGTGGAACCGGTGAATTGTTTGTAATTCTTGCAGGGGAAATTCTTGATTAAGCTCAGATCAAGTGAAGGTTCATACAAGAGAAATATCTTGGGGTTTAGATTTCTGGCTTTGTATTGTAACCTTGTAAACAACGAATTTAGCATTATTGATATAACAGGTCTCAATTTCAGTTTGAAATTGAGAGGGAGACGTACCCACACGCGAGGACGAAAGTGGGGAACTTCCTTACCAAATCTCTGCGTATTGTATTCTGTCCTTATCTCTCTTTACGTTTTCAACAATTTTGTGATTCATTTGGTGTATTGTGTCTTAACGTTTTATGATACAATAGTGGTAAGAAAACTTTTATCAAATCACCATTATTGTTAATCATTGAACACTCACACGCCAAGTGTTTGACAAAACTAATAGCTGAGTTTTTGTTCATTGGAAATAGTATTTGTATGATAAGTGCATTTGATTCGATCCTAATCTGGTGTTAATAAATCTTTGTCATCCTAATATAAATCCAGCATTAATTCGTGTGTCCGGTTTTCTAGTAGCTGGTCCAGAATAGACGGAAGTCGATTCGGGATTGTAATTTTCCGCTGACTTTCAAAAACTCTGATAAGTATTTTTAAATCCTTGTTTTTCAAGGTGGTGATCTATTCACCCCCCCCCCCCCCTCTCGATCACTAGCCACACCTTCTAACAATCAAAATAAGTGTAAGTAATAAATCACAAGTCAAAAATTACTGTACGTACCCTACTTTTATTTCTCAGGTTGAGCCTAAATTGATATCGATGTTTTACTTGATGAGGGATGGTTACTTGCTATGCAAGAAGAACTTATCCAATTTAAACGTAACGACGTTTGAGACCTTGTTCCGCTTCCAATTGATAAAACTATCATTAGCACTAGATGGGTATTTAGGGATAAGATGAATAAAAATGGAGCAATTACTATAAATAAAGAAATATTAGTGGAAAAAGGATATAGTCAAACTGAAGGAATACACTATGAGAACACTTTTTGCTCGTGTAGCTCTTCAAGAAGCTATTAGATGCCTTTTGGCTCAATGTCTGGATTTTAAGCTTTACCAAATAGATGTTAAATCTTATTTTCTTAATGACCATATAAGTGAATAGGTGTATGTCTCACAACCGCCAGGTTTTGAGGATCACGATAATTCTAACCATGTTTTCAAATTGAAAAGAGCCCCTTATGGTATCAAACAAGCTCCACGAGCTTAGTATGAGCGATTGAGTGGGTTTTTAATCAAACAAGGATTCAATCATGGTAAAGTGGACATTACTCTGTTTATAAGACGCAAAGAAAATCATATTCTTTTAGTTCAAATATATGTAGATGATATTAGTTTCGGTTCTTCTAATGAATCTCTTTGTCGGGAGTTTGCAAGTTTGATGCAAGGAGAATTTGAGATGTCTCTTATGGGAGAGCTGACATATTTCTTAGGATTACAAATCAAGCAAGTCGAAGAAGGAACTTTCATATTTCAAACAAAATACTTCTTATATTTTCTCAAGAAGTTTGATATGAAATATTTGAAAAATATCTCAACACCCATAACATCAAATGTGCTAATGGACAAAGACGAGAAAGGAGCGAACTTCGACATTACCATGTATAAAGGTATAATTGGATCCTTACCTTATTTAACGACTAGTAGGTCAAATATCATGTTTAGTGTGGGCATGTGTGCTAGATATCAAGCATCACCTATAGAATCCCACTTTAAGATCGTCAAACCTTTTTTGATGTATCTTAATGGAACCTCCCAACACGGTCTTTGGTATCCCAAAGGTAGTGCATGTAGCTTAGTAGGTTTTTCTGATTCCGATTTTGCGGGATGCAAGTCAGATAGGAAAAGCACTAGGGGTACTTGTCACTTATTTGGAAGTTGTTTAGTTTCTTGGCACAATAAGAAGTAGCATAATGTTGCTCTTTCTACTATCGAGGCTGAATATGTAGTCGCTAGTAGTTGTTGTGTATAAGTCTTATGGCTAAATCAACAATTACTAGATTATGATTTAAAATTTGGATACATTCCGATTAAGTGTGATATTACTAGTGCAATAAGTCTCACTAAAAATCCGATACTTCATTCATGGTCCAAACACATTGAGATCCGACATCATTTTCTTAAATACTATGTTGAAAAAATAATGTTGTTTTTGAATATATTGACACTAAATTAAAGAAAATATATTTCCATAACATTAAAGAAAATGACGTGAGAAAAATAAATTACAAACATTAATAGAAGAAAAAATACATTCAAACTTATTAGATTGAGGACTATAACTACAAATTAGGAAATGAAGAAACAAAAATCATATTTTATTTAAGTTGGAAAATTAAAAGTGTATTCAAGTCTATTTTTATACAATTCAGTGTTAATTTTATTCTCCATTTTCAATTTTCAAAGTTCAAACTCTCAATAGAGTGTAAAAGGTATCTTGTCAAAATTAAAAAATCAAAACTTTGGTCTTTAATATCTCGTGTCAACAATTTTGAACCACTTTAGGTGTTTTCCAAAATACTTTTCCTGTCTATTAATTGAGTTATCTTTACTCCAACTTTAATTTCCAAGTGGAAAACTAGGATTAGCTCAATTTCTTCAAAAACGATCTTGAATTTCATTGTCCATGATTTTAAAATTATTCTAATTTTGTTCTTTATTTATTTAATTAATTTAACATGTGTTAATATTTTTTTTATCTAAATATTTAAAGTATTATTAGAAAATAAAATTTTGATTTTTCTCACTTAAAATATCGATATATACAAAAAAAAAAATAATATCAATAAATTCTAATTAACTAACAACTATTTCAAATCCAAAATTATAAAATTGTGCGTGTGACTTTGTAATTTATTTTAAAGCAAATTTAATTTGTATACGTCCAACTTCTTTTCACGTACATTTTATCATATTTTTTCATGAAGGTATTTGTAAAAATATTTTATGAAATAAGTTATTTGAAAAAAAATCACTTGTGTATAACTAATATTTTCAAATATATGTAAGAAATGCATAAAACAGCTCACTTGCTAACACAAACCAAATTTAATTAATTTAATTAAGAACTATGGGCTTAATCATTATACATATCATGTATACAACAAATTAGATAATCTGAAACCGACCATGAGACCATAATTATTTGGATTATTATTATGGTGTTCCTGCTTCATAATTCACAAGAGTAGCCAGGGAAAAGGGTCATATAAGCCACATGTACAAAGATGAAAATTGGCTTTTGCTTCACGGATTAAATGTCTTCACCAATTGTGTTCAAACATCTAAGCCATATTGTTGCTTCCTTACAAAGCTTGTACTTTGCAACCCTTCCCTTTGCCTCATCTCTGAAATTGAAATTACTTTGTCTTTTTGCATGTCATCTTTGGGGGGAAATACAATTATTTGAAGTGTAACTCTTAGTGAATTTATTTTATTTTGTTTTTTTTTAACGGCAGATATAAATATATTAATTGTTGGACAACTTAATGATTTTTATCCATATATAAATGAAGAACAAAATTCTTCTATGAGTGAACTATGCTATCGACTCGCATTTGTTGAATTTGTTCATAACTTTATAGTTTTCATCAATATAAAAATCAATAACAAGTCGATAACTCATTATCTCATATATCTTAAACGCATACTAGAATTTAATCAGAAAATGAAAGCGGAAACTTACAAGTGTTTGTCATTGGGATTCCCTCAAATTTGCGAGTATGTGATCTTTCGATTTGTAGAATTTCTTAAGGTTTCTTAAATCTCTTCTGATGGAGATGAAGGGGGAATCCCGATGAACCGTATTATTTTTGTCTGCTATACAAATGGGAACCATAACACTTATAAATAACCCTATGATTATTTCTTAGTTTTTAATATTCTAATTTGACCCCTCATCAAATTAGATATTAAATTATGGTATATACACAATAACCTTACATTTCATGACATTTGTGCTTTTAGCCACAAACTTACTAACATTAATTATACCTCTAATTAAATAATGACCCTAACACTTTAATTGTTACATTTGTAACCCAAAATTCTAACAATATCGCATTGGTTACATATGTAACTTTACACACGTGTTAGACTTTATGAGCTCAAAATTTGTCATTTTATATACTTCAAGCATATTCAAATAATCCCGTCCATTAGTCATGTTAGTATACATAATCAAAGTGCCTTTCATTATATCAATCATAATTAAACTCATCAATGATCACTAATACTGACATAATTAAATAACAGAATTAAATGACCTAGATTCATCACGAAATGTGTAGCATGAAAATCACATGAAATTGGTCGGTACAGTCGATTTTCAACTGATACTACTTTACTTTAGTGAGATCATATAATAATCGTATTGTGCAAAGTATAAATAGTTGAATACCAAACTTTATTAATTGGAAAATATCCAAAATTATAGTATGCATACATAATACCAAACTGAGAACACAAAATTAATAAATGACTAACTCCCACTAAACTAAAGATTCATAAAACCATAAAATACCCATATGAGCAATGTGCTCATGAAAGACCTTGGGTGGAAGACCTTTTGTAGCAGACTCTGCTATCACGGAGTTTATCCTTAATTGTTCTATGAAAATCTCTCTACTTTGTACCATTTCCTTAACAACTAAGAACTTGATGTCAATATGTTTTGACTTGATCGAACTCCTAGTATTGTTGGAATATAGATCATGTGATTTATTGTTGCTGTATAACTTAAACAGTTATTCATTTCCTTCCATAATTCGCAGCACATTGACAAGGCTTCCAAAATACCATGGTTAGATGCCTCACAATAAGCTATAATTTTTGTTGCCATGGTGGGTGAAGTGAATCTTTTACTATCTTTGCATCCAGAAAAATCTAAGTCAGAGTATCCATTGATCTCTAACTGGTCTGAGCTCCTATATGTGAACATATTTGTCCCTCTTAGCAACTGGAGTATCCATTAGTTTACAATCCTGCATGTTAAACATTTTATGTACCTTATCAATATAGCTCATTTATGAAAATCCTAGAATACCTCGAGATCGATCTCAGTGTATTTGAATTCCTAATACAAATGAGGCATCACCAAGATCTTTATTTTGAATTTTCTTGATAATTTTTTTTCCGTGCATCATGCTTATATCATTAGTGGTAAGTAGTGTGTCATCGACATACAAAATCACGAAAATGTACTTGCTCCCATTTAATTTTTGATATACACAATCTTCAACAACATTCACCTCAAAACCAAATGAGATAATTACTTCATGAAACTTGTGGTACCACTGACGAGACACCTACTTTTGTTCATTAATGAATTTTGTCAATTTGCAAACTATATTCTTTGAGTCTCCTAACACAAAGTTTTCTGGTTGCACCATATAAATAGTTTCATGAACGTTGCCATTGAGGAATGTCGTCTTAACATCCATTTGATGAAGTTCCAAATTATAATGTGCAACAAGAGCCATAATTATCCTAAAAGAGTCTTTCGATGAAACTGGAGAAAAAGTCACTTTAAAGTCAATCCCTTCCTTTTGGGTATAACCCTTAGCAATAAAATGAGTCTTATATCTCTCCAGATTACCATTAGAATCCTTCTTGGTCTTAAAAATCCATTTGCAAGCAAATGGTTTCACACCTTCTAGTAACAGGACAAATTCTCAAACCTTATTGTCTTGCATGGACTTACACTCCTCCTTCATTGCTTCAATTCACTTTTTTGAGCTGGAGTCCTACATGTCTTGGTGGAAGTTGATTGGATCATCTTCCATCATACCCTTATTTTCCTCATGTTCTTGGAAAAATAATATGTAATCATTTGGAATAACATTTCTTCTTTCTCTAGTGGATCTCCGCAAAGGTATTGTTTCTTGTAACACTTATTCTTTAGGATTTTAAGTTTGTTCTTCATGAATTACCAAATCATCTTGAGTAAGAGGAAATCCAACAATTTCTTGTGGAGGTTTCATACTTGCTTGTTCAAAAGCAATTGTATGAATCAATTTTGGAATAGTTACTGATTCTTCATCTAGAACAAAGTCGCTAACCTTATTTTTCCCCTCAAAATCAATATTCTCAAAGAACGTGGTTGTTCTTTTCTCAAAAATTGAGTTTTATTTTGGATCATAAAATTTGGAGCTCCAAGATATTTCAGAATAACCAATAAAGTAGTTGCTCATTGTTAGGGAGTCCAAGTTTTTTTAATTTGTCCTATAAGGCCTTGCCTCAGTTGGACATCTCCATATGTGAAAATGGCTCAAACTAGGCTTTAGCCCAATCAAAATCTCATAAGTTGTTTTGGCAGCTGCCTTGGATGATACTCTATTTAAAATGTAAGCTATAGTCTTTAGTGTCTCTCCCCAAAGTGACTATGGCAAGGTAGAAAGACAAATCATACTCCTTACCATATCCTTATAAGTCCGGTTTCATCTTTCACTCACACCGTTCATGCTAGGTGACCATGACATGGTGCACTGTGGGACGATTCCACATTCCTCTAGGTATTTGGCAAAAGGCCCCAAACGTTGTTCACCTGAACCGTCATATCTTCCATAATATTCACTGTCAAAGTCAGATTTGACTTTCTTTATTATTTTGTTGAGTTGATTTTCAACTTCTATCTTAAATGATTTGAACACATCCAATGATTGAGACTTTTCATGTACAATAAATATGTATGCATATCTAGAATAATGTCATATGAATGATATAAAATATTGTTGACCATTCCAAGTTTCTTTGTTTTGGTTTGTTTACCTTTAACGCATTCAACACAAACCTCAAAGTTTGTGAAGTCAACAGAATCCAAAATTCCATATGACACTAGTCGCTCAACTCTATTTTAGAGATGTGACCTAGGCGCTTGTGTCACAATTCTCATGAATTGTTATTATCAGCTTTACACTCTAATGTCACTTATTGGGTCTGTTTGACAACTTAATGATTTCTACCCATATAAAAATCAAGAACAAAACTCTTAACTAATTTATATGAGTCAAATATGTCATCAACTCGCATCCGTTAGATTTGTTCTTAACCTTATGGTTCTTATCAATATAGAAATCAAGAACATAACTCTAAACTAATTTCTATGAGTCGATAACCCATTAACTCATATCCCTTAAACCCATACCAGAGTTCAATTAGAGAATAAAACCGAAAACTTACCTGTGTTTGTTATTGGAATTCCCTTAGGTTCACGGATATGTGATCTTTCAATTTGTAGAGTTTCTTAGGGCTCCTTGAATATCTTTTGATGGGGATGAAGAAAGAATCCTAATGAACCGTGTTTTTCTGTATGTTAGACAATGGGAACCATAACACATATAAATAACCCTATGGTTGTTTCTTAATTTTCAATATTCTAATTTGGCCTCTCATCAAATTAGATATGGAATTATGGTATCTACATAGTAACTTTACATTTCATGACATTTATGCTTTTAGCCATAAACTTACTTAATATTAATTAGACCCCTTTAAGTCTTGAATAGTTAAACAATGACCCTAACACCTTAATTATTATATTTGTGACCCAAAAATCTAACATTAATAAGAATTCAAAAAATTAAAATGAGCAAAAAATTACAAGGAACTCACAAGAATACAAAGCAATAATAAAAGGCACATAAGTACCTAATTATGCTTAAACAACCAAAACCAAAATAAAAACAACAGTCACATAAAAACTAAAAAAATCCCAACCCCCGGTGGCAAAGCATTAGGAGTGGAAAAAACATAATACAATGAATAGTGACTCTTGATAGATACTTCCAACCCTCCGCCAATAAGAGTCCGACTAGAACTAAGAACCCCAGAACCACCGTCGACAAAAACACAATTAATTCGAAAGGGGGAGAAGGCTCTCCAAGTTTCAGAAAATATACTAAAACCACTCAATATGCTATTGGTTCAGACACATGCATGATACGATTCACAATCCAACTAGAGAAATGACATGAGGTTTTTAAAGACTTCCCAATGTGCCATTTCCAAGCCATAGCGATACACATGTCTTCAAGGACCTTCACGTTTATAGGAGCATATATAAAAACCAAACCATTCTTAGACTTCCAAATAGACTAAACCACTACATAGAAAATCATAAGGAACTTAGCTCTCAGTTTAAGGGACCCAACAAGAGATAAAAAAGACATCACAAAGTTGTAGAAGATTATTAGAAAGGACAAAAAGAAAAAATAAACCACTTAAAAATCATATACCACAGCTCAAAGGTTATCCTACAAATCATAAAGAGATGAGAAGCAGACTCTGGATCAACACCATACAACCCATAAGACACCCTACCCAATGCTTTGAAATTTTGGATAGAGATGTGAAGTCTCTTTTTCTTGTGGTTATGAAGCATTTGCTTGTTAAATTTTCCAGCTTAGTGGGGAAAGAAATTTGGATATGAGAAATATTTTGTAGGCTACAATCAGTTGTAATTTTTAATTTTACAAAACGTAGGCCCATATTATATAATGGTCTTACGAGTGACTAATTCAAGAGGACATATCCCACAGTCCACTAGCAGGGGACCCGTTTAAAGCCAAAACAAATATCCGTATGGACTGACTTAACACAATGATTGATTGCACCTAGTAGAATTCGAACCTAAGACCTTGAGAGGACTCAAGGCTCCACCATTAGGTTTATATTGATTTTGACTTGTTACTATTGAAAATTAATTTTGAATTAAAACCCTTTAAAAATCAAGAAAAACCATGACAACACAAGCGAGAACCGTTTTAGACACAAGTCAACCCACAAACAGTTGAAAATGATATTGTAATCGTTTGTAAAGTTCATGAAAAAAGGGACTATGCACTGACAGTGTAAATTAATTTTACACTGTCAACCAATAACGACGATGCATCCCGCCAAGTCATACTGTAAAATTTAAAATACTTGTATGATATGACAAAATAATATATTCTCATTGGATGACAGTGTAAAATATTTTTACACTGTCAGTGCATCACCATTAAACTCAAAGTTCTTTCTCAAGGAGAGAATGAAAACGCATAGATTGTTTGATTTTTTTTAGTTTAATTTTTTACTATTCTTATAATAAGATATTAAAAAAGGTCATTCCTATACAACTAAACCTCATTGAAGTTATAATATAATATTTTAAGATCTTCGTGTATATATATATATATATATATATAAACCAAGTGAGTCCAAAACTTTACATGCATTTCTCTTTCTGTATTTGCTCTTTGCAGCTAGTTTGATTATTTCTCTGATTTATGGTCAAGTTTAGGCTAATGTTTTAAAATTGTGGACATGACGTTTTAGTTTGAATTTCTTTTAATTAACAAGAAATTCAAAAGGATTAATTGTCCAGTGCAATGGAAATTTTCGCAAGTAATTGCTAAGCATGACGGTTGAATGCTCACTATAGCCTTCACCTTTGAAATTGAATTTTCTTTATGAAAAAGGCTTTGTATTTCCTTAAAAGTCAGTATAAATGCTCTCCCATCTCTTTTAAAAATCACAATGGTCTCTAATATTTAAAAATCATCTCCGAACATACATTTTCATACATATATTTTAATATTTTGTAAATGAGTTATAGATATTTTATATTAAAAATTGTCTGAAAATATACCTTTTATTATAAATATAGATAAAAGTAGATGTTCATTCTTATTCTTCTTTTGATCGTCCTATTTATTATTAATAATAATGATTTTTTATCTCCTTTGAGTTCTATAAATCAGATCCGCATTACAATATAAAAAATACTTTTGAAAAAGATAATATAATATTACTTTCTCTCTTCCTCTCCTCTCTTTGATCTCTATATAATTTTATTTAATTTTATAACATATTATTAGCACGAAACTCTCAGGTATGATTCTTTTGCTTCCATCACAAATTAATCTTAAACCATTATTTGTTTAGAATCATGGAAATAAGAAGAAGAAAAAAGTTGAGTATGTGATATAAAAGTTTTCAAAAGATTGTCATTTCAGAAGAATTACACAAATAATTTTAACGCATCCCGAAAAAATGATTATAATTTTTAGATCATTGCTGTAACAAATTATTTATATAGTTTCTGAAGAACTTATAGAGCACAACATCCTTGAAGGATAGCAAACTAACATTGTATAGATTCTGTAGAACTTGTCACGCTCTATTTGCTAATTTTCGTTTAAGATGGAGCCAGAAAATTTTTGTTTCTCATAAGGAGTTGTTATTTTAAAATACCGGAATTTATTAATCCTTATTTTTAATTGTGTCAAGAGATTGAAATATGTTTGAAATATTATTATTTCATGTTTTTGATCCAGTTAGCAACTTAAATTTTAGATTATATAACAATTTAAAAAATGCAAGATGTATTTTGTCACTAATTTGATATTTTTTAAGCAGATAATTTTAGGACTAATTTAACAATTCAGTTTACTAAGTTATTTTAAATATTGAAATTAACAAAAATGTTATTATTTAATATTGCCTTTGTGATAATTATCTCATTATAATATTTAATACTTAGTATTTTATATAATTTTTATTTTTTATGATAGAACTAAGTGTGTCAAATCTTACGAAATTGGATTTTGGGACTCTTGATATTTTGACAAATAACTATTTGACATGGGCTCTAGACGCTAAAATTTATTTACGTGCAGAAGGTCACGTCGACACTATTAAAGAAGGAAATAATTCATCTGATCAACAAAAGGCAAAAGTCATGATATTCCATCGTCGTCACCGTCATGAGAATCTTAAAAATGAATATCTTATCGTAACTGAGCCACATGTCCTGTGGAAAAAATCAGAAAGATAGATATGATCATAAAAAAATTGTTATCCTACCAAAAGCTCGATAGGTTTGGATGCATTTACGTTTGCAGGATTTTAAAAGTGTAAGTGATTATAATTCTGCAATGTTTAGAATAACTTCTAAGTTGCCACTATGTGGAGAAAAAGTAACTGATGAAGATATGTTAGAAAAAACATTTTCCATTTTTCATGCATCCAATCTGCTCCTGCAGCAGTAATATCGAGAAAAAGGATTTAATAAATATTCTGACCTAATATCTTGTCTTCTTGTGGCTGAGCAAAATAATTAACTATTGATGAAAAATCACGAGACTCGTTCCACTGGTACAACTCCATTCCCATAAGTGAATGTGACAAGGCACGATCACTATGGAAAAAACCGTGGTCGCGGTCGTGCATGCGCACGTGGTCGTGGTCGTAATTATGCTCATGGTCCTGGTTTTGATCGTGGTCGCAATGGTATTCATAAGAACACATATTTCCACCAGAAGTGGAAAAATGTTGAAAAGAATAAAAAAGAGGGTCAGAGTAGCAAAACCAATGAAAATACTTGCAATCGTTGTGAAGGAAAAGGTCATTGGAGTCGCACTTGTCGTACTCCAAAACACCTTATTGATCTTTATCAAAAATCACTGAAAAATAAAAAGGTAAGGATTGAGACTCACTTTGCTAATGAAGATGATGATCCAGATTACGGCAATATGAATGTTACCCGTTTAGATATTGGTGACTTCTTTGCTGATCCAGATGCAAAAATTGATCACCTTATTGGAGATGGAAGTGTCAAGAAATAAAATTTATGGAAATCTCATTTTTAGTTATTAATAAGTGTTTATGGATGTTTTGAATTTTATTTTCTAATAATAATAAAGTGTGTTTTCTACTTGTTTATTTACATAATTTATTGTATAAATGACTTGTGTTTTTAAAGTGCACTTATAACTTATTGTTAAAAATTATTATTGCTCTTAGAATGAATATGGACACTAGCACTAGTAATGAAGATATGTGCCTTGCTGACAGAGCAACAACGCACACAATTCTCAAGAATAAAAGATATTTCTATAATTTAGTGAATCGAAATACTGATGTCAGTACTAAATCTCGAACCTCGAAAATAATCGAAGGCTCCGGAAGAGCCAATATGTTGTTACTTGGAGAAACAATATTGCACATTGATAATGCATTATATTCTCCCAAGTCTCAAAGAAATTTATTAAGTTTCAAAGATATCCGCCTAAATGGATACCATATTGAAACAGGAGATGATGGAGGGATTGAATATCTTTGTATTACAAAACATAATTCGAACACAAAATGTGTAATGGAAAAGCTATTGGCTTTATCCTCTGAATTGTACTACACTTATATGAGTACAACTGAAGCACATACAATTGTAAACCAGAAGTTTACAAATAATGATAAATTTCTAATTTGGCATGACCGGTTGGGCCATCCCGATTCTATAACGATGCGAAAAATAATTGAAAATTCATGCGGTCATCAATTAATGAGTAGAGAAATTATTCAATCAAATAAGTTCTCATGCAGCTCTTGCTTTCAAGAGAAGTTGATAATTCGTCCATCACCAACAAAAATTGGAAATGAATCTATCAGTTTTTTAGAGCGTATACATGGTGATATTTATGGGCTAATACACCCATCATATGGACCATTTAGATATTTTATGGTTTTAATTGATGCATCAACTAGATGATCAAATGTATGTTTGTTATCAACTCGCAACCAGGCGTTTGCGAGATTGCTAGCTCAACTGATTCAAATAAGAGCTCATTTCCCCGATTATCCTATCAACAAAATACGTCTTTGAAATGCTGCAGAATTTCATCTCAAGCATTTAATGAGTATTGTATGTCTATTGGAATTGACATTGAACACCCAGTAGGACATGTTCATACACAAAATGGACTTGCAGAATTATTTATTAAATGAATAAAATTAATTGCAAGACCACTTATTATAAGATGTAAACTCCCAGTTTCTGTTTGGGGACATGCAATTTTGTATGCTGCAACATTTATTCGCATAAGGCCAATGAGTTACCACGCATCTTCACCTTTACAATTAGTCTTTGTTAAAGAACCTAATATTTCCCATATGAAATTTTTTGGATGTGCGGTGTATGTTCCAATTTCTCTACCACAACGTAATAAGATGGGTCCTCAATGGAGAATGGGTATATATGTTGGATATGAATCTGCATCTATTATAAAGTACCTTAAACCAATAACAGGTGATTTATTCACCGCTCGTTTTGCTGATTGTCATTTTGATGAATCAAATTTTCCAGCATTAGGGGGAGAGAATAAGAAGCTGGAAAAAGAGATTAGTTGGAATGAATTATCATTATCTCATCTTGATCCTCGAACAAAATAATGTGAACTAGAAGTTCAAAAGATAATTCAGCTGCAAAACTTAGCAAATCAATTACCAAATGCATTCAATGATCCAAAAGGTGTGACTAAATCATATATACTAGCTGTAAATGCTACAATCAAAATTAATATCCCTGTTCGACAATCCAATGAGTCTCAACCACGCCTGAAGCGTGGCAGACCGATCGTTTCCAAAGATAAAAATCCTCGACAAGAAAGGGAGCTAAGAATAAAGATGGCCCAAGTGAGGATATAGAAAATCTAAAGAACCTTTAGACATATTAAACATTTCATCTCTAGAAGAGATTGATCAGGTGCCTGAAACTCATGAAAATAAAGAGATCTCGATAAATTATGTCCAAAATGGAATACAATGGAATCAAAACGAAGTCGACATTAATGATGTTTTTGTATACAATATAGCGCTAAATGAGATATATGTCAAAGAGGATTAGGAACCAACGTCAATAAAATTTGTTGACAAAGTGAGGATTGGACAAAATGGAAAGATGCAATTGAAGCATAATTAAACTCACTCTACAAAAGACAAGTTTTTGGACCTGTAGTCTGAACACCTCAAGGTGTGAAGCCAGTTGGATACAAATGGGTTTTCGTACAAAAACGAAATGAAAAAAAATGAAATTGTGAGATACAAAGCTCCACTTGTCGCTCAAGGATTTTCACAAAGACCTGTGTTGCGGTGAGAATCAGATATCAAGCTATTAATTAACTTGAATCGCACATTAAGAAATTCACCACCGAGCTTTGATTTATCCAAAGGAAAGGGAAAAGATCGGAAACCCTAATTGCAATGTAAAAACAAAGCAAGAGATCTAGGTTCGGAGGTTGGTTATACCTAGGGAATGTGTTAGCATCCTAAGTATCTGTAGTACTCTACAGGAACCTCTTGCTAGTATTTGGGTTATGCTAAAGTTGCTTGCTAAGGAAAGTGCTAAGGCAAAGACCTAGGGTATGTACACTAAGTATGCTCGCCAAGACATCACATCTCGTGCCTACGTATCTTGACTCAAAGAATCAGAGCATTTGTAGTTCACCTCACTACGAGTGAGGAGCTCTTGACTGTGGTCAAGGTTCCAAGGGGAAAGTAAATATCTATGGCAAGATACCTACATAGAGTACGACGACTCTAAATCTAAGGCTTGGTTAAAGGGTAAAGGAAAGAGAGAGAGAGTAAACATCCATAACCATGACGCTTACATGGAGTGCGGCGACTCCAATCCTAAGGCTAGGATAAAAGGGAAAGGGAAAAGTAAGTATCCATAACCATGATGCTTACATGGAGTGCGGCGACTCCAATCCTAAGGCTAGGATAAAGGGTAAGGTAAACTAGTATATGTTATCCTAAATATGACATGGAGTCAACAGGGGGAAACCTTTCCTTTAGAATCAAGCATAAGCAATAGAGGGACAAAGAGAGAAACCTCAAGCATCAGATAGTGAATAACAACATGTACAGTGCAAATGTTCAAGGTAATCATGTCAGCTCAAAAGGCAAAATAACAAGTCACCAATAAGGCACACAACACGTTAGAGATGAGGGCAGATAAGGTAGTGCAAACATGTGTGTCTCAAAGTGTCAAACAAACATCAACACAAGTATCATGAAATCAGACATCAAGCAGAATCAAGAACAGGCATCAAGCAAATAGCAAGAGATGGAAAGATCTAACCCAAAAGATGGTGCATGACAAGCATTCTCTTCTATTAGACTGGTGCGCCACTAGCAAGCCAAGAAGCATACAACATCAGATGGCAATAAAATATCCTAGCCAAGTCTTCATGAGGATCAAGAACCAGATAGAAGCTTCATGTATCAGATGACTTCAATATCGAAGTATCAACACTTGCATAAAGAAAATTCCTGATACAGACAAAGCAATATAACAGGTCCAAGGTCTCGTAATCTCAACTCCAAAAGCATAGTGCACAGGGTCCTAAATCTAAGTCCTTAGTCCAAAGCTCGAGATAGTAACCACAGTCCACCAATTGAGTCTTTTATTATTTCGATAATTATTAGTGTGTTTTGAATGAGGTATGAACAAAGTGAGGGTTAGATGAACAAGTATGAATAATATGAATATGAACAGATGAATAGTGTGATCAAGATAATATTGACAAGAAAGTAAAGCAAGATAATATTGACTGAAATTAAAGTTAGCGGTTAGTGATTAATGGTTAATTGTTAGAACGAATGATCCACGATGGTTAAAACCATCCTTGGGCTTTCAAACATAGGTTTGGGCCACGAAGAATCATTTTTCGACACGAGACATGTAGCGCTAAACAATCGTAGCACGATCTATGATGAAGATTAAACTATAGGAGGCCGCGCTATTGATCTATGTACTAAAATACGATAGAGAAATGATATTGAGGATCATTCTCTAATGAAATTGTGCCACACGAAAAGAAAATGTGACAGTCTCGTCTTAATCACAAACTTTCGTTGATTAATCGAAGGTAACCTATCACGATTCCCAAGTATAGAAAATGATCTCAATGATCCTTCACTACATATTTGAAATCATGAAGGTTAAACAACCTCAACAACCAACATTCGCGATATTTAGACTTCATCGACCAATATCGAAAAGGAAATCGAAAATGAGAATAAAAAGAGATGAAAATGAATAAGAAAAATGGAATGATATATACAAGGAACATTGGAATAAAGATCAATAATAATTTCTTTTTAAAAAAAAATCTATATAAAACAATTTTTTTAAGGAAAATTAAAATCAAATCTAAGAATAATAATGATAAAAGGAGAAAACAATAAAGAACCAAATAAATTGGAGGGGTGTCGTGATCACAAAGAACTTAAACGGGCTACAAGACCATGAGAACCACACAAAATTTAGAAAAACTAAGAGGAGTGCTTGGAATCAAAGGTGTGTGGGAACTAGAAACAATCTGGGCTGAGCCCATCATAAATAATACAGGGGCACGGTAGAAAAGAAAAGAAGAGGGTGGTGTTTAATAAAAGAAAATTTTACCCCATACCTCATCATTTATTCTCCTACCCCTACATTATACTTTTTTATACTAAAATATCCTCATATAAATCAGTGCAAAATTTTTTTAATTTAATTATTTGATCTAAAATTTAATAAATAAATCTATCTTTAAAAGCTATTTTATTAATATTCTCAGCAAATATGGCAAGTATTATCTATCTATACTATTATATAGTCTTATAATGTCTCCATCAAAGATTTTTCGCTAAAATTTTTTCCTTTAATTAATTAATTAAATATAAATATATTTATTATTAACTCCATTTAAAACTTCCGACTAACTCATTCTTATATTTTAAATAAATATTAATTAACAAATGCAATAAGACATGACTTAATTTTTTTTTAAAAATGCAGCCACCAACCAAAAATTATTTAAATATAAATATATTTATTATTAACTCCATCATTTAAAACTTCTAACTAAGTCACATTCTTATATTTTAAATAATAATTAATTAACAAATGCAATAAGTCACTCCTAATTTTTTTAAAAAATGCAGCCACCTACCTACCAATAATATGTTAACATAGTAACTACCTAGCATAACTTTTCTCTTCATTTTATTAATTAATCTTTTATTATTAATAATTAATTATTATTATTATTATTAATTAAATGATAATTAAATTAAAATATTTAACATGTTTATTTTTCAAATTTGTCTCTGCTCAACACTCTTTATTTATATCATACAAACAATTAACATCTCTCAACTCATAACATCTCTTTAACCCCACATTAATAGGACACATGGTAATATTAAATTAAAAAATAAAATAAAAATAATAAATTAGATATATAATGCAAACCTTAAATTTACTTAATACAAAAATAAATTAATACATATAATTCATAAAACGGTTAAAGTTTTTTATAGCCCCCACTAATTTTATTTTAAAGCTAGTAAATAGTCAAATAAATGTATAAATTGATGAGATATAAATTTGATTAGTGGGAAGATAATTTTGTGAAAAAAATGAAATAAAAAAATAAGGTTAATTGATGAGATATCAATTTGATTAGTGGGAAGATAATTTTGTGGAAAAAATGAAATAAAGTAATGAAATTAGTGGGACTATAAAAAACTTTAACCGTTTCATGACTTATATTTATTAATTTATTTTTGTACTAAGTAATTCTAATTTATTTACTTTTTTTTTATTTTTTAATTTAATATTACTATGTATCCTATTAATGTGGGGTTAGAGAGATGTTATGAGTGGAGAAAAGTTATCTGTTTGTATGATATAAATAGAGAGTGTTGAACGGAGAGAAATTTGAGAAATAAACATGTTAAATATTTTTATTTAATTATTATTTAATTAATAATAATAATATTTAATTATTAATAATAATATTTAATTATTAATAATAAAAAATTAATTAATAAAATAAAGATAAAAGTTATGCAGGGTAGTTACTATGTTAACCTATTATTGGTAGGTGATTGCATTTTAAAAAAAAATTCTGAAGTATCTTATTGCATTTGTTAATTAATAATTATTTAAAATATAAGAATGTGATTTAGTTAGAATTTTTAAATGATGGAGTTAATAATAATATATGTATATTTAATTAGTTTTTGGTAGGTGGCTGCATTTTAAAAAAAAATTAGAACGTGTCTTATTGCATTTGTTAATTAATAATTATTTAAAATATAAGAATGAGTTAGTCGAAAATTTTAAATGGAGTTAATAATAAATATATTTATATTTAATTAATTAATTAAAGGAAAAAAATTTAACAGAAAATCTTTGATGGAGACATTATAAAATTATATAATAGTATAAATAATACTTGTCATATTGGCTGAGAATATTAATAAAACAACTTTTAAAAATAGATTTATTTATTAAATTGTGGATCAAATAATTAAATTAAGAAAATTTTACACTTATTTATATGAAGATACTTTGGTAAAAAAATATAATATAAGAGTAGGAGAATAAATGATGGGGTATAGGGTAAAATTTTCTTAATAAAATTACAATGGGCTTTTAAACCCAAAATCCATCATCAGCGAAAAGGAAAAAAAAACGATAAACAAATCACACAACAATGTTACTCTCTCTGAAACCAAAACCATCCGCTTTCAAAATGACAAGATAAAGCAATCGACTTCATGAAAAATCAATATCTAATGTCATTAGCTCCATCCTTTTTCTCTTCTTTCGTCTTGGTCTCGATCCGGTTTGCTCGCTCTTTGTCCGGGCTCCGGCTCAAGTTCGGTGAGTTTCGTTTCTGCTTCCGTTTCGCCGCGCAATTCCAAGCTCGTTTCGATCTCAAGTTCTTCGAATCTCACTTGCTTTTTCGCTCTTAGGTTTGTATGGTCTTGTTCATCTCCCTATCAATCTGATTTCGGGTCTTGACTTTGATTCACTTTCTCTTCATCTCGATCTCTCTCTAGTTCGGTGATTCTAGGTTTGGGTTTTAGGTTATGAAAAGTTGAGCTTTAGAGGTGATTTTGGTTTAGATGCTTGATAGAAGGTTTAGGTTTTGATGAGGGGAGTATAAATGGAGGTTGAAGGATTGAACAGAGGTTGGGTGAAAATTTGTTACGGTTTGGTTGTGGGTTTGAAGATTTTGAATATGAAGGTTTCGAAGAGTTAACGAGGAATGATTTCAACAGGGTCACTTTTTGTTCCCCCGAAGAACTTTGAGAGTGAGAATCAGGTTTGATTTATAGGAGAATGGAGAGTAGAAACGGAAAAGAGAGCTGACGTGGATTTGTTGGGCCGGAAATCGTTTTTCTGAGAGCTTTTCTAAAAAGGTTGTGTGAGGAGCGTGAAAATGCGTTATCATGTGATGCGTAGAATCCGTGAAATGTGCATTGGTTGTGGTCATATTTTGTTTATTGTGGATTATGGCTTGTTTACAAGAAGGTTATAAGTTTACAGCTGGTGGAATGGTTGGCTCGGAGTTGTGTGAGATGTTCGTACGAGCAGGTTTCGCGTGCTGTCGGTTTTGAGTGTGGTGAGCAGCAGAGGGTGGGTGTGATAGCAGCATTTTGTAGGAAGTCATGCATGTCGGTTTGTGTGACTCGCTTTTTGTAAATGTTGTTTTGGTGTGGAACGTTGTATGTCGTGGCAATATTGGTTGTTGTGAATTGTGAAAGGTGATGCGTGGTACAGGTTTGAAGGCATGGTAGTGATGGTTTGTACATGTTGGTAGCAGTGGTGGCTTGTGACGGTTTGTTATGTTTGTGATTCTTCCAATTGGCATTATCTGCCAAATTGAGCAAAACCGCCAGAACCTCACGTCCAAACTGGGCAGGAAATGCGTATGGTTGGCTCATGGAGAAAGACTTCTTTTTTATGGCAATTTGGTAGCACAGTATTATGAAAGAATCTTGTTTGGCTAGTACTTTGAAAATGTGGGCTCTGCATCTTATGTTCTCATGATGCCCTCTTCATTTGATAATATTTTTTTTAAGGATGTAACCAAATATTTCCAT
Organism: Lathyrus tuberosus; assembly: GCA_022829125.1. Taxonomy (NCBI): domain Eukaryota; kingdom Viridiplantae; phylum Streptophyta; class Magnoliopsida; order Fabales; family Fabaceae; genus Lathyrus; species Lathyrus tuberosus. Next base: position 12,653,019 of record JALAZF010000034.1, read on the forward strand.
GCCATAGGTAAATTTGATCAAGATGAGCCATGTCCATTTAAATCTTGAGTCATGATGTATGAACCTTAAATGGTGTTTGGAATGTAACTTGAATTGTAATTGAAACTTAAAAAAAATGGAAATGAAACTTTGAATGATAAAAAAAGAAATTTGACATGGAAACTTGAGCCTTGAATTGATTGGAGTTGAGTTTGAATGGTTTTGAACTAAAAAAATTGGAAAATTGGATGAATTTGAAAGGAAATTGAAAGAAATTGAATTTGATCACTTAAGCTTGATTTGGAATGAAACGTGGAATCTTGAATTTGAAATTTGACAATTTGAATTTTGAAACTATGAATGGAATTGGAATGTAATTGAATTGAAAATGATCTTGAACATGAAACTTGAATTGAACAAAATTGGAATTGAAACTTGAATTGGATTGCATTGAAATTGAAATTGAATCTTGGAGAGAAATGTAACTTGAACTTTGGAATTTTGAAACTTTGAATAAAATTTGCAATTTAGACCAAACTAAGAATTAATTCCAAAAGTGAGACATCAGAATTACATTGAAACCTTGAATTAATTTCACCATATCCTGATTCTATCTTGAAATAGTCTTGGCTTTTGAAAGCTTGAATCCTACTATGCAAAGAGCCTGAACCACATACTCAGGGCTTGTGAATGACTTGATATATTGACCTGAAGTCCTGACTTTTGATGGCTCTGCAGCTTGACGTTAATCAGATAAACTTTGATCTCACACCAAACCCTAATTCTGATCACTTGACAATTTTAGACATAGACCACCTAAATCTGACACTTCCTTGTCCTCACAAGATTTCATAACACAGATGACTTGAGATATGAACTGTGCTGCTACCATGCCCTAATTGAAAGTGAACTGGTCTTGACGATTATCTACCTTGAAACAAACTGTTTTTACCACAGTCTAATAACTTGGTCCTGAAACAAACCACTTGTTCGACCAAGATTAGGTCAGACTTCCAATGAATTTCAAACCACATTGCACGCCTTTGACCTGATGACCTTGCCTAATCCTTGATCTAGCCTTGTAAGGACTGAGCTTCAAAGAACTTGTAATGAAGCCACATTGCACTGGATTATTGAGGAAGGGAGATCTCTTGAAAGCATGAGAACTTGATTGGTTGGTGATCTATCCAAAACCTTGATTGATCAACCCTTGAAGCCTTGAGGTAAACCCTAATTCCACAGGTGAAACAAAACAAGGCGAAGTCTGATAATTGGTTAGCTATGCAATATGATTGACCTAGATGATATGCAAAAGATTAATGAATCTAAGGGTAAAATTTGGGGTACAACAACCTGGAATTGATTTTGATGAGACATATTCACCTGTATAGGATGCAAGCACTTTTAGATATCTAATAAGCCTTGTAGCACATGAAGGGCTTGATTTGCACATGATGGATGTTGTAACAGCTTATCTGTATGGTTCACTTGATAGTGAAATTTACATGAAACTCCCTGAAGGGTTCAATATACCAGATACACACAACTCCAAATCTCGAGAAAGCTACTCCATAAGATTGAACAAGTCTCTCTATGGGATGAAATAATCTGGACGAATGTGGTATAATCGTCTCAGTGAATATTTGCTTAGAGAGGGATATACAAATAACTCCATTTGTCCTTGTATTTTTATAAAAAGATCAGGAAAGGAATTTGCAATAATAGTTGTCTATATGGATGACATAAATTTTATTGGAACTCCTAAAGAGCTTCCAAAAGCTATGAATTTTTTAAAGAAAAAGTTTGAGATGAAGAACCTAGGAAAGACACAATTATGTCTTGGTTTACAAATTGAACATTTGGACAAAGGAATATTTGTACATCAAGAAGGCTATATAAAAAAGGTGTTAAAACGCTTCTATATGGACAAATGTCACCCGTTGTCTAATCCAATGGTTGTTAGATCATTAGATGTGGAGAAAGATCCTTTTGGACCTCGAGAAAAGGATGAAGAATTGCTTGTTCCTGAAATACCATATCTCAGTGCAATTGTAACACTAATGTACCTTGCTAATTATACACGTCATGATATATCATTTGCTGTCAATTTATTAGTAAGATATAGTTCTTCACCTACACGAAGACATTGGAACGGAGTAAAACATATACTTCGTTACCTTAGAGGTACAATAGACATGAGTTTGTTTTATACCAAAGTATCCAGATTCGAATTAACAAGTTATGCAGATGCAGGTTACTTGTCAGATCCTCATAATGGTAGATCACAAACAGGTTATTTGTTTACATGTGGAGGTACAGTAAATTTTATGGAGATCAGTGAAACAAACCATAGCAGCAACATCATTTAATCAGGCTGAACTTTTAGCATTACATGAGGCAAGTTGAGAATGTGTTTGGTTGAGATCCTTAATTCAATACATCCAAAATACTTGTGGTTTATCTTCTGAGACATTAAATACAACGACCAGATATGAAAATAATACTGCATGTATCACTCAATTGAAATATGGTTACATTAAAAGAGACCGGACAAAACAAATTTCTCCAAAGTTCTTTTTTACCCATGATCTTCAAAAGAGTGGTGATATAAGCATCCAACAAATCCGTTCATGTGATAATCTTGCTGACCTTTTCACAAAGTCACTCCCAAGTAGAATTTTTAATCAACTAGTACAAAAGATTGGTCTTCATAGAAGAAATGATCGTTCAGTTGTGGGGGAGAAATGAAAGGATATTGTACTTTTTTTCCTTCACTAGATTTTTCTCCCACTGAGTTTTTTCTAGTAAGGTTTTAACGAGACATATCCTTAATGGACATCCAAGGGGGAGTGTTATGAATAAAGATAAAAGTGGATGTCCATTCTTATTCTTCGTTTGATCTTCCTATTATTAGGAAAAAACAAAGCAAGCATAGAGAAAAAAGATGAACACAGTCATAACACAAGAACATAACGTGGAAACTCCAAAATCGGAGAAAAACCACGACCATTGTCAATAGACAACCAGAGAATAACACTATGTGAAAATTGTTACAACACATAATATACCCTCAATTAACCCAGACCCCCAGTACACCCACACCCTCCAAAACTAATATTTAACTACATCTCACAACACTCTAAGACAAGAGTATAAGAGAACAATGAAAGTCAAATACAAGCTTAAAGTGCTTTTGACTGGTGTATCTTGGAATGAAGAACTTGAATCCTATATATAACATTGGACTCCCACTTCCTTCACTAAACTAAGCGATGTAGGACTTCAAATAACTTGTTTCATATATATAGCCTTGGATTCTCTCTTAATTCACAAAACTAAGCAATGTGGGACGTCTTTAACATGTATATTTTCAAACAACCCCAATAATCTCCACCTTGATTGAAAATAATACATAAGTTTTCATTGCCTTCATCGACAATCATACTCCACCATAAAGAGTATCAACATGTATATTTTCAACCAGCCCCAACAATCTCCACCTTGATTGAAAATAATACATAAATTTTCATTGTCTTCACCGACAATCATACTCCATCATAAAGAGTATAGTCACTTGAAGCTACACCACTCCAAGAATTTTTACATTGTCTTCACCGACAATCATAGTTTTAAAAACTATCATACTCTCTCATGAAAAATATATTTCACTTGAAGATAAACCACTTCAAGAATTTCACATTGTCACCACCGATAACCATATACTTTATCATGAAGAATAAAATTCACTTGAAGCTAAACCACTCAAAGAATTTCACATGTCGAAAACCAGGTTAAAACATTATGCTGCAACTTCCTTGTTGGCAGGAAGCTCTTCAACCACCGACATAATCTTGAACCTTGTGTAATCTTGATTATATCAACACATCTTTGACTTGAACTTTCCACAAGTCAAAAAAAGTATTCCATCAATTTTCTCCAGCCCAAACTGCACAGCGGAATTTGTGACTGAATCAGGCTCTAATACTAGTTGTTATGGAAAAACAAAGCAAGCAAAGAGAAAAAAGATGAACACAGTCATAACACAAGAACATAAAGTGGAAACTCCAAAACCGGAGAAAAAACCACGACCGTTGTCAATAGACAACCAGAGAATAACACTATGTGAAAATTATTACAACACATAATATACCCTCAATTAACCCAGACCCCCAATACACCCACACCCTCCAAAACTAATATTTAACTACATCTCACAACACTCTAAAACAAGAGTATAAGAGAACAATGAAAGTCAAATACAAGCTTAAAGTGTTTTTGACTGGTGCATCTTGGAATGAAGAACTTGAATCCTATATATAACATTGGACTCCCACTTCCTTCACTAAACTAAGCGACGTAGGACTTCAAATAACTTGTTTCATATATATAGCTTTGGATTCTCTCTTCATTCACAAAACTAAGCAATGTGGGACTTCTTTAACATGTATATTTTCAACCAACCCCAACACATATTCCCTATTAATAACTATGATTTTTCATCTCCCTTGGATCCTATAAATTAGATCCACATTGCAATGTAAAAAATACTTTTGAAGAAGATAATATAATATTACTTTCTCTCTTCCTCTCCTCTCTTTGATCTCTATATAATTTTATTTAGTTTTATAACACCTTCAAAATTTAAAAATATTTATCATGTGATATGTCACGTAGACGAACTATAATAGGGAATAGGTCACAATTGTCCCCTTGTTTTTTTAGTTCTTTTCATCTTTTATATCTTTGAAGTGTTTTCTTTTGACCCCTTATTTTTATATGTTTTCGCCCGTTTAAAATTAAGTTAAAAACGCATATTGAATTTATATAAGTTTTGTTTTTGTAAAATAAAAAAGTATTTTAGGATTAAAAATGTTAAGAGTCCCACATCGGACAATATATGGCATGAACTTGTGTTTATAAGTGGGGGTAATCCTCACTCTACCAACCGATTTTGTAGGATTGAGTTAGGTCCAACTACATTTCTTAACATGGTATCAAGAGCCTCGTTTAAGATCCGGTGGGCCACCTGCTATTAGGTTTCCGCTATCGGGCCAACCACCATTTATTTTCACGCTCCAGATGTCCAGTCCTGGGCGTGAGGGGGTGTGTTAAGAGTCCCACATCGGACAATATATGACATGAACTTGTGTTTATAAGTGGGGTAATCCTCACTCTACCAACCAGTTTTGTAGGGTTGAGTTAGGCCCAACCACATTTCTTAACAAAAAAATTAAGTTTTTCAAAAATAAGAAACTGTTTTTTCAAAAAAAAAATTGAGTTTTTTAAATAAATAAGAAACTATTGCATAAAAAAAACTCAATTTACAGTATAACAAA